>JANBPO010003772.1:6165209-6765209 GCA_024336825.1 Amorphophallus titanum
AGTAGAGTTTGGCTACTTACTGGGTGGGTGAAGGACTCAAACATGACTGCAGAGCAAGATAGATTTCAAAGAAAAAACATGGCCGGTTGATCCCTTCCTTGGTCACCTCAGATCATGGATGCTCAGAACGTGCACTCCTCTCTTCTCTTTTTCTTCTCTTCTCATCTCATACTTGCTCTTCCTTCTCAACACTTAAATAGGCACACTAGGCAGCGATGACAGCTCCAGCAGCTACTTCTTAATGGAGATGCTGAGAGGGGTCGCGCGGGAGGGGAACGGGAGGGGGGAACCGGGAGGAGAGAGAATGACATAAAATTTTGATGAAATTTCTATGAAATTTTTGGTGACATCAATGTTGCCTTGGGAAGAACCAGGGCGTGTTTGGCGTCGACGTAGGAAAATCGGATAGTAACGCACATACTATAGGAAATGGAGTGCAATCAAATGGACGAAGGGGGGGGGTTCAAACGTGTATCAACGCTTTCATTCAAACCCAAAACCCATTATATAATCTGATGATCAGATGGAACATTACATACAACTGCGGCTTGGCATTATTGCACACAATCGATTCCTAGATCAAGAACAAGAGGGGTGGACGAAATCAAAAGGAAACCAAAGAACAGCGGGCTCATCTCATTGCCCGGATCCTTATAAAACCATATATGAAGAGATTTCCTGAGAGGAGAAGGGAAGAAAACACAGATAGGAAGCTCCGCCACCCACCTCTATTAACGGTAGCAAAAATAGGGTATCAAAAATCATCGTCTCCTCCCCGGCTTCAGGCTCCTCCTGGCAAGTGGATGAGGCAGACTGTAAGGTACGGCGGCTCTCTGAGTCTCACTCCCCAAAAAACCCTTTCTTCTTCCCCAAACTTCCCCTCTCTCTGGTTATTGGCTTCTCTTTCTTCTATCTTCTTCTTCTATTTTCTCTCTTTTTTCTTTTTTTTGGCCAAGGACAATTGGCTTATATAACATGCATTGGTCGTGACTCTACCCGGTGTGGAGAATGCGCGCCTGCAAAAGGGCTCAGCAGGGTGTTTCTGCGGGCCAGGCAAAGGGGCGCTAGAAGACGGAGCGCGTCGGGCAAGAGAGCACGCCGGGTAAGGCTTCATTCTTTGCGTTTGCTTAGCACGGGTCGGACTGTAGGCCTCGAACTGGCTCTGAGAGTTGTCATAATCCCTTACCTCATGGCAGCTTTGTAAAACTGTTACGAGAAGTGTTGGTAAAGCCGTCGGGCCACTGAACGGCCAATTCTGGAACCGTGTGCACCTTTGGTTTGAACACATAGGTTTTTCATTGACACGGCCTTCAGCACCTCGGTTTGTGCTGCTGGCATCCTTTTACTTGAATTTGTAACTTTCTCGGGGAGTGGGACACTACCCGGGGTTTTTTACCTCAGCCAGGTGATCATTTGGTTGCTAATGGACCCCACCGTCGAGAAGACGTACCCGTGCCGGGTTACTCGGATCTTCCACGGACAGGGCCTTTGGTATCTTGTTCTGAGGGGTGAGGGACATTCTATTACCTCAGGAGGGCTTCTCATCAGGTGGTAGGCCAGTAGGTACATTCTCACCCTTGGTCGGATGACGGATGTTGCTTATGCAGCATGAGCGAGTCGATGCCGGTTCATTGGGCAGGCCAAACGACACTGTTAGTTTGTTATCGATTCTCCCGATCCCCTTGAGGTGAAGTCTCTGGTGCTCATGTCAGATGACCTGAGGCTCCAATAGTTTGAGAAGACCCTTGTGTATTAGCTTTCTTCAGCTTTTGTGCTTTAGTGGGCTGCTTCATTCTTCTTATTCAGGCGTGATTGCCATCGAACATATTTCAAGTGCCAACAGCGGCCTGAGGATCGAGGTCGAGAGGTTTCTTCCTCATCGATGGTGGCCCCAGTTGTGCTGCGTTGGGCAGAGGTTGCTGGCAAGTGTGTTGCTGCGGTGCTACGTTCGAGGAATTACAGCGAGGTTAGGTGGCCAGTGAGGATTGTTCATGGTTAAGTGGCCATGAGTATGCTCTGAGGGAGCTGTTATCAGATTGGCCACCCTAGTTCGAGATTTATCCAGCCCCTATGGCGTTGAGATTGTAGATCAAGGTGGCAGAGCGGGCACTCTGGTCAAGATGTGCTCGGATGAGCGGAGGATCTTCTTGGAGTGGGCTGTGGTCGCCCTGGATTTGGGTAGAGATCGTGTGGCAGTGGTAGGTTCGAAACTCAAGGACGAGCATTAGCGGGTGTCGATTATGGTTCGTGTTGCGGCACCTGGTGTGGTGGTCTGCGCGGTGACAGCTCAAGGATGGGTTAGCATGGACAGATTCAAGAGAATGATGTCTGGTGGCTAGAGGTATTGCGGCCATCGAGACTAGCATTTTGGTGGATTCTCATCGCTCCTTGGTAAGTGTTTGGCGTGTTATTGGTTTCGAGGTCAGAGACAGGTGTAGGTGAGGAGCATATGGCAGCGGCTAGCTTAATCGTTATGGCAGAGTGTGGTTGTTTATGGGAAGCGATGCCCGTTCCCTGGTGTGTAAGGGTGTTGGCGTTGATCCGGAAGGTTGCGTGCCAGTTGGGCAGTGTTTGTGAGAATTCGTGGCTTGTGTTGTGTTTTTCGAGGTGTTGTGAATCGGAGCATGTGAGTTGCAGAGGATGTGTTAAGCATCAGAGGATTGGTTCCTCTGTGTGAGATTGTCTTGGATTACGTGAGACGTGTTGTTGCCGTGTCATTGCTTGAGGCATTGTGGATTATGGCACTGGCAGGATGGAGAGTTGGGGAAATGTGTCGGCAAGTGTGCCGTGTGAGTATCCTATTCTTGTGTTGGAAGCTGTGTCCTCGGATGAGATCGTGTTCTTGGAGAAGTGATCTCTGGCAGATTATGGGGTTCCTGTTGGTTGTTGTGAGTGACTGGTAAGGTTGACCGAGAGATCAACCATGGTAAGATGTGTATTACTTGGGGACCCGTGCACAATCGTCGCGGCATCATCGACCAGCTTGCTATGGTAGCAGGCGGCACTTGTCAGTTCTGGAGAAGTGTGCCGTGGATCATGAGAGGTTGTGTCCCGGGGCTCTGTGGTAAGAGCGAATCCGGGATTGACAGGCTTCCGTTTGGAATGGTTGAGATAAGTTGTGATTGGATAGCGATCAGACGATGCCTGTGTGTGGAGGTCTTTAATGAGACGTTGGCGTTGGGATGGTGATCCCTGGTCTGTGATCATCAAGGGAGGATTCCAGTGATGTGAGGATTGAGGATTGTGGAGTCATGTTATTTGGTTTCGCCGTGCTCCCCTGAGAGGGTAGAGTTGGCGTGAGGCTCGAGATCGGATGTGGAGTTCGAGTGAGATTTGGCTTGAGCTATGATATTGGTCTATGGAAGAGTCAGCGGATGGCCTGTCGAGATTTGGAATGTGCCCTTCAGATCTGGTGCAGGACCAGGAAAGAAGGAAGATGAGCAAGTCAAGGTTTCCCATTGACGCGTATCTGGTGGCCAGTGGATGGTCTTTCACAGACTGAAGATGTTGGTTGTAGCAGCTCGAGAATGGCATGAGCCATGTGCCAGTGAGGCCTTGGGTGGCCGATCGTGAGGTGTGCCTTTTCCAGGATTGGATCTGAGATTTGTTAGAAGTTTGTCTTCTGGTAGAGTTGGCCGTGTTGCTTAGGTGTTCGGCTTGCCAAATGTGAGCTGGTGGAAGCTCAGTGATGTTTGCCCCTGGTGCAGGGCATGAGATCGGTCAGCTAGTTGTGAAGCTGATGTTTGGTTGGTCTACCGAGCATGGGCATTGATCGGTGGTTGGTTTTCGTGTTGACTGAGGTGACGTCAGACTTGTACTTCTTGCATGTGCCTGCTCTGATGATTGATGTGCCTAGCATTGTGAGTGAGGCATGTCCGTGATCATTGTCTGGACGCATCCCTCGGGATCGTGATTTTTGCGAGTATCGAGGTTTGGCTGGGGCCCTGACGGCGTCGTCAATCGGTTCATGGCATTCTCCCCTTGTAAGTTGGTACTTGTCCTGAATTTCAAGGACGAAATTCTTATAAGGGGGGAGGGCCGTAATGCCCCATATTTTTTTCAGATATTTTTTGGATCATTTTCGGGGGTCCTAGAGGGTGTTTTGTGATTTACATTTATTTTTTCCTAACGAGCCTTTGGAACTCTGTGCAGGGTGAACCATTGCGTTCTCTGACTCCAAGACAGTACCAGCACGAGCAACCCTAGAGGCATCTGAAGTTTTAGAACAAGGAATGAAGAGGGCCATCTTAGAAAATCTATCAACCACCATAAAGATAGAATCATGACTGTGGGTGGTCCGTGGCAACCCCAAAATAAAATCCATGCTAATATCTTGCCACGGCCTGTCGGGCATAGGAAGAGGAGTATAAGGACCCGAAACCTGCTTCCTCATCTTGGTCATAGTGTAGGTACGACAATGGGCCACAATACGAGTAACATCACACTTCAAACTCGGCCAATAAAATCAGTGCTCGACTGCCTCGATGGTCGTGTTCCAACCAAAATAGTCGGCTAGACCTCCCACATGCATCTCCCAAGTGAGGAAGTCATGAACTGAAGTCTATGGAATGCACAAGTGACTCCTACGAAAAAGGTAACTGTCCTACAACATATAGTCACTGTGCTCTCGGGACAGTCCTGCCTGGAGGGTGGTGTAGATCAGACCAAAATCCAGACAATCCACATAGGCCTCCTTCATCCTATCCATCCCTACAACCTCTACACTCATGGTGGTCAAGAGATAAGCACAATGGCTCAAGGCGTTGGCAACCCAGTTCTCTGCACCAGCCTTGTGCTTCAGCACAAAGGCATAATCCTGGAGAAACTCCACCCAACGACTGTGACGAGAATTGAGCTTCTTTTGAGCATAGAGCTACTTGAGTGCCTCGTGATCAAAAAATAAGACAAACTCTTGGTGCAACAAGTAATGCCTCCAATGCCGAAGGGCCTGTACAACTACGTAAAACTCCTTACCATACGTGGAGTAATGTAGTTTGGCATCGCTCAATTTCTCGCTAAAATAAGCAATAGGATGGGACTCCTGGCTCAAGATGCTGTCGATACCTACCCCAGAGGCATTGCATGAGACCTCAAACACCTTCATGAAATCATGAAGTCTAAAGATAGGTGCCTGGGTCATGTGCTCCTTTAGGAGCTTAAATGCTGCCGAGGTGGCCTTCATCCACTCAAACATCCCTTTACGAATGCAATCAGTGATAGGGGCTGTGATGGAACTGAAGCCTCAAATAAAGTGGCAATAGAAGGTCGCCAGTCCGTGAAAACTACAGACATAATGAAGCGTACGAGGCTCGGGCCACTGCACTATGGCCCTAACCTTCTTCGTGTCGGCGGAGACTCCCTTGCTAGACATAATGAACCCTAAGAAGGTGACCTGACTAGACATGAAAGTACATTTCTTAGGGTTGGTATAAAGACTCTCTCTCCTTAAAATGAGATAGACCTGCCTTAGATGGTCTAAGTGGGCCTCCCGAGTGTGGCTATAAATAAGGATATCATCGAAGTAGACTACCACACAGACCCCAATCCAAAGTCGCAGGACCTGGGTCATCAGCTGCCTAAAAGTGCTGCGAGTATTGGTCAGCCCAAAGGGCATGACCAGCCACTCGTAAAGAGCATCTTTGATCTTAAAGGCCGTCCTCCACTCATCACCTGGCCTAATCCTCACCTGGTGATAGCCACTCTTCAAATCGATCTTGAAAAATATAGTGGCTCCCGTATATTTTGGTGCTAGATGTCTTTGAAGATCACTCCCTCTTTGTACCCAAACCCCGTTTCAAACCCCCGTACCGTCTCTCCCTCCATCTTCATCTTACTCCCCCATTTGGTTCCTTCTCACGGTGTTAGCCGTTTTTCTGGGATTTCGACGTAACATGGGCCAAGTTCTCCGTGGTGCAGTTTGTGAGTTTCTACCCTTGGCCTCAAGGGAGCTCGGAGATCCAGTGCATATCCCCCTTGCATCCAACTAGATGCTTACTACCCGAGCGTCCCTATCATACTGCCTCTCGCATGACTGGTTCAGCAGCCGCGTGCTCCTCGAGAACGGAACCCGTTACCTTCAGATGCGGTTGCCTCAACCCCGCGGTTTTCAGGAGCTCCCAACTTGTTTGGGCGTCTTCGATCTCTATAGTGTTTGTTTTATCTTTTCTTATTATGATGGGATAGTTGGCGATATGGGTCAGGGTATGGCGTGTGGCGAGACAACTAGCTCAATCTGAATCACAATACGCCTTCAAGACAAGTTTGCAATGCGACGGGAAAAAAAATCCTTGACATAGTGCAGATTTTAAATATCTGAGAACTCTCGTGATCGCATCAAGAGGGGCTGCTGGGGGTCTCGTAGAAATTGAGTTCAAAAACAAATCACGCCAAACTCAAACCATTCGTACAATCACGCCATCACAACATGTAAGTGCACGTAAGAACAGAGGAAGCAAGCAAGTAGGCAATCACACGATGAGACTGGTTGCATGGATGCTTAGGCTGCTCCAAGCAAAATGGAAGAAGGAAAGAGAAGTACACACACTTTGGTACCTACAGTGCAGGTAGGCAAACAGTAGCCTCCACTTGCACCTGGAAGAAGCTCCCATTCTTCCGATTTGTTTCTTATTAAAATCGGCGATGGGCACTCGCTTATAAGGGTGCTCGAGGAACGAGAATCTTCTGGTCGTTAAATTAGGTTTGAGTGTGAAATTAAGTTTCCAAACTGTTGTTGGAGTTCACCTGAATGTCATGCAGCAAACGGAAATGAAGAAGGAAACCCAAGAATGATATTATACCGTATTTTATCACTTTTTTGGCCATATGAATGGGAGCCATCTTATTAAACAATAAGACAGCTTTTTGGTAAAGGTGATCTTAATTAGCATAACCTTTTTATATGAGTGACATATTTACCAACACTTTTTTATTAAATGATTAAATAACTCCAAATGAATATGGTAAAAATAGTGTCAAAAAAATGATATCATAATATTCTTATTTTGATCTAGTGTCTCACAATACGTCTCACAAAATATCTAGCGGGATGGACAAAGAAACAGACCTCTGGTTTGTACATCTCCAGCTAGCATAAGGTAAAGCTATTGTTATATCTATCTATCTTAATGCATATGTAATGAGAAATGTTTATTACACCAACCCCCATTTACACAGTCTAGGAGTGTATCATTTTTTTTAATTTTTTTTGGACTTGGGATCCACGTCATCTCAAATTATCCTATATCTTGACGTGAATTTCACTTCATCATTCGATTTGACAAATTGAAAAGAACATGCGCGGAACGACCATAAATCAAAATCGTACCTTCGATCAGATTTGACACCAATACCTCTGCACGAGTGATGTGAGTAACCCTAGCTCTCGACGGATGGCTAGCTGCAGACGACTGCTGGGAAGGAGTGAGAACTAGTAGGCAGAATGGCTGAGGTTGAGACGACAGAGGAAGATGAAATTGCGGCTGTTGCGACTGGGAAGTCTGCGAGAACTACACCGTCTGCGGCCTCAACGAATAGTTTTGGGAGATGTGTCCCAGTTGATCGCAGCGATAGCAGACAATCGGCAAGGAACACGGCACTCCCGGATGGCTGCCACCACACTTGGAATACAACCTCGGTTGAGAAGCAGAAAATTCCTGACGAGGTCGAACGGAAGAAACAGACAGCTGACTCAGATCAGAAAACGTCGACTGATCAAACTTCTTTTTCTTGAACTTCTTAAATCGAAATCTCTTGCCCTGAGATTGCGGGAAAGGAGTACCACCAGTAGCAGAGAAAGCGGGAGAAGCTCTTGGAACAGACGACTGGTGGGGCGGCTGATGCTGCATGGCCAGCTAAACTATCCCAGTCTGAGGAAGTCCTTGGGTCCTCGCCAACTCTAACTCTAATGCAACGGCTGCCTGATACGCAGAATCTAACTCAGCTACATGGGTAGCGAACAACAGCAGGCTCAACTCTGCTTTTAGTCCGCGTAGAAACTACTGAGTCCTCACGGTCTCATCCATAAAAATGTGGGGCGCATACTGACCCAACTCAATGAACTTGTCTTGGTATTGCAGCACTAACATCTCACCCTACGTCAGCTCCAGAAACTAGTACATCTTGGCTAACTTTAGGCAGGCTGGAGTATAGGCACGGTCGAATGTAGCAACAATCTCCGCCCATGTGATCTATCGAAGCAGACGGGAACGGAAGGCAACCTCCCACTCCGTGGTCCACCACATGCGTGCAGTGCCTTGAAGGTGATAAGAAGCCAACATAGCCCTTTCATCCTCGGCACACTCCATACATTGGAAGATGTGTTCAGTGGCATCCAACCACTCCCTCACTGCCTCCGGGTCCGATTGACCCTCGAATTTTGGTGGATGGAACAGCAAAAATTCTTTCAGCACTCGTCCACGACTACTAGGCAACTCCGCATGTGGAATAGGAATAGGTGCAGCCTGGGCAGGAACCGGTACAATAGGAGTAGGTGAAACACTAGCATCATCCCGAGGAACTAGGGCTCTTCGCCTACGAGGCGGCATCTTGAATCTAGGGAAACACGAGAATGGAAAACACATCAGTAATAGCAAGAAACACCCTAAGCTAGCAACAAACGACTCTAAGGGACTTGCTTTGGACCAATGCGGATTTCAATTCCTGATGTAATTCCCCAACACCGCTCTGATACCACCTGTAACGACCCAGAGTTCAGGGTACCGATAACTCGATATAAATATCAAACTATCGCTACCAACACCGCTCCTGAAGGGTTAGTGGGGTTTGTCGAAGGATTGCATTAGAAATTAGAATTCGCGGGCCTCCTCTTCCTCTTACAGAATGAGAAGAGGAGGGCACATCTCTCTGTTCGTTCAAGAGCTCTTCGTACACTCGCACTTGTGCATTCGTGCTACGCACCACCACCACCACCACCAACGGCGACGATGGCAGCTGTTACTTACAGCCCTCAGGTCATCGCCAACCACGCCAAGTTCGGACACTTGGCGACGCCGCTCGTCTTCGGCCACTTCCCTGCGGTCGTGGGTTCGCCCTTCTTCTTGGGGGTAGTGCCGGTGGCTGAAGTCAGTTCAGCCACACTTACTACAACCACCGTCGGGGGCATCAGGCCCTCGGCCCCAGCAACTGGCCGAGTCCCCTCGGCCAAGAAGACCACTACTGAGAGTGTCAGGCCCTCGACTTCATCAACTGGCCGGGTTCACCCGGTCAGGAAGACAATTGTCGGGGGTGTTAGGCCCTCGGCCCCAGCAACTGGCCGGGTCATCTCGGTCAACAAGACAATTGTTGAGGGTGTCAGGCCCTCCGCTTCATCAACCGGCCAAGTTTGCCCGGTCAACAGGCCAACTGTCAAGGGCGTCAAACCCTCGGCTTCAACAATTGGTCGGGTTCGCTCGGCCAACAGGTCAGCTCTTGGGGGTGTTAGGCCCTCTACTGTAGCATCCGGCCGGGTCCGCTCGGCCAACTCTCCACAGACCAGGGGTGTTAGGTCCTTCGTCTCAGCAAATGACCGAGTTTTCTCGATCAACGAGATTATTGTTGGCGCCACTCCTGCTCAACGAGGGCAACACCGCCGCCGCAACGGCTCAAGCTCTATGGTGGCCACCCTCAGAGGTGTTGCTCCTGCACAACAGGGGCAGCGTCGCCGCCACAATGACGCAAGGCCTATGGCAGGCGTCGCCAGTGTCGCCCCTCCTCAACGGGGGCAGTGCCATAGCCGCAAGGGTACAAAGCCTGCGACGGCGACATCTCGCTCCGACAAAACTGTGATTGTCGGAGACATTCACATCCGACTCGATGGGGGCCAACCGATCTTTCCACGGGAGCGCCACGTCCCGACCATCCCCACCTCCAATCGCTTCGAACTCTTCCGGCGGGTCCGAGAAGACGGAGCGAAAAAGAAGAAGCTCGCCGTACCAGCGACAAATCAAGGTTCAGTACGACGGCCCAAACCACCGGCTCCCTGACCACGGTCAGGGGGCAACCCAATTGAGGAGCGTTAGCTCCACTTGAAGAAGATATGGGTCACCAAAGAGGAGGCCCGAATTATAAGACGTGCAAGGGCGGAGGAGCCCTTCCGCATGTCGGATCTACAACGTGTGCGGAGTCCGACAAGCACTGAGGCCTCGGCCTCTTCGAGGTCTACAACTAAGCCCCTACGGGGCAAAAATGCCGAGGAACCGGCAAGGTGCGGCGGACCTCCCCGTGGGCCAGTTCCACGCACACGGAGGAGGATCGCTCCCCTCAAGCTTCTACACCCCGAGCATGATTTGCCATATCGGATCTCGGCTTCGTCTCGGGGGGGTTGGAGAGAAGAGATCTCGAAAAAATCTCGGGAGATCGGGTTGCATTGGTTTTTCTTTTAGTTATGGTGTGGGGTTCAGCTTGCTAGCTGAGGGTCGGGCACTTCATGATGGTCTGTTTGCCTTGATATCACTGAGGAAGATCATTCACTTACTTCGATTGTGAAAGTCACTATGCTCCAATTTCAACAGATATGACATATTTCATTCCAAATTGAGTACTAGGTTTGGTTGAAGTCACCTTGGGCTATTTTTATGGAGAAGACCCTTGTTTAGATTTGTCATCAATTATCCCTTTTCCTTTATTCTGTTGGACCCACCTTGGCCATAGCACTTCCACATTGGCTGGTAATTGCTCTCCAATGGTGAAACTTGTAGGTTTATGACCGAGGTACTTTCACGCAAAGAAGTTGGTCACTTTTTCTGTTTGTGCTCGAGTGCACATTATCTCCTTCTTTATTTGATTTACATCCAAACAATCGTTGATTTTAGAGAACCTTCTTCAAGGTTGCTTTGTTGAAACTCTGGGAAGATTACAACCATGTAATGTTGGGAGCTTGTCCCATCGCACCTTGATATCTACTTTTCAGTCCATTCTCACTTCATTCCATTACACTCCTATTCCATTCCACTCTGTGTCATTTCCCTGCAAAGCAGACACCAAGGTGGGACAATTATAGATACGCCATTTTTGATATTTCATTGAGTAAATCTCATATTACACCATGATGTCCCAAAGTGTGATGCGGGATGGGACGTGAACCTGGGACTGTAGCTCACGGACGTCCCTAAGTGAGGGAAGCGTGTGGACTGTGCTGTTGAGAAACCAGCAACGAGTCGAGGGTGTCGGCTCTCTCACGTGCCCAGATCGGGTCACGAGATAGTTACGCTCACTCACTCACAGCGGTAATAAAATTAACAGGCTAGAATTCTACCACACTCATGTAGCGGCATACAAAAATATACGAGAAAAGCAAATGCCAAGAGAGTTAGAGACGATACCTCCACGCTATCGGGCGTAGGGAAGGTGATCCCGACCAAGTCTCGTATTCCCAGTACAAACGAGTTAACAATAATTACAGAGATGTAATTCACTGCCCACTCCACGCAGGGGGGTAAAGGGCTACAGTGGGACCCATGAGTATCGTCCCTGGGTTGACGAGCGGCTTCTTGGGCAGCTCCGACGGTTTCGGCGCGCTGTTACTCGGGCGGCAGCTTGCTATCCCGAACTGGTTCTTCTGTTTCAGCAATGCGCGACTCGGCAAGAAAACTTGCTGCGATCAGCACGAACGTCGGATCGACGCGAAACCAGCGTCGTTGCGAAGCTAGCTTGGAGATCTACGACCACCTGATGTTACAGGAATTTTCCTATCTCTGTAGTTTCCTTGGTCGAATTTGTAACCAACGGACTGAGAGACTCAGGAAATACTGGGCAGATTGGGATCTGCCTGAAAATGTGGGTTGACCGAAGGTCAAACTATGGATTTGGGAGTGGGGATTTTTATGAGAGATGGAGGGGGAAGTAAGGAACATGAGAATAATTTTTGTGTATTTTTCTGAGGTGGTTTGACAGGGGGAATGGATAAAATCTTATATAATTGTTATAAATACATATAACTTCTAAAAAATATGCAAATTGTTTTGGTTTTATTTTTTTAATTTTTTATTTTCTTTTTCAACAAATTAATATGCTTTTAGCTTATGTCAATATAGATATTTATTTATTTTTATTTTCTTCTTTTTATCATTTTTAGTGTTTGTTAAATGACGAAATATCCTTATTCAACCCAGTTAATTCCAAAAAATTAATTATTGTATGCTAGATTATAAATAGGTGTGATAAATATATATTTATTATTATTTAAGCCTATAAACAATGTAAATGACATGAATTAAGATGGAAAAATATACACTTATCAGTCGTGAGTAGCTAACCCTGCCTTGCATGGCCAGACAATAACAACGCCGAGGAGAGCACCTACTGCCCGTACTCGCAAAGTGATTCCCAAATGGAGGTCATCTTTTGGCCCAAAGTCGGCGATGAGGTTGACATCACTACTAGGACTGAGCGTAGCATCCTTCGCATCCCTCATGAAAATGGTGACTAGTGATCAGCCTTCGGTCCTACCTCCGTTTCCCCAGTGGTTACTTGCACCAAAGGGGGCTCAAATTCTGGAGAAGCTCTTTGCAAGCATTACCCAACCCCCCGAGGGGGTCCAGGCAGAGATGGCAACAGGTACCTCGACGTAATGTCGAGCCCAACTTTGATTGCTGCTTCCCTTCCTGCTGAGGTCATGGCCCTTACTGAGGAGGTGAAGATGAAAATCGGTCAGCCTACCACGGTGCCTGACCCAGCTCCTACAGTAGCTTATTTTTCGATCGAGGCCGCGGTCCCAGTAGTGTAAAAAGCAATAATGGGCCTAAGCCCTATAGAGACGGTGGAGGTGGAGCAACCTCTCATGGCGGAAATAGTGAGTGATCCTGCTACAGTTCTACCTTTGCCTTTGGCGGTGGTTGGCGAGGGACTTTCTTCCGAGACCGAAGGACCTCGCCACTTGGCTTCGACCCTCCCATCTTCATCGGCCGTGGTTGACACCGAGATATGGGCGGCCATGGACAGTAATGTTGAGTTCAACCCACCGATCGTACCTTCGATAGGTTGTGCTACTTCAGACTTGCCAGTCTACCAGACTCTATTGGCGCTGTGGTCCATGATGTTTGCGGATCCCTCACTCACCTACCTGGGGGTGCGCGCCGTGGTTATGCAGTTGACCGGGGCAATGCAAATGATGGGCTACCCACGGGAAGAGTGGTCGCGACAGGTTCTACTATTGTTGAAGTATGTAAACCGTCACGAATTGCTTGAGACACAAGCCCGCACTGAATTTGCAGCCATCTGCGCTCAGAGGGACGAGTACCTACAGGAATTTGAGGTGCGACAAAACAACAAGGAGCAACACTGGAGATCCGTGGATGAGTGTCGCGATAGCGTCCATGCTTTGAAGAGTAGAATAGAGAAGCTCATGGGCTGGCTCGCTGTGGTCGAGTCTGATCTTGCCGAGGTCGAGGTGACCAGAGCCAAAGAAACTGAGGAGTTGGCTATCACCGAAGCTGAAGTGGCCTCCATAGGAAATAAAGCAGGACAACAGATATAAATAACTAACTACAACAGAGTCCAGTCCAACAGAAAGTACAGTCTAAAACAGTAAAACATACCACATGCCAAGTGAACACTTGGCCCGACGAGTTGGCAACTAAGAACCTCCACGGAATGCCCTCGAACCTCGAGGAAGGACCGTCACACCTGAAAATCAGGGGTGAGCATCCTATCACTAGCTCAGTAGGGGTCCCGTGGAACCCCAACCGAAAATAATGGCGGTACGAAAAGTAGCAACTGAAGAAAAGAACAACAGCAATAGTAGGAAAAGTAAACACGGCGATCGGTAAAACCTCGGGTCTATAACTACTCCTATTGTACCAAAAAACACGCCCTGATCTCGCAGTCAGGGGACCACCCGACCATGAACCGCCCTAGCCACGCTACTAGGAAAATGCCACGACACCACTATCGTGGAGGCCCATCCTCACAAACAAAGGCCCACACCAAAATCACGCGGTCTGGAAACACGATCACGACCTCACCGTCGTGAACTCTACGCCATCTAGGCAAATCCCTCAATGACGCTCACTGAAAACCCTAGACCTCAGCTCGAGAAAACACCCAAAGAACACACGAAATCTCGTCTCGCAGATGAGAAACGAAAACCCACGACACGACAACTCACATCACGTGACAGAAGTACCACCCACCAAAAGAACAGACCAGATGCATCCCCAGACGTCTTACACTACGACCCCGTGCCTAGCTACAACGCCCCAGGTGGAGATAGAGACACTAAAGTAACCAGTACCACAAATAAGGAGTAGCTGAGGTCGCGCTCGTCAGTGCGGGCCCGACGCCCTCAGCCCCGTCTGCACACTCAAATCGTACACCCTAGGTCTGTCCTCTAGCTGGTTATTCCCCCTAAGCCCAGACTCGACTGTACGTGGGGGCCCTATGGTAACTAGCCTAACAACCGTCTCTCTCGGGTCAACCGCTCCACCACTCCGGGGTGGGTCAGCACACGCGTGCCGTAAGAAGACTACGACTAGTGGGGGCTCACAGAACGTGGACATAGAAAACCACGTATGCACCCATCTCGAGTAACGTAAAGGAACAAGTGGCTCGCAGCCACTAGACTCTGGACAACCCACTAGACCTATTGAATTCAACGGTCCTTGAGTCACACGACTTGGGTCAAGACCGTCGCACGTGACAGCACAGCATCGTCAATCTGGCCTAATCCCTAGGTCTGAAACCACGGTGACACATGGAAAATCCCTAGCCCCAGGCTGGTAACCTGGACTCATAGTCCAAGGCCATACACATGGCCCCCCTCGGAACTCAAATACACACAGGGTGACTCAGACCCCAAGACTCATGACCATGATAACCAAGGTAACGCTGCCCTCTGGACACCCCTAAAACATGAACACGAAACCCACGGTGTCTGGGACACTCACGGGGTCATAATTCGATCATTGGGTCACAATCGGACCGACCAGAGACTCAAAAATAGCCCAAACTCTGCATTTTGGTCGACCAGACCCCTAGGGTCGGTCGAACACTTATCATTGCACATCATGATTGATCATGTTTAATTTAATTTGCATGAGTTGCATACCCAAGTCTGCTGTCAAAATAGTGAGCACAATGACTTATTGTTGCAATTATCAAAAAGGGAGAGAATGTTGAATAGATATTATTTTGATGATGCCTCACTATAAGACATTGTCTAAGTAACTCTGAAACTCATGAAACATCCTTTTTTGAATGACTAGGTATGAGGACTGTCGACCTCACCACTGGAAGTGTCGACCTCACTATCTTCACCAAGTGGCCGTGTGTTAAAATCACCAAGGGAATCAATAAGGACAGTGTCGACCTGATTTCTTAGGAGGTCAACCTTAGGGGCATTCCAAAAATAGTTGTTATCACCTTGCCAAGATGAACTGTCTACCTCAGTCTCCAGAGTGTCGACCTCAAGCCTTCACAGAAGCTGCTGAAATAGATCATTACAAGGGAAGTGTCGACCTCACATTTAGAGAGTGTCGACCACAGCCTCATTCCAGAAGCCATTATAAACACTCATCTTCAAAGCAGTGTCGACACCACCATAGTAGGAGATCAACACCAAAGTCATTCTAGAAACAATTTAGAGCCAGAATTTGTGAAGCAGTGTCGACCTCACGTTTACAGAGTGTCGACCTTACTGAAGGAAAGTTCAAACACTCTCTGTCCAATCTATCTTTTTGAAAATCGTACAAGGAGGAAACAGGTCATTCGTAAACCTTTAAAAATAATTTTTGAAGATTGGAGAAGACTCCTAAGGACACTCAAAATGTCCCTATCATCATTAGTGTCTAAAGGTTCACTTTACTCCAAGTATCTTCAAGTACAGAACCTTGGGAAAGGCTATCTCACTACCAGTTCTGCCACCTGCGATAGCAAGCCAAGATTGTGGCTGAAAGAAAAACATCTCTGAACAAAGGATGTCCTCTTTGCTTGCAGATATTAAGGTTTTGCAGGTTGTCTTTGGTGGGGACATCAGAGCCAGAGATTGGCTCGACTTAGCCAGCAGTCGATATCGGACACGCAGCACGACTCGAGCAATGCTGACATCCTTGTGGCTAGGGGATAGTCTAGAGCCTCCACCCGACCACCCTTGACTCACTGCCAGTTTCTCAACCGCGTAGATCTACACGTTTCCCTTGCTTAGGGGACGTCTGTGAGCTCGTGTCTCTTGTTGAGGACATATCCTCCTCATTTGGAACTCTGTTGGTGTCAAGTTGGTCCTGTCATTGCTAGTCATGTTATCAAATTGGTCGCGTTGTCACCTAGAGTCCCAGGTTCGCATCCAATCGGTATCGAGTCGCATCCCGTCTCGGATCAGTCTTGGTCAAACAACCTTTTCCTTATCTGTTAGCTATTCAAACTCCAAGAGAAATGGAGGGAAACCTACTTTCTCTTGAAGCCTATACATTGGACGGTCTTCCATCTTCCTTTTAGTGAAGTGGCAGCTGGAATTAGGAAAAGAAATGGCATACAGAAAGAGCAGAGTGTGAGAAAGAAAGAAAGGAGAAGAGGAAGGAGTGCCCATTCAGACTTATAAATATCAAACTCTTTTTCCTTTTTCTTATTCTTCTTCTTTTCTTCTTCCTCTTCCTCTCCCCACCGTGACCGCGCCCCTCTCCCCCTCTCTCTCGTTCGGTCGCACGACGAGCTTCCTCCGGTTGTAGATGGCGTGGGGCGACGGCATGGCGACGACGGCGACGGCGAGGCGGTCATGGCGGCGTAAAGATCGTGAAATTTCGTGGAGGAACGAGAGTTTCTAAAAACTTCCACTGTGATTTCGGCGTCGATTCGGTGGAGCATTCGCTCCATTGAGGTAGGGTGACGTTCCCTAACTCTCCGCGTTTCACTTCCGTGGTTTGTAGCCCGTCGTGAGGCCGAGAGGGGTGTTTTTGAGAGGGTTAGGACAAAATCATGCTTTGGAGAGTGATCGCCCGATCTAGCGATTCATCGCATTTTGGCCGATCCGAGGCCATAGAATCATGCCTAGGGCCATTGGGGAGCTTCCCCCTTAATTTCCCCCTCTCCTGTGGAGGTACGGGTGCGTGGTTGGCATTTTTGGGTTGGATTCGTCGTTTCGCCGCCAGGACGACATAGCCGTCATCCCAGAAACCGTCATGAGCATAACACGCCCAGGCAGGTGCGTTATGCTTTGTGTGTTTTGAGTCTGGTCATCGAGGGTTTAACGGTCCCTCGACTGACCGCCATGTCAGGCATAATGCCCTGTGCTGGTGCGTTATGATTTTTCGACCGTTGATTTTTGACCGTGGGGGCCCTGGTCACATAACGCGCATGGGGAGGCCCGTTATGTACCATAGCGTCCCGGGGAAGGTGTGTTATGCTTAACGCCCTTACCCTCCACTTGACGCGCCAGAGCTGGCCCGTTAAGGTCCATAACGCTCCATGAGGAGTGTGTTATGGCCTGTTTTGCTCCGTGACATAACGCACCATGTTTGGTCCGTTATGTACATAACGCCCCAGGAGGAGTGCGTTATGTTCGCCTTCATGACTTGGGGCTTAACGCGCCTCTGTTGGTCCGTTAAGCACTATAACGCACCTGGGCAGGCGCGTTATGGTCTATTTTCCATTGGGGGTGACGGACGGCTAGGTTGGACCGTCCATTCTCCCCCGCACGACCGCGAGTTAGCCGTGCACTCGTGAGTGGCCAATGATGGACCGTTCATTGTCGAGGCCTAGCCGGTGATTTTTCGTGTCGATTCGAGTCCCGGGTGAGCAGACCTCGATCCACGTGCTGACCTGTGGTCTGACTGATGCTGGGTATCATGTGGGGACCAGGTGTGGGCGCCGTGAGGGGTCCTGGGATGTGACGTCTTCGGCTTACATCACCATGAGTCGATATCGTACGAGGAGCGATCCTTGTACTCGTTTACTTTTGGAGTCGATTTTCGTGACTTGAGGGTCCGTACTTCCGGTGACCCATCCACTAGTCGTACCTTCCATGGCACGCGTGTGTCGGCCCACTAGGAGCACTGGTGTGACGCACCCGAGAGAGACGGTGAGTAAGCTGGTTACCGTAGGGCCCCCGCGTACCGCCGAGTCCGGGCTGGTGGGGGAATCTGGCAAGTAGGGTAAATTACATCTAGCCGAACGACAGTCTCGTACCCATACGGAAAGGCAAAAGAACAGAGCCAGTAGGTCAAGAAGGTCGCGCAATGAGTCATTGGGTTGACTCCTACTGGGTTGGCACCACTCCGGCGTCCCTTTGATGCCGGGATCTTCACCTCTGCCCAGCTCTTGGTGCATTTCTTCTTGACTACAACAGCGCCGATGCAAGGGAAGTCTTTGTATTTCTTCGGCCCATCAAAGAAATACTTTAGCCATAGGCTCAGGCGGACCCTCTTGCGGTCACCACGGGGAAGCTACTTTCCACCGTGTGATAACTGGCACAATTCTCAGTACGCCTTCATAAGATACCAGTATGAATAACCGAGCGCATAAATACTATCCTCGTCAGTCTCATCTTTGATCAGATCAGGAAGGCATACTTCTTCATATGGCTCCCCGTCAATGGGCAAGCCACTCAGCTGATGAAGACTCCATAGATCCAGTGAGGTCTCACCCTCCACAATGTAGAAAGTGTTCAGCTCGGCATTGAAGACCTCGATCATCCCACAACAAAGGCCTTTGGAAATTAGATAACTATACCGGGAGGCATAGACACTGTGATACACGCCGGCCCGAATGAGTAAGGGATCATAGTTGAAAAGCATGTATTCGGTGAATTCTACCACCCCTTCTCAGAAGATGTGAGCATCTTGGACTTTGAGTTCTGCGAACCAGCCCAGGGCCAGCTCGTGCTTGAAGCGGATCACCAAGCAATCCAAGATACAAGGCTCTTCCTGGAACCCCCACTTCAACGGAGCCAGAAATAAATCGAAGTGGGCTTGCTCTTTCTGAGTCCTCCCGGCGGCATTGTCCCAGTGGGTAGGGGTGAACTCAGGTGCCCAGACTAGCTTATCCTCCATAGGCATTAGTCCTTCCAGCCCTAACACGGGATTCCATTCCCTCAGCTCTCCCACCAGATACATCGGCACACTCCGGTGGACCCTGTACAACAGGCTGTCCCGGGATTGCAAAATGGCCCGCTCAGCCCCCTGCACAGCCCTGAGGTCCCATCTGTCCTAGGAGCGAAAGTGCGTTGCTTGTCCTTCGGATAATCCTTCTGGTAGTCACCAGCCCGGTTGAATGTGAAACCTCCATCAGTCAGTGTAACCCGACTGAAGTCCATAGTG
The DNA here is from genome assembly GCA_024336825.1 of Amorphophallus titanum. NCBI lineage: Eukaryota > Viridiplantae > Streptophyta > Magnoliopsida > Alismatales > Araceae > Amorphophallus > Amorphophallus titanum. Next base: position 6,184,451 of record JANBPO010003772.1, read on the forward strand.
TCAGTCTCAGAATCTGACGACTCTGCCAATTTCACCACTTCAGCATGTTCTCGGTCGAGGTCTTCCACATTGTGCCATGTAACGATAGGGATGGCCAGCGACAGAGCAGACTTGACACTGAAGATGATAGTTGAGGCAGAAGAACCACTTGGGGCAGCCATTTGTCTGCAAGGTACAAAAGCGTCGAGGTCAGAGTGAATCACAGGCAAATGAAGAAGAAGAAGAAGAGAAAGGAGGAAAACTAAAAAAAGGTACACTGAAATCAAGTGAACAAAATGCCAATAAATTTTGACAAAATTTCAGTAGAGTCTCCCCTAGGTCGGAGGCGTAAGGAGAAGACATGGGTGCTCGTCCACATGGAGTGGTAGGACTAAGGCCGTCAAGAACCAGAAGCTTATTCCCCGAGGCGGCCTCGGTTACAAAGGGGCGAACAAAGAAGAGATAGTTGAAATAGAGGGAGAATTGTGGACCACTATGTCCTCCACCTTTAAGCCAAATAGACGGCCACTTACATGGTCTATTTATACACATTTCGTGAAGGGGCCGACTGAACAGATAGGAGAATAGGCCACGATTCTTACTTCAGTCCTAGATGATCAAGGTGTGCATGCACGACAGTTCGCCAGGCACATGGCCCCGCTGATTTCATACAAAGTTCTAGAGATCCTAAGGCCAGACAAAAGAAGAAAGATGGATGATCCCGAATGTGAATGGTACAGATGGTTTGACATGGATGACATTGCTGTATCTTTGAGTCGACTATTTTTGCCAACAGATCCCGAATGGCCGCCGCTGGTGCATGACGTGATTGAAAAACCAGCTGTGATTACAGAGAAGAGGCAGTTGTTAAGTAACTATATAGATACAGGTGCGTCGGATGTGCCTTACGAGGAAGGTTTCACTATGGATAGGCTGTGGGCCGGCCTTTTCTCCCTACGTTCTGTTCACCCTTCTTTGATCCAATCAGCTTGTTCCAGGTTGTTCAACAACATTCCCAGACCACCCCTGGTCATGATTTCTATCAATCCAGTCTCTTTCCAGATTTCACTCATTCTTCCTCTGCTCAATGAGCAGTTTTCCCAGCTCACCATTACGCCCCCGCGTGGGCATTTGATTGATTTTGATATCTTCCAACAATTCTCCAATATTTCTATTTCCTCAACATCATCATCCGCTTCCCCTTCCGCTCATTGCTTCATCATCCATGAAAATAAAAAAAAATGCCAATTTTGCAACTCACCAATCCACCTCCCACATTTTCATTGAGGAAACCTCCTACCTTCTCTCCGAGTGTGCCCCGATCCAAGGGCCACCCGTTCAAGGCCCACTAGTGGACCTTTTCTACCCCTCCGGTGAGGTGTCCTCCTCTGTATCACCTTCTGTACCCGCTTTTTCTCCTTCTTCCTCCTCTTCGTCAGAATCTAGGAGTCAGGCTAGTTGCTCTTCTACTTCTAGTATCCAGAGTCCAGGGGTAGTTGCTAGGAAAACCAAGGGTAAGCAGATCCCCTATCCATTCCTTAAAGAGCTAGCCAGGAGGTGCCAGGATCTGATTGTCCTGCCAGAATTACAATATGAGGATTCAAGTGTCTTCGATATAGGATTTGGTGTTTATGAGATCATGTATGAAGAAGACCCTATGGAAGAGGGGGATGAATATGAAGAATATGAGGACGAGGCTGATGCATTTACCAGTGTCATGAGGAGATTTGATGAACCGTCAGCCTCAGTAGAAGAACCAACCAAGGAAATCAATCTAGGTACTGAGGAAGACCCTAGGATTGTCCTCATCATCGCAAGGTTCGGCATCCCGAGTACCATCGTCACCGACAATGGACCGCAATTCATCTCTCAGGAGCTTCAGGACCTCTGCAACAGGTATAACATTGCATTGCATCATTCATCTCCAACATGAAAGATGTCTGAAATAAAATTCCAGACACGACAAAGCTGGACGCTCTAAGAAAATAGATCTGGGACCCAAAAGCAAGGATCCGAAAGGTCTGGGATATTACACAAACCAAGTAGTCAAGGAAGAGCCACTATGCACTTAGAGACAAGGACACTTGCAGTCCTAGATTAGGTTATTAGGGAACTATAGCGGTTAAGGAGTAGGCTGCACTCAGTCAACCCTGAACCGACCTATCTAGTCAGACCACTCGACAGACTCACAGACACTAGTAGTCCAAGCGAGAACCGCTAGAGACACCACCCTAATCAAGCTAAACGTTTGACACAAGTCAAATGGGAGACACACACGGATAGACGGACAAGGGTTAGACCAACAAGGCCAACCGATAGCACAATGGACCCAACTCACTGCGCGGTCACTAACGGGCCGCTCAGTGAACTGGACGGTTCTCCTAGAGGTCGCTCAGCGGGATAGAACGGTCTGGAACAGGCTGTTCACTCCAACCGACCTACTACAGTAACCAGTCAAATGGTAGTCAAAATGGTTAGAGAAGGATCACTCATGAAGTGGCACGGTTAGAGGGAAACTGCTCCACGAACTACCAAAAAATTATTGACCTAAGGTCAACCATGGTAAGCGGTCAAGCCCTGGCCGCTCAACACAATGGGAAAACAGCACGGTTGAGAACTAGCCGCTCAAGTGGACTGGATGGCTCACACCTAGCCGTGCCATCCACTGGCCGGTCTGTGGCGCAACCGCGTAGACGCCCACTGACCTACATTGAATGGTCCAAAGCCAGCTGCACAAGACGCTGAGCGATTACTATTAAACCGCATAGGCGTCATGGCGAACAAACCATGGGATCAGCCCGATCGTGGCCTTTCCATGCCCTGTTCATTCTGAAATGAAGGGGATACAACCATAATGACGATATACAACACATAGACTCCGACAGGAGTCAAATCGGCTGAGAAATAGTGAGAAATGGGCAATTTCTCCAAATCGACCCAAATGGAACCACCGGACTTCCCGAGCTCCTAACGGTCCCGAATGACCGGCAATCGACACGAAATCAGCGACTATGGAACGCTGACGTTCCAGGGAGTCGTTTGACACTAGTAGATCTAAAAACCATCGCCGTTTTTCATTGAACCCTATGAACTTCACAAAATGACGATTTTACCTAAATGAGCCCAAACTCGCCCGTTCTAGCACCGAACAACGTGAAATTATAGGGAAAACATACAGGAGAAGTAGGTGATCCGTCTCCCTACCTTCATAGAAGAAACAGTGTGCCGAAGGGACTAAACCATGCCAAAAATTGCCAAATCACAAATCGCGTCTTCTCAGAATCCACCGAGGGATCACGCCACGCCACGCTCAATCTGTCGCTCCATCACGCGTCCCGATCACTCCATTGCCTCCCCACCTCGGCCAGCTCTCCACAGTCATGCGCCCCACGTCGAATGGCCCAGAGATGAGAGAGAATGAGAGAGAGAAAGAGATGAGAGAAATGAGGGAGGAGAGAGGGGGTGAGGTCACAGAAACCAGACAGATCTGAAGATTGGGTTTGGACGAAAATGGGAAAATAGCAAATGAAGAGTGATCCTCCCCGTGCGGGGCCCGCAATGCCCCCTTCTTCCTCCTACTGCAGATGGCGGATCGACGGCGACGGCGTGGTGATCGTGGCAATGGCATTCTCACGGCATGAGGCATGGAGATCGTGGGTTTAAAAGCGTGATTTCAAGATCGACGGCGATCTAACAACTTTTGAGCTCATTGAGGTAGGGGGACGGATTCCTACACTCTTTACCACTTTCCTTGTGATTTGTAGGCCGAGGGGAGGTCGAGAGGGGCATTTTTGAGCCAGGTGGGTCAAATTCCATGATTTGGGGTTGAGCGCCAGATCTCCCATTTCGTGGGATTTTTGATCGATCTAAGGGTTTAGATGCATGCTAGGAGGCTTGGGGATGAATTCCCCTTTGTTTCCCCATCATCGGGCGATGATCGGGGGGTGGATCGGAGTTTGTGGTGTTTCTCGCCGTTTTCGTGCTCGGGTGAGCCTTGCGGCCCTTCCCGGGACCGCTAGGCTCCCTTGGTGGTCTCTAGGAGACCGTTTCATAACACTGTATTGTTGACAGGCCTTAGCGATCTTCCCAGGACTACTAAGCTCGGTGTGGCAGTCACGCGATAGACCGCTACCCACAGGTTGTCGGTCGTCAGGCGACCGTTTCTCCCTTTTGACCAATGCGCCCTTGGGGTGCGTATTTTCGATCGTTGGGGGCCACGTGCTGGGTAACGGTCAAGGCATGACCGTCTCTTGTTGCCTTGTGGTCTAGAGAGGTCCGTTTGGCTGGCTTAGCGATCCAACGATAGACCGCTAGGCCCTACTGTGGCTCGTCTCCTTACGGTCATGGCTTGACCATTTGGCTGTGCCTTGTGGTCCTAGAGGAGACCGCTAGGCTCGCCTTGCGGTCCAGAGAGGACCGCTAGATTGAGGGGCAGTCCTGAGTGGACCGCCGCTCTATTTTCTTTGACCTGGTGATTTTCGTGAGTCGAGTCTCACCTCCAATGACCTGTCCACTAGTCGTAACTTTCCTGTACACGCGGGTGCGGACCCACTCGGGAGTGGTGGAGAGCGTGACCTGGTGAGAGACAGTTTTAAGCTAGTTTTCGTAGGGCCCCTTGTCTTTGCAGCCTGAGTCCGGCTAGGGAGAAAACCAGCTAGAGGACCCGAGCAGATAGCCTGTGTGTGCACACGTACTTGGGGGCAGAGGACGCGCGCTGACGAGCGCTACCCCAACTAGTCCTTATTCGTGGTACTTATTGCGTGTATCAGTCTCCGCCGAGGCGAGTAGGGAGACACTTGGGCGCGGTGTAAGATGTCAGAGGACGCATCCGGTCTTTCTTCTAGTGGGTAGAGCTCCTATCTCCTGACAAGTGTGGACTTGTGTTTCGTCGGACCGATGTTGGTTTGTACGCTACCGTTAGTTGTAGAGAGCTTTTCCATTTATTTATTATTACTTGTTGGTTCGATCGTACTCTTGTTAGGTAGTGTTATCTTCCGTGCTTGTTCGTAACCCATCGTCGCCCTCTCTCTCTCCCTCATTTCTCTCCCCCTCTCACTCTTTCTCTCTCCTCCGCCCCCCTTCTTACTTGTTCTGGGCTGTGTCGACCCTGGATCGAGGCATAAGAGGTACCGTTAGACTCGGCTCATCACGAGGATCACGCCGGTGCCTTCCATTCCGTGATTCGTGGGGCGTGGGAACAGTACGAGTCAGGAAATGTCACGTAGCTTCGTCATCCGCATGCGCATTTTTCGAGGTCATCGTCGCGATCGAGGTAGGGGGATAGACTCCTTGCTTCGCTAGGATCATTTTGGTACCACATGCATGTCCATGCATAGGCGTTTTCATCATTTTCCATGCAAGGTGTATTTTTGGGATTTTTAGGCTAAATTACTTGTAAAATTCACCATAGCCATTGCATTTACATTTTGATGCACGCTGTAGTTGTAAAAAGTTGTTATTTAGCTTCTCCTACCCCTTTTCTTTTGTTTCGCATCGATCCGGCTTGACAGGAGGGGAGTTCGGTCTTGAACTTGTCCCTCTCATTTCCCAGCTGATATAACATGCCTATCAGAGGCCGTTATATGCATAACGGACCCTTGGGGTGCGTTATGTCCAACATGACAGACGATTCTTGGACCGTTATGTGACCGTCGTTTCTGTAGGTCAGTAGGTTGTTTGGCATGATGGACCAGTCCCCGTCCACCATGGCCGGTATAACGCCCTTCTCCTAGTGTGTTATGTGGTGTGTAAAATTGTGAATTTTTCCTGGATTTCACGCATTCGGGTGACTTTAACGGACCAAGCCAGGTGCGTTATAGTCTCATAACGCACCAGATGTGGCGCGTTATGTTTCGTGTGGTTTTGATGATGGTTCGGGTGAGTATAACATGCATGGGGAGACGCGTCATACTGAGCATAACGCCCCAGTGATGGCACGTTATAGTCTGCATGTCTGAGTTTTGGTATTTGCACGGGTGAGCATAACGGCCTGGGGTAAGCGCGTTATGATCGCATAACGCCCAGACCTTGGTCCGTTACACTCTGCTATTTTGGGAATTTTGGAAAGGCATGTTTAATTCCCGTTTAATGTATTCCATGCTACATCTATGTTATAGTCATATTATTTTATGATCAATGGCTTGCTCCTAGAATCCTAATGGAGTGCTTGGACTTTCCATATGATGGAACCACTAGACGTGGCCCTAGACTTCACTGATCATCAACCCACCCGAGAGAGGTGGAGGGGTAGTCCCATCAAACGGTTTTAAGCTAGTACCGTGGCCCCTCGGCTTCACCGTAGCACTCTATGGGGAGGGAAACTCTAGGCAGGGGTCAGTGTGTGCACACGTGGTCAGAGGCGAGAGGTGACACTAACGAGTGTTACTCTGACTAGTTCTCGGTTGGTACGGTTTGGTTACGCCTCTCGCTGGGCACGTTCAGACTCGTGAGTTGCTTGAGATGTAGTATAAGTCGTCAGGGGACGCATCTGGTCTCTCTCTTCTGGTGGAGTTCCCCGTCCTTCTCCTGTCACTGGAATGATTGAGTTATGTTCGGTTTGGTTTTCGGGTTGAACCCGAATAATGATCACCCCTACTTCCGAGTCTTCGGGCTCGTGGGAGGCGGGCCGAGATTCGAGTCGTGCCGGTTCCTTTTCTGTACTCGGATTCCGGGTCGCCACACCCACACTCTCTGATCGTCTACTATTGCCAGCACCCCCTGTCTATCGGGAGGATAAGGGCAAGGGGCCACTTATCGGGCAGACTAGTGGGTCACGACAGTAGTGTTATCGCTGCCATGGGTTTGGCCACTTTACAGGCCAATGTCCCACCCGTACATCACTAGTCATTGGGGACACGCGAGTCAGAGAAGTCTCAACTTCAAGGCTTGTGTCTGTCAGCTATGAGGCCGAGTAGGAATTAGTAGACATGTTCTTTCGTGAGGAGGAAGATGTCCAGGGGGATCCTCCAGACCTCCAAGATGCTTAGTAGCCAATGTATTAGTTACACATATGGGTGGCCTGGGCCACCACTGCATTATGTATGGGTCTAGGGTCACGTGTGAGCCTTTTTTCCTTTTCTTCTTCTTTTTGTTTCGTACAGTCTGTTGGGAGTCTGCATACGTCGAGTCGAGTCGGTCAAATGCAAGCTCGCGATGCCAGTCCCTTCCGAGTGTGAAGCGAGTCAGATCCAATGCGTATGTTGTGGGCTTACTTGAGAAATATGGGATCAGCTCTACCTTCAGTGTGTCGGATCTAGTCACCTACAGGGACCCAGCGGTGATTCAGAGTGAGCCATTGAGCCGTCTCCTTCCCTTGAGAGTGACCCCACTCCGGAGTGTTCACCACCAACCTCATGCCAAAAGCAGCATGAGCAAATAGAACATATACTGGATGGGCAAGCGATGCTTAAGAGTGGAGCGTACCAGTGCTACTAGTTGCGATTGAGAGGACGGTCGGTGTCTGATGACACTTGGATCATCCGGGCAGAGCTACAGAGGACAGATCCAGATCTACTGGAGCGATACTCGAGCGACAACACCCCCTTACTTGACGGGGTCGAGTTCTTCCCACCCGAGGAGAATTGATGGGACATCGGAGCTAGGCCACTAAATTTTTAGAGTGTTGTATTTATTTAGAGTATATTTGGTGTGTATTTGATGTGTATTTATATTTTTGGGTAAAGGGTGTTAATGTGTTGTATTTTTCTTTTTTGTGTGGGCCTAATATGATGGTCCAAGATCCAAGGGAGATGGTCCAAGGTGGAATGGTGGACTTAGACCAAGATGCCAAGTCCAACTTGGACTCTTAAGGAGGGCACCCCCTTCTTTGTCCCCATGTGGGGGATTTTAATGTTCCCCATCCCCTAAGTGCCCCTCCCTAACCCTAGATCTGAGGATAGTTAACGTCATTTAGTTAGGGTTTCTCTTTCATATAAAACTCTTGTATTCATTATTTTCATAAGAATTAAGTGAAGAAAAATCAGAATTTTGTTGAAAAAGCCAAGGGCGCCCCCCCTCTCTCCTCTCTCCCTCCCCTTTGCAGTTGAGAAGGTTGTCATTCTGAGGTGTGAAGCCTCCCTATCAGGTCCTCTACGTTCTCTAACTTCGAGACGTTACCCGTGTGTTGTGCATTTTTCGAGAATCATGGGGAGTATTTTTCCCTATTTTTTGTATTTTTAGATTTTTTAAAATTTCTATATATAAACCCCCCTCTCTCTCTTCCTCACTCTCATTCTCTCCCTCTCCCCTCTCACACTCTCTCTTTCTCCCCTCTCTTCTCCGACGGCCGACGGAGCAAGGTGGGGGCGAGGCAAAGGCGACGCGTGTGAGGAGCGGCCGAGCATGGGCAAGGATCGAGGGGCAGTGGCTCGCGATAGAGCTCGTGGTGAGTTCGTGAACTAGTGGGACTTTAACGACATTTTCTTGGCGGATCGGCGTCCTCAGTGCGCGGAATCTTTGGTGGAGGTAGGGGGATCGTTCCCTAGCTCATGTACTTCATTTCTCGTGAGTTTGGTAGCCCGAGGCGAGCCGAGAGGATTTATTTTCCGTCGGGATTAAAATGTGTGATTTTGGGGTGTGAGCCAGATTTCGTGTTTTGATCATATTTTGGGGGTTTAAATGGATCCTCTCGGTGCTAGAGAGGTTGGGGAATGGCTTCCCCTTGTTTTCCCCATCACTTGGGGTGATTGGGATGTGGAATGGCATTTTCACGTGGTTCGCCATTTTTCGGGGTCGGTTGCGTATCACGGTCGTAGTAGGGGCCACGTTCTTCAGGAACATGGTGTATCGTGTGGGCGTGTTCATCGGAGAAGATGAACAGTAGGGCGGTTGAGATCACGCCCTATCGAACGATCGCATCCTTAGTGGTCACGATCGTCGAGGAGGTCGCATTAAGGTCGCGGTTGGAAGAACAACCACATTGTTTCATGTCATACGTCACAGGTCACGATCAAGGAACAGACCGTAACTATTATCACGGTCGTATGGAAGACCGCATTTTGACCGTTGATGCGATAGTAGTGTTGGTCGCGTTCTTGTGGATCACGATCCTCATGGGGGTCACATTCTTGGTCGCGACGTCGGGAGTGAGCGCATTCTCGTTCCTCATTTCTCATGTTTTATTCGAGTTATCTTGGGCCTCGGTCGACCCAGTTGTGACTCAGTGGTCGACCTTCGGCCTCGTGGATGTCCCGGACACCCGTGGGTCTTGTGTTCATATTTTTGGGACGTCCATAGGTACCATTTTACCTCGATTAGGTGCCCGTGGGTCTTAGGGGTCCAGGTGACCCCACATGTTCTGGGCTTTTGTGCTTTCGTTAGACTGAGTCACCGTGTGTCAGTATAAGTGCAGAGGGCCATTCCCGCATGTCGTTGGCTCTTCGGAAAGTGTTTTCCGAGGAGGCCATATCTGTGGCCTTGGATTGTGAGTCTAGTCACCCAGCCTGGGGCTGGAGGTTTCCCATATCTCCTTTGGTTAGGGGATCAACTCGGTGACTAGTGAGCTTCCTTGGAGATCGTGTTACCGTGGTTTCAGACCTAGAGATTAGGCCAGATTGGCAACGCTGTACTATCACGTGTGACAGTCTTGACCCAAGTCGTGTGACTCAAGGACTGTTGAGTTTATTAGGTCTAGTGGATTATCCAGAGTCAGGTGGTCCCGAGCCACCTATTACTTCGCTTTATTTGCGATGGGTGCTTGCGTGGTTCTTGGTGATCACGTTTAGTGACCCCCCACTAGTTGTGACTTTTCTGCACACGCGAGTGTAGACCCACCCGGGAGTGGTGGAGAGCTTTTCCAGTGTGACGGGTTTTAGGTTGGTTACCGTAGCGCCCCTCACCTTTGTAGCCTGAGTCTGGGCTAGGGGAAAAACTAGCTAGAGGACCCGACTTCGAGCGCATAGTCTGTGTGTGCACACGTGACTGGGGTCTACAGGCCCGCACTGACGAGCGTGACCCTAGCTAGTCTTTGTTCTGTGGTTACTGGTACAGTGTCTCAGTTCCCGCTGGGCCAGAGGGAGACACCTGAGGCACAGACTAACACGTCAGTGGAAGCATCTAGCCTTACTCTAGTGGGCAGGTACTCCCATCATGTCACGTGAGCTTGTCGTGACTCGAGATTCTGTTTCTAGTCAGTGAGATGTGGTTTCGCGTGTAGTTTTCGGGTGCTTTTTCGAAGCCGAGGCCAAGGGTTTCTGGTGAGTGTTACTGAGGGTTTTTCTCCTAGACGACGTAGATTTCATGATGGCGAGGTCGTGACCGTGTTTTCAGACTGCGTGGTCTCGATGTAGGCCTTCGTGTGTGAGCACAGGCCTCCACGACAGAGGTGTCATGGCGTTTTCCTAGTAGTGTAACTAGAGTAGTTCACAGTCTGGTGGTCCCCCGACTTAGAGATCGGGGTGTCAATTTTTGTTCCGGTAGGAGTAGTTGTAGAGCCATGGTTTCATCGACTGTCGTGTTTTGGGGATTCGTGCACGATCGCGCTTTCTATTGTTATTGTTGTAGCTACTCCTGTTGTTGTTGTTGTTCTTGTTGTTGCTGCTTTTTGTACTGTTGTTGTTTACGGTTGGGGTTCTGCGGGACCCCTACTGAGCCAATGATAGGAGGCTCACTCCTACTTTTCAGGCATTGCGGATCTTCCTCGAGGTTCAAGGGTGTTGTGCAGTGGTTCTTAGTTGCCAGCTTGCCGGGCCAAGTGTTCACTCGACATTTGGTACACTTTCCTGTCTTAAACTGTACTTCTGTTGGACTGGACTATGTTGTAGTTAAATTATTTATTTCTGTTAATTATTAAATTATCCTGCTTTATTTCTTATTTCTAGGTACACTACACCTACCCTTTTAGCCCTTCTGAGCCCTCCGGTTCGTGGGCGGCGGGCTAGAATTCGAATGGTATCAGGTCATTCCCGGTATCTGGATCTTGGGTCGTTACACCTTTGGCTTCACACGCCCCTAAGTCGGGGTGGATAACTAGAGGAATTGCTTGGGGATCATCTTTAGCTTTAAGCAGTTTTACTTCTTCATGTTGAATCAAGTAACCAGGTAGCGGCAGGGAGAACCAATCATTAGACTCCATTATCTTCTTTTCTTCATCTTCAGCCTCCTTGGCGGGCTATCCTTCACCTCCTTTTCATACAGACACATGCTTCAAGGAAGCAACATTTAAACACCCCAAGTGACTGTAATTCAATGGATTGCTTCTCTTCTTCTCCACACTAGGTGTATTCGATGCATTGGCAGAGATTGAAGGGCACCATCAAATTCTAACGCAGCTATGAACGGCCTAGCAGCACCTTATATGAGGTATTAAAATTCATTACATGAAATTGCACCTTGGGGTTGAATTCCCCAAGCGAGGGATGGAATTCTATCATACTTGAAGGCACTTTAAATTTTTGATTGTAACTGGCTATGTTCATATCCCTGGCCCCCGTCAGGTGTATGTTGAAACAGTATTTCTGATGACTCTAGGAAGGGAGTACGCTGCTAGGTGCCCCCAGATAAATTAAAATCTCACTCAACGATTGATCGTCCAGTTGCCCCCGCTCATATGGAGTGGCCTGTTATGGGTTGTGGAGGGCAGGAGCATGTCTTCTTCAGAAAAAATAATGGTTGTCATTAATTGCATTTTTGTGATGCAACTTTCATGACAAGCTGGGGTTTGTAGAGCTGCGATTACAAGCTGCTGGGTCTTTTCCTTCAAAGAGAGTATCTCATGAAGATTTTCTTTAATAGCTTCATCATTCTGTTGTCGACCCTGACATTGGCCGACTTCACCTCTTCGGCCGTAACCCGCCTGACATCATTCTGTACTAGTGGAGCTGATTCACAAGGTGACTTATTATGTCTACTCAGTTGACTCTTTGCTTGCATAAATTCAGTGAATGGGTAGATACTTTTGCTACTTCCCTTTACTGCATGAAGACTAGGTGGAGGTGAGATCTGAACACCTCTAACTTTAGTCTCAGGAGCTTAGTGTGACTTTCACCCCCACAATATTATGTTATTGCTAGCTCATGGTGGATGCCCCCTGTTGTGCAAGAATAAGCTTTCTTTAAGTAATTAACATGTTACATGTAATGCAAGTATAACTATGCATGAACGCAAGGTAATGTCGTGAAGGAATATCAAGAGAATAGTAACAGAACTAGCAAGTTTCAAGATATCATGTAAAGTATCAAGATATATCAAGCATGTAATTATCAAGATATGTTATGAGAATTAACTATTTCAAGTTCAAGCAAGTATATACCCATTCCGGGCCACACAAGTCATGTCATGTCAAGTCAAGTCAAGTCAAGCACTAAGGAGATCGTGGAATGTCATCGATCAAGTAAGTCATGCACTTCGGTGTAATGTCATGTTGTACCCCTGTGGTTTATGATATGGTTTATGGTTTTGATGATGTCGAACACCATGAGTATGTATAGGGTTTGATGATGCTGAACACCATAAGCATTGTCTTGCTGACATAGAATTCTTGCTTCATATCATGTGTCTGTAAGTACATAAAATTCATGCTTTATCATTAAAGTAAATGTCACAGGCTATCAGATGAAGGCCAGACTAATAGTCTTCCTAGTAGACCGCTATTGCACTTAAAGCAAGTGCATCGGAAGAGCATCTATAGAAGAAGCCTAGATCAAGTTGTGATACGTCAAAGCAGTCCAAGTAGTGGAGTCTAAGTGAATAAGAAGAAGAAGTGAAAGCAAGCCCAGGTTAAGAACCTCAAGAAACAAAGCTAAAGTCAACTCAGTAGATTTCCAGTGCAGCTATGGCAGCAGTCGTACAAATAATGGAACCAGAGAAATTCAACAGAAGTCTGTAATGTTGGTTGAAAGTTTTCTTATGGAAGATAATGCTGGAAGAGCTCTAGAAGCTCAGCAAGTCAAGTCAATTTCTGTAGGAAGCCTGAAATTCAATGCCTAGTAGCGAATGCCGACAGTTCACCTCCAAGAAGTCAGAACTATTGGAGTCAAGAAGCGAGAAGAAAATGAATCTCTAGTCTGACATCCAAAAGCTGCATCGACACACCAAGTCTTCAATCAAGCTGCATAGACCTCAATGTTGCAAACAGTAGCAACAACTATATTACAACATAGCTGCATGCATGCAACATCTTTGTGCGTCAATGCAATCAAATGGAAGCAGCAAGCATCCACAAGCTAATGAGACTAGATGCATCGATCCGACTATCTACTGCATCGACGCAGAGAAGCCTTTCAAGTGAAGAAGCCGATTTCAGTGAAGCTACGTCAATGCCATCACCTCAGTGCGTCGAAGCATAAAATCCAAGCTGCATGAGAAGTAGGCATTCATCAATGGTGCATCGACCTATCTTCACAATGCATCGATGCATCAGGCCAAAATAGAACTTGTTGAGGATGTTGCTTGTTGAAGGATGCCTCGACCTCACCTGCTCAATAGGTCGACGCATCAGAAGACTTTTGTCCATTCAGTGAAGCACGTGACGAACTAAAGGGATACAAGTGATCTCCATCTCAATCATTGGCATGCGATCCGAGGACACTTGGTGTGTTTCCAAAAAAATCCTGATGAAGAGAATATTCTTATTTATCGCGAGGCGGCGAGGATCGTGGGGCGTGGAGCGGCGAGGATGGAGCGAAGATCGCGATGGTGGAGGCGGTTCGTGGGAACGCGAGTCGACGAGGGTTTAACGATGTTTTCTTCGTAGATCGGCATCCACGGCGCGTGAAATCTTCAGTGGAGATAGGGAGACAGTTTCGTAGCTCGTGCACTTCATTTCCCACGAGTTTTGTAGGCCGTGGTGAGCTGAGCGCGCTATTTAGGGCGTTTTTGAGAAAATCCATATTTTTGGGGTGTGTGCCCGATCTAATGATTTCATCGCATTTTTGGGGTTTAAATGGGTCCTCTCAGTGCTAGAGAGGTAGGGGAGTAGTTTCCCCATGTTTTCCCCTTCACGTGGGTGTGAACGGGGCGTGGAATGAAATTTTTCAGGTGATTCGCCGATTTCATTCTTGGGACGACTTGGCGGTCCTTCCAGAGACCGCTAAGGCGTCCGGCGGCCCTTTAGTGGACCGCTTCGATCCCTATATGTCGGTTCGACCTTCGCGGTCTCGCGATACACCGCTATGGTCCCTTTGGCGGTCCAGGGTTAGACCACTTGACTGTGTTCTTGGTCGTTAAGGTCGATGGGGGTAGCGGCCCTACGACTGACCGCTAGAGTTTGTCTAGCGGTCAGACGAAGGACCGCCACTTCTTCTAATGGTCTATAAAGCAGCCGCTAGAGGATTGCGTGTTCTTGGAGCTTAGCGGCCCAAGGGTAGACCGCTACGCAGGTTTTAGCGGTCCTTAGATCGACCGCCAAGCTCCCTAGGGGTCCAAGAGAGGACCACCGGGTGACTCTTCGTGTTCGCCGTGTCTGTTTCACGTTGTGTTGGTTTCCGGTCGACCCGGTTGTGATCCAGTGGTTGACCTTCGACCTTGTGAATGTCCCAGACATTGTGAGACCTGTGTTTGTGTTTTAGGGGTGTCCGGAGGTGCCGCGTTATTTCGGTTAGCGTGCTCGTGAGTTTTGGGGTCCAGGTAACCCCATGCGTGTGTTCCGAGTTTCCGTGCGGACCGTGTGTATGGCCTTGGACTGTGAATCTAGTTGACCATCCTGGGGTTGGTGGTTTTTCGCGCGTCCCGTGGATGCGATGTCCACGTGACACCTTGTGAGCTACCTTGAGAATCGTGTCACCGTGGTTTTAGACCTAGAGATTAGGCCAGACTGATGACGTTGTGTCGTCGCATGCAGTGGTCTCGACCCGAGTTTCGTGACTCAAGGACCATTGGGTTTATTAGGTCTAGTGGGCTGTCTAGAGTCTGGTGGCCATGAGCTACCTGTTACTCTAAGTTACTCACAATGGGTGTGTGCGTGATTTTCAGTGTTCACGTTTAGTGAGCCCCCACTAGTCGTAGCTTTCCTGCGCATGCGGATGCGGACCCACTTGGGAGTGGTAGAGAGCATAACCCGAGTGAGATGATTTTACGCTGGTTACCGTAGGGCCCCTTGTCTTGCAGTCTGAGTCCGACTGGGGGGGGGGGGGGAATCAAAAAGAGGACACGACCAAGACCATATGGTATGTGTGTGCACCCTCTCGTGTGGTTTTGAAGTGGTCGCTTCATCTCCAAAGCTCATATATACCACACCCAGAGTTGCCTGGGGAGCCTTATTCGCTTCTTCTCATATTCGTTGTGGGTGTCGATTGCTCTGAGCGTCTTCTTCCTTCCCTGGTGAGGATTCTTCCTTCTCTCTTTGTCCTATGGGTCCATGGCACCCCGTAGGTGGATTCTTCATGTCAGTCCCACATCTTCCGTGGAAGAGAAGGGGGAGAGTCACGTCGGCCTCCCGAGCACTGCAGGCGCTAGTCACGATCATCCTCGTTCCCCACCATTGGTCACTTATTATAGGGTCGTCCATGGCCTGCGCGAGACCTTTCAGATACTTGCTGATTTCGACATCATCTTCCTGACCTTTGACGATAGTATGTGGAGTCGTGTCCTGGGTAGTATCAGAGTTCCCATAGAGTCTTTTCGGGCTGACTTTCATCTCCTCGTGCATCCTTTCTTCGAGCTGGTCCTCCATTTCTATGGTAGGTACCCAAGGGACCTTTTCCCCAATTCCTGGTGCATCCTATACGGCTTCATCTTTGTTTGTAACTGAGCCTCAGTTGCGCCCAATGTCTTCCTCTTCAGAAAGTTCTACAACCTTGAGTGCTATCCTACCGACATGTCGTCTTTTTACTTCTGGGGAAGGAAGGACAGGAGCATTGTTCCCGTTAATTCCTTGGTTTCTAAAATCAAATGCTGGTCCAAGCATTTCGTCTTTATCATGAAGATGGGAAGTAGTGGCCACCCGAGTGATTGGAGTTTCACCGCGAGTTCTCGCCCTCCTAGGGAAGATAGGTTGCCCACACCTACTGCTGAGGAGGTCAAGGTGATTAAAGACCTTCTTCGCTACCCCCTCGATGATGCCGACACTAGGTTAATACCGACGGTGCTTCAAGAGCTGGGGTTGAGCCCCCCATTGCCCCATGATACTACCCTCGGTGCTTCTTTTGCATTTCTATCATTCATTTGATTGACATTCTTGACGTTGCTCTATAGGGGTGCGGGAGTCATCAGAGCTGTGATACGAGACGGTGGAGTTGCCATTGTCCGCCCTCATCCCGTCAATCACATAGAGTCGAGTACGGACCAAGTGACTGTCACTGCTCCCAGGGAGGCAGTTGCCTTTGCGGCGGGGCACTTGCCGTATCCTGTTTTGGCGGTGCTTCTAGTAGAGCTCTCACACCTGCCTCCTTCGTTGCCCTCTATCGCACCAGTGGCCAATGTTGGCTTGGGTGCCCGACAAGACATTTCTAAGAGCACGTCGAGCACTCCCACAGAGGTTCCCACCATGTCGAGTGGGCATCGTCGTATGGTGTTGGCATTGCACTGGAAAAGTGGAGTTCATATTAGAAATGAAAATTTTTCATCACAATTCTATCATTAATTCATAGTCGATTAGCGATGGACTTTAATTTCTATCGCTAATTAGGGACAAATTAGTGATAGAATTCGTATTGGTTGCTAATAATTATCTACTAATTTAGATCGATCGCTAATCAGTCGCTAATTCATCGCTAAAGTCTTGGGCCTCCGCCCAGTGAGAGAAGTAGTCGGTGGCGGCCAAGATGTACTTATGGCCCTTGGAAGATGGCGGGAAAGGCTCCGTGATGTCCACACCCCACTCGATGAACGGCCAAGTGGGGGCTATGGGACACAACGGATTGGGAGGTCTTCTGGGTACTGGGCCAAAGGCTTGACACTGATGACATGTGCAGACATACTGGACATAGTCCGCATACATGGTTGGCTAGTAAAAGCCTTTGAGCTTGATATTATACTTCATCCTATCTCCGACCTGGTGCGCACCATACAATCCTGAATGGACTTCATGCATGATGGCTCAAGCCTCAGCTGGGGAGACACATCTTAGAAGGATCGATTTGTCCTTCTCATGGATAAGTTGGCATAAGGAGTCGCCAATCAACTCATATGACGTTGCTCAGCGGAGTAGCTGGACCCTTTGAGCTGGGTCTGGAGGGAGCCACCCTTTCTTGAATTTGACGATCGGCTCACGCCAATCTTCGTCTTCTCGAGGAGTGTTCTAGTCGGGGTCATGGACCTCGTAGTGAGGCCGGAGTTACCCTCGAGTGAACCCGGCATCAGTCTTTTGTGCTTGACGGTGATGTAGACCTCGCCCTCGAGCGGGAGCTTAATGGCCGCAGCCAATTTTGCCAGGGCATCTACTTGGGCATTGCGGCTTCTGGGAACATGATCTATTTTAAAGAAATAGAACTTTTGTATTAGTCTGACGATGGCAGCATGGTACAGAACCAACTCTGGCTTCGGCACGTCGTAGATGCTGAGGACTTGTCGGACTATTAGCTGAGAGTATCCATAGGCTTTGAGGCATTTGATGCCCATATTGAGAGCCATCTGACGCCCAATGATTAGAGCTTCGTACTCGACTTCATTTTTGGTCAGGCATTTCATAAGGGCGCAAGAGTTACACAAAACTCCGCCCTGAGGAGTTAGGAAGACAATACCGGCACCCGCCATAGCAGTTGGGTTTTGATTGATGCAAGTAATTCTCTAGGAAGCGCCATCGAAGTAGAGCTCCCAACAGGGTATATTAGCTGTGAGAGCATCTTGTTGCTGGTAATGCAAGAAATCTCTGGTCTGTTTAACTGGAGTTGGTGACTGGGAAGTAAGGGACTCCTCGTCAGGGAGTTCTGTGTTAGGTGGTGAATCATCTGGTACCGGATGGGCTGCCAAAAATTTGGCCATGCTTTGTCCATTGATTGCTTTCCTGGGGACGTAGGTAATATCATACTCCATTAGCAAGAGAGCTGATGAGGACATCTCATGGCACTCTCTCTGGCTCGGGTTGTCTGCACCACCTTAAGGAGGACCGGCTATGATCTTCGCATGTTTTATTCATTTTGAGTCTTATCTTATATATTTTTCTTTCTTGAGTCATGTTGTTATAGTTCAATTCCCTTGATTGTGCTTAATTGGGCCCTAGTACCTTAGTTTGGGCCCATAGGTTGAGTCTAGGATGAGCTAGGTCTTTTGTCTGCTTATCAAGGACATTTTGGTCATGTAAAGAGTGGATGCCTATAAATAGGCCTCGTTAGGCTTCCCCCGACTTTCTGGTACGTCCTTTCTTTTCTGTCGACTGTACTTGGCACTTGTCTTTTCTTTAGACTTGACTCTGGGCCATAATTGTTAAATTTAAAACTGTTAATTAAAAAGTAATTTTGTTTCTGCTACTTTAGCAACCCGATCTAATGAAATAATATTGCTTACTGCTATATCTATCAGTTCAATGTACCCCATGACAATCCATTTTCCCTTTAGGGGCTTTACCGCCCTTGGGAGGCCTCGCGGGTTCCAAATGATATCAGGTGTATTCGATAGTCCTATCGGGTATATCTGGTATCCGGGATCCGAGTTGTCATAGTAGTGGTCATAAGCAAGACCGCTAACCCAAGTCAACCCTCGAACCGATCTACCCAGTCAGACCACCCAGCAGTCTATAACAGAACCGCTACATGGATTACGCGGTCTAAGAATGAACCGCCACTCTAATCACCTTAACCTATTGACCTAAGCTAAATGGACTATAGCGGTCATGACCTGGGCCACTACAGCATGTAGGCGGTCGATGGTTGGTCCGCCAAGGCCAACTGACTTAAAATGTTGACTTGGTCAAACACACTATAGAGGTCTAAGGAAGAGCCGCCAAGGAGTAGAAGCAGTCAGAGCTAGGGCCGCCAGCTCGAACTAACTTACAGTAAAATCGAGAAACGACGGAGCTTGGCGGTCCACCATAGGGCCACCAGAAGCAAGAGGCAGTCTAAATTTAGGCCGCCAACCTAAACCAACTTGGAACTGACTGACACACTATAGAGTGTAGCGGTCTATCGTAGGGCCGCCAGAGATAAGAAAGAGTCTCGAGAACGACCGCTAGCACGATACAGTGGGAAAACCATGGGAATGGCCAAATCTGACCGTTCCACGTCCCAATCGCATCTAAACGACGGGAAACAACCCTAATCGACGAAAAATGCCTTCCACAGCCCGGAAGGGATCCATGCAACAGCTAAATCGCAAGAAACGGGCGATTCCACCGAATTGATCCTAATTGGGTCACCGGGGTTCCCGGGCTCGTACCAGCACCAAATGATGACCAATCACAATGAAATCAGCAGATCTGGAACGCTAACATGCTGGGGGTCACAATGGTACTAACTAGATGAAAAATCATCGCCATTTTTTGGCGAACCCGATGCACACCCCCCGAGCATGCCTTTCCCAAAACAGAACGAAACCCACTCGTACACGCACCATTCAGCGTAAAACTGTGAGGTAACGCAGAGGAGAAGTAGGTGATCCATTTCCCTACCTCCACTGAAGATTCTGAGCGCCGAAGTGACTAGACCATGTCGAAAACCACCAAATGAGCGAACCTTGCCGGCTTTGAATCCACCGAGGGATTGCACTGTGCTACACCCCATCCGCCACTCTATCACACTCCAGGTTCACTCCATCGCGTCCCCGCCTCTGCCATCTCACCACGGTCATGCACCCCACGTCGAGAGGAGCAGAGGGCAGAGAGAATGAGAGAGAGAAAGAGAGGGTGAGAATGAGGGAGGAGAGAGGAGGGCTCTGTGAAGGCCACGGCCACCTCCGGGGACATCTCCGCCAAGCATGCTTCAAGGTGTGCTGGCATCTGGAGTGCGGCAATGATGGCTTGCCGTGTTTCATCATCCAGGGGTAGCATCTCCTAGATGGTAAACTGAGCTGGGATCTTCTTGAGATGCTTGACTATTCGGTCGACAGTCCGAACCTTGAGTAGTTTCATTTCTTCGGCCTTGCCGCGTCTGCCCCCAGCCTGGGTCTGGGGCGCCGGGTCAGAAGGCAACTCCGCCGCCTGATCTGGCACAGCTACTGAGCCTGCAGGGCCTGCTGGATTCCCTCTTTTTCCTTCATAAATTCAGCAAGGTTAGGGATGCCTTCAAATTCTTCCGCTAGCTGGGACAGGTCCGCCGCCGGTAGGGTCGGGGGGTTACTCGCAGGTGGAGCCGGGTGGCTGCTAGCCCCCTTGGTTGGCCGGGGTCCTTGCAAGCACACCTGCCTTTCTGCGCGGGCCCGAAGGAATTCAGCGAAGGAGGGAGCGCCCTGACTTTTCGACTTCTCAGGATAAAGACCTGACGGTGGGGGAATCTCTGCACCTTGAACCTCGGGTTCAGGGACTTGGTAGGGCTGCTCGCCCCTTAGCATGATATTGCAGTTGTCCTGAGGAGGGCGTCCCCATTTCTTCCCTGACCGGGTGGCATGTCAGGAGGTGGATGCTTCGACCTGATTCACTTCTGGCGGGTCACAGGATGCCCCTTCCTCCCCCTCCTCCAGAGAGAGGGCGGTGTCGAACAGTGCCGCAAGGGTGTTGCAGGCGACGACGACCCCCTTTCTCTTATTACCTCTGGATCTTCTCTTTTTCTTATTCTTTTCTGCAACAGTCGGTGGCTACCCTTGAGGGAACTCGCCCCACAGGGGAGGCTCTTGCTCTACTTGGGCTTCTACTTCGGGGTCAGCTCGAGGGATTCGAACTCCTCCCAGGGGACATATTCTTTCAGCTCAACAGACCGGATCTCGGGCTGTTCATAATCTTCAAGCCCATCAATGAAGGCTGGAGTCTCTCAACCGTCGGGCTGACTTCTTTGTGGATCTACACAGGGACATGTTCTTTCTTGTTAAAGGTAGGCCGCCTCATGACCAGCCGAGAGGCCGTATCATGCCAAACGGGGTTCACTGGTGGCGGTGCTGACCGGGGAGTGACACCCCTAACATGAACTGTCGGGGCAAGCTGAGGAGCCAGTCTTCTTCTGTTGTTCTTCGACGCAGACTGCCAACCCGCTTGATCCTGGGCTGCCGCTACCATGAAAGCTTCATAAGTGGCGCGGGTGCTAGCCTCCGCCCATTCTTCCGGCTATTCTTGATATAGGGATATCATGTTGGTGTCGAAAGTCATATTGGACATTTCATGGGACTGTGGGGGATCCACCTTGAAGACGTAACAGTCCTCGATGGTGTACCCTAGCATCTGATGGTAATGATAGAAGCGAGGGTTATCCTTCTTCTTCAGATCACCGGGCCTCTTCGGTTCCGACAACGTGATTTTATTGTAACTGGTTGCCCATTCGAACAAATATTCCTAGGGAAGGTGAAAGGTGGGGGCTGAGGTGGAGGATGATGTGGCAAGGGAGGAGGAGAGAGAGGGCTGCACCCTAGAGAGAGGAAGAAGAGAGAGAGAGGGGGCCGCCCCCTTTAGAGAGAGAGAGCTAGAGAGAGAGCTAGAGAGAGAGAGGTAAAGAGAGAGAGAGGGTGGACACAAATAGTGTAGTAATTTTGATTCAAATTCTCATTAGCCTCTCAAGGAGGGGGGTAAGCCTTGCAGAGGGATAGAAGCTTTTAGGGCTCGAGTCCCTCTCATGATAACCCTTTGGGAGATTCGGTCTGTTGCACCGGGGCTTTGTGTCCATCATCGAACCCTCATCCTTCCTAGGCCCGCATACGACTGGGCTCATATTGTCCCGTGGGGAAACTGTACTGTCACTCTTGCCATGCCTAGTTTGTTTCGATTTTCATAGTGCAATTGACATTGGAGCTTGCGCTTTTGATCGAAGGACTGATGGCTTTTGCCTTGTCTGATGCTCTTTAATTTTAACTTGATTTTGTTTTCTTGTATTTCCTTTTTCTTTTGTGGAATCAGGTCATAATGGACTGTCCCTCTTTGAGACCTCCTCTCGTCATCGTATCTAGATTGGTCATCTCCCCCTTATTCACTCCTTACACCTACGCTGGGCCGACGAGAGAAGATCACAGACCTTCTCTTCCTCTAGGCATGGCCAAAGGAGAGACTATGTCACTTGGGAAAATAAACAGACCAAAGTTGTCTGGAAGTGTGTGATTGCCATGCTCTGGGTCCTCCTTCGTGGTGAAAGGGAAAGACATCTTGCTACCGGGGTGGCACTGGTTTGACTTTAGGGGAAAAAACATTTAAGGTACAACCCATTCCAACCGTGAGACAGCTCCTCACCTTCTGCATTGACTAGGCGGTATGCTTTCCCTGAATAAGCCTCTTTGACGATGAATGGCCCTTCCCAGTTAGGTTGTAATTTAGATCTAGGATCTGCTGACCTAATGAATTTGCGCTTCAAAACCATATCTCCTACTTGGAATTTATGTTCGATTACCTTCTTTTGAAAATAACATAAAACTCTCTTTTGATAAGCAGACACATGATCGGTCGCGTTTAGCCTCTTCTCATCCAAGAGCTCCAGCTGGATGAGTAACGTCTCTCGACGGTCATCAAGATTGAGTTCCTTATCGAGCTGTACCCTTAGGGAAGGGATCGAAATCTCATATGGGAGCACCGCCTCCATCCCGTAGGTGAGATCATAGGGGGTTTGCCCTGTAGGAAAACGAACGGAGGTGCGGTAAGCCCATAGAGCCTCTACTAATCTTTCCAGCCAATTAGAGAACTTGTGAGATTCACATATTTTTCTTATGATTTTGAGAAGGGTTTTATTAGTGGCTTTGGCTTGACCGTTACCATGAGGATAATATGGAGATGAATGATGCAATGTAATATTGAACTTCTTACATAGATCCTGGAGCTCCTGAGAGACAAACTGGGGTCCGTTGTCGGTGACGATGCTGCTTGGCACTCCGAACCGCGAGATAATCCGACACGATACACACAATCGTCTGATCAGTCAGAACGAGTGCCCCACGGGCTTCTTTAAGCCTGAATAAATCATCATCTCGGTGACTGGCACGCCCTCGCACTAATAAATTGAATAAATGAACGAAAAGATGAATAAACAAGAGAAACAAAGAAGTGCCTCGAAAGTGCGTCCACACCACCGTTCCTAACCTCTGTTGTCTAGGACTTTTTCCACCATCTTCATGTTTGCGAGAGGCTCATGCACCGCGAAGTTACCCTAGAAGGGCAAAGAGTGGCGGCGGCCTTCGCGGAGCTTGCAGAGGTTACGGCGGCGACGATTCTCCAACTTCCGCCTCCCCCTGAGTCATCCAGCACAGTGTCTTTTTCTTCCTCTTCCAGCTCTCCTGGTTGCTCCATGGCGGATTAGCATCCCGAGGCCGAGGTGGCAGGAGTTGGGCGGGCCTCTAGGGCTTTCATGGTACCGGCGGAACCTCTACGAAGTGAGCTGACTGAGGATGAGGTGAAGTGGTTGGAGCGTCGATATGGGCTACCGTGGAAGTATTATCTCACTCCGGTGGAGCCCCATGAGTCCAGTCTGGACACTCGCTCTGGCCTCTTCTGCTCCTTTCTCTTGGCCTGGAAATGCGGGTTCCGCCTTCCTCTTCACCATTTTGCTGCCGGATTGCTTCGGTTCTACTGACTGGCTCTAGTCCAGTTGGTCTCTAATTCGTATACCTTCATATTCTCCTTCATTTTTCTTTGCCGTTCGTGTGGGATCGAGCCTCTGCTGGATCTCTTCCATGCCTTCTTTGAGTTGAAGGAGCATGCCCATGCGGGTAAAGACTTCTTCTATCTCCAGGCGAAGAGGGGAAGGAGCTGTGTAACTATAGCGACCCGAGATCCGAGTGCTGGAAAGGAGCCGACACGACTCGAACCTCGGCCCACCGCCCACGAGCCCGAAGACTCGGAAGGGTTAAAGGATAGGTGTGGTGTACACAGATATAGGAAATAAAGCAGGGCAACAGATATAACGAAAATAAATATCTAACTACAACATAGTCTAGTCCAACAAATGTACATTCTAAAGTAGTAAAACATACCACATGCCAAGTGAACACTCAGCCTGGCAAGCTGACAGCTAAGAACCTCCACGCGATGTCCTCGAATCCCGAGGAAGAGCCACCGCACCTGAAAACCAGGGGTGAGCCTCCTGTCACTGACTCAATAAGGATCCCACAGAATCCCGACTGAGAAACAACAGCGACACGGAAAGCAGCAACTACAACAAGAACAATAGTAATAGTAGGAACAGTAAACTCGGTGGCCAGTAAAACCTCAGCTCTACAGCTACTCCTATTGTACCGAAACGGAACCCAACACCCTGATCCCACGGTCGGGGAACAACCAGACACGAACCACCAGACTACGATCGCCCTAGTCATGATACAGGGGAAACGACATGACGTCACTGTTGTGGAGGCTTGTCCTCACAGACACGGGCCCATGTCGAAACCACGCGGTCTGGAAACACTGTCACGACCTCACTATCGTGAACTCAATGCTCATCACCCTCTCCCCAAGTTTGATCCTGTTCAATCAGAGTTTCCAAATAAAGAACAAATGTCCATTAGCCAATCGGATTATCCGATGTGGACATTATATTTTGATGGAGTTTTGAATTCCCAGGGGAGAGGTATTGGTATCATCCTTCTATCGCCTAAAGGTGTCACCATCCCAGAGGCATTTTAGCTCACATTCCCAATCACCAACAACGTTGCTGAATATGAAGCTCTTCTAGCTGGACTAGAACTTGCCTATTCTTTCTGAATCACCGAATTACGAGTCGTAGGTGATAGTCAACTTATCCTCCGCCAGGTGCTTACCAAATATCGCACCCGCGATCCCTAGCTCAAGCCATATCAAGAACTCACTGTTGCTTTCACCAAACTGTTCACCAAGTTGGTCTTTGTCCATATTCCTTGCCATCAAAATAATCTGGCTGACGTGCTTGCCTCATTGGCATCATCTTTAAGATTCCCTCTGGGTAGAAGGTCGGAGTCCATCTCCGTCTACAAGCTTCGCATCCCTGCTATCCATAACCCTTCCTATTTAAAGGTCAAGGAAAGGATGGCCCAAGACAGAGAAGTTCTTCAGAAGAGGGAAATCATGTTGGTCGAATTGGAAGAAGAATTGGCTGATGAGGAGAAACCATAGTTCTATGAAATTATCAAATATTACAAAGATCAGTCTTATCCTGAAGAAGCCACAGCAGAAGATAAGAAGGCCATAAGGAGAGTGGCCCAGAAATACACACTGGTTGGAGGATTGTTGTACAAGAGAAGCCTCAATAGTGTCCTTCTAAGATTTCTTGATGACGATGAGGCCTGGAAGTGTGTAGAGGAAGCACACTCAAGTGTGTGCGGTGGCCATGTGAATAGCCAAATGCTTGCTAAGAAGATCATTCGACAAGGCTTTTACTGGCCCACCATGGAGGAAGACTGTGCTGTCTATGTCCGTAGGTGTGTCAAGTGTCAGCTTCATACTGACAAGATTCATTCCCCATCTTCTTCTCTCCATCCAGTGTCCTCTCCATGGCCTTTTTCCATGTGTGCATTCGACATCATTGGTCCTCTTGGTGATCCCAATTCCCTCACCAAGCAACAATCTTTCATCCTCACTACAATGGAATACTTCACCAAATGGGCCGAAGTTGAAGCTTACGCGAAAATCAAGGCGTCAACAGCCTGCAAGTTCATTATGAAGAACATCATTGCCAGGTTTGGCATTCCAAGCATGATCATCACCGACAATGGGCCATAATTCATTTCTCAGGACCTTCAGGACCTCTGCAAAAGGTATAATATTACATTACATCATTCATCACCATACTATCCACAAGGCAATGGCCAAGCAGAGGCCACTAATAAAACATTGATTAAGATCATAAAAAAGACCTGTGAGTCTAATAAGTTTTCAGACTGGCCAGAAAAGCTTATCGAAGCTCTATGGGCCTATTGCACTTTAATCTGTACTCTCTCAGGGGAAACTCCGTTCGCCCTTACCTATGGGATGGAGGTAGTAGTCCAGTACGAGATCTTGATGTGAGTTGGCCGCCGATATCGGCCCGTTCGACTTGCGATTGTGCTTGCTTACTTAGGTCCGAGGTTGTGTCACATCACCTCCAGGATATGCTCAAAAAGAGACACACGCCATGCTTCGACACTAATCCGATCCAAGAACCTGTGGGTTATGGGCCCACCACGCTTTTGCTGCACAACTCTGCATCAACCACGCCGCAGAAATGGAGAAAACCATGCATCCGCCGAGACAATCCACCAACCGATGCAGGTCTTAAGCAACATGGCATCCAGAAAGACCTCACACCAGCCCTACAATGTGACACACACTCTTGGCTAGTGCCTCTACTCGCCCGATTCAACACAACCTGCCAATGCTTACGCGCCAACACATGACGAGGGACAACTACACAGCCCTCACCAGCAGCTCCACTGCCAATGAACAAGACGCTTCTGGGGATCACCCCGAACGCACCTCGAAAAACACAAGCACAAGGAACACGATCATAACAAAGAAACAACGAAATTAGATGCAAGCACACATGAACTAATCGAAAAAAATCACACGCACCTCCCACAAAGTGAGCACGATAACCCTACACGGTCGAGTGCCTCGCACACGCCAGGATCCTTAACTAGCCAGGCAAATGGAACATTGCAAAAATGGCTAGGACTTGGGCGGCCGCCATGGGCACCTGTGAGCAACAAGACTAGTCTGACACACCAGAAAACATGCCAGCTTAGCCCCACCCACGGCGCGCGGCCCGCCCACGAGAAGCTGGCCACATCTCGAACATAGTCCTGGCTGCTCACTCACACCATACCGCAGCAGTCGAACCACTGGATGCGATATAACCACGGCAGACGCCTACTCCTCCTGTTCCGGGTGCCTCCTACTAGACCTGCTCCTTCTAAACAACCTAGACATCCAACTGAAAAGCTGATTCCAACTCGGCGGTCCACCATGACAAGGCTGGACCCAGTAACCGAAAACTCGCCTGCAGAACCTTCTCATCCTCGGCACACTCCATTGGCCAGAACACCCGTTCCACTGCAACACTCCACGATCTCACCACATCAAGATTCGGTTGGCCTTCCAATGCCGATAGTGAAACTGTCGATACCCTTGCAAGAGACATCCATGGCCACCACGTGATGAACTGCCCTCGCCAGCCTCCTAACCACAACACTGACTCCATTTCCGCACAAGAAATAGAAACATGCTAGCATAAAACTTGGCCTGACTTGCCACACCCCGAGCCACTACCTCAAAGGAGAAGACTCGCCACTCGGCTCCTCTCGAGCCCCTATAGGCACTCCGACAACAAATCGCAACCACCTTCCTAGTGCCAAAATCGCGCGCTCAAGTCCTCACGTGAAAAGAAAGCAGAAGATAAACATAAAACCCTATGCCAACTACCAAGTGTATTGGACTCTCTGGACTCATAATCACTGCATTGTCTAGAATTCTCATGCATTTCCACAACCATGCTCTGATACCTACTATAACAACCCAAGATCTGGATACTGGGAACGACCTGATAACATTCGGATCTTGAACTGTCGAATGAACATGATAGAGATGACTACGAATCTACGTGAGTCTTGTAATGTTGATAGCTTTATCAAAAATCATGTATAATGATTACAGGCTTACACGACCACTAGATTATGGAAGCAAGAGGTGACAGCAACAGATCCTAAACCATAAATTTTCACACCCCTAAACTGGCTTTTCTTAGAATAACTTGTTCTAGTCAAAGGTTAGGATGAGTTATTTCACTTAAACTCGAATAAATTTTAAAAGAAAAAGGTAAAAAAGTAAGAATAACTTACTTGGGGTTTAAGTTAAGCTTGTTTTCCCTGTTCCATCGATGGCTGGGAGGAACATAAGCATTGCAAGATGAGGGATGACTCCAGGTTGTGGACAAGACGAGAGCCGGCAGATCAAAGCTGTTGACGGAGAAGGCAAAGCTTAATTGCTCTTTGGAGACCTGACAACAAGGTTGGTCTATTGATATGTACTTCTAGTGCCTTGTAAGAGGGTCATCACGTAATGGTATGTTGAAATGTTGTTGCCTTGTGGAGGCGCAGCAAAGTGAGACGCAGAAGAATTATCTGTATCGCTGGAGCAGTTTATGTTGGTGCAGTGAAAGAAAGCACTAAACTCATGTAATTGCTTACCCACGAGAGATGATGATTAAGAATCGTTGAAGAGGACAATTGCCGTCGAGGTGCCTAGGCTAGGAGTCTTAATGCCTCCAAGACGGACATTTAGATGAGGGATTAACGTACAACGTGCTACACAAGAAGTGTGTCCAGCTGACAAAAAAAACAAGACGTCGAAAAAGGAGCAGAATCGACGAGAGAAGGGCTATAGGCTCTCGTATTCTTCCATTCAGAGATGCTCAAGAATCAGGCTCCTTGTGCATAGAGCGAAGCTCTCTATTATTAACTCAGTTGTCAGATTGTCGGAATGGGAAGGCGAATTTGATTACAGGCTTACACGACCACCAGATCATGGAAGCAAGAGGTGACAGCAATAGACCCTAAACCATAATTTTTCCCACCCCTAAATGGATTTTCTTAGAATAACTTGTTTTAGTCAAAAGCTAGGATGAATTATTTCACTTAAACCCAAATAAATTTTAAAATAAAAAAGTAAAAAAGTAAGAATAACTTACTTGGGTTTAAGTTCCCTATTCCATGGATGGCCAGAAGGAAGGATGGCCAGAAGGAACATAAGCATTGCAAGATGAGGGATGACTCCAGGTTGTGGACAAGAGGAGAGCCGAGAGATCAAAACTGTCGAGGGAGAAGGCAAAGCTTAATTGCTCTTTGGAGAGGTGACAACAAGGTTGGTCTACTGATATGTACTTCTAGTGTCCTTTAAGAGGGTCATCACGCAGTGGTATGTCGAAATGTCGTCGCCTTCTGGAGGTGCAGCAAAGTGGGATGCAAAAGAATTGTCTGTACCGTTGGAGCAGTTTATGTTGGTGCAGTGGAAGAAAGCACGAAACCCAAGTAATTGCTTACCTACGAGAGATGATGATTAAGAATCGTTGAAGAAGATAATTGCCGTCGAGGTGCCTAGGCTAGGAGTCTAATGCCCTCCAAGGCGGACGTTTAGATGAGGGATTAACGTACAACGTGCTACACAAGAAGTGTGTCCAGCTGAAAAAAAAATAAGACGTCAGAAAAGTAGTAGAATCGACGAGAGAAGGGCTATAGGCTCTCGTATTCTTCCATCCGGAGATGCTCAAGAATCAGGCTCCTTGTGCGTAGAGCGAAGCTCTCGATTGTTAACTCTGTTGTCCGATTGTCGGAATGGGAAGGCACGTGATACGGGTAGAATCTGGTATTGAGCTAGAGCAGAAGGAACATAAGAGGTTCTGGTTAGAAAGGGGGCTCTCAGAGCATTCAGATTAAGGCTGCTATCAGTCGGGAGATTAGTTAGTCGGTCTAATAGCTCTGGACTTGTCGAAGGATGTATTCGTTCTTTCGAACTGGTCGGTCATCCTATAAATGGGGGGGAACGATGAGAAAATTGTAGCAAGATCCGTGGTTTTGAAATTAATACAATTTCCTCCTCTTCCTCCCATGACTGTTTTGTCCTCCCCTTCTTCTTCCTCCTCTTCCTCCCATGACTGTTTTGTCCTCCCCTTCTTCCTCCTCTCCCTCTTACATCTCCGATCGTGTTGCGGTTTCTTCCTCCTCCTTCATCCCTGTTTCCATTGTTGCAGGAGTGCTCGGAGCAGCTCCACCTCCGATCTCCACTGGCAGGAATAAGGCAGCGCTATGAGCTCTTACTTCTGACAGATTTGCAGTATCAGAGGGCAGTATCAGAGGGCAGTCCAAGATCGGAACCAGAAGGGTGTATCAGCATGCATCAAGTTTAATCGAGTAGATGCACTTACGTAACTATCAACGTTCATCCTTCCAGTATCTCTCTCCAATTTTGGGATCGATGTCGAGGCTTCTGTAGCTAATGGCGTTGCTTTTAAAGAGTACTCACAGATCGAAGATGACACAGCTAGAGGAAGTCTGCTTCAAGAAGTTGGAATTTCCCCATCTGTTGCTGGAGGTGGATTAGTACTTAGTCGATCCCACAACATCCAGAGGCGACCAAATTCATTATTTCACAAAGAGGTTGTGCACGTATATATAATTAAGCACCGCTTTGATAGTATGTTACCCCTAGGTTAGCCTGATTTTAACCCAGGGTTAACGCATTTTATGATTTGATGTGGTAGATTTCATAATCAGGTTAGGTTTAGGGCTAACCTTGAGATAACATCGAGTTAGGGAACCTGTCATCAGAGCTTCATTAGGTTAATCACCCTATATTGAATGCCCATTTCCCCTTTTCCACCCTCGACTCTCGCACCCGCTCTTGACTCCCACATCCTTTCTTCATCTTCTTCGTCTTCTTATTCTTCTTTGAATCCCTCCCCCTACTTCAATCTACTACTTCAGTGCAGCCCCGCCACCATTGATGCACCCCCCTACCCCACCTGTCGGGTTGGCGACACGCCCCTGCCCCATCTCGCCCCTCCCTACCTAACGACCTACCTGCCCACCCAGCCCCACCACCAGACGATGCGCCCCTTGCACCCATTATCATCATGGCTTTTCATCAGTTTCCCACAGATGGCCCAAAGTGTTGTGTATGCTTCAAACACTTGTATTTTTAATACAAGGAAAACATGTTACATGGGGTTGAAGACAACAAAGTATAGAATATGAGAAAGAGGGGCAGGCTTGGATACAAAGCTTGAGAAAGAGCAGCTCAGAAACCCAAAGACATGATGCACTCGGGGGCTTCTGGGTAGTGTTGGGGGAACGGGCATCACCGTTATCTGTAGAGGGCCGATCTTCAACTATCGGTCAAGCTCCACCCAGTTTGAATCTTCTAGTCAGCACCCTTCTTTTGGGCTTTGTAGGCTTTCTAGGTTAATCTCAAACGCTTGCTCATAGTAGGTCATTGCTTCCTGGTGTCCCATTCCCCTGTGACGGACACATGGTCGAGGGGAAAGGATGATGGGCTTGGTCACTCCTCCATGGGCCGAGGGTGCTTGTTTTTGGTTGGCCTTGCATAGGACTTGAGTTCATAAAGACATGGAGATAGTACCTAGCCCACAGTTCCCAAGATGTCACTGCCAGGTTGATATTCCTTCATACTGGGGACTTTCGGACGACCATGCGATAATACCTCCTTGAAGAGGACTCAAGCTGTTGCACCAACTTGTATACTAAAGAGGGGTTATCTCGCGCGGTGCCTGAGCTGAGGAAGATGTCCACGTATGCTAGAACTGCAAAGAGAGAAATGAGTCAGAGGTGCCCAGGGATGAATCCCCAGGGTAAACCCTCTAATGCTTAAGTCAGTGATGGAAGTAGAGCTTGGGTGCAAGGGAGAAAGGGAAGTATATGAGGGCGCGAGATTCCTCTCCACCAAGTGGTGAAGTGGCTCTAGCTCAGGGTTGATATCGCTTAATAGCGCTTACCTTTCCAAGGCATGGGCCCACATGTAGGGGGGCAGCCCAGTCCTCCATGAGCCTGGATGAAAGCAGCCCACTAACCTCAACCTACCAAGACACAACTGTGACACTAATGGAGTCCAATTGGCCTCAAATTGGCCTACAAAAAATCCAGAATGAAAGACATAAAGATATCCAAGCTTCTGACTAGCTCTCCATGTCATCTCTAAGCCATAAAGAAGTCGGCAAGTCCCGAGTAGTTCTACGTGTCCTGTAGTGTCGCTCTGCCGCATCACGCTGATCCCTAGCCCGGGTGTCCTCACCAGGTAGGGCTCCCTGGACGACCGCATGTTGATTTATATAATTTTTGAAAGTAGAGCGACTACTTTGAGATCACACGGAAGCACAAAGGCGCTTATCACCATCAATGTACGACTGCCAAACTTAGGCGACCATTCGCGCTCGCGCTCTTAGACAAAAACGGTTGTGTCATGATGGCAGTGACGTTGCCTGCCACCTCGGCCAGGGGTGCCTTACGCGCCAAGAAGCCAACCAAGTGGCCGGACCCACCAGCCCCATTGATACGAGGAAGTTCTCCTAGAAACTTTCCCTTAACAAACCCTCCCAAACTATCTCTCAGACCTCAAAAAGTACTCGACATCTGAGAGTGGGGAGTTAGTAAGGAGGGTAAAATCGGTATGGCCCATGAAAGGCCCATTAACGTCAGCCCCCCATTGGCCCGAGATTTGTAACGCATACAACGGGCCCCCGACAGCCACGGCCTGCAATGGATGGCCCAATATGGTCAGTTATCGGATTCGCCAGCCCACGAAGGGCATCGACCTGGGCATACCGGATGCCTGATAACCCTCCGGGGACCAAACGTTACTCCAGCCATCATTGGCCACGACTCCAGTAAAAGCGAGCATGCCCTGCGGGTGCCGTAAGGCTCGCCTAAAGGCCGCCCGACTCTAGAGGAATGGACGTCCAACGAGAAACTCCCCACAATCACTGGGAGGCGTTACCCTACGACTCACGCCTTTCCTTACTAAGGGATAGACCTCCACCGTCAGGACAACCCCTATAAAAGGACCTCTCGCTAGACCTGAGAGACACGCAGACAGGGATGGATAGAGAAACTTCAACCCACGTTATATTGTCAAGCCTTAAGAGTGGATTCTACATAATAGAGCTCCAACCACCTTTTGAGCACCCTTACCGTCCAGCGAGCACTCTCTGAGCGCTTACTGGACACGGCGAGCACTCCTACAGAAGTCTGACCACCACTCCAAGCTTGCTCAATCGCGATTGGCTCTCTCACTCTCTCCTTTGTCTCTCCTTAACCCCCATCCTCCAAGGTTCTAACTTAACCATCAGAGGGTTGTTCCTTGGGGTAACACCCAAGGCTCCTTCTGACGTCACTTCTCTGGTATTTGCAAGCTTCCGCGGGTGGCCGGACAATCTCCCCCCAACAAATAAATATTAAAAGTGTGGTACGAGATTCGGGAGACCATTTTCTCGTCTTTACAATATATATTATTTATATCCATCTTGGACTAGTACAAATTTATTGGTACGATACGCCGCATTCAAACTGGGTAAGGCATTCAAAAATGGCAACCGCCGTTCGACCTCCCGTGCCCCGTCCTTTCAAAATGAGGAGGAGAGAGAGAGAGATCCTTGGCCCCCGAAACACTACCTCTACCCATGGATCGCCCTGAGGGTTCCCAACGCCCCAAACGTCGCATGGTTCGCTGCTGGCCGGTCGCTCAAAGAGGAAGAGAAGGAAGGGAGGTGGCAGTGCACCCTCCGGTAGTGGACCCCATGGAGATGGCGGAGGAAACGGCTCTGCTGGCAGCTCCACCAGCGGGGAGCGATAGTGAGGCCACAGTTAGCGCCGCCATGGCATAAGAGGTGCCCACGGTCGCCGAGAAGCCCAAGAAGAAGACCCTGCGGACCATGAAAGAGGTAAGAACCCCCCCCCCCTCATTCAAAATTCAATTTCCCTTTCATTTTGGGCTATGCATGAGTGTGGGGAAGGGTAGGGCGATGCCCTGAAATGATGTAGAGGGCAATTTGCCCACGGGGATCGGTCGGGAAGAGAGGGAAGTGCCGGTGGGCTGCCGCCAAGGAACACGGCGATAACCAAGGCCGCATTCCGTAGAACGCACCTTGGGGTACTACCACGTTAATGACAAGGCTCCCCTTTGTGCATTTTTCTTCATTTTTCTTTTTTTTGTATTTTGATGCGTTGTTATCTGATGTGGTGATCAATTTTGT
This sequence comes from Amorphophallus titanum, assembly GCA_024336825.1. Lineage (NCBI taxonomy): Eukaryota > Viridiplantae > Streptophyta > Magnoliopsida > Alismatales > Araceae > Amorphophallus > Amorphophallus titanum. Next base: position 6,218,065 of record JANBPO010003772.1, read on the forward strand.
CCTCTTGGCAGGGTGCAGCATGCACTCGGATCTCATGGACGCTCATCCGGGTCACTTTCCTCGTGTTGCCAGAGTTCCAGCGGGTCCGCCTCCGCGCGATGGGCTTCGCTGAGTTCTTAGATATTGAGGTGCTGAGGATAGACGTAGGGCTGATCCAGGCCCTGAAGGCTAGGTGGGATGTGGAATGCAGGTCCTTCATCTTCCCCTGGGGTCATATGATCCTGACCTTGGAGGACGTCACTCGCATCACGGGGTTGCAAGTGCACGAGGTAACAGTGACCGGCTTCACATACCCCGACTATAGAGTATGGCCTATAGGCTGCTAGATTTGGAGTTGGAGGGCACGGGGCACACTTCTCTAGTTCCCAGGGTTGCCCTACAGGAGAGTCTAGGACTACACCACATGCTGAGGGGAGTGGGGGAGTCTACAGGAGAGTACGTCATGAGGTTTTTAGGGGAGACTGAGGGGGCGTTTGCTGCTGAGCCGGGGCCACAGGCTGACAGGGATTTGCATTGGTTTCTCATTTTGCTGATTGGGAGACTGTTGCTCGGGTCGCGAGGAGACACAGTGAGCTGTCGATTTCTACCCTTGCTTGAGGACCTAGGGAGAGTCGGAGAGTACGCTTGGGGGGTGGTGGTGCTAGCCCATTTGTTTGACAGCCTAGGGATTTCCACGAAGCTTTCCTCTCTTGACGGCTTCTACCCTCTCCTCCAGGTAAATTCTAAACTCTTAAACTCTGTGAATTTCTACAATTATTTATTTATGTTAATCAAATTTGAAATACTTTTTAGGTTTGGAGCTATCTGTACCTTCCCACCCTTGAGCGATCTTGAGAAACATGGTATACCGGCCCTCATGGTATACTATTTGGCCTCCATGAGATTGAATCTTGAGCAAATGGAATGGGAAACCATGCCATTGCCATTCATCTTGGATTGTGTGCCTCTATATAGACACCAATTCTTTTACCTCATCATGTGCTAAGAACGAGTGCTCATGTATATGAACGCTTATTCTAGTATTTATGGCACCCAATAGGGAGCCAATTTCACCTAGTTTTTCGATATGAGTAATGATGTTTACTCAATGTAATCCACAAAGATCTACCTTAACATTCCTGCAAGTTTCATTCCTTTGAAATTCTACATTGGTTATAACTATCGTGGATGTCGAAGATACATTATACAATGCCTGCGCATATAACAGCCCGATCTAGTCCTGGGAGGAGCACCCGAAAGTACTAGTGCCCATGGGAGTTGTAATGATCGCGGTGTGGCATTGCACCGAAGTACTCATCGTTCTAGTTAAATGACATTCCACAATCCAGTACTTGACGTGACATGACATGACATACGTGACCCGAAAAGGGTATTTATTTACTTGCTTGAAACATGATAGCCAATTCTTGACATGACATGATGAATATACGTGCTTGATCATCTCGATATATGTTGACATGAGTTCTTCAAAGACATGCTAGTTCACTCAACTATCTCTTGATATACACTCTCTATTATCATTTCATGCGAACATGCATAGCTATACTTGCATTCATGTAACATGTAATTTACTTAAAACAAGCTAGCACTTGAGATATAATTCCTACTGAGCATTCGCTCACCTAGTATTTTTTCTAATTTTTTAGGTAATTTCGATAACGAAGATCATTCGGATGGGAATAGACATGAGTGAAGTACTTAGAGCCATGTCAACCGTTAATGCCATTATCTAGTCTTGTCTTTTCTACTTTCTTGAGTCATTCATTGTAATTTCTTTTGTTGAGTCTTAGTTCTCTTTGTGATATTATGTAATAGAACTAGTTGATGGAAGTTATAAATAAAGGACTTGGTTATCATTACTTGTGCGCGCTCTATCTATGTGTGTCGAATACACTTACTCTCTGATTGACATGATCGAATTTGACTCGTCATGTCTCCGGGGTCCTTCCGTGCTCGGGGCGTGACATCCTGTAAGGATAGAGGCTGTCGGTCTCAGGATGCCACTCGGCTACGGAAGGGACAGGCTCTTCCACTGGCAGGGGAAGTTGTTGAAGAACCACCCGCTCACTACTTACATGGCATAGTCCCTGGAGAGTCTTCAGGAAGACATCCTTGCTGATTTCTGGCAGTTTTGGCTCCGCCCTAGGCAAGCGTCGCTTCATGGCTTTTCGAACCTCTAAATAAGCCATCACTTCCGTATTGGTCCAAGATTTCAACTTCTTTAGGTAAGCAGGATCAATGTCTAAAATTGGCTCTGGCTGAGAGTCCAGGAATCTATGTTCTGTAATAGCCCAGCATTCCCAGTGGAAGTTTCTATAAAACCCCATTCGCGCATTCCACCATTTGATATATTGTGGAGTAACGCGAGGGAAAACATCAAATCTATGAACATTGCAGGTTCATTGGTTAGCCCAAATAGCATAACCAAAAATTCATAGTAACCATACCTTGTACTAAAAGTAGTCTTCTCCACATCAGATTCCTTGATCCGCAATTGATAGTAGCCAGATTGGAGGTCAATCCGGGAAAAGACATGAGCTGACTGAAGCTGGTCAAATAGATCATCGATCCTAGGTAGAGGATATTTGTTCTTGATAGTCGCCTGATTTAATTATATGTAGTCAAAATATAGCCTCAGGCTTCCATCTTTCTTTTTCACAAATAACACAAGTGCACCCCACGGGAAGAAGCTAGGATGGATATAGCCTTTTTCAATCAATTCTAGCAACAGTGTCCTTAATTCCTTGAGTTCTGTAGGAGCCATATGGTAAGGTGCTTTTGACAAAGGCGCCATACCTGGAATTACTTTGATCACAAACTTAATTTCTTGCTATGGAGGTAAGCCTGGTAACTCATCAGGGAAAACATCAGAAAATTCACAAACCACATGAATATCATCTATGTCCTACTGTAGTGCCTCAACAACAACCACGGAAGTAAGAAATCCCTGGCAACTAGCATCAAGTAGCCTACATGCTCGAGTAGTAGAAATGAGCAAGCGAGGAGAACGGGATCGAATACCTTGAAAATAGAATGTTGATCCCCCAGATGGCTAAAAGTAAATCTTCTTAGCTTTGCAATCAACCATTGCTCCATAATCTTCTAGCCAATCCATGCCCAGAATGACATCATAATCTACCAACTGTAAGGCATACAATCTAGCAGACAACTGCTGATTCCCAATCATCACTGGGGCCTTATCAAGACAGAAGGGAGTAAACATAATTTCCACCGTAGGCAACTCCACAATCAACTCACAAGATAATTCTGAAGTCGACTCCTCAATACAAGTAATAAAATCCTCAGAAATAAATGAATGAGAAGCACCAGAACCAAATAAAACACGTGCAGCTTGACCATAAATCATAATGGTACCTTCCACTAAATGAGCTGCAGCCGCCTCAGAATGAGTCATATGCATAACTCTACCACAAGATTTCTTCCCGCCTACAGTAGACTGTTGTGATGATGCCTGTGCCTAAGAAAACTATTGTGACTACTGCAGTGGTGGAGGTCGGAACTTCTGTGGCTGTGAAAATTGAGCAGGCTGCTTAGGCCTCGTTGGACACTCACGGGCCACATGTCCTACCTAATCACAGTGATAACAAACCACCGGCATCGTACACTATCTACTCGGATGGCTCTCACCACATCTGGGACATGCTCGAGGCTGATTCCCTGCCGATCCCTGCCACTGAGAAGGTGCAGGTTGCTGCACAATGCTAGTTGAAGATTGTTGATCTTGCTGCTTCTTTTGCTTCCTAAACATTCGCCTAAACTTTGACCTCAAAGAAGGCAAATCACTGACAGTAGGAGTAGAAGATGGCACCCCTGGCACACCCGACTGACCACTCGACTGCTGCTGTTGCCCACCTTATTGCATTGGCCCTGCTTGGGTCTGCCCTCAAGTTCTTGAGGCAACTGGCGCCCCCATTTTCGGCCTGACCGGGTTACATGCGCAGCAGTTGCGGCTTTAGCCTTACTCCCCTTGGCAAGAAGTGTGAAGTAGATTTCTTCCTCCTCCTCTTCACCAGGCAGGTTGAAGAGAGCTGAGAGAGTATTGCAGGACACAACCTACTCTTTGTTGACCTTGGCGGCCCTTTATTTCTTCCTTTGTTTCTTTTTCTTCTTTGCTTTAGCTGGCGCCTGCCCCTAGAATAGGCTGCCATCCTTATCAGATGCTGCATCAACTTCTTCCTTCTGCTCGAGTGAAAACTGCTCCAATTCTTGCCATGGGACATGGTCCCGCATCAGCAAAAGCTTCAATTCGGGCTACACATAATCGTCTAGCCCATCTATGTAGTTCTCTAGCCTTCGGGCTCGGGGGCTGACTTCCTTGATTGTCGATAGTGGAGTTTGTCTCCTCCGGTTGTTGGTAGGTATTCTGATGACTATAGGTGGATTGGTCCACACAGGTGCTGCCACCGGCGGAGTGGGTTGTGGTGTGATGCCACGCACATGTGCCCCCACTTTCGGGCGAGGTGCCCTTTTCTTCTCGCTTTTTGCAGGGACCTACTGCCATCCATGTTGTTCTTTCACAGGCGCCAGGAAGTGGGCTTCATAGGTGCACCGTGTGCTTATTCAGGCAACGCTTGGTACATAGAGACCATATTGACTCCAACCCTCCTCAGAGGAGCTTCATGTGACTGTGGAGGGTGTTGACACCCGTTTTTTGCCGATAAGTTGAGTAATTTCTCTTATTCCCATTTGTTGATGCCTCGAGTTGGCCATCACTCGTTGGGCCGTGTTTCTGGCACGTTTTGGGCATATTTTATGGGTAGCCTCCCTCCCTGACTAGGTCTGCTTTAATTTAGGGCTTAATGGGCCTGGATTTTGGTTGATTGATTATTTTTTGTGATTTTTAGGCGTCCAACTCTTATGCGGCCAGAACAAAGCCATTCTCCCAGTGAGCGGTCAACTATGGGCCGTCCATGTATTTTCTTGGAGATTTAGTTAATTTTCTGGGAATATCACCAACATATTTTGTATGGCCATACCTTAGCCACCCAATTAAATGTGCAGGCTATGTCTAGCCATTCTTTAGCTAGAGTCCCAAGCTCGTTAACCTTCTAGATAAATATCTAATTATCTTTTTTATCACCGACAGGATTGAGCGATTGGTCCTTAGTCGTCCATCGTGTAGAGTCCAACGCCGGTTATATCGGACAGTTCGATGGATACTTTGATTATTTCATTATTTATTTTAATTTTCACCGACGGCCTTGGACGGCCCAAGAAGGGCCGCACAACGTGATGTGTGGTCTATCGAGTGGCCGTTCATCCCTTCGTACCAGGAAGATTTTAAGGGCTTTTTCTCTGTCATGTCATGTTTTTACCCCAACTTGTTCTAACTATTTCTCCGTGGATTCTCAACCATTTTTGATGCCGTTTCTTCTAGGTGAGAGATAATTGGGTTATCTTCACTTTTTATTTTATTATCTTGATTTAAAAATGCCGTTCTCTCTCATCTTTGGTCCGTTCGGCGCGAGGCGTGCACCGTTGCGGAGCTAGCCGAGGTGGGGACGCATTGAGAAGATCAGTTCGCGGGATGGAGCATCGAGTTGAGCGCGACGTGGCGTGATCCCTCGATGGATCTTGAGAAAGTGTTGTTTGTATTTCGGGTGATTTTCGACGTGGATTAGTCGCTTCGACGCATGGTTTCATCGGTGGAGGTAGGGAGATGGATCACCTACAATTTCTGTACATTTTCCCTGTAGTTTCACGTCGTTCAGTGCTAGAACAAGCGAATTTGGGCTCGTTGTAGTTTTTCGGTGTTTGTTGGCTTCACTGAAAAATGGTGACGGTTCTGCGATCGGTTGGTGTCAATGGACTCCCTAGAATGTTGGCATTCTATTGTCATTAATTTCGTGTCAAATGGTGGTCTATTGGGGCCGGTAGGCAGCCAGGAACCTCATTAACCCCATTTGGGTGATTTCGTTAGAATCGCCCATTTCTTGCGATTCGTGTGTTGTTTTGACTCCGATCGGAGTCTATATGATTGCCAAGGTGATTGTGGTTGTATCCCCTTCGTTTCGACATGAACGGGGCATGGAAAGGCCACGATCGGACGAACCCCTTAGTTTGCTCATCGTAACATCTTCACGGTTCAACGGCAACCGCTCAAGGCGCATGGGCGGCTGGTTTTGGACTATTTATCGTGTCTCGGCCTCAGGTTGAGTGGTCAGTTGATAGACCACTCTGGGGCTTGAGCGGCCAGAAGTGGTTCGCCCATCCTCTGTGAGCAGCTCGTTCTCAGCCATTCATCCTTCCCATTGGGTTGAGCGGCTAGGTTCTACCCGCTTATCCCAGTTGACCTTTGGTCAATAGTTGAGTGTCGGTTTAGACAAGCGATTTGGTCAAAACCGTTCTGACCCACACTGTAGTAGGTCAGTTGGCTTGAGTGGCTACTCCTTAACCACTCTAGCCTTTGGGCAGCTGTTGACAGATGAAATATGAGTAAGAGCAAAGATGAGACCAAAGAGAAGATTAAGCTAGAAATGAAGATCCTAGGGACTCTTACGAAGTTAGAATTGAAGAAGAGCCACTGCTACTAACACCTTTACCCGGCTGAAGCCCTTTCTGACGAAGCTGATGTCCGGTATTGCCATCTTTTCGACGGCATTAGTGATTAAAAACTATGTCAACCCCCGTCCAGTCAATTGACTGATGAGACCGGCCTTCTGAAGGTTCCGACAAATGTTAGAGATCAACAGATACCATAACAGATGCAACAGTCGACAAAGACGATGAAGCAATGCAAGTTATTTAGCACAAATGACCCTAAAAACCATAAATGGGCCAATGATCATGGCGCTGAAACCCCTTTAATGAAGCCCAAGATGGCTATACAGTGCACGTCGAGAAGCCTCCTCCACCTGCTTGAGGCGCGTCGGGAAGTCTCCAAAGTGCGCTGGGAAGTGCCCTCTGAGGAGAGAAGGGATGGGGCCTATAAAACCCATTCCCTCCGCTGAGATCAGAATATATAAGATATCATCAGGAAAGGAGAAGAAGCTCTTGAGAAGAAAGGAGACGCCAGAGAGGAGCAATAGAAGCCAGAGAGTGAGAACAGAAAAGAAGACGAAGAATAGAAAGAGATAGAAGAAGGGATTTAGAGGAATCAGAGAGAAGAGTGAGGAGGCTCGAAGTGAGAGAGATCAGAAGCAGTCTGAGAGAGAAGAAGAGAAGCCAAGGAAGAGAAGAGGTTGTGAGTGGGTTTTGGGAAGAGAAAAGTAGAGTGCTGTAATTTTGAGAGAGAAAAGTGAGATAGTAAGAGAGAGAAGAAGAAGAAGATTGTGAATTCACGGCAATCTTGAGGTGAAGAGATAGAAGCTTCCTAAAGTCGAACCTTCCTAAAGATCGGTTCGACTGGCCTTTGGATCAGATTCAAGCTTGATTTGCTCCTGCGAGAGCTACATTTCTGTATTTCACTTCTACCTATTCTTTGTTTCATTATTGTTTTTCCCTTTTATCCAAACATCAAGTTGTGTGTTAGTGGGCAAGGTCTATACCTCAGACAGCAAGCTGTGAGGCTCAGCGGTAGCTAAGCTGTAATGCTCAATGGGTGAGGTGGATACCTCGGACAGCAAGTTGTGATGCTCAGCGGTTTGTAAGCAAGCTGTGATGCTCAACAGTTCGAGCTATTAGTCAACGGGAAGTCTCACTCTGGTTTGAGTGAGGGATGGACGTAGGTCTGCAGGTAGCAGACTAAACCATCTAAATCTTGTCTACCGTGGTTTACTTTGAGCATACTTACAATTTCATCTATCTCCCTTTCACAGGTTGTGTGTGTGCTTAAGTGTTTCAGCTTACAGTTGTGAGATGTGTTCTGTGCTAGTTTAGCATCTAGGTGTTCAGCGTTGATTCTGTCTGAAGGATCCCTTTGGTGAGTGAGTTTCTAGAGTACTATTCTGACTCACGGTAGATGTATGCTTAGGCGCGGTTCTATTGGATAGATTTATCCTAAGCTCTTATTAGTTCACCGTGTGACTAATGTGGTTCTACCTAACTATTCCTTTGATTTGTTGAGTGCTTGCTGAGTGTGCAGATTTAATGTGCGAGGGAGATTCACATAAGGACAATTGTCAAGTGTTGAAGTGTGTGTCTTATTAGAACTTCTGGTCAGCTTTGTCAAATCGTTCTGACTTCCGCATGATTTTTTATTACAGTTTTAATTGGGCAAAATCTTTGAAGGGGATTCATTCACCCCCCCTCCGAATCCTTGTCTAGCAGCGCCATTCATTCCAACATTGGATAGTGTAAGATGCTAAATGTTTCTATCTATCTCCTCGTCCCATATACTAACTATACACATATAAACAATGCATATAAACATGAAATATAGACAATGGAAAGCAAAGGGGCGATGAAGAAAAGAAATGAACTGTGATCGCCACCCAAGGAATAGCAGTAGGAGATCGATGCTATGATAAATAGAAACCTACCGCGTACCTTGGGAAATGAGGAAGAAGATGCAGCCCGACGGGAAGCCGCTACCACATGAGATCACGCTTGAAAGGATGCGAGGAATCGATCATGGGTGTAAAAATTATCCTTAGTTCCTTTATGGAAAAAACTATGCAATAGGATTATTTTGAGGAATGTTATGAATAAAGGAGTTGGTTATCTCTACTTGTGTGTGCTCTGTCTTTGTGTTGAATACACTTATGCTCTAATTGACATAATTGATATAAACTCGTCACGTATACCAAGTTCCTTCCGCACTCGGGACGTGACAGGATTAGAGTTGGCAGTCGTGAGCCGCCGTAATAATTATTGTATTATGGTTTATGACCTAGGCATAGGCCAGTTTGACGGCATGGAGTTATCCTGTGCAAGGGTCTTGACTTTGAGTCCTACGACTCAAGGACTGTTGGTTTAATCGCTCTATTGGACTGCCTAGAGTCTGGCGGCATCGTGCCACCTGTGTTCTGAGCCACGTGTATTAGGGCTTGTATGTAGCCTATCCCCATTCCGATGCTTTCCGTCGAGAGTCATTTGTGTGGTGTCCTGGGCACGTATGTGCCAACCCACCGAGCTTAGGTGGAGTGCTACAGTGGCTTGCTTGGGCACGCGAGTGCCGACCCACCTGGGGGGTAGCTGGAGAGCTACACCTGAGAGAGACGATTTTTAGGCTAGTTGCCATAGGGCCTCCCCTATACCAGCTCGAGTCTAGGCTGGGAGGAAAACCAGATAGAGGGCTTGATGCGGTACAGTCCATCAATGTGTGTACACATGGTCGAGGGCTTCGGAGGAGTGCTAACGAGCACGACCCCGACTAGACCCTTGTTTCTGTGGTTGCGTGTGCGATGTCTTAATTTTCGCCTAGGGCTAGGGGGAGACACTTGAGACACAGACTAAGTCATTAGTAGACACTTCCGGCCTTACTTTTAGTGGGCTGGTACACCCATCACGTGACGTGAGTTCCCGTGAATCGAGATTCTATTTTCTGACTGCGAGGCGTGGTTTCCAAGACTGTTTCTGTATGTGTTTTCCCGAGGTTGAGGCCAGGGACGCTCGGTATGGTTACCTGGGACTTCACCCTTTGGTTGGGGCAAGTTTACGACAGTGAGGTCATGACAGTACACGTGGACCACGTGGTCCTGGTTAGGCCTCGTTAGCATGTTTTTTCCCTCGGTAGCTGCTGTTTTAGGTGGTCTGGTCCCCGTTTGTGAAATCGGGAACTCTTTCCCCCTTTACTAGTAGGAGTAGCTATAGAGCCGAGATTTTACTGGTCACCGTATTTGCTGTTCCTACTGCTGGTGTTATTTTTCGTAAGCACTGCTTGTTACAATCGTTCTTTACGATTCGGGTTCCATGGGACCCCTACTGAGCAGTGAGACGAGGCTCACCCCCTATTTTTCAGGTGTGACAGTTCATCCTCAAGGGTCAGAGGTGCGGCGCGAAGGTTCTTAGTTACCAACTCGTCAGGCTGACTGTTCACTCAGCATTAGGTGTGCTTCCCTGCCTTAGACTGTACATTAGTTAGACTGGACTTTGCTGTAGTTAGATTAATAAAATATTATTAATTATGGTTGCTTCCTGCTTTATTTCCTATTTCCTTGTACTTCACACAATCCTTTAGGAAGTTGAAAGGGAAGGAGACAGAAGAGTGGAAGAAGAGATGTTGGAAGGATCAATCCATGGCCGGCCTGTTACAAAGAACCATGTGCTGGTTAAACCACAAGATCATCATGTGACAATACATCCTTATGACTGTGAGACTTGACCACTCAAGCCCTTCTCAACATGTGAAGGATCTAGCAAAATTTTGTGACCAGATCTTTGCTCAATGTCAATCCTTCAGAAGCAGACTACCTCTCTGGTTGTCCAACGAGGGATTAATAATTATTAGAGCACCGTGTGTATTAGATGATAATTGACGATGCATATTATTTGTAAGGATCTCCTTTGTCATAAACCTTAGATTCCAAGCTTGCATATACTTCAGATGTATGCTGACTGGCATTTTCGATTCATCATTCTTGTCATGTTTCTGCTATGCCTCGGATGATTTCCGCAACCCTTCGATGCTCCCTGAAGAATTCATATATACCCGTGCCTCTTTATGCTCATCTCACCATGCCATAAACGCTAAATTTCATTTCCAATGGTGCAGTATAAGTCCAATAAACATCGCATCCAGCTTTTTCATTAGCCATCAACGAAATTGATGGATATAATGTACTGCAATAGATGACATCCATCAGCATGTTGTATGCACCTGGATGGAAGAAAATGCAAGAATGACATATAATTGTCATTGTTCCATGCATCCTCTGCTGACTGCCAATTATGTAGTTATGAAGAATGTGCTCGTCATTTACCAAAAATCACCACATGAGCAAGATCCATCTTTAAAATGGTGGAACCTGTTGGAATCCCTCACAATAATATGTCGTTTAAACAGCTTTGAGACTAGCTTGGTGAATTCATGACAATCACCACATACTCGAAGGTTCTTGGTAATCCGAATGGGCATTCCACTAGAGGTCTCTATCAGACCAAGTGTGATGGCAAGTCTTTCACTATGGCGATTTAAAAACTTCACTTTCTCATCTTCTTTTACATCATGTAGAGCAAAGCTAGTATCACGGATGTACCCAAATTCTTTCTCTAAATGCTCTGTAATTTCACTCAATTTAGAATAAATTATTGCTGACTTTGGATGGGTATTGTCTCCTGCAGTAAAAGAATGCATTTCATTTCCCATCTCAATCCAGCTACATGCAGGGCTCTTCTTTAATTCTTTTTCCTTCATTCTCATTCTTATCTCTTCAACATCATCCCATTTTCCTGAAGCAGCAAAGACATTAGACACCAATACATAGTTTCCAGGGTTCTCGGGCTCCAACTCCAGGAGCCTATCAGCAGCAAGTTTGCCTACTTCGCTGCTCGAATAAATTTGACAACCCCTAAGAAGAGCACACCAAACTGTAGCAGTTGGGGTAAGAGGCATGTCCATTATAAAGTTATATGCTTCATTAATCTGACCAGATCGACTCAGAAGATCAACTATGCAGGCGTAGTGTTCCAGCCACGGTTCTAACTTGTAGTCAGCTTTCATAATTTCTAAATAATCTTTACCTTCATCAAGAAGTCCTGAGTGACTACATGCATATAGAAGTGCCAAGAAACAAACATGATCAGGTACTATACTTCTCTCCTGCATCCTCTTGAACAAATCAACAGCTTCCATGCCTTGTCCATGCATACCATTAGCATCAATCATAGTCGTCCATAAAACCAAATCTTTGCTTTCTACTCTGTCAAATAATTTGTGGCATGTGTCTATATCTCCACACCGTGCATGCATGTCCACTAGTGAATTAATGACAGACGTGTCAACGGTAAAGCCCTTTCTGATTAGGAAACCATGGATCTCTTTTCCTTTTCTTAAGGCAGATAGATCAGCAATAGCTCCAAGTATGCTCACTAGTGCCACGGCATCAAGCTGCAGATTAAAATCTCTCATGACATAAAACAACCTAAGTGCCTCATTTGGTAAGCCATTTTGAATGTAACAGTTAATCATACTTGTCCAGGAAATAAGATCTTTGTTGTCTATTCTGTTAAACACCCTGACAGCATATTCATCCTTCCCACATTCACCATAAGCATCTATGAACATATTTTCAAGCATAAGATCTGACAACCCTCGTCTCACAACATAAGTATGGGCTTCCTTTAATTGCAAAAGGCATTTCAAGCCACTACAAGCTCGCAAAACAGCCCCAATCATCATCACGTCCACCTTCATCCCCATAGCCAATACTTCTCTAAATAAACACAATGCCTCAAAATGGTGTGAACTCTGAGTATAAGCCGTTATAATTGCTGTCCAGGAGATATAATCTCTGTCTGGCATTGTATGAAATACTCGTTCTGCATATTCTTCATGGGAGCACTTCGTGTACATGTCCATTAGTGAATTACCAATGCATATATCATCATGAAACCCATGTCTTACTGCATAAGCATGAACCTCTCTCCCACCCAAGAAGTTTCCTAGCTGAGCCAAAGGGGAGGCAATATTTACAACAGAAACCTTATCAGGTATGCAACCTGCATCCTGCATTTTAGGGAAAAAGTTAATAGATTCATGATACAACTTGTTTTGCACATATCCTGAAAGCATCGAGTTCCACGACACATTATCTTTTTCTGTCATCTCACTAAACACCAGAGCTGAGTCACCCATTCGACCACATCTTGCATACATAACAACCAAAGCATTGGATACAAATATTTCAAAGGGACGGCTGCGTTTCAAAAGAGATGCATGTAATTCCTCACCCAATTTCGGAAGGAACAGTTCTGCACAGGCTTGAAAGACACTGACAGTAGTGTATGAGTTCATCTCGACTTCAGCCATCTTCATTTCTGTAAAGAGCCTCAGCGCTTCAAACCACTGACCATTCTGCACGCATGATGATATAATGGAGTTCCATGAGACAACATCACTTTTCTCCGGCAGCCACTCAAACAATCGCCTTGCCGCATCAAGCTGACCACATTTGGCATACATAGCAACAAGTGAATTAACCACAAAAACAGTCGACATGAATCCAAATTTGATCGCAAGCCCATGAGCCTCGCTGCCACAATCCAGATCACAAGTCCCCGCACAGGCTTTCATCAAGGTAGAAAGGGTACATGCATCAGGAGATACCCCCGCTAACCTCATTGCTCGATATAGTTCAAGAGCCCTATGCTGTTGCCCATCAGAAGAAGCATAAGCACCAATGAGGGCGTTCCACGCGAAAATAGTCCTGTGGAGCATTTCATCGAACATCCGTTGCGCCAGAGAGAAGCATCCACACTTCCCATACATGAACACAAGCTTGGTGCCAAGGAACCCATCGTCGGTGAACACAGCCGACGTCACAATGCGTGCGTGGATTTGCTGGCCTTGGGACAGCGCTCTGTCGAAAGCACAGAGCTCCAGGACGAATGCGTAGTCCTCCTGGGAGTGAAGCCCAGGTGGGTTCTTCTGGGACAAGCTGCCGAAGGCTTCTCTAAGGCTCCTCGGCTCAGGCAGCACCTTGAGAGGGGGAGCCCGGTGAGACCCGTGCGAAGGTAAGAAGGTGGCGACTGGCGGGCACTTCTGGTTTCTGAGGAATGTGGGCAGAGCTGGCTTCACAGCTAAGCTCTGGGTCTGGTAATGGTGGGGTGCGAGCAGCGTTGGAAGCATCAGAAACGGAGAGCTGCAGAGGAAGCGCGCCCGCGCAGGAAGCCCGCGAGGATGGGAGGTCGGACAGCCGCGCATCAAATTTTGGACCTTTTTGCGTCAGCGCGGACAGGCAATCCGTAGTACGTATAACAAATTAAGCTATAATATAAGGTGTTCCGTGATGTTTGGATCTAGGGCTGGATCGGGCTATGTTAGGTCATTAGTTTTAAAATCTGAGCGGATGAGTCCGACTTGGGCCTGGGTTATGTTGTGCATCAGATTGACTATTTCACCTCGAGACTTTGACTCGACTATGTTGACAATTAAATTAAAAAATAATAAAAATTAATACATCAAGGAAGAAATCAAAATCAAGCGTAAACATCTCACATTGCTTGAGATCTTTGCAAATTGTTCTAATTGAATATTGTTGATTTGCATAATGTTTCACTTTGATAATGAAACCAACATGTTTAATTCCAATTATGATCATTAGGATGATCAACCTAGCACATCCTACAGTCCTCAATTTCAACATGTTCATTATAATTCTCACCACAATTCTTTCAAGGGACCATGTCCTCATTCACATGGTCTTGCCTGACCTATGGGCAATTTTCAATCTTGTGGTCCCTCGTCACAATCACGAGCTGCTACTCCCACGGGACCGTCTCCTCCCCATGATGAGAAGATTGCCCGGATCTTGCATGCAATAGATCATCTCACCCCTCAGCAAATCCAAGCCCTTAAGGCCGTTGTTGAGGGTGCATCTCCTTTTTCTCATCCTCCTTCGACTCCCGTTTAGGTGACCCATCACCCGCCTCCCTCTTCTATTCACATTCGCACACGGGTGGCCCATCACCCACATCCCTCTTCTATTCACACTCCCGGTCGGGTGGCCCATCACCCGCCTCCTTCTATACAAACCCCTCCTCGGGTGGTCCATCACCCGTTTCCTTCTGTTCCTTCTCTTTCACGGCCCCAAGGCCCATCCATTCCTTGCAACCCAGCCCGACTGGGTCCTTCTTTGGGTCAACCCATCAATCCCCCTCCACAGCCATCATATGCGGCCCCTCCTTTTTAGAAGCCACCATGTCAACCCTCTACTTCTTATGTTACACCCCTCCAATCTCTCGTTGACAAAATCACATTAATGGAGGAACAATTAAAGAGGGTCACGAGTTTGGGGCCGTCTCCTCCTCCTCCTCAAGTCAACCCTCTTCATGCTTTCATGAACAACATTACGAAGATGGAAAAAGAATGGAAGGAGAGAAGAGATGATTATGGCATCAACGCAAGTGAGCAATAGCCAGTAAGCTTCAACGATCAAGTGGATGCCATCCACCCTCCACCTAACCACATCACTCATTCATATGGCCCTTCGCCTCCACATACGCATTTACATCCACAAAATCCTCCACAACACCATTACATTTCACCACCCATTAATACGCCTCCACCATGGCGTCCACTTGAGTCCAACAATGAAGAACATGAACTGGCATGTGAAGAGTTGGAGACGGCATGTGATGATGAAGACTTTCTAAAAACACCTACTCTGAGTTTCCTCCGCTTTCCTCCTCCTCCACCATCCGAAGAATTCCCTGCTCAGGACAATGCCAATCCAACCCCCATTTTTGAGACCTACTAGTGTTACGATGATGGGTCGATACTCCAATCACCCACACCGGCGCATCATGAACCTTCTCCGACCCTTCAAACCTCTCGCACTACCACTAAAATCTGACGTTTCCAACACGTTAGACCCTCCACTATTACACCCCCAATTCCCAAACCATCAACCTCTAAAACACCGGTCTCCGTCGAACCTCCTATTGAACCTTCACCAATTATACCTTCATCAACCTCCACACTCCCGGCCCACGCTAAGCCTAACTGGTAGTCACCCATAAAAATTGACGTCCAACATAGCAGACGTGAATTTCTAAAAATATCCAAAAATAGAAAAAACTTTTTTATTAAGCGCATAATGAAATCCACTTCGGGGCATAATATTGCGACATGAGATCTACTCATCTTAGCATCAATTTTAGCGTGTCTACGCAAAGGTGGTCATTTTGTTTATTTGTTTAGACTAAGGGTCTAGGCCAAGGGTATTCGTCGGCTTCGACGAGGTGTCAGATGCTAACATGTTTAATTCATTAGCACGGGATTAGTGCCAAAGCAAAGGAGAGTGATTTTGTTCGTTGGCTTAGACGGAAGGTCTAGGCCAAGGGTATTCATTGACTCCAACGAGGTGTTGGATGCTGATGTAGTTTGTTCATTGGCATGGGACTAGTGCCATAGCAAAGGAGTTCAATTTGTTCATTGGCTCTAGACAGAAGGTCCAGACTAAGGGTATTCATCGGCTCCGACGAGGTGTTAGATACTGATGTGGTTTGTTCATTGGCACGGGGCTAGGGCCAAAGTAAAGGAGGTCATTTTGTTCATTGACTCTAGACGGAATTTCCAGACCCTTTCATCAGCTCCAACGAGGTGTCAGATACTAATGTGGTATGTTCATTGACACAACGTTAGTGCCAAAGTGAAGGAGGTCATTTTGTTCATTGGCTCTAGATGGAAGGTCCAGACCAAGGGTATTCATCCGATCCAATGAGGTGTCGGATACTGATGTGCTTTGTTCATTGGCACAGGACTAGTTTCAAAGCAAAGGACGTTATTTTGTTCATTGGCTCTAGACGAAAGGCCCAGACTAAGGGTATTCATCGGCTGCAACAAGGTGCCGGATACTGATGTGGTTTGTTCAATGGCACGGGGCTAGTGCCAAAGCAAAGGAGAGTGATTTTGTTCGTTGGCTTAGACGGAAGGTCTAGGCCAATGTTATTCTTCAGTTCCAACGAGATATTGGATGCTGATACGGTCTGTTCATTGGCACGGGGTTTGTGTGAAGGCAAAGGAGGTCATTTTGTTCATTGGCTTAGACGGAAGGTCTAGGCCAAGGGTATTCATCGACTCCGACGAGGTGTCCGACACTGATGTGGTTTGTTCATTGGCACGGGGCTAGTGCCAAAGCAAAGGAGGTCATTTTGTTCATTGGCTCAAGATGGAAGGTTTAGACCAAGGGTATTCATCGGCTCCGACGAGGTGTCAGATACTAATGTGGTTTGTTCATTGGCATGGGACTAGTGCCAAAGCAAAAGAGGTCACTTTGTTCATTGGATCTAGACAGAAGGTCTAGATCAACGGTATTCATCAGCTCCAACAAGGTGTCGGACGCTGACGTGGTTAATTCATTGGCATGAGGTTAGTGCCAAATCAAAGGAGGTCATTTTGTTCATTGGCTTAGACGGAGGATCTAGGCCAAAGAAGAGATATTTGATTGCGGTGGGACTGCGGGGGTTGATATCGACCAATGATGGTTTCTTATTTTCTTAACTATCAATCTTTTTCTTCTTCTTCTTTTTTCTTTTGTCCTAGTTATAAGATTTTAATTAGGCATTTTATAGGGGAGATTCATTCACCCCCCCTCTGAATCCATCATTTCGTTCTCATCAAGAACAGCAATTCTTATCTGATGAGCAAGTAATGCAGCAAATTGATCAACATATAGACCAGCTCATTGAGCAGATAGAGCAGCAGCAATAGCAATTTGATATTTAGCCAGAGCAGATGAATGAGGAAGAAGGCATACTAGTGCAGTAGCCAGATGTTGAGCACCCCCAAGAGCAGCAAGGGGTAGAAGAGCCACTAGAAGAAGAACCTCAGGAAAATTAAGAAGTTAAGGTTGAAATACCACAACAAGATTTTGTAGATCCTGCCACTTATCATGGGTCAATGATGGCATTCGGTATTCAGCCACTATTATCCCCTGAGGAACCTCATATCCCGCCAGAGTTTCAAGCCTCTAGTTCAGCTGGACCAAGCTCAGGTCAGCATGCTGCAGATGTACATCCTTCTTTGGTAAATTTACTGTTGAATCAATTTAGAATGATGAATGCTTCTTTCATGCACTTATACATGGCTGTAGAGAGATTAGATGCCAGAATGGTTCATGTAGAACAAACTATAAACAGACACTGGGAGAAGTTTGTTAGGGATAAGTACAGATCTAACAAGAGACTCCATGGATTTTTAGACTCTCTACTCCATGTTTGAAAGCAAGCTGGAACTCTAATGAAGAATCTAAGATTGAACCAAGCAGAAACTCACTTAAAGACCACACAAATGCTGATTCATGCTTTTGACATCAGGAAAGAACAGTAGACCATTAAAGAACAATTGATCCACATACAACAAGAACAACAAACTTTATCACAGAAAATCAACACCATGACAAGAGAAATCCAAGGCAGCATCATTCAAATGGCCAACATTTATGCCAAGCTTGATAGTGTTCAAGAGGAAGTTTACAATCTATCCAACAGCTTTAAGGATATTGTCACTACTCAGGCCACCAGTTCCTTCACCTCCATGGCAGAAATCCACCATTAGCAGACTTCACAGCTAGAGAACATGTGCAGCATGTTGCAAAGCTGGTTTGTGGATCTGACTACCACTGTCAAGGAGCTATAGGCTTAAGTCTAGCAAAATGATCAGAAAGTCATTGCTAAGTTTGCAGCCCTAGGAACTAAAGTTGAAAGAATTCCCAATGCCTTCCCCATGGCTATGCCAATAAGAGAGCGTGGTAGTTCTAGCAGAACACCCACCATAAGACCTAGACAAAGGGGTGGGAGCTCTAGCAGGACTTCTGCAGCTGAAGTTTGAAGCTTGAGGAAGCCAAATTCCTGCTACTTTTTCTTTTTGATAATGACAAAGGGAGAGAGAGCAGTCATGATGATGTGTGTTGTGCTGAAGATGATGATGATGTCCAATATGAGAATGTAAGCTGTTGTAATACTGTTTGGCAAGGGGAGAGCAGTCTTCATGTGCTAAAGGTGCTGAAGACTATATACACTGAAGAAGATAGTGTTGAAGCATTGTGTGTTGTTTTGAGACCAACAACATTTCTTTTCTTCGGTACCGGTGGCTCGCCGGCCCGGACCGGTCAAGTGCTCGGGTGTCCGCACCAATGCGTGTGCTGCATTTCATGACTAAACTCCAGACAGGAACCCTCAGCAAACCAAACCATGCAGAATAGACCAGAGAAAACCTTCCAACTCAGAGTGGAATGACTTTCCTTACCCAAGACCATGGATGCATAATTATCCACTATCATTGAGACACCTTAGACAGATAGGGGGGCATGAATGCTAAAAAATACGCATGATGCATGCTGGGCTACAATAAAAGAAATCATCAAAATGAATGCAAAGAAAGCATAAAAATAGAAAGTACTCAGGAATAGTATTGCTAGACCAGATTAATCAGGGTCAGGACACTATCTGCAACCATGGCATGCAAGAAAGAACCATCATCCCCTAATTCTTTCACCCTAACGCTCTATTCAGCTACTAAACACGTGCACTTAGATCATCATCATTTTTGGTAAAGGGAAACATCTGATCCCAGAACACACGAATGACCAACTGATTCTCGAGATAATATAACTTAGATACCATATAGTAATGCATAAAGGGACTAGGGGATCGGGATACTTACCTTGTTGGATCTTTGATTTTGATGATGACATATTATTGATTTTGATAAGCATGATGGACTAAGATTTTTACATGGTGAACAGGTACACTGATCCTTTAATATCTAATGGATCACACAAATTCAAGTTTACTTACTGACACGATGCATTGATACATCAGTAGGGATGCCTCGACGCAGCAAGATTGATGCATTGACACATCAAGATTGATGCATCGACGCATCAGGACAAACCAAGTCACTACCTCTATGTAGTAGTGGAGAAAGGTCGATGCAGCTACCTCAAATCTATAACTAAGGTCGATGCACCTCTGTTGCTTCAGCAGTAAGGTTGGTGCATCTTAAACATCTTTCAAAAGAAAGGTCGATGCACATGAAGTCTTGAAGATCTTAAGGTCGATGCACATAAAGACTTGAAGCTCATAATTAAGGTTGATGCAGCTTAATAATACCTGGGAACACTAGGTCAGTGCATCTTAAGCTATTTTAAGAAGCAAGGTCGATGCAACAGATCAAGAGCTAGTAATACAAGGTCGATGCATTATAGTCATCTTGGAAGAAAGGTCGATGCACCAGGTCATGCATCGATGCTTCAGTACAAGCAGTGCATCAAACAGGTCGATGTAGATCTTTATACGCTAATAGGTCTGGAGATCCGAATCTTAATTTTGACACTTGAAATCAGACCCGATTAGAAAACTATCTCCAGCACAACAATGGCACGTGATCCTAGACCACGTGGAAACACTTATGGAAGAGGATATTCTGATCGCCACCTGGGCCAATCAGAAGACCTCTTTTCATGGCCATTTGGACCAATCCGATTCCAAGGAATGAAAAGGAGGAAATCCCCAATTCTCAGGCAATATATATACGCTCACTTGTCTTCCTCGAAAGAGAATATAGAAGAAGAGCATAGAGAAGCGAGAAGCGGGAAGAAAAGAAAGGCTAAGAGAGAATAAATAGGCGTAACCTATCTTTCCGGTAACGTCTTTTGATATACCGAATAGAGGACTGCAAATGTAGATCAAGACTCTTTTTTTTAAAAATAATGACTACCCTAGATTCAACCACTCTCTGATACCAATTTGATGTGGGATGAGTGACGCGACCGGGCTAAGACGTAGGACTGACTCACACTGCGGCCAGCACTAACACGCTAAAGGCAAGCTGGGTGGCTGACCACCGTGGTATTCTCTAGGTGGAGACGTCTCTCAACAGAAACTCACTCTAGCCCAACGATCATCCCTTGCGAGGGAAACGTGGGATCGCAGCGGTTAAGGAACCACTATCGCCTAGGGTGTGCAATTCGAGCTCGGTGCTCGACTGGCGCTAAGGAACGGTCCTCACTCACACAATCACGGTAATTGAAACTAGCTATCGGCCCTAATCTCACAAACGCAACATGATAGAAAATATACTAAATCAGTGATGTGGTGTAGGAACGAAATGCGTACCTCCACGACTAGTGCGCGGGGAAGAAACCCCGGCCGGATCCGACAACCCTGATACACGACAATGAAAGAATAATTACAATCCACAAATCGGTGCCCACTCCTCACAGAGAGATAATAGGCTACAACACTGATTTTTGAGGTTTCTGGAACTCGAGTTGACGGGCAGCACTCGAGGGAGCCGAGGGAGGCGAGTCGGGGCCGATCTTGGTGAGCCTAATGGAAGCCGACTGGTTCTGTCCACACAGGTCACCCGATGCAGCAGACTTGCGAAGGCCAGTACGGCTAGATCTGGCGTCCGATCAGGGTGTCGTTTGTTGGAGAACGTCGGCGACTGGAAGAAGAACACTTTAGGCAAACTGCGCCATCAGATCTGGTCAGATCTTGGCGTAACAGATTCTTCACTAAGCCTCTAGTTCTGCACGCATAGAACTGCACAAGTAAATAAAAAATTATGGGAAAAATGGTTCCCAGTGTCGGAATGAGGCACAGTTTGCTGCAGATCGTTGACGACGTCAAGAGGAAGGATTTGACCCAAGGATTTGGTCAGATATGCAAAGGGGAGGGCGGGGTAGCTTCTAGAAGTCACCTTTGCTTCTGGGTTGGATTTGCACAGGGTGGTCTGCACAGTCCCACGAGAATCCCTGCCACGGCCAGCACCGACCTCAGAATGATGCGAGCTTGGTGGAAATGTGAAGAGGACAGAAAATCCTACGACCACTTAGAATCTCAGATCCAAATGACTTGAGAGTAGGGCCGAAGAAATTTGTTCTTAGGAAACTAAGGATCTGGGATAGCAGGCTTGGACAGAAATGTGTGAGTTCACCATCGGAATTGTTGCCGGCGATCTTGAATCTAATTGATGCAAAACCAACACAGGATTCTTATAGACTTGTAGGATCACCTCTGAGAATTTTTGCAGAACTAGATACGAACATGAAGGGGAGGATGGAGGGGGCGAGTCACAAGGCAAGGGAATCCCATCACAGGATTGGGGTATAGGGCATCACACCCAAGGGGGAAAGAGAATCACTCTCTTAGACAATCTCGACGGATAGTCGGGATAGCTCTCCGGCATGTCATAGTCGATGTAATGCGACTGTGTTTTGGACGAAATGAAATGGGCGGAATTGTAGACGGGCGAGCCGGGATTGGACTGGTCCCAAAGCCCGCCGACATCCGAGTGGCGCTCGTAAATATCAAACGGCACATTGTGAAATTTGAGACTGCGCGCGAGCGCGAGCCCCGCCGGTCCGCCGCCCACCACGCATACACGTTCCGCAACCGTCGTCATTTCAGTCACTCCAATAAATGAGTATTCCTCACATTTGATTTAGTGATAAACCTGAGCCTCCTTCATCGCAAGCAGAATTTTGAAACACGCCATGACCTCACGACCGCGCCGGAAACCTTCATCTGAAGCCGCCTCCCTGACAAGGCGGCAGCCGACGCAGGACCGCGCCAAGGCGCGTGTCGAACTGATCCTGACGACTGCCACCGAGATGATCGCGGAGAGCACGGCGATCTCGATCGAGACCACGAACGCCTGCCCGAGGCCGTCGACCTGGGTGAGGTTCTCGTACCAGTAGAACGTGAACCCGCTCCAGTTGAACGTGATGCGGCTGGTGGGCGTGTTGTTGAAGCTGTACAGGATCATGATGACGATCGGCACCAGCGTGATGCCGACGATGATCCAGTACCACAGCGGAAGCAGTGGGCGGCGGCGCTGGCGCGGCTCCGGAACGGCCCTCACGTCGCTCGGAGCCGACGTGCCCGCAGTGGTCGCACTCATACCAGGTCCTCGATGTTGTCGGTGCCGGCGATTCTCGCGTAGGCGAACAGGATGGCACCTGAAGAACCCTTCACCCCACCAGAGTTTCAAGCTTCTACCTCAGCTGGACCTAGTTCAAGGCAATATGCTCCTGAGGTACATCCATCACTAGTACAATTACTATTGGATCAATTTAGGATAATGAAATCACAGTTCATGCACTTACATAATGCTGTAGACAGAAAAGATGCCAGAATGCTTCATGTAGAGCAGACTGTTAACAGCCAGTGGGAGAAATTTGTCAGAGACAAATTCAGATCAGATGAGAGGCTTTATGGATTTTAGACTCTCTCCTATATGTTTGTGAACAAGCTGGAACTTTGACGAGTAACTTGAGGCAAACTCAAGCTGACCACTATGCAAAGTCGACACAAATGCTAGTGCATGCCTTTGACATTAGAAGAGAACAAGAAGCCATCAGTGGACAGCTGACTGCCATCCAACAAGAACAACAAGCCATCTCCCAAAGGATTAACACTATCTCTGATGAAGTCCAGGGGAGTATAATTCAACTTGGAAATATCTATGGCAAACTGGATGATGTACAAGAACAAGTTCAAAATTTAGCAGGCAGCTTCAAGGATGTAGTTACCACTCAAGCCACTAGTGCATCTACTACTATGGCTGAGATCCACCACCAGCAGACTTCTCAACTGGAGAACATGTGCACAATGCTTCAATAGTGGTTTGTGGATTTAACTACAAGTGTCAAGGACCTACATGCCCTAGTCCAGCAGAATGATGGAAAAATTATGACATTTTGTCATACAGGTCTATGCTCATTCATGCATTTTGTCATACAGGTCTAATGCACATTCATGCATTCATAATCATGTAGGTCGGCGTACATTTATTTGAGTCAATTCAACATTGGTTTGCATTTCAATACTATAGCATGTCAGGTCGGTGCATGTTTATAGTGTTGCATATGAAGGTCTGTGCATGCTCATAGTGTTGCATATGTAGGTCGGTGCATGTTCATGCATATCGCATTAAGGTCGATGCATATGAGTTAGCGAGTGCATTGAAGGTCGATGCATGTATCTCTTCTAGTCATGCAGGTCGATGCACATGTGTACCCTGTACTCATTAAGGTCAACGCACATTTGAACTTTAGTTAACTAAGGTTGATGCACATTTGAACTTCAGTTAACTAAGGTCGATGCACATTTGCGTGTGCATTTACAAAGGTCGGTGCATGTTTTGAGGGTAGATGCCAGTGACCTAGCTAAGCTCCATGCAGGTCGATGCACATTCATACATTCATAGCCACGAAGGTCGAAGCACCTTCACACAGGTCAGTGCACATTTTGTTAGTCAACATACAAGGTCAGTGCACATCATGTTAGTCAGCATACAAGGTCGGGGCACATTTTATTAGTCAGCCTACAAGGTCGGTGCATATCATGTTAGTTACCATACAACATCAGTGCACATTTTGTTAGTCAGCATACAAGGTCAGTGCACATCATGTTAGACAGCATACAAGGTCAGTGCACATTTTGTTAGTCAACATACAAGGTCGGTGCACATTATGTTAGACAACATATATGGTTGATGCACATTTACCTTGCACATAGACAAGGTTGGTGCACATTTATCTTGTACATAGACAATGTCGATGCACATTTGCCTTGTATATGCCTGGGGTCTGCGCACATATAGAAGTACATGCACATTCAGGTCTAAGCATGTCTAGGGTTTCTGCACATTTGGAATTAAGGTCTACCGGTGTCTTACACAGGTCAATACATTGCATGTTTGAATCAAAGCATGTACATCATCTTTTACCTTTCTGACCTATGTGTCTGACTGATAAAATGTTGGCTAAATCTGCATCTAATTATAAAGTGTTTGATGAAATGATTTATTTCTTATTGACAGGAACTCGATCAAACACTTGAAGGGTAAGAAGCATCAATCACTTAAGTGATCACGTGATCCCAATACAGAGGCATCCAGCTCTTCAGGTACGATCAAGGCAAACACTTGAGTTCGACCAATCATTGGTATAAGAAAAGGTGGCACGTGATCTGAGAAGATCTGGGATGCTTTTTTAGAAGCATTTAAAGGAAGAATATTCCATTGCCAGCTGGACCAATGAGATTTCACTAGGTATTTGCCTCATCCCATTCCAGAGGCTCTGTTCTATATATAGTCGCCCCATTCCATAAAGATGGTGGGGGAGCAAGAGAAGCAAGAGCAGAGAAACAAGAAGAGGCCGCCAGAGAGTGAGCAGCAGGGAAGAAAGAGAAAAAGAGAGCTAGGTGGGGCAGAGAAGCCAGAAGAGCCGCCAGAGATTCTCATTATTTTAAGAACAAATGCGCTGACCTATATATTCGCAACCACTTCACTTCATTAGCCCATCCCCAAGCCAACAAGCTAGTCGAAAATGCCAACAAAACTATATTCAAAGGCATTAAGGCTAGGCTCGACAAAGCCAAGGGTAGTTGACTCGAGGAATTGCCAAGCATACTATGGTCGCACCGAACCACTCCAAGAATCACAACTAGTGAGACCCCCTTCCAGCTGGTGTACGGCACGGACGTCGTGATTCCTTTGGAGGTCAACAGACCATCTCTCCGAGTCATCAACTTCTCGCCCGAGGCGAATGAGCAGAAACTGCTTGAGAACCTCAATATGGTGAGCGAGATCTAGGAGATTATAGGCATCTGAGCCACGAAATATCAGTGGTGCCTCACTCGATATTACAATGCCAATGTCTGAGACAGACACTTCCAAGCGGGAGATTTCATCCTAAGGAAAGCTGAAGCCTCTCGACCACTGGAGGCTGGGGGAACGCTAGCCCCTAACTAGGAAGGCCCCTACCGAGTGGTCGAGATGCTCGAGAAAGGAGCATATCGACTGTCCACCATGGAAGGAGCACTCATACCTCAAACATGGAACGCAACAACATTACGAAAGTTCTATTTCTGGACTTTCCTTAAAAATGTAAGCAACATATGGCAATAACAACTTTCCTTTTCATTAATGTTTCTATGTACATCAGATTGGCCATAGCCAGTACAACACATATCAAAAATAAAAGAGTACATCCACTGGTACTATGGCACGAGCTGATTACTCAGCTGACTCGGCTAGCACCCCTAAGCAAAGCCACTGACTCTACCCAGCGCAGAAATTGGCTCAGATAACGGGATGACTGACCTTGTTGGCATGGGAAGCTCAGAAGAAAGATATCAGAGGAAGAGAAGGAAGGAATGCCCGAGTGTCGCTTAAACAAGAGAGGGCCTCCACTGCCAACTCTTTGGAAGGCACAGAGTCGGAGGCCGAACAGAAAGTAAGCACCCTCGAGTGGTGGAACCAGGGCATCCTCCAAAGAGTCAAAGAAAAGAATGAAAGATGAGAAGCAGGTTGAAGAGCAAAAGAGGGAGAAAGGTCGAGCACCCCCTCGAAGAGATGAGAGAGGTAGCAGGGATGGAAAGAAAGGAGGAGCAATGGCGTTGTGCCATCACCCCCCCAGGAAAGAGGAAGAAGGAGGAGTGGGTAAAGGTGAGGAAGGAGCAGGACGAGGCCGCCGTGCTAAACGCCCTCTCCCTTAAGCCTCCTTATGCTTCTACCTTCCTATGAAGATAGTGGCGGCGGTCCAGAAGTCAGGAAAAGGCGCGTTGCTACGTGCCATACCTTCTTGCATGCCGTCTGCCCGTCGCCATCCCTTCTTCCACGCTGAAATAACAGGAGTGCCTCGACGGCCATCGGGATCATCGTCTCCCAAGTCGCACTCCATGTTTCGCTGATACTCCCCCAGAATGAGAAACACACGCTTAACGAGAAAGAAGGAAAAGGAGAGACTGCAAGGGAAGCCTAAGTGGTGAAGAGGTGGTGGGTGCTCGATGTCCTGCACCTGACCGAGCGCGGCCACATCCCGGTGCTTCCGGTGGTCGGCCTCACCTCCGTGATGAACCGCGGCGTCTCTTACGGCCTGCTGTGGGCCGACAACGACCGGCAGCGCTACCTGCTGGTGGCCGCCGCCGCGGCCGTGGTCGCGGCTCTGGTCTGGTGGGTGCGCAAGGCCGACCGCCCGCTGTTCGCCGCCGCGCGCCGCCACCAACCCCACTTCTGCTGCGGCGGCTCCAGCGACGCGAGCTGGTTATAGGAGAGGGTGAGCTGCTGCAGGGCCGGGTGGGCGAAGAGTGACGCGGGGACGCGGCCGGAGAGACGGTTGTGGCTGAGGTCGAGCACCTGCAGGTTGGCCAGGCCTGCCGCCAGCTCGGCCGGGAGGGTCCCCTCCAAGGCGTTGCTGCGGGCGGAGAGCTCCACCAGGGACGGCGGCAGCGCCGCCCCGGACGGCACCCCCCCGGAGATGTTGTTGTCGCTGGCGTCGAAGTAGGTGAGGGCCGGCATGGCGCGGAGGTCAGGGAACCCACCCGACAGGTTGTTCATCTGCACCTCCATACGCCTCAGCGATGGGAACGACGCCATGGACGCCGGGATGGGCCCGGACAGGAGGTTGCCGTCCAGGTAGAGCTCCTCCAGAGATGGAAAACTGGCGACGGGTATCCCCCCGGAGAAGGCGTTCCCGGAGAGGGTCACCCGGCGGAGCTGCCGGAGGTCCGCCGACGCCGGCGGGGGAGGGATGGGGCCGGAGAACCGGTTGTCGGGAGCTTCCAAGGTCTGGAGGAACGGCAGAGACCAGACGGCGGGGGAGAGGGAGCCGGAGTAGCCGGCGGAGTCGAGGGAGATGTCGGTGACGCGGGCGAGGCCGGCGGGGTCCACGGCATCACAGCGGAAGCCGCAGGTGAACTGGGTGGCGGAGAAGAGAGCATCGCAGGGGTCGGCACCGGCGGCGGAGAAGTCCCAGGAGCTGAGGCAGGAGCCCGAGGGGGTGGAGGAGGGGTCCACCGCCTCCCCGAGCTGGCGCAGGGCGTCGGCGTCGCCCGGGAAGGTCTTGGCGGCGGCGGGGGGCAGGAGGACTTGTAAGCATATGATGGCGCCCGTGAGCAGGAGGAGGTAGGGGGCGCCGGCGCTCCCATGAAGCCAGGCCATCCCTTCTGCCGCTTCTGCCTGGCTTGTTCTTCCAG
Organism: Amorphophallus titanum; assembly: GCA_024336825.1. NCBI lineage: Eukaryota > Viridiplantae > Streptophyta > Magnoliopsida > Alismatales > Araceae > Amorphophallus > Amorphophallus titanum. The sequence continues at coordinate 6,245,617 of JANBPO010003772.1, forward strand.
AGGAGTGAGAAGAGTGGCAGGAAGGAGACGTTTGAACAAAGGAGAGACTTTTTTTAAAGAGGGAGGAGGAGGAAGAAGAGCTTATAAGAGGTGAACAGAGGGTTTAAAGGCCTTTTGGTCTGGTCATCACTGCCGTCCCCATCGTTGGCATCTTGTGGGTAGCGGTTTCTTTCTTCTGATCCATCCATCCCCCCGCGCGCCCCACACCACAGCTCCCCTTTTCTTTTTCCCCCCCTCACCTTTGCTGTCAAGCTCATCTACATCTTGTCAAAGAAACCTTTGCTTTCACGAGCTCCCGTTCCTTCCTCCCATCATCACAGATGAAACGCCCTTTTTGTTATCAAATATCTTCGTCATCACCCTCTGATAGGTGGCACCGGTATTTTTGAGGCCAAAAGGCATCTTTTTATAATGGAATATCCCCTTGGGTAATCGGAAGGCCATGTGAATTATGTCATGATCAGCTATCCATATCTAGTTATATTCTGACAGCCCATCCATGAAAGGTAGAGCTTCGTGGCCAGTGGTGGTGTTTATCATGAATTCAATGATGGGCAATGAGAAGTCATCTTTCGGGCATGCTTTGTTTAGGTCTTGAAAATCCACGCATATTCTGATCAGGTCATTCTTCTTCTTGACGAGTGCAATATTGGCCAACCATGTGATGTTGGTTTTTTGCCACGAAGTCGACGTCCATGAGCTTGTCGACCTCCTTGAAAAATAGGCTTATCAGTCCTTGCCTCATTCATCGGGGTGACTGCTTAACTGGTTCGGCCTTGGGATCAATGGCCAGTATATGTTGAGCAATCATCGGGCTAAGGCTTGGCATTTCTTTATAGTTCCAAGAAAAATAATCTCAGAACTCTTGAAGTAGCTTTATGTATTGCTCTCTTTCTTCTAGAAGAAGAGGGCACTGAGGAAGGTCGACCTGGGCTCATCTTTTGTGCTGAGATTCACTTCGACCAACTCATCGATGGTGGCCTGGCCGCCATCTTCAATCTCCAGAGGTGTCGGCTATAAATTGATGAAGCCTTCATAATCTTCTTCTGCTTCGAGGACATCATAAACATCTTCTCACCTTATCTTGCTCAGCGATAGGGATTCACTAGCTCCTTTCCATGGCTCCAGAATCAGTGCCGATGTTGGCAATACAGCTTCAGGGCAACTTGAGTATTGGCCAGTAGGCAGATAGCCCCAGGGGCAGCAAGGAGCCTCTCAGCCTCTTGTCCTTTCGGAGCATGATCGGAGGTCGTAGTGGCCTCTGCAGCAATAGATTCCTAGCATTTGTAGGGGACATCAACTTCTAGCCCTTTATGTGTCATTGCATGGGGTTTCATGGTATCTCCTGGCATAGAGAGCAGTAGGGTTTCTTCATAATCATCGTAGACTACCTCTATAGAGCCCTTACCCATAGGGGTGAAGAGAGAGACCTGTTGACATCTAAAATGTCACTATATGGCAAGCATGCCCTAGCAGGCAGAAGAATAGCTGATCAAGTGCGAAAAAGTCGAAGAAACCCTAAAAGGAGGTCCACTCAAACTGCTAAAGTCCTAGGCCACCTGATGGAGCATCAGGGATTCCATAACTCATCGTCTTGGGACGTCTGAAAAGATTCTACAACAAATCGACAACGCTATATGGCAAGTGAAGATCAACAAACCTAACAAACTGGCATTGACTCATTTGCACCGAACAAACCCCATAACTTGTCCGACGAGGATGAAAATACACTTGATGGTCTGCCACCTGAAAAGGACACCTCCCGAGTGAAGTCCCGCGATCAATGACACCCAAGAGGGGGGGTGAATTGGGTGATTACAAAATTTTATGAAAATCTTAGCCGATTTAATCAAGTGTGAGGAATAGCCACAATAGGGTTCTCCAAGAAGCAGGGCCCCGTTCGGACTCCGGAGCAAATTATTCTCCTAGTATATCGACCTTTGGGTGCCTCCGTCATCTCAGACTAACACCGAGCGTATAATGGAGGAGGTTGCTAAGAGATACAGATACAACGACTCTTCGGGAACTGGCTTTGATAGTACCAGGGGTGACACCGGGAACTCTTTCAGCTCATCGAACACTCATTGGCACTCATTGTCCCAGGCGAAGGTGGCAGATGCTAGCTTTGGCCCTCTTAGCAGTTTGGAGAAGGGTAGGCACCATTCTGTCGCCTGAGATAGGAAGCGATTGAGCGCGGCAATTCTCCCAGTCAGGCACTAGACGTCCTTGATGTAGGTAGGTGGCCGCATATCCAGGATGGCCTGGATCTTGTCGAGGTTGGCTTCGATCCCGTGGTGAGTCACCATGAAGCCAAAGAACTTCTCAGACTTAACCCCAAAGGCACACATAGCAGGATTGAGCTTCATCTGGTGCCTCTGAAAGGTGTTGAAAGTCTTAGCCAAGTCGGCGAAATGGTCTTCAACTTTCAGCAACTTCATGAGCATGTCATCAACATAGGCTTCAACGTTCCACCCCATCTACTCCTCAAAGATCTGATTGACCAGCCTCTGATAAGTAGCTCCAGCGTTCTTCAACCCGAAGGGCATCCGAGTATAGCAGCAAACGCCGAAGTTGGTGATGAAGATGGTCTTCTCTATGTCTTCGGGGTTTAGTTGGATCTGGTGGTAGCTAGAATATGCATCCAAGAAGCTGAGGAGTTCGTTACCCACAGTAGAATCGATGAGCTGGTAGATACTTGGCAACGGATAACAGTCCTTCAGGGTGGCTTTGTTGAGGTCGGTGATGTCGATACACATCCGCCGCTTGCCTGAAGCTTTGGGCACCAGGACGACATTGGCGAGCCACGTCGGGTAAAGGACCGGATAGAACAGCCCAGTTTTCTTCCCCTTGTTAACCTATTCTCTGATAATCGCTTGTTTCTCAGGGGTGTGCTTCCTCCTTCGTTGATGTACTTGTTTTGCTATCAGTTCAAGGTTGAGGTGGTGCATTACTGTCTCCGTGGGGATGCCAGGGAGATTCTCATCAGACCATGCAAAAATATGTACATACTTCAAAAAGAAATCACTATATTGAGTTTGGAGTTCGGCTGATAGGTCTGCCCCGATTTTCACTTTAAGGGTCAGATCATTTTTGAGGAAAATAGACAGAAGTTCTCCCCCGAGTTGGCTTGCCGTTTTGTCTTCAATAGTGCCCAGCTCTTTGCCCTGGTCCTCTGGCCTTATGGCTTCCACCGAGATCACGTAGCACCTTCTAGCCATTGCTTGACTATCTCGGACTTCCCCAGTGCCGTATTTGGTGGGAAACTTCATCTTTTGGTGGTAGATGGAGGGCACTACCTTGATTTGGCCGAGGATTCCTCGGTTGAAAATGACATTATAGACCAATATCTCCTTGACCACTATGAAGTTTGCCACGAAGGTGACGGCCTTGGGCGAGATACCAAGGGTCACAGGTAGGTATAAGGCCCAATTCTCATGACTTTCCCGGTATGCACCCCACTTGGTGTGTACAGAAAAGATGAAGGTGAGGAGATTCCTTAATGGGCTTCTGCCCCAATATATTACACATCTTGCGCCAATAGACATCCAAGTCTATTCGAAAATAGTTCGGTGTGCCCAGTTGTTAGAAGATGTCACTGAATTCTCTGAAAGGATTCGAGACACTGACAAGAAGGAACCTGTCACAAGTCTGGGAAACTTCAAACCATCATTTGGCAAGAAGCGATTCTTCAACGGAGGAGAATTTTCCAAAGAGAAGAGATTTCAGAAAAGCAACAAGCCCTTCTCCACTATCAGCAATAAGCCTTTCTCTACCATCGCACCTTCCAAGGAAATCTACAAGTACTGTGACAAAGTTGGTCATAAGACCGAGGAATGCTGGAGGAAACTGGGAGCGTGTCTCCGATGTAGGAGTCGAGAGCATCGAAACCCCAACTGCCCCTTGATGAAGGAACAAGCCAACAAAGACGAGAAGCATCTGGTAAAGAAACTAGGCCGTCTACAAGCTCTTCAAGGGACGGAACCCATGGAAGGAGGAATCGTGGAAGGTACATTAACCATTTGCTCTAAACCTGCTAAAGTTTTATTTGATACTGGAGTAACTCATTCATTTGTTTCGAAGAAGTTTGCTTCCTTATTTTCTAAAGAGCCTGGATGGTTAGATCTAGTCATATCTACACATCTCGGAAACAAGTCTGAGATCATGCATCACTACCCAAGTTGTGAGGTTATGGTTCAAGGTAACAATCTGCCAGTTGACCTTATATGCCTTGATATGAAGGATTATGATGTCATATTAGGCGCAGACTGGGTATCCATCTACCAAGCAATGGTAGATTGTCGACATAGCAAGATAACTTTTGCAGATTATCCCGAGTTGGTTTATGTTAGCCCTCGGCATAAATCCCTTCTCATCTCAGCTCTTCGAGCTAGCAAACATGTGAATAAAGGATGTGTGGCCTTCATAGCTTTTGTGACTGCCACAGAAGTTGAGAAGACTGAAATTGAAGACATCCGTGTAATTCGGGACTTTCTCGATGTTTTTCCAGAAGAATTGCCTGGTTTACCCCCAGAAAGGGAAGTGCCGTTCACAATCGACATTGTTCCTGGTGCTGGCCCTGTTTCTAAGGCACCTTACACAATGTCTCCCACTGAGCTGAAGGAGCTAAAAGAACAGCTAATGGATTTATTAAAAAGGGGTTTCATTAGGCCGAGTACTTCCCCCTAGGGAGCACCTGTGCTCTTTGTCAAAAAGAAGGATGGAACATTGAGGTTATGCATTGATTATCGGCAGTTGAACCATCTTACAATCAAGAACAAGTACCCGCTGCCAAGATTTGATGAGCTATTCGATCAATTGTCCGGAGCTAATTATTTCTCCAAGATTGATCTTCGATCTGGTTACCACCAATTGAGGATCAAAGAAGAAGATATTTATAAAACTACATTTTGAAGCAAGTATGGGCACTACGAATTTACTGTTATGTCTTTTGGACTAACAAATGGACGGTCCCTAAAAACAGGGTCGTAGGTGGTATACCTAGGCCGAATGGACAACGGGGAATGTCAGTTTCGAGGGCTAGCCTACTAGGAACCTCCCCAAAGCCATTAAGTGAAGAGGGGCAAGCCCCTTTGAAAGTTAATGAATGGCCATCGAAGCCCGCTCCCTGAGTTGCTCTGCTATGACGCCACTAATCCGAAAACCCCACGATGGCCACCATCTCACCGTGGTGAAGAAGAAGGAAGGGGGGAAAGAACAGCCCACTGCCTCCGCCGTTCGGCAAAGAGGAGGGGGAGAGAAGGCTCGTCAACCACTTAGAGGCCCTGACCGTCAAAGAAGATGGCCACCGGCGCCAAGAGGAAGCTCTTGTCGCCGGAAGAAAAACCCTCACTGCCGCTGAAGAAGGGATTGGGAGGATGAAGAAGATGAAGGGTTGAAGAAAACCCTGTGATAGGGTTTAAAAAGAAAATAAGGGGGTGGGTGAGACAGCGTTGGTATCATCGACTCACCGCTCCACCTTTCGGTCATCCCCGCCATCGAATTAGGGCATCAAGATGCCACCAAATCAGTGGTCAAGCCGCCACCGAATCAGCGGCCAAGACACCACCGAATCATTGGTCAGCCGCGCCACCAAATTAGGGCCCTAAAGAGCCACCGATTCAAGCGGACAATGCACGTCACCGACTTGAGGAGCCACTGAGTTAACGGGATGCCACCAACTCAGCAGTCACATGTGTCACCGAATCACAGATTGAGCCGTGTCATCGACTCAAGATGCCAAATGAAGTGGACCCCACTTGTAAAGGTCTCGATGAAGCAAGTACATCCGTGGACCTTGCTCTGTTCATCCCTCACTCGCAACGTCCACGTCTAGGGGGCATTTTTTGACGTCTAAAATATTACCAAACTCTGATCATGTGCCCAAAGAAGTCGGTTGAAAGTCAAGGAGGGCTCTACTTAGACCGGTGAAGCCTCAGGTTGCCTCATAAGAGGTACTGGGGACCCCATATCTCATCATCTCGAGGCAGAACATCTACCACAGCTCACTAAGGCCAAGTAATGGCCAGAGCCAATGGACCCTACAACGCTGCAATCGTGCCAGATATATCTCCACACTCTGTCCAGGTAGGATGAGAATGTACTAGGTGATCCTCCACCTGATAAAGAACCCCTCCCGAGATGAGAAAATGCCCATGGTTCCTCAAAATAGGGAATCAAAGGCTAAATCAGTGAAAAACTCGGGTGACCCGATCAGGGCGCCCGAAATGTCAAAGTGGTCCGTAAGTGACTGAAAAGCTGACCCGTAAGGGTGAAAACATTCACAGTGGTTAACAACTCAATGAAGACGCTTCATATAAGCGGAAAGCAGGCCCAAAAGCATAATATCTACTGCTGAGGACGATATTAGCAAAAATCTGGGAAATTCTCTTAACACACGCGGAATGTTGGACTAGTCCGTAAGCGACCAAAAGGATGCCCAGTCGAAGCGAAAACACTCCGAGGGATGACCCTCTTCATAGAGGCCCTCCACAATCCCTCAAAGTCGGACCCATCTGGGACTTGTTCATCGACGGGTCATCCAACTCGGCTGGAAGCAGTGCTGGTGTCCTCCTCAAATCACTTGAAGCAGCAGAGCTACACTATGCCTTGACATTCAACTTCCAGGAATCTAATAATGCCGCCGAGTATGAAGCCCTCATTTTAGGGGCCAAGATGGCACGACGACTAGGGGCCGAGTGAGTCAGAATCAACACCGACTCCCAGCTAGTCGCCAGCCAGGCCAATGGTGACTACGAAGCTCGGGAGGCACCAATGAGTAAGTACCTCCAAATGGTTTAAGGACTGGCCTAACTGTTTGAGAGTTTTGAGGTAGTCTGAATAGCTCAGGTGGAAAACTCCCAGGTGGACGCCCTCTCTCTTCTGACCTGCTCCCTCAGCCCCGAAGGTACTCGGTGGTCTTCCTCGAAGAGCTAGAACGACCGAGCATCAAATCCGAGCTTATGATTGTGGACCCGACTACCCCGAGCAATTGGCGGACCCCTTACGTATCTTGGCACTGAGACTCCCAGGAGCCCTCTGACCCTCGAAAAGCTCAGAGACTGAAGTACCAAGCCTAGCGCTTCATCATCTTGGACGATGCCTTGCATCACAGGTCTTTCTCCGGCTTCCTCCTTAAGTGTCTCGGTGCCAACGAAGCCAGCAAATCAATTCAAGAAGTTCACAAAGGCATCTGAGGTGCACATTAGGGAGGAAGGACACTTGCTAGGATCTTACTACGGCAAGGTTGCTAGTGGCCCACTCTTCAGTGAGATTATTCGACCTACATGCAAAAATGTGAAAGATGCCAATGCTTCGATTATCTGGTCCACTAGCCAGCCTCGGAGCTCACCACCCTTACCGAGCCATATCCCTTTGCTCGGTGGGGGATCAACATCCTCGGGCCATTCCCTACGGCTCTGGCCCAGAAGAAGTTCATCATCGTCGTCATCGACTACTTCACAAAGTGGATTGAAGCTGAAGCCACCGTCAGGATCACCGAGTCAGTCATCTGGAGCTTCGTGTGGAAATCGATCATTTGTCATTTTGATATCTCCCGAGTGATTGTGAGTGATAACGGTCAGCAATTTGATTCTCACTATTTCAGAGAAAAATGTGCCAACCTCGATATTCATAACCACTTCACTTCGATCGCCCACCCTCAGGCTAACGGTCTGGTCGAAAATGCCAATAAAACTATATTAAAAGACATCAAGACTAGGCTCGACAAAGCCAAGGGAAGTAGGCTTGAGGAATTACCGAGTGTACTATGGTCACACCGAACAACTCCAAGAATGGCCACCGGTGAGAGTCCTTTTCAGCTAGTGTACGGCACGGAAGCTGTGATTCCGTTGGAAATTGGTAATGCCTCTCTCTGAGTCATCTACTTCTCGCCCGAGGTAAACGAGTAGAAATTACTAGAGAACCTCGATTTAGCAGACGAAGTCTGAGAGATAGCCAGCATCCAAGCAACGGAATATCAATAGCGCCTCACTCGATACTACAACGCCAGAGTCAGAGATAGGCATTTCCAGCCAGGTGACTTCATTTTGAGGGATCATTGGTAGAGTGTGGGGTTCCGGGGGAGGGGTGGAAGTGGCATGCTTGGTGGGGTAAGGGACGGAGTGTGACGGCCACATGCATGGGCCATATTTTTGGTAGAAGGCTGTGGGTGACTTGGCTTGCTCCTTCAACATCCCTATGACAAGCTTATCCCACGCATTCATCTTGGGAAGGGGGTCGTGGGGCGGGGAGGGGTGATCCTTCTAGACTCAATGATGATGCAATGCCCAAGGACTAGATTTCGTAGAGACAAGTCTAAAACTCGCTTTGATACCAAATTGATGTGACACCACTCCTTGATGTGATGGTCACAAGATCGATTAAGCCTTGGACCTAGCAAGCAACCATTGCACAGACTGGTGATTTCAATCGAGCGGACTCACTCACGTAGCGCACACTAGTGCCCGTAGGTGAACCAGCGATGGCGGGGAGTGTCCGAAGGGGGACCTTGCTATTCCAGGGGCATGGATAGCTTGGGACGGACCCCTAAGGGCCTGGGATGCCCACTCTCATGGGCGGACAGCATGCCGAGGGCGTGGGATGTAGTGTCTTGCTCACAACTCACTCGTGATGGTCACTCGATTGATTACCCTTTTGGACCAGGCACTCACTCACCGCCGACGGAGCAACCAGAAATAATACTACACTAAGCAAGTAAATGCCAGAAATGAGAAATGTGGTCAGAAGCTCACCTGATCAGCGTGAAGATGCTGATCCCGATCGGAGACGAAGGTGAGTGGGGAGGCGTGGGTATGCACCCACACGCCGCGTCGATGTAGCTTCAAATGGCGATTTGCTAGTACAATCACTATACCCTCACAGAGGGGTTGATCAAGGGGTGGGAAAATTAATTATTACAACAAAAACTACCTCCGCGCAGGGAGGGGCTATAAGCCGGCCAGGCGGGGTGGGGGAAACTAAGCTAGAAGCCGAATGGAGGGAGCTCGTCGGTTCTGCCAGTTCTCAGGACAGCTTGATAGGCAGTCGCTGTCGGCACTGCCATAGGCTCTCCCGAACTCTGTTGTTGACAAAACTAGCGGCAAAACCTCCTAGGTTGGTCCAGGAGGATGTCCAAATTTTAGAGGGACTTCTGGTTGACGGCACAGGTTGGGGCAGAGTGGTGAACAGGGTGGCTGAACTCTAGTTCTGGTAGCTCCTGAGTTGCTACAGTAGGAAGGCGAAGTCACCACGGCTGCTCCCGAGCTCTGATTCTGGTGTGGCTAGAGTCGATGGATTCGTTGGTGAATTCTCTTCGAAATGAGACCTGCGGGGACACCGGAAGAGGTCAGAGTAGATAGCAGAAGCAAAAATAATGGTCAGATGTCTGTTCAGTCCCAGAGTGGACAAAATAGTGCACCCGAGGTAGAAAATTGAGAAATCACTGCTCCGGATGTCGAACGGGGTGCCTCTTCTTGGTAATGGAAGAAGACTTGTCGTAGAAGCTCTCTACCAAGTGGTGCCTCAAGAAGCACAGGAATGTGACTGTGGGAGCTTCTGGAAGTTGCTTCAGGTTGCTGACCGGACCTGGTGGTGTATTGATTCTCTTCAACGAAACCCAACTCAATGAGTTTGTCCACTTCTTTGCATATCTGAGTGATGAGCTCTGGCCTCATGCGCCATGGCGGTTTCTTCACCAGTTCAATCTCAGGGTTTATAGCTAGTTCATGCTGTGAAACTATAGGGCTGAGTCCTGGCATTTCCTTGTAGGTCCAGATGAAACAGTCCCGATATTCTTGTAGCAGTTGGACATACAGCTTCTGTTCTTCCATAGATAGTTGGGCACTGAGGAATGTTAGCCTAGGGTCATCTTCGGTTCCCAAGTTGACTTCAATCAGCTCATCGACAGTGGCTTGGCCTTCGTCTTCTATTTTCGGAGGTGCTGGCTGTAGGTCAACAAAGTTTGGAATATCATCTTCGAGCTCGAGTACTTCGGCCTCTTCATTCTGTTTCACCCGGACTTCGTCGGGGGTTTCTGATTCAGCTGGTAGCGGCTGCATGAATTGTTCTACTGGTAGATGTACCATGGCTATGGTTTTAGGGGCCGAGCTAAGGGATTCGATCCCTGCAAATGTGCTTGCAATCTTGAAGGACTGGTGGTTATTTATTGCTGAGCTGGAGCAGCATTGCAACTTCAAAGTAGAAGGTGGGAGTGCCCCGCCTCCTTGAATCACCATGTCTTCAGTAGAGGTGGCCTTTTCTTTCCTAGCAGCAGGCGTACCTTGGTCAGTTTCGACAAAAACATCTTTGATTGGCACGAGGGCTGCTGACATCATTATCGAAGGAGTGTCATAGGAGGAGGATAGCCCTACTTCCTCAGTGTTTTCGGCTTCGCTACTACTGGCCGTGTCAAATTTGGCTTGGAGAGTCGTCTCTTTAGGATAGATCTGCTCCCAGCACTGGGAAGGGGTTATGGCCTCTGATTTCGGGTCTATTGGCTGAGCTGACTCAGTATGTTCAGCTTTCGCTGGGTATTCATCAAAGGTTGCCCCCGGTGAGTGGTCTTCTACTAGGTAGAAAGTGGAGATGGTATCCACTTCATAACGTCCGCTGTAATAGTATTCTTCGAGAGTGAAGCCCAACCCCAGACATTGAGAGACACGCCTTAATTCTTTGTCTGTGCTGGCAAGATACTAGAGTCTTTGGAATGCTTCTTTCTCTTTGTGAGACTATCTAGAGGGGATATTCTACTTCCGGAACATCTTCGCCATTCGGCTTGTAATGAATGTCAACCCTTGAATGGGGACTGACGGGTTCTCAATATCTTCAGGGAGATGACAGTCGATGTCTTCCTGGGTAGGGTGCTCCTTAGTAGTATAGAATAAGCTGTTGGGGCCTTCAGACTGTACTACCTCCTATGCCTTGAAGGGCTCCACAGTGGCAGCATCGAGGTTGAGTATTGGCCTGGTGAGACCATCCGTGATAGGGACATCTCCGACCACTCCACATTTTTTCGAGGGTCCCATTGCTCGCCAGCTATGTTTCATCTTGTTTGCCACTTTATTTCGAGTCATATGATATATTTTTTATTTTCTTACCATGTAATTTTCCTTTTATTTGAGTCCAGTACCCCGTATGAGGGGATGCCGGATGAGGGCCAGCCGTGGGTCGTAGCCGGCCAACCTCGCTTTAAACATTTGGGTTCACTGCCTAAATGAGATCGAGCCGCTATGACTTCGGTTGGTAATGAGGACGCTCGGTTTGCACCAGGAGTGGGTCGAGGTAGACGAGCCTCGCGAGATCGGGCAAAAGTCCCAAGGGCAGACGAGGCTGACTGACTGGCGACTATAGTTTTCCCAGCAGTTCACTGACTGGCAGAGAGGTGGGACCCCGATCGTCTCTCATGCTCTCGACAGCTCAGCTTATCTTCAGCGCTATTGGGAGTCGTATGCGGGTCGTCCTCAGATGAGGCTGAGAGGGGTATGTATGAATGCTTTCTAAATTTAATTTATATGCTTCTAGAATATGCAACTAATGAATGGCTTATGCCGAATGCACGGGATGCAGCAGTAGCGGACTTACATGCCCATCTCCACAGTCTAGAGGCCCAGCTGGCGACCACACGTGTGGACCTGGAGACTCTGGTGGGTATGCATTATCTATATGCTGTTAATTACCCTTGAAATTTGGTGTTTAGCCACTGATAATCTTAATGAATGCAGTGTGCCTAGCAGGGAGCAGCAGCAGGAGGTGCATCTAGTTCGAGGGGTCTGACCGTCGAGATCACTACCCTAGAGGAGTGACTTGCAAGGGCAGTAGCGCGAGCTGAGGCGGTGGAGCATGACCTTACTAAGCGGGTAAGCTTTTAAGTGATGTTTAAGCTTATTTAAACAATGATAGCATTGGATCGTAAAACTAATAATGGCAAATATTATAGGTGGCAGAGCTGCAGGTGGCGCTCGCTCAGGCTACTCGTGCTGATGCTGAGCTGGAGGCCCGTGATTGACAGAACGCGGAGTTGGAGGAGGAGGAGAGACATTGGCAAACAGAGGTGAGTAACATTCATGCTTCTCTCTTTTCCAAAAATATCTTATAAAATGATGCCTATAAGAGACATTGAATGATGCAGGCTATCGAGCTGCAGGACACTCTCACTCAGGCTGTGTTAACCAGCACCGAGCTTGCGATTCGCCACCAATGAGTTGCAGAGTTAGAGGAGGCTGAGAGGAGGCGCAGAGAGGCTGAGGCGCTTCCTCAGGACGTGATAGAGATGTGGATCCTCCTCGAGGTGGAGATGAGAGATCGACTGAGAGAGAGAGAGGAGCTGCTGGAGTGAGAGAGAGAGCTATCTGAGTTGAGACTCTGTCTAGGGGCAGTCAAGGAGCGTGCCAGAGTAGCGGAGGTGCACTACCAGAGAGGCCGGGAGCGAGCACGGGTCGAGGGGTGACCCAGTGCCTATTCTGATACGAGCTTCTTGGCAGGTTCCTCTACTCGACAGAGGAACAAGGCGGTAGAGCGAGCTCGGGTTAGGAGGTCGACAGCTTCTCAGGGGTCGATGGGACCCCCTCAGGTTCCTCTTAGAGATAGGGGTGAGGTCGAGAGCAGCGAGCGGCCAGAGGAGAGTGGTGGTGAGAGCTAGAGAGATCATTGTACACCGCCTCCTTTCCTTTGCCTCTCTCTTCTATAACCACTCCTTTCTCCCTCGTACACGTACACCCCCCTAACGAGGAAACTCTTTTCTCTCTTAAATGTTATTTAGATTTTATCAAACATGTCAAATGTTAAATTTTATAAACTTAAAAATTATGATAAAATTATAATAATTTTTTTAAAAATAATCTTAAAACAATTTACTCTTAGACACCCTATAAAATATTGTTTATCAAAATAAATAAAATTAATATATGAAATAAATTAACTCACTAGCCATCGAGTCCATCCCTCTATCGAAAGGGACTTAATGACTCGGCATGAGTCAGACCAAGTGGAATACGAGTCCAGACGTTATCGGATAGTCTCCGATCGCATACACGTCACGTCACCGAGTGCCTTTACTACGACTGCGGCTGAAATTCATTGTCATTGTTATTACTGTCCTGGTCTGACCTGACCCGGCCCAACCTACTCCTACGCCCCACTTTTAATGATAATCCGTCCACTCCACCCCCACTCCCGCTCCGTTCCCCTGCTCTGCTGGGGGAATGGGGGTACCACGCAGGCATAGAGAAAGAGAGGGGGTCAAGAGGAGAATCCGCCGCCGCGTCTTCTCTTCTTTCTTCGGCGGTTATCCCTCTCTCTCCGCCTCCCTTCTCTTCCCTCACTACTTTCACCTTCAACTTCCCCAATCCACACATCTCATGAGGACGAGGAGGAGGACGACCTCACCCCCGTGTCGCCAGCGCCCAGGCGGCGTCGGCGTCGGCGTCGGCCGCTTCTTCTCCTCGTCCTCCTCCGTCTCTGTGCTTGTACTGTCCCTATGCGTCGTTTTTCCCGCCGCCTGCCAGGCCGACAACACCACCACCAGCACCTCATCCTCTAGTGAGTACTTTTTACTCTCTCAACTGCTGTTTCTTTTTTTGCCGTCCTCTGCTGGGCGTCCCTGACGTTTCATGGGTCTGGTGTTTCCCCTCCTTTTCTCGAACTGGGGGGGAAAACAGGCCGTCCTCCTCAAGACCATCACCCCCACCAAAAAAGAAGAAGAAGAAGAAGAAGAAGAAAGAGGCGTCTTTGCCTTCTTGGGAGGTTAGGGGGTGGGGCGTTTCTGTTCGCAAAATCCCGCCGCTGCTGCGACGTGTGACAAGCTTTATGCAATTCTTCGATCTGCTGAGGACACCTTTCTTCTCCCACCTGTGGACTAGTTAAGACATCCTGCTTTACGAGCTAGGATCTAGCTCTGTTTCGAGCTTCCTGACTTTAGCTTCCGAAACCGATATGGCGTTTCTCCTGTGTTTTTTGGGCCAAGACGTGTTACTGGAGTCGAGTAGCCCGTCCCCAGTACTGGCTCGTCCATTCTCCCCAAACCTCGTCAGATAGATCTTGATTCGGACTTATTGACATTCTTGTGTAGGGGACACTACATGGCACCATGGTAGAGCCAAAACTCGCAGCCCTGATCAACTTTTTGAAGTTGAGGCAAATTATAGAAACGGTTAGTTTGTCCCGTTGGAAAGAAAAACCTCTATAATCTGCAGCATGCTAACATGTGATGAGATAAGAACTCGTAAAACCCCAGTAGGATCTTTTTTATAAAAACCCTGCCCCATTGACCAAGCCCCGACTACTGGTGTTCTGTTCTTCTTCCTGCCAAACGAAGGGTGGAGACAGTTGCTAGTTCTTCTTCTCTGCTACTTCCTCCTACGACGGTCCAGAAACATTGTTGGTTCCTGTAGCTAGAGCATTAAGAAGCCAACAGCTTCTTCTTCCTCTTGCGACTGGGCGTAACATAGCAACATCTTCTTCTCTGCTGATTGTGAAGAAGCCTGCGACCATGCCCTACTATCTTCTTCTTCCTCTGCTTCAGGTGAAGCTGTCGTTGCTGCTGCTTCCATCTTTTATTTCCTGTTACTGTGAAGCTACATATACATTCCCCAATTCTTGCTGGTTTGCAATTACTGCTACTGCATATCATCATATTTCTTCACTGTTCATCTTCCAAACCTAAAAACCAAGTAGGTGTTCTCAAGTACCCAGCCAAATCTAGTAAACACCCAAGCATATGCATGCATAAAGTTAGTAAGGCTTAGCAGAAGCCGTTCTGTATTGGTTTTTAGTTCATTTTCTACATAATCAGGGAAATAGCGACCCAGTATAGAGCGCTATATTATTTTAATGCCTGTATCAACAGTTGCCTTTCTTTTCCTTAATTATTAAATTCACCATGTTCAAAATTTAATAACCATGAATCCTGATGTCTAAGCTACTGCATGAGTACACTACTAAAATCCTGCTATTTTTCTCTACCTGTCCATATATTCATTCCTGCGAAATTATTTTTATTGAAAAAGTGCTACTGTTCATGACCAAATCTCACTTGAATGAAACAACGGCTGAGCCAAAGTCACTATTTGATATAGCGCCCCTGACCCGGGCGCTATATACTGAAATCATGACTCAGCACAGGGCACCATTCTCCCTGAGCTGAAACTATCCAGAACTGATATATATATATATATATGAAAAGGTGAAATCCTGAATACAACGCCTTAACGGAAAGACTCTATTTAATAAAGTAATGGCACTGTCAAAGGCGCCATTTTCCTGATCACTATTTTTCCTGACTATTTTTTGAAACCCATGCCTATTGGCACTATGTCACAGTCTGTGGATATAGTCTCACGTTTCTCGATGATTTCTCGTTTATCCCACTATTTCTCGGTGACGAATGAGGCCTCCGCGGGATATTCCTTCCTTCAGACTGGTGCTTTTATCATAGAGACCTCCATAAGTCTACGCGAAGCCTTGGATTCTCTCAAGGCCATCGAGTAGGTTGTACCACTAAAACCCATGACACTAAACATGGTAACTGGCTCTCATGGTATGCTAATTAGCCACTGTGAGAATATTTCTTGAGTAAATGGAATGGAAAAACATACCATTGCTATCGATCAAGGATTTTGTGCCTCTATGTAGACACAAATTCTTCCTACCTTATCATGTACATGGAACGAGCGACTATATACATATGAGTGCTTATTCTAGAAATCTTGGCACCCGCTAGGGACCCGATTCCACCGAATTTTCAACGTGTTTCGTGATTATACCATTTTTATCATAGTACGTCCCTTTGTAACAAGTTCTATCCTTGAAATTATATTCCACAACATCTACCTTAAATTCCTACAATAGTCATTCTTTGGAATTCTACATTGGTTATAACTTTAGTGGATGTCAAAAATACATGACTCAATGCTTGTGCATATAGGGCTCGATCTGGTCTTGGGAGGAGCACCCAAAAGTACTTGTGCCCATGGGAGCTATTATTGATCGCGGTGTGGTATTGCACAGAAGTACTCATCGTTTTAGATAAATGACATTCCACAATCTCGTACTTGACTTGACTTAACTTGACATGACATGACTTGCGTGGCCCAGAAAGGGTATTTACTTGCTTGATAACATGATAGCCAATTCACCTGACATGACTCGATATGTTTACATGCTTGATCATCTTGATACACTTACATGAAATCTTGAAGTCTTGCTAGTTCATTCAAATTATCTCTTTACAATACTCTCTCTCTAGTGTCGTTTTTCATATGAACATGCATAGCTATACTTGCATTCATGCAACATGTAATTTACTTAAAGCAAGCTAGCACTTGAGATATAATTCCTACTGAGCGTTCGCTCATCCAATTCTTTCCAACCTTTTTTCATGTAATCAGGTGACTAGCGAGATCGAGACTCACACGGGAGGGGCAAGTGTACAAGCGAGCTCTGGAAATTAGTGAACCCGAGTCTTTTAATTTTCGTGAGTCTAGATAGTAATTCCTATTAGTTATATTGTCTAAGTCCGTTAGTGTGTCGTCTTCTATTCTTTCGTGATGATGTAGTTGAGTCTTCAAGTTCTGGAATTTGAAATTATAAGAGACTTATATTTGAAATAATATTTTATTATTTTCTAAATTATTTGGTCTTATGTGATTGCTCATGATATTTTACGACTATTTAACTGCCACGTTCCGAGCAAATGACACGCTCCGCTGCTATCGGTTCGGGGCGTGACATCAACGCTAGCTTGGTTTAGTCGATGCATCTTTTGAGTCAAGGTCGACCTCATTGGACCTCTGTGCTCATAGCAATTACATAGAGGTCGGTGCGAGCTACATATCATGCATCATAAAAGGTCGATGCCAGATAGACATGGTCGATGCTAGCTTATGCATATGGTCGATGTTAGCATGATAAGGTCCATGCTAGTACAGCATGTCATGTTTTGCATATAAAGGTCTGTGCTAGTCTGTTAACTCTCACGTATGTGCATGTACCTATTATAATTTACTTATGTCAGCACACTTTATCAAATAGCTAATGCTCTTGTTTAATGTAATGCCAGGTCAGCCATATGATCAAGTAGCTTACTGGTAACCTGCGAACTTATCCCACGTGGAGTTAAGTACCAGGTTATGGCACGTGATCCAAGGCAAGGAGCGAATCAGAGATTCTAACACGTGGAAAGATAGGGATCTTTTGGCTAGAATGTGGTGAACACACACCGATCGCCTGATCCCTACTCTCTATAAAAGGAGGCAGAGAAGAAGATAGAAATGAGACTGAGATGGATAGAATGCCAGAACAGAGAGCGATTCAGGAGAGATCAAGCAGCAGGGAGTTCAGAGAAGAGGGGAGCATTTTGGCGAGAGTCTGTGAAAATCGTGAGAGAAGGAGTTTAGGAATTGGGGGAGTGAAGGTTTCCATCTGTGTTCCTTGCTCTGGTTCAAAACCAAGCCAGTCTGCTCTTATCAGAGCTACATTGTTTCATTTCTATGTTTCAGTTCAATTTATAATTTCTATTACAAATCTTTGTTTCTCAAGCTGTTAGTCAGCGGTTGTGGCAAGTTGTAGTGCCCAGCGACAGAGGTCGATTCCTCTGGAAGCGAAGCTGTAAATCTCAGCGTTGTGTAAGGAATTTTGTTCCCCAAAGCTATGGATCAGTGGCCTAAACTGTGTATCAGTAGTGGATCCCTACTCGGTTGAGTTTGGGGTGGATGTAGAACTCTGGAAAGAGATCGAACCACCTCAAATTCCTATCTCATGTGTGATTGACTCTTTACTCTTGTGCATTTCATATTTGAATCATTTTACTTCTGATAGATGAATGCTTGGTGTGATTGAGAATTGGTTGATCTAAATTGTTCCATTCTGGTATATCTGCTTGAGTCCTTCATCCACTAGGTATATCATAAGGTGTGGTTGGAAGGATAGGTCACGTCTATTTGAAATTTCACCTCTTGCGTGAGGCTAGCCTCCGCCATCATACCGCACCTACATGATTAGCTGTCTGTCAGTTTGAATTAGTCGCAGAGTATTGTCGTCTCTAAATTCATATCACTCTTGCTACACTTGGATATATTCTTCTTACATTCTGTCATCTCTTCAGTTGGGATTGTGATTCGGCCACTTATTCTTTTACTTTGCTGAGTAGTCGTTATTTCACAGTCCAGGAAAAGACCACACCCAGTCACCTAAACTGATCGATCCAGAAACCAACGACACACAGGCACCGCCCTAAAATACGAACCTAAGACTGACCAACACACAGGACAAACATAGAATCGAACAATGGCCATTACAGCCACAACAGGACTGTAACGCACCAGAGTAGGGGCGCCATGGCAAATAGGCCTAAATTCCAATGAAGACCATGTAACGCACCAAGACAGGCGTGCCACATAGCATAACGCACCTGGACAGGGGTGTTATGGCCAATGGACTAGAACTCAAATTAAAAGACATGTAATGGACCTCCATAGGCACGTTACACGAGCTTAACGCACCTGGACAGGGGCGTTAAGGCCAACAAACCCAAAACACTAACACGGACAAGAGGAATATAATAGACCAGGCTAGGTCCATTACAGCCACATGGCGCATGGGGGTATGCACGTTACACCAACCTCCATAGCCAGACGAACGTCAGTCAAACACAATGTAACGGACCCACACAGGTGCGTTACCTACCATAACACACGGGGAGAGAGTCGTTACAGTGAACCAACTGACATGGTCTTTGAGGAAGCACGGTCATCGAGGATCTGACATAGCAGTAGGCCTCGAAAACCATAGCACGTAACACACCGAGCCAAGCGCATTATAGGCATGTGATGGCCCTATAATGGTCCATCACACCAAGGGCATAATGCACCACCATTGGTGCGATATAGTCATGTGACGGTCCAGTACTGGTCCGTCACATGACCCCAACCTTGAAGAATGTGAAACGACCTACGGACGTAACGGTCTATCGAGGGACCGTCACACAGTGTGACGGTCTCTGGAGTGACCATTACACAAATCCAGCGACCAAAATAGGGGAACGGTCGAATCGGCCCGTTCCACACCCCATTCACGCCGAAGAGTAGGGGAAACAATGCCGCGCGATGAAAAATAACCCCTGGAGGCTAAAAACACCACATGCATCCGCTAAAACG
Source organism: Amorphophallus titanum (assembly GCA_024336825.1). NCBI lineage: Eukaryota > Viridiplantae > Streptophyta > Magnoliopsida > Alismatales > Araceae > Amorphophallus > Amorphophallus titanum. The sequence goes on from JANBPO010003772.1 coordinate 6,264,762, forward strand.
TGAGATCGAGGCGATTCCAGCGAATCGACCCTAAACGAGTCACCGGGGTTCCCGGACTCCTATCTGCCCCAAATGACAACCGATCGACACGAAACTGGTGGGGTTCAGATCCTGACATCCTAGCAGTCAATTTGACACTAATTACATTGAGAATGGTTGTCATTTTTCAGCAAACCCCACAAATCTCGAAAATATTGAGTTACACTAGACTAGCCCGATCTCCCCCGATCGAGCACCATTCTATGCAAAATTACAGGGAAAATTTAGAGGACGAAGTGGTGATCTATCTCCTTACCTCACCCATGAAACTGAGCGTCGAGGCGAATAAACCGCACCAAAAACCACCACGCGAACCGAACCATTGGCTTTGAATCCACCGTTCGGGATCGTGCCAAAATCACACCGATCCTCACTCCACCACGCGTCTTAGCAACCTCCCGGCATCGTCACCTTGCCCACGATCCCCTCCGTCTGCAGCCAGAGGCGAAGAGGCGAGAGAATGAGAGAGAATGAGAGAGAGAGAGAGAGTGACATGGCACGAGAGAAGCAAAGCCACTCAAGGTAAGGGTCTGGTGTACGGTCGCTTTGTCATAGGACCAACACGACCAGGAACTCGACCGGAGCTGAGAGAAGATTTTGAAATTTCACAAAGAGAATAAATTCCTCCCAATTCCCCACTCGAGGAGGACTTCGGCCTCCTCTCCCTGTTTCATCCTGATAAACCACCCGATGAGGTTTTCTCCTCGGGTATCATCCTCGCTCTAGACAGGCCTGCTCCTATCCTTTTCATCCCCTTCCTATTCCATCCACCATTATTTCTGCTCCTCTCTTACCCAGTCATGGGACAATCAACCCATGTGATCTGCAAGTTCGCCCATGACCATGAAAAAAATGCCAATTCTCAAACAAGGGCCTGCGAGCTCACTATTGAAGAAACGACCTCCCTAGAACAGGGATCCCTCGACCAAGGGCCAATGCTTTCTACCTTGAACCGCATTCCACAAGCTCCTCCTATATGTAGTAGGATAGAGCCTAGATCGAGTCAGGATCTATACATAGCGTCCTTTACTTCCAAGCAATCTAGGGTCCGTCAGGTTCCCATGCATTAGATCAGCCAGTTGGCTGACAAGTGTGCACAACTCTGCCAGGTCTCCGAATTCACATCCACTCCCATTCCCCTAGGGGCAGTTGAACTGGAAGGGTCTTCGGTAGATGACGGTCTAGGGGTATATGTGTTATAAGAGGATGACAGTGCTGAAGAAGAAGAAGAAGAGCCGTTAGAAGACGGCAGTGATCCTATAGCTTCCTTCATCAATGGAACCCAAAAATTTGATGAACCTAGTGTTTCTGTTGATGTGTCCACCAAGGAAATCAATCTTGGCACCAAGGATGACCCCAAGATCGTATTGATAAGTGCTTGTTTGAATAGTGAAGAGGAAGCTTCCCTTGTGGCGATTCTCAAGGAATTTCCCGATGCCTTCGCTTGGTCCTACGAGGACATGCCGGGTTTAGACCCGTCATTGGTAGAGCATCATTTGGTTCTAAAGCCAGACGGTCAAGCTGTCAAGTAGAAGTTAAGGTGACTTCACCCGAAGCTCGCACTCAAGGTGAAAGAGGAAATTGACAAGCTCCTTGAGGCCAAGTTCATCAGGCTTGTCTTGTATCCACAATGGGTATCCAATATCATCCTCGTTATGAAGAAGGATGGTAGGGTCCGCATCTACATAGATTTCTGTGATCACAATCGTGCTTGCCCAAAGGACGATTTTCCTCTTCCACACATAGATGTCCTGGTAGACAACACCGCCAGCTATGAGATGCTTTCCTTTATGGATGGTTTCTCTGGGTACAACCAGATCCACCTAGCGGAGGAAGACCAGGAGAAGACTTCCTTTACCACTAAGTGGGGGACTTATTGCGAGGTCGTCATGCCTTTCGGACTTAAGAACGTAGGGGCAACATATCAAAGGGCGATGATGGCCATCTTCCATGACTTGATGCACGTCCATATGGAAGTATATGTGGATGACATCCTGGTTAAGTCCAAGACTAGGAGTGGCCATGTAGAAATCCTCTGGGCAGTTCTCCGTTTTTATCATTATTTTATCATTATTTTGTAATTTTTATCATCATTATCTTTCATCATTTTTGTTTGGTTTGGCATCCTTCGTTCATTTCTTCTTGTACATGAAGTGCATTATGAAGAGCAACCCCCGGTACATGGCGGAGTTCTCGACTCACGCATAGTGAGGGTTTTCGCTCGGACATGGCCCGAACTTCTTCAACACACCATTTGATATACTTGAGGGAGGAATGGCATGCAGGCACTCAAGCGGAAGATGAAATATTCATTTTCATGCAGATATGCACACACGGCGATGAAATCATGTGCTCCAAGTTTTACGCCTATTATGTATCAATTCATGTTGAATTCTTTTGTATTCAATGATATGTTCATGATGTAGCTTGGTTTATCAGTATTTGAGTTTTCTGGCGAAAATCCGACAGCATTTCCCCTAGACCCGAGACTTTAGGGAGGGTGTAAATGGGTACGCATCCATGGAGAGAACTCTAAGATGGCCCCGACACAAAAGGGACCGCACGGAGGCGTCAACACCCTAAGACCCAATTTAGGCATGGAAATCCAAAGGCCGAGCCTACGAGGGATCCCGATGACCCACAGACTGCCACGATTTCATCTCCAAAATGTGGTCTTAAACTATCACTGAGCTACATGGCAGTGAATATTCACTTTTTTAGGAGGAGTCGCGAGGGGTCCATGCTACCAAGAAGTGAGCCCCTGGGGATCCACGAGTGATCAAAACATCAGGAACAGAGGTTTATGATGAAAAGCGACTGGTTCGGAATTAATTCTCATATCCCTTACCCCCTAGTGGTTGGCAACCCGAAGCCATACTCACGGGGGTGAATGAGCCCCGAGCCTGTGGCCACCGAGCCAACAGTGTTATCGTTAAGTAACTATCATAATCGACATTAGAGGAGGGATCACCCTATGCAAGGGAGGGGCGAGCTTGGACGCATAGGTTGGGTAGCTCGGATAGGTCGGCTAGCTCGGGAAGCTCGGATCGCTTGGATACCTCGGATCGCTCGACTAACTTGAGTATCTCGGTGGCTTGGATGGTTCGGCTAGCTTGGGTAGCTCGGATGACACGGTGGCTCGGATGTTTCGGTTACCTTGGGGCTTCGAAATCAACCGAAGAGGAAGTCAAAGAAAATCGGGGAGTAGCCCATAGGAGCTCGTGTGAGCAAAAGGATACCGAAACATATCCATAAAGATGGATAGAACCGAGACCTCCCCCATGGAGCGCATTGTGCTTCCCCCCAAAAATATGTGTAGATAAAGAGTACATGGCGACCTATCCGGGGATTACTCCCCATGTATCTCACCCCCTTCGGCACCATGACTATGAGCTAGTCAAGTCCCAAAGTGGGGTTTGGAGAGGGAAGAGATCGCCCTAATGAAACATGATCGCGGTAGCAACTAGCGAGGAGAGAACATCACCCATAAAAGAGGAAGGTAGAAAGGTAGAAAAGTATGAGCACCAACGGGCATGCATCATGAGAGTAGCAACATAAAAAATCTTCCAAAATGGAATGCTTCTTTATTTCTGCTTGTTTGATGGATCTAAAATAATTACACATTGTAGCCCTTCAAGTTAGCTTTCTAACGGCACCAATCTTGCCTCGATCCGCCCTCGGATCTGGGCGAAACAATTATTTTCGTGAAGACGCGCAGATCTGATCCGAGTCAGGCCAACAGTAGCAGTCTGGGTATTAAATCCTCGAAAAATATGCCGGCTCACCTCCGACGATCGCCGCTCCCGGAGATTGATCGGCAACTCGTCAACAGTGTCCCAGCCAACCGCCGCAGTCCGAAGGTGACCGAAAGTCACTATCCCAAGCATTGAGCTCGGTTGCTATCCTACGGGCTGAGCTGAGTTGCTGAGTTGAGCCCAAATAGTGCCGAGTCAGAACAGTACCGAGTCGGACCAACAACCCGCCTCCAGCCCAATAGCCCTTCCGACTTGCCGCTCGTCAACCCAAGATTGGTCCTCCCGGGCCCACTTGTAGCCCTTTACCTCCCTACGTGGAGTGGGTAGTAAATTAAGTTGTGTAACTATTGAAATTAATTGTTTACCAGGAGTTACCGTATCTTGGCCGGGGTCGTCTTCCCCACGCCCGGAGCGTGGAGGTAAACTCGCCACCCACCGCATAGGCATTTGCTATTCCTATATATGCTTTTATAGACCACTGAATGAGTGTGATAGGTTAATTTAGCTTGTTATATATTTTCGTCACCGCGGTGAGAGAGAGAGCGCGACCGTCCCGTGACCTGATCCGGGCACGAGTGAGAATTGACCACCCTAGCTATTGCCGGTTTCTCAACCGCACACGTCCGACACTTCCCTCGTTTAGGGACGATCGCGAGCTTGTCTAGAGTCCAAGGTCGGTATCCATCTTGGAGTCGAGTCCCCGTGGTCTGTCCCGCATCAGACGTGGTCGAGAAGAAATGACCAATATGGTTAGAAGTTATTTCAGGGGTCCAGAAAACCCCTCATTAGGCCAACAACGATTGCTCTAAGTGGCTGTGGCTGAAGAAGAAGACAGTTTGCTGATGGCAGTTGAAGAAGAAGAAGAAAGAGGAATGACATCATCTATTGATGACAACGGATATGAAGACGGCCCAGATGGCATGGCCGATGAAGCCCCTCCATAGCCGGAGGAGAAAAGAAGAATATCTGTGTTTGAGATACTGACCTTCCCCAGTCGAACAAAGAGGAAGGTCTACAGACAGAAGAAGGGGATGCAGATTGTTACCTACAACATGTCTGGAGTGGCCAACAAATATGGGAGTCTACCTGAGGAGCCCCAGGAACTGGCCCGATTAGTCGAAAGGCCGAGGCCGAATGCCAAAAGAAGTGAAGCCATAAAAGAAATGGTGAAGGTGACAAAAGAAAAACAAGTGGTTTTTGAAGAGGTCACTACGCTGACTGCTAACGTAGTGATGACTGAAGAAGATGAGGTGCTGTTAACCACCTCGCTTGAAGGTGCTTTAGGGGAAACAGTTGAAGACATCCTCATCACGGCAACACTGGATCCATCAGTGTTAATGGTACTATAGAAGTATCGACAAGAGATAGAGCTCCTGTTTTGTTTAAAAACTTATTTTTATTATTTAAACCCTCAAATACCATTAATTATATAAATAACCACTTTAATCAGTTAAATACTCAAACTCTCACTTAAAAATGCCAGAAAATAGCTAAAAAGTCCCTAAAAATCGACAAATCTGACAGAAGCGGATCCAAGCTCGATCCACTACGGATCCATCAAAGTACAGACGTTACATACAGCCTACCTCAAAATCTCACCGCTCCATCCTCGCCGAGCTCCACATAGGCCAAAGCCAAAATCTGGGGTAACTTAGGGTCTGCATGCTGAGCCTCTGTCACGTGACGACAGATGGCTGGTGTGACAGTCAAACTCGCAAGCATGGCCAAACCTGGCTCTCGGGGAATCTTAAGCCTAAATGTCACTTCTGGTACTTGTTCCCAGAGCCTCCATTTCCTCAACATCATCGCACTGACCACGACCTTCCTTCTCAAGGCATCGGCAACGACATTCATCCTGCTCTGCTGATAAGACAGGGTGAAGTTATAATCCTTTATATACTCCATCCATTGTCTCTGCCTGAGGTTAAGGTCCTTCTGAGTGAACGCATACCTCAAACTCTGATAGTCGATGAACACCTCAAACTTCTCACCGTACAGATAATACCACCAAATCTTCAATGCAAAGATCACAGTAGCCAACTCAAGGTCATGGGTAGGGTAGTTTTCCTCATGTGACTTCAACTGCCGCAATGCATACGCCACAACTCTGCCATGCTGCATTAACACAGCACCCAGACCAACCCTGGAAGCATCTGTACACAACACAAAACCTCCTGATCCAGAAGGAAACATCAACACTGGTGCCGAAGTGAGCAACCTCTTTAGCTCTATAAAGCTCTGCTCACACTCATCAGTCCAGACAAAAGGTACATCCTTCAGCGAAAGTCTGATCATCGGGGTAGCAATACGAGTAAAATCCTAGATGAATCTCCTATAACAGCTTGCAAGCCCCAAGAAACTCTGAATCTCTATCACAGACCTCGGCCTCGGCCACTGCATCACAGCCTCGACCTTGGTAGGATCCATGAAAATACCATCATCAGAAATCACGTGTCCCAAAAAGTGCACCTCACGAAGCCAAAACTCGCACTTGCCAAGCTTTGTGTACAGCCAACACGACCCTCAAATGGTACACGTGCTCCTCTACAGACTGCGAATAAACAAGGATGTCGTCCACAAACACGACCACAAACTGATCCAGGTAGGGACAAAACACCCTATGCATCAAGTCTATAAATGCTGCGGGGGCATTGGTGAGCCCAAACGGTATCACCAAGAACTTATAATGCCCATACCTCGTACTGAATGCAATCTTCTCCACTTCAGACTCACGAATCCGTAGCTGATAATAACCAGACCGTAGATCAATCTGCGAGAACACTTGAGCAGACTGAAGCTGATCGAACAAATCATCAATCCACAGCAGCGGATACTTGTTCTTAATGGTCACCTCCTTTAGCTGCTGGTAGTCAATACACAACCTCAGACTACCATCCTTCTTCTTCACAAACAATACACACTTTCTACGAAGCAAAAGGATCTGAAAGTGGTATGAAAGGAGTTAAGGGGGGCTATTGGGAGGGCTGGGTCCACAGAGGGGTAACAAGATGGTCTAGGGACCAGGCCTGTCCTGAGCCAACTATGAAGTGGCTCGGCTATGTGTAGCTTCCACGTTAAAGGTACGGGTAGCTCGGTTGGAGGTGGGTGAGGCTGTGGGGTAGGCTGTCCAACCAGCTCGGGACTCGGCTGAGAGGTACATGCTTGCTGTCGGGCAGCATCTGCTCGTCGTAAGGCGGCATCAAATCATGACTCAAATGGCTCTACCTCTAGAGCAACCTGATAGGAGTGCCCCAAAGTGTTTACGTGGTGAATAAGTAATTCAAATTGGAAGTGAAATAGCAAACCTTCCCAGAATTGAGTTCCGGCCACGACACTCTCCTCTCCAGCTCTAAGTCTTAGTCAGTACACATTGAAGTCCCTAATGTACTCGGACACGGACTTGTTGCCTTGGACGTGCCTGATTGGGAGTGGGGCGTAGGGGTTAGCCATAGTGGCAAAGAGATGGGAATTGATTCCCGCTAGAAGTGGAACACTTTTCTTTTCTTTTTTTTGTCCTTTTCTTTATGAAAAACTAATGCAAACACCTAGACACTCTAGACTTAAGACACCTTTTTTATCCACTTTTCATGCAATGACTACCCTAGACTCAACCTTATGCTCTGATACCAATTTGATGCGGACGGACATGCGGCCTGGGACCCTAGCTCGCAAGCGTCCCTAAGCGAGGGATGCGTGGGACCGTGCACGGTTGAGGAACTGATAATGAGTCAGGTAGTCGACTCTTCCGTGCTTATACTCGGATTGAGTCACGGGATGGGTCTCTCTCTCTTCGCAGTGGTGATCGAATGTAAAATGAGCTATTATCCTATCACATGCAGCGGCATATAGAAAATATACGAGTAAAGCAAATGCTGAGGAGAGGAGCGGAGACGATATCTCCACGCTCCAAGCGGGGAAGATGACCCCGGCCAGTTACGGTAACTCCCGGTTAAAATAATTTTACAACAGTGACAAAAGTTAATTTATTTACCCACTCCACGCAGAGAGGTAAAAGACTACAGTGGGGCCCGGGAGGACCGACCCTAGGTTGACGGGCAGCAATCTGGAGGTGCGTACATGTCGAACTCGGCCTGCTGGTCTGACTCGGTCCTGCGCCAACTCGGTTCTAACTCGGTAGATAGCAAGTTCCAGCTTCCAAAGGGACGTTGCCTTCCTGAGCTCTTCTGGAGGCGCCGCTTGGCTGGATCATCGGTGGGACGTCCCTGGTCGACTCCTGGGAGGGGTGGTCGCTGAAGTTGACCTTTTGTATTTATAATTGAATTTTTTTCAGACTGTAAAACTAGACCTGCACAGAGAACAGATCTGCGCGCCTCAGCGGCTGGAATTTCTTCGATCAGATCTGGAGGCCGATCGAGGCAAGACTGGTTCTGTTTGAAAGAAGACTCCAAGGGCTATAACATATATTTTTTTCAATTCAATCCAGTAAGCGAATTGGAAACTGGCTGAAAGGTATGATAATGACATCCAAGCAGAAGATCAAGCATTGAGATTTCAGACAAGACTCCCCCTCAATAAATGCAGTAGATCATACAGAATTCCAAGATAGTGAGTGGAATGACCTCAATCAATTTTTAGAGCAGATAGAACCATAAACAGCAGCCAAGGTCAGATGGGAGAACAACGGTTGACCAAAAGAAGTGATTTGGTCGACCAAAATTGACAGTAATGAAATAGGAGACATAGAGCAGATGTCAATCATGCAATTTCAAGAATTTGAATTAATGCTCCCCCTGAATGTATGCATGAGCTAACAATCAGAATGTATTAGATTCAAGATATGATATCTTTGAATTCCTCCCATGTACATGCATGCATGTCAATCAATCCTTTTTACATTTTCAACATGAATAGTATGTAATCTATTTTGAAACATTGGATTCATGAGGGCAAACAAATGCACATTCTTAAATGATGATATGCAGAGACTTCCTCTCTATATGAACTAAGCCATTTAAAGTGACTTGATGACTGTGCAGGAGATTAATCTTCACAAATATGAATGAACTACAAGAATGCCCTGACTGACTCCCCCTGTCTGTATGCAATGTATAGCCAGAATTGAAAAACTATGTAGGGAGTTTAAAGACTTATGCTTATTAACATCTACACCACTCTACGTGCAATTTTGATCTATGGTACTAGGCGGAGGACTAGTCTCTACGCATAAGGTAGGTTTCCAAACAGAAATGATCTGTCTTTCTCCCAACATCTCATTTGATATATCATGAGATCATGCAAGACAATGTAGTGCAAATGTAGTCCTATGTGCATCTCAATTTTTGATGACAGTCTATTAAGCCCATATGCAGGTAGACAAAAATTTATGCAACAGATATTCAGTGTATGTGTAAGATGTGCATCATGATTCATGCAAGTATCAACCATGTGCAGTTTAGATTTTCAAACTATAGTATGTAATTCATTTTCAATCTAATGTACACATGAGACTTATAAACATATGCATTGAGATACAAGAATGCAAATGACATATGCATATGTGAATATGTATGTGTAGAGGGGTTATCTCGCGCGGTGCCTGAGCAGATGATGATGACCACGAATGCTAGAACTGCAAAGAGGGAAACGAGTCAGAGGTGAACAGGGATGAATCCTCAGGGAAAACCCTCTGATGCTTAAGTCGACAATTATGGCATAGCTCGGGTGCAAGGAGAAGGGGGGAGGAGATGAGGGCGTGAGATTCCTCTCCACCGAGTGGTGAAGTGGCTCTAGCTCAGGGTTGATATCACTTAACAGCGCTTACCTTAAGCAGGAGGGTCTCCCAGGTTTATATAGCGACTCATGAGCGTGAGAGCCCTGCGAGACGAGGAGTTTCAGGGGAGGTTACGTCTCCTTTGTGGGCTCGTTAAGGTGTGAGGACTCTTAATCCCCATTATCCCCACGATCTCCCAGCTCTTAAAGGGCACGCAACGGTCACATAGATAAGCCTTCGTCAGTCGGTTCGAGCATATGGCGCTGGCCTGCTCAAGCTGCTTCTTTATCTTGAATCTCTGGAACTTCTTACCCTTGAGCTTAGAGAAAGAAGTAACACTAGTCGCAGGAACAGCAGAAGGAACTCCCAGAATAGACAGTTGACAAGACTACTGAAACGGTACAATCGACAGAGCAAAACCAGACTAAGAAGACCCTCGAGATCTTGCCAAATCAAGCTCGATTGCAACTGCTACCTGATATGCTTCATCCATCACTTTCACATGAGTAGCAAGCAGTGGCACTCTCAATTCAGCTTTTAATCCACGCAGGAACTGCTCAGTCTTTAAGGCTTCATCAGCAAGAACGTGGGGTGCATACTGACCCAACTCGATGAACTTGTTCCGATACTGCAGCACGGTCATCTCACCATGAGCCAAATCTAGAAATTGGTGCATTTTATCCATTCTGAGACAGGCCGGACTATAAGTGCGCTCAAAGGTAGTCAAGAACTCTGTCCAGGTGATCTGACGAAGCGGTCAGGAACGGAAAGTAACTTCCCATTCTGAACTCCACCACATCAATGATGTACCCTGAAGCTGAAAAGTAGCAAGTATAACCTTCTCGTCCTCCGCTCATTCCATTGAGCGGAACACACATTCAGTCGCTTCGATCCATACCCTAGTAGCATCCGGATCTGACTGACCTTCATAAGTCGGTGGGTGGAACAGTAGAAATTCCTTGAGTGCTTTACCACGACCACCAGGTAAGTCATCTTGCGGAGCTGGAGCAGGCACGACTTGAGTAGGAACTGGCATAATCGGAGGAGGAGCAAGCACAATAGGAGGAGGAACACTGCCACTCTCTTCCAGGGGAACAGGAGCTCTTCTCTTACACGGTGACATTTAAATCGTACGACAATGAAAAACACATCAGCAATCACGGAAAACATCCCAAGCTAGCAATAGACGACTCAAATGGACTTGTTCTGGACTCGTGCATGCAATTTCAATTCCTTATACAAATCCTCAACACAGCTCTGATACCAACTATAACGACCCAGAGCTCCGAGTACCGATAACCTGATAATATCAGATTATCGTCACTAAGAACTGGGGACGTCACCCAAGAGGCTGATGAGGTCCCTGAAGGGTTAGTGAAGTTTGTCGAGGGGTTGTATAACAAATTGGGATTACAACGTGCAATATTAGTTAAATGACAATTAGTAACTAAGTGCAGAAGCAAATTAAACTATCAGAGTGATAAAATATATGCCATAGTCCAGATTTACAACAGCCACAAGTCTAAAATTAATAGAAAAGTCTAACTGTACAACTACACGGGACATACCTCGGCCAAAAGTATGAGCAGACCGACTCGACTACTGCTGACATGCTACACAAAATCTCACAAAGCTCCAGGAGACAGCGGTAGTGGCTCACCTGAAAGTAGGAAGGGTGAGTCATAGCCAGACTCAGTAGGGGTCACGCGGATCCCTACCTCGCAACTAAACAAGCAGACATACAAATGTAAGGCAATTAAGACATACATTTAAAATAATAACTAGGCTATTGGCATAAATAAAACACATAGCTTCGAATTGAAGAGTTCTCCTAAAAGCTTGGGCTGGCTGCACTCAAATCTCTCTTCCTCTTAAAGTGATGCTCTGTTTCTTTTTCTTCTGGAGTGGCTCTCGCTCTGATTATGCAGTGGGAGCAACGACAGCAACTTCAGTGGCTTTCTTCGAAGGAGGAGGCAACCTTTAAATAGAATAGGGTCTCCGTAGGTTTTGGATGTTGCAAAAAACCTAGTGAAATCTCATTGGTCCACCTAGCACAGTGAATATTCTTCCTTTGAAATTCACTAGAAAAGCGTGCCACCTCATCTTGGATCATGTGCCATTCTATCGCTGGAGTTAGTGTTCTTAATCGGATCTGAATTCAGGTTGCAAAATTGGGTTTCGATTCTTCAGATATTTACCGCATGAAGAGCTGCATCGACCTGATTACTTGGGCTTGTATTTATGCATCGATCTGTTTGATGGATTGCTTCCACTGAGGCATTAGTGCATGAACTGGTGCATCGACCTTACTATCAGATTAGAAGAATTTGCATCGACCTTTCTTTTAAAGTAACTGAGCTGCATCGACCTTTCTTTTGAAATTGCTTAAGGTGCACCGACCTGGTGTTCCCAAGTATTGTTTAGCTGTATCGACATTTCTTTTGAAAAATAGCTGAGGTGAATCGACCTTTCATTTTGATTTGCTTAAGGTGCACTGACCTTACTAACGGGTGTGAAAATAGCTGCATCGACCTGTGTTGCCAAGAAGTGTTCAGCTGCATCGACCTGTGTCTTGAGTTGCTTGGATGCATCGACCTTAACAACTTGACATGTTCATGTGCATCGACCTTATAGTCATAAACACTTAGCTACTTCGACCTTACTACTTTAACGACTCTGAGTGCATCGACCTGTCTCTTGAGTGCACCGACCTAACAACCATGAAAAATCAATGATGCATCGACCTTATAGCATAAAGACCAATGATGCATCGACATGATAACATGAAGATCAATGGTGCATCGACCTGACTTGGTCAAAAGGCTTGCAACACATATGACATTTCCTATTGAAGACACAATGACTATTTCTTAATGCAAACTCAATTTACTTATATTGTTAGACATCATCAAAACCACAGGGATACACCAATTTGATCAAGTTAAGTGTACATGAAGTATACTCAAGAAAAGCACAAGGACAAGGTGCATGAAAGCACTTTGTCAACTAGATTAATCATAACTGAACATCAAGATTATATGGCAATGCAATTTATGCAATAATAGTGAGCCACCTGATACTGAAATCCACATGAATGATATGAAAGATCTGAACACTTGTTATCTTTACAAATCTATGTATAAAATACATTGGCTTGAAGCTTAGAAAGCATGGGGTCGACTCCATCCTTTGATGGGTCGACTCTATGAAGAGACATGAGATCCCATGCAAGAAAACACATTCAGAAATATCCCAAACAGACTCTTCTCATGAACATCCATTCATCAACTAATATCATATTATTTTCATACAAATCTTCAATGAACACACTCATCCAAAGCACGACATTATCGTTGGTGTTCTTCTGTTCAAATGTTAGTTTCCAGCGTGAATCCAGCAGCATCTCCCCCGGACCCGGTGTTTGCGGGGTGGGAAATTGGTAGCTCATCCACGGGAATTCTAAGATGGCTCCTGAAATCCTGGGTAAACCAAGAACGATCACCCAATCATCCCAACTTGGGTAGGGAACCCTGAGGACTAGCCTTTGAGGGTCTCCGCTAACGCATTGGTCATTGCATTTCTGACTCCATGGTTGTGCATTTCTAACTGCTGCTGGCTCTATAGTCATCAATATCCAGCCTTCTACGGGATAATCTTCCAGGAGTCATGCCATGAGGAGGCAGCTCCTAGAGATGCAAAGGTGGTCTGAGTGAGATAAAACCTCAGATCGGGAGATTATGAAGACCTAATATGACTTTTCCCAACACGGGTTTGCAAGTGGTGACCGAGCCCTTACAACTCATTGATGAGAGTGAGAGGATGGCGGTCATCTTTGTAGAGAGCGTGTTGTGTCTTCAAAGAACATGGTAGCACACATCCACAGCCACAAGAAGAGCCACCAAAGTTAAAGAAAGAAGACGGGGAAGAAGCCATGCCATTTGCCATAACTCAAAGAAAACTTTCATTCATTGCACCAAGAACTGATACAAAGGGATATGCCCTTGTGACAAAGGGATGAAGCATAGGAAACAAGAAAATACAATGGGGGAGGGGTAGCACATGGGCTCCTCCCTCCCTTTTACACCTCACCTTTCTTCCTCCTCACTCCTATTCCTCTCTTCCTCTCTTCACCCTATGGACGCAGGAGCAGGCAGCACTTTCATTGCAACCGGTCTCTCTTTCATTCACCTCTAGTGTTTTTTTTCTTACAGAGCGGAACTCCTTTTATATGGAGTTGAGGTCGGGGGCTCCGAACCCACCTCCCTCCTTTTTTCTTCTCCTTCTTCTCCTTTCTCCCACTCGAAGCCACCATTAGCCTACACGTATGGGGGCTGGCGATCTGCAAGGTGTCTCCCTGGGATTGGTTGTGGGTGACCAGTGGCAGCGTTGACGTCTTGTAACTATTCTCGAAGGTTGCCATTTCGGAGTGATGATGGAATGTCTCTTTCGGTGCTGATTTAGGTAAGAAGACGAGGGACTTGCTGTGCGCCAGTTCAAGGAGGGTCTGGGAGGCCCTTGCGCCGATTCAAATGTGAAGAAATGATGGCGCCGATTCACCCTTGCAGGGGATTGCTTCCTAGTGCACCGATTCAAGAGGGCCAAGGGGGCCTCTTAGCACGCCGATTCACTTGGGCCTTGGGGCAGGCCACGCCAGTTTAAGTAGCTATGGGGCCATGGCTACACTGATTCACTTGGGCCTTAGGGCATGGCCGCATCGGTTCATTGGCACATATAGGGGTGCTGATCCATGTGACCATTAAAGGCTATTTTGGTAAGCTTTATATTCTTTGTTGCTTCATTGACCCTGGACCGGCTCAAACGAGTGATTGACGCCTGGTACTGCCTTAGTTTCAATGACCTACTTCCAGAGTGTTTATTTCGAAGCTCTTGGACAGTTTGGGTAATGGTGTGTGATATCGGACTCATTCCCTAGAGGAGTGGAAATTACCAAATTCATCCATTCAGGTTCCATAGAGAATGAAGCAGCAAATTTCTTTAAAATAAAAGAATTGGTTGCGTCGGTATCAAACAGAACTTGAACAGACTTAGAACAAATTGTTAAGATACCTTCCACCAATCCGCCTTTAGTTGGTTCTGTCTCCTACAGAGCTTGGAGATGTCCTTGCTTCTTTGCTGGGCGCTTTTCTTCCTTAGTTGTCGGTTAAGTCTGTTCATTCAGTAAAGGGCAATCAGGAATCCTGTGCTCCCAACTTCCGCATTGGAGACATGGTCCCAGTCTCCTCCAGCACTCATCGGCCTTATGGCCAGCCTTGTCATAATACTTCAATTTTCCTTGGTTGGCATGGTGATAGGGAAGGGTTTGTTGTTTTTCTTGGGTTTATTCTACTTGGAGGACTCTCCTCCATTAGAGGGTCGCTTCTTGTTAAAGGAGGGTTTGGCATTGTTAGAGCTCGTGACATTCTCCTTCTTGTCCTTCCCACGGATCTTATCAGACAATTCTGTGGCATCTTCCAGCAGTTGCATACGTCGAACTATCTCCGGATATACCTGGATGTCCATCGGTGCTAGCTGGGTGATACACTGGGGCCGAAGCCCATTTAAGAACTGCCTTACTTTCATCTTTTCCGTACACACCAGGTAAGGTGCGTACCATGACAGCCTTGAGAGTTGGGCCTCATACTCGGCCATAGTCAAAGTCCTTTGCTTAAGAGCGACGAACTCCGCGGCCTTCTTCTCTTGGATGCGGTCAGAGAAATATTTATTGTTGAAGTGATCAACAAATTCGGCCCAGGTAACATTATCCTCTAGTAAAGTAGCTTCAACAGATTCTCACCAACACCTTGTATGCCATTCTAGTTGGAACATAGCTATTAAAACCTTCTCGTCGTCCGTGCACTGCATGACACGGAATATCCTCTCGATCTCTTTTAGCCAGTTCTCCACATCATCAGGGTTGGGAGAGCCAACAAACTTAGGTGGGTTCATGTTTCGGAAGCCTCTGTGGAGATCTCCTGCTCCATGGTTTGCTCTGCCCTATGCCACTTATTGTAGCTTCTGGGTAAGACCCTGAACAATGCGCTGCATTTCACGCCGTTGTGCACATTTCGTGGCCATAATCCTACCAGGGATTTAAAAGTTTTAATTAGTTTCATCTTTCATTTACAAGGTTGGACATCCTATCTTGACTTAATCCCATGGCTCTACCCAATCTCATGGGCTTAAAAGTTGACCTATCCTTGGACTTGGGTTTCCCTAGGAATTTGAAATCCTAGCCTCTGATACGACAAAAATTGTCACGCCCCGAGCGCGGAAGGAACCCGAAGACACAACGAGTTTATATCATTCATGTCAATCAGAGTGGTAAGAATTTCAACATAACAACAGAGTGCACTAATAATAATTCATCCACCATAATTAAACTGTTACAACTTATACATTAATCCATAACTTCAATCAATCACAAATGACCACACATGAAATTAGTAAAGAAATCTTGAAGAAAATTGGGCAGTATCTCCCTATGATAGGGAATGCTCAATTCAACAAGTGGGCTCACACACGGGGAGGCCGGTGTATAGCCACAAAAAGTTGAGAAACCCAATGAGGGTTGTCTCTTAACCTAGGATCAACACTTAAGGAATCCTGAGGGCTAGCCTACTAAGGATTCATGGTGATCCAGGAGAACCAGGATATAGGGGCAACATGTAGCCAACTGAATGGCGTTTAGTCCTCACTTTATGCGATGGGATTCCATGGGAACATGTCATGGGGCGACAGACCCCCTGGGACCTGGAATGAGTAGAGTGTGACAGAACAAAGATTGGTAAATAGGGGTTGTTCCCCTCCCCGGCAGTTGACTCATAGGATTAATTAAAGGAGGCATGAACACTAACAGGAAACCCCTCTTCCATCCTGCGCCAAGGCATAGTACTCAAAGACATCGAAGCAGATAGATTGTTGCACCTCTCTCTGAACCAAGATGGGCAGTTCCAGCTCATGAGAATGAGCTCGTGTCTAGTTCGAAAATGGTGAAAAGGAATTCAATGGGTGAAAAAGACCCTTTAAGGCACTACATCGAATACCGTAGGGGGGTATATCATCGGCCTATACATCAAGCCATACGATGACTAGAGCACATGTGGGAATTAATCGATGCCCCTACTACTCATTAGAAAAGGAATGAAAGGGCATTCGACATTTCCCATTATTAAACCATTCATTGACTTTTCATCTATCACAGTATACGCACGCACCCTACTCGATCAAACGTGCAGACACATGAATTGAAAAATAACGAAGAAACCCCGGGGAGGGGTGCTTGATGTCACCCTCATTGGGTGTGGCCATGGGCCATTGTTATGAAACCATCACGGTCCCCTCCACCGAGCGATCCCAGGATCTGCCGTGGTTGTAGCCCTTGAGGGGCTCCTTACGCTGGGGGAGAGGCGAAGAGAAATCAGAAATATACAACTAGAAAATATGAAATTGAGAGTATACACTATGGAAAAGAGAAATGGATGACACCCTTTATTCTTCTCTGCAATCGCAGAAGGGACAGAGAATACAGAAATACAGACCTCGGAGAGGAAGGAGAAATAAGAGAAAAAAATACAAAGCGCTATTCCCCCTCCACAGATCAGAACCCACCTCTTTTTGCTCCTTCTTCCCTCCTTCACTCTCTTTCTCTATTTTATTTGTTGTTTTCTCCTTCTATTCTTGTTCTCTTCTTCTATTCTCCTCTTCTTGTTCGATTGAGGGTGAATGCCCACTTTTATAGACTGATCGGGAGCAGGGAGTCGGTGCCATCGTCACTGACTCCCTAGCCCGCCGCACCAGGGGCACCACCGGATCATCGGCCCGCCTATTGCTTCATGCGCCGTCGAATCATCCGCGAAGGGTGCCGCCGACTCAAGCGTGAGGAGACTTGATTGCCACCAAATCAATCGTCACTGAATCACCTTTCAAGGTGCCACCGAGTCAACGGGTTCAAGCGCCACCAAGTCAACGGGTTCACCCTGTCTAACACCGATCGATAGACAGTCAGAATGCCCCAGAGCCACTCTGTCGCGCCCCGATGATAGCTATGAGACGGGACAACTGACCATTTCCCGTACCAACTGGGGGTTTTCAGTGCCAGAATCCTCTCAACCATGCAGTCATGAGCGTACTCCTCTTGTGCAAAACTCGCCCCCGAAGGCGTCAGGAAGAGACCATCCACAATTTGATCCATGGTCTTATGTTGTCCATGCATGTGCCAAAGCGTTGGAGCCAGTGGTGCAGCTCGGACTGTGAGGCTCTGATGCTGCTGAAAAGAGTCCAAACTCTACTGATCTGGGTATTGCCTTTGCCGAGTGAAGCCCTTCGGAAAGCTCGGGTATGTCAGGGAATATAACCCCTGCATGCTGTCCCTCCCTGCTAATATGGCCTGCTCAAGGCGGCGTCTCTCCTCGGGTAATGAGGGATCATCATCCTCCATGCCGATCGGTGCAAAGTTCTGGAGGAATCGATAGAGGTGACGATCCATGGGGTAGTGACATGGATATCCCTCCAAGCGATCGTATGTGTAAATGCTGTCCCGCCTCGTAATGCGAGACACATCTACAAGGCCTTCATTGTCGTCAGCACTCTCGGTTGCGCCCTCAGCGACCCACAAGTACCCGAAGTCTATACGGCTAAAGTTGTCGTCATCAATGATCCGGGGAGGGAAAGGTGGCATGCGCCGATCGGTGCGCTCAATCCGGCACTCGTCAGTGCCCCTAGCCTTCGGCCTCCTCGACCGACTCCCATCTCTGTTGCTGCAAGCCATGCCTACAAGGGCAGAGAAATAAGAACAGAAGAGGAACATCAGGTCAAACACTCCAGGACAACAGTATAAACATTGAATGCAGTCCTACAAAGCCCATAGTCCATGCAAAGGACACGTAATTATATTTCCCTTCAAAGGGCACGGGCCGTCCGCCCCCGCCTCCAGCCGTGACGGGTGTCCTGTGGGGGTCATTTGTTGCACCCGTAATTATCTCGAAATATTTCGAGAGATTTGTCTCATGACAACCGACAGAAAATATGACGTAGCGTCGACATCGTTGGACCGCGGAGTACCTCTGCAATTTAGGGTCTATTGACCCGACCATACAATCACAAGCAACGTCGCAGCAAGGAGGATTAAGAAGAAGATACGCATGCACACCTGTCAAAGTAGCCGAGCAAGTGTATCACACGGCTCGGACGGACGCAGAGATTCCTCTCCAAGCAAGCGATCCACAACCAAACAACAAACAAGACGATCCTCTGCTCCCGCGCGTGAGTCTCCACCGATATATGGTTGTCACGCGGTGAAGAGTGGACCTCGGGGAGCAATAAATGCTGGATAGCAACTTCTCTTCAACCAAGGGCGACATAAAAATCCCAAAGAGGCGCGAAGAGGGGCCAAAAAGATTGCCTCGGGGCCAAATGACCCCGCTAGCCCCTTTGGGGGTGCGACCTGCCCGAGAGGGGGGCCGCGGCCACCCCGCGGGAGCCTAGCGGGGTCGACCGGCCCCATGAGGGTCGCGTCGTCTTAAGGCGTTTTTCTAGTGCCTCACCTTGAGACTTAAGTCTTAGTGTCTTGAGGCGCCACCTTTTTAAACAATGGTTTTAACCCATCCTTGTGTTTGAGAAGGCTCTTCAATGCGATGTAGTTAATAGTAAATTGTGTGATGCCAGGTCTCAATAGTTCACAACTACAATGCTCTCTCATCTACGCCAATACAAGTGTGTGATTGTAAATATATTTGGTGACCTTTCATGCCACCTCCATCACAGACTTGGCTACACGAAGTTGATTAATATCTTTCAACATAAGGTCCACATAGTGTGTTGCATAGGGGTTACAGACAAGGTGTCGTTTGGTCTTCGTCAACTCCTCTCTAGCCTTATAACTTGAGTCATTATCTGTGAGCACTTGTATAATGTACTCCTCCCTGATCTTGGTCACCATTTGTTCCATTAAGGACAAAATGTATTGGTGATTGTGGACATGGCCCGAGGCATCCACTGACCTATGAAAGAATATATGTTTGTCACAATACACGAGGAAATTGATGAGGTTATTTTTAGTGGTGCATGATCATCCATCACACATCAGTGTGACTCTAGACTTGCTCCATTTCTATTTGAAGGAGTTCATATAACTCTTGATCTCAGCAACTTGTTCATCAAGGTATGTCTCGGTCAGCTCTCTCGCTGTCGGCAGTTGCACATGTAACCCAATCAGTTGTGTTTCATGGAATATCAGCTTTAAGGGCTACTGGCCGCATTGAAAGGCAATCCCGCATGGTGCCACCATTTTGTAACGGCCTTCCCGAGTTTTCATTTCGTCCCTTTATTGTCATAGGTATCATCCGTCTTTGTTTTCTTATGATGCTCTCTTGATAGTGCACCGGGTTCCACATCTTTAATGTTGATCGATTGTGTCCTTTTTCTTTATGAACTTGACTTACCAGTTAAGAAACTCCTGATGTCCCGTGGTTGTCGAGCAGTAGATGAAGTGCCACTGCCTGATGCTCCGGTCCCTACCGCCTCACGACTTCGCGCTCTCGTCTCCTCTGCATGTCTTGCCTCTTCTCTGCTCAACTGTACTGCCTCACAGTACTACGCTTCATATGGATCATTGATCGTGACATACATATTAGGCTGACGAGTATGCAGTTGCTCATTTTCATCGCTGCCTGTCCACGTGCGTTCTCCCTCGTCACTGCCAACTACTCTTTCACTGATCGTCTCTTCCTCCCTTTTCTTATTTTTTTTCTTTTGTTGCATCTCAACTCTCTTCTCTTGTAGGTGTCTGGCCATTGCAAGTTTCACTTCTCTGGGCATGTGTACAGCTAGCACCTCAGGAGTATCCCGCACCTGCCTCTCCTGTCAAATGCTTTTTCAGCCGCGAGACACCTTCTCCCTTGTGTTCTTCTTTACAGTAGTTGCAACGCCAGCAGCCATACTTGCCCTCAAACATAACTCTATGTTGCCATCCTATGTCATTCAGTTGTTTTTTGGGAACCATCTATTACACAATATCTAACATAATTGTAAGGGATGTTTAAGGAGAGTATAACGGTAAACCCCTTCCACCACCAACCCCATTCTGTAAAGGCCTCTTCTCATTCGCCCTTCCTCCTCTTCACCCACATCACAAACCCCTCCTACGTTGCCATCTAGGCCTCTCCTTATCCACCCCGCGTCGGCATTTCCCCTTACCTCCGTTAACACCAATCCTGTGCCAGCTAGGGCTTTGTTGCTTTGTCCTTCGCCAGTATCTCCAAACCACCATGCACCTACCACCACTAACCCTTCACCTCCAGGGCCCCTATTTGTCCACTCTTTGCCTACCCCTTCGCCCACAATTCCTTCCAACCCTCTTACCATGGGGACTTCACTACCTATCATACCTATTCCCACCAACCCTCAGTCGGTAAGGACCCTTATCAGGGTCCCCCAATCGATTGCTTCTGTTCAACCCGTTAACCCCGATATTCCTTCTTCTTCCACTAACCCTCCATCCACCAACCCGACGGAGGCGCAAAGTTCTCAGACCATGGTGCTCCATAGTGGACGAATTTTCCCCGGCATGTTTCCATGGCGTCAAGAGCCAGAGCCTGTGTAGGGGCAAGAAGAGCAGTCACAAGAGTCGGAGTCCATACCGGGGACTAAGTATGATTTGTTAAAGCATTTAGATAAAACCATGGCAAGGATTTTCATTTTGGAACTAATAAGAAGGTCACCAACACATCAAGAAGCCCTCAAGCAATATTACAGAAGGTGATGGTCAATGAGGACATCCCAACTGAGCAGATTACATTAGTCCTGACACTGACAGGGGATCAGCCCGCAATTGTCTTTTATGAACATGAGTTAGCTCCAAAGCCGGCAAGAAAATTCGCCTATCACCATGAATATCAATGAAGTAGCTATCAGCCAATGTTTGGTAGACACCAGCGCATCAATTAATGTTCAGCTGCTAAGCACCTTGAAGAAGTGCGGCATTCCGGAGAATGAGATTCGGCCCTCACCCATCACAGTGACAACTTATAATAATACAAAGAAGCCGCCTATGGGGGTGGTTACCTTGAAAGTGGGATTGGGTCCTTCATTTGTCACAGTTAACTTCCATGTTTTAGATATGGACCCTACTTTTAATGCTATCCTGGGGCTTCCATACATTTAGGCACTCGACGCCGTCCCTTCCACGAACCATCAGTGCATAAAATTTCCACATGAGGGACGCGTTATCAAGGTAACTAGCGTACCCATTCTGTCGACAGTTGATATCCATTCAGCAACATCAGTGCCCTTCATTTGGCTGTCTAATATGCCTCTATTATCTGTGCTAGACCTTGCCGATCCGCGGCATGACATACTAAAGCCACAGGGTGCAGTCTCCTCAGCAACATCGGTGTCACCCCTACCTCAAAAGGGGAAGAAAAAGAAAAATATGATGAACACCCTGGGTTGGAGCATAATGATGAGAATGGGGTATAGGTCTGGCAAGGTCCTAGGGGCAAACCTTCAAGGCAGAGTAAAGCCTGTCAAGAATCACAAGCTCATTCCCTGAGGCGGTCTGGGGTATAAAGGGCCAAGCAAAAAAGAAACAGTTGAAAATGTAGTATAGCAAGCAGTATTGGCCGCTTCTGCCCAAAATTTTCTGATAGAAATACTAGAGAGTGATCTACAAGGGGGGATGAATCGATCACCCTAATTTTAAACTTAAATCAATGCGCGCCGTAGACGTGCCCAGAGTAGAGATGTAGAACACTTAACACACGATAGAAAACACACTCTCAACGAAATAAGCGCCCCAGAAAGCAACCAGTGATACTCAGCCGAATGATCGAGTAGAAGATGGGTCAAGGAAGGCAAAGTAACCAACAATCTCCATCGACAGTAGATCAGAAATCGCACAAGGGATAGAGCAACAAACACAAGGAGACAAAGAGTTTTAGGTGGTTTGATTGCCAATAGCAATCTACGTCCACCCCTCGTTCACACTGAATGAGGATTCTACTAGCTCAGGCTAGAAAAGAAGCAGACTCAGTCTGCGACAGGATGCTACCTTACAGGTTGCCCAGAGGGAGACAAATCCCTCAACCCTGGTCCTGCATCCGACAGAACCAGACGCCTGGACTTGCTACATGCAAATCCAGAACTGGAGGACAAATCCTCCCTTCCTCCACATAGAGGGAACACCACGAGTAACCTCCCAAGCCACTCACAACCGGAGACAATGTCTCCCTTCCTCCACACCAGAGGGAACTTAGAAAACACAAAATGAAAATCTAGGATCAGAATAACGATGGAAAGTGTAAGAAAAGAAACTAAAATCAACGCAAAATGTAGCTTCAAGGAAGTAATATCAGATGCTCTGCCTGGCTGCTCTCAAACATTCATTTCTCTTTCTCTTGGCTTGAACTAGACTTCTCATACTCTCTATTTCTCCTGGAGATGCTCACTTTTCAGGTGGAGACGATGGCAGGAATTGTGGCAGCTTCTCTCTCTCCTTCTTGGGGGGCAAGGCATCCTTATATAGAAACAGGGGCACCGTATGGATATGGCAGTAGAAACCTACTGAAGCCCCATTGGTCCACGTGGCAGAGGTGAGAATGTTCCTCTATTATAGTCCCTTGAATCATGTGCCCAATCACAAGTTCCCTGGGATCACGTGCCAACCACCAACCTTGTGGGAACACGTGCCTGCATCAGTTCGAGCTCACATGCTGTTTTAGTCCCGAACGCAAGAAAGAAGGTGTCGACTCTTACGGTCTTGGCAAGAAGATGCACCGACCTTGGTTTACATGATAGCAAAAGTGGCATTGACCTTGGAAGATTGCCATCAACCGCGCACCAACCTTAGTTCTCAACTTAGCTAGCATGCATCGACCTCTATTCATGGTCGCCAAAATATGCATTGACGTTGTCTCTTCTTTGCCAAAAGGTGCATCGACCTTAGTCACTTGAAATCCGAATTAGCATCGACCTCTACAGTAAATGGCATCGAACTTGAATGTAACGACCTGGAGATCCGAATACCAACATACCGATAGCATCAATATACCAATACCAAGAACTGGGGAAGCCACCCAAGAGACTGGTGAGGCCCCTAAAGGGTTGGAAGGGTTTTGCTGAGGAGTTGCATAACGAATTGGAAAAGAAAGAATACAAAACATACTATCAATCTTTCAGATCCCATAGCAAAAAGAAAAAGGAAAAAAGAAGTATGTCAAGCCAATCTTTGCATCAGTGACTGTAGCAAATTATTAGTGGTGAGTGTCTAAGAATTCATGTGACTAAAGATTTGATATTAGCTAACAAATGCCTGCAATCCAAGAGATCAGGTGTTACCTGATTTGGTTAAGCATTTCAGAGGGATATAATTCCTTAGCAGTTGTGAACAATTGTACAGATGGATTAAAAGTGAGGCATCAGCCATATATTAAGAAAACCAGTACTGAACATAAGAAAACAATACAATGTAAAAACAAAAGATCTTGGGTTTCAACCCGCTTTATCAACGGCATAAAAGTCAATAGCTTCAAGATTTAAAAGACAACAAGGTACACTCACCACTAACAATTTGCTGATAATCCTTTTCATCAGGAGTGTATGCAGGCTTGACAGAAACAGACTCGACTACAACAAACACATTTATACACTTCTATACTCCTTATAAAAGTCAATAGCTTCAGAAAGCAATGGTTGTAGATCTTCAACCGTGGCTTCAACCTGTTACACCACTACAACAAGCACATTATTGTAGATGATGATCAGTAATTGAATAAAAGCATCAGCATTGATGAATGGCGTTGTACAAGAATAAATTTCCAACAAACACACGTGCAAGATATAGATAGTAGGGCATAATCTTTTCCTTTGAAATTTGGGTTTCTGAAATTAGGGGTAAGGGACATTCTTTTTCTCTGAGTAAGTTCAAGGTCTTTTTTTTGGGGGTTGATAGGTGGATGTGAAGACATGTCCATGACTTTTTGTATACTTCTACAGGAACCCCTCAACCCTGGATATATATACGTGCATTACAAAAAGGGGCGAGATGGAGATGGCAGAGTCTTCCTTCTGATAGGTTTGAGGCACATCGGGATTCTTGAGGCTTACATGTGCATGGATCATGAACATGCTCCTGAGGTAGTCAGATGAGAGGTGTGCAGAGACCACCTCCAGCTTATGCTTCTCCAACACGTGCAGGATGGCGGGGAGGAGGCCCGGCTTCTTCACGGCGCAGATGTTGATGTGGGCGTCGTTCCCGGTCACGCTCACAACGACGTTCGGGGAAGTCCATGTCTGAAAGGACAGGGGGAAGAGGGGCATGGAGATGGCTGGTAAGGGGGTAATGGCATGCCAGTTCTTCCCCTGATCCGCCATAAACGCCTCCCTCGACGACGTCTCCGCAGCCGGAGCTTGCGTCTGCTGCGCAGGCACGGGAAGGAGGGGCTCTTCGTAGATGGTTCCTCGGAGTCTTTCCAGCTTCTGCTTCTGGAGTTTCTCTAGGGTGGTCTGGAGTGTTCTGATGTAGTTAACAGCTTCGTCGACAATGGTCGATTTGTCAGCCTGCAAGGTAGTAGATTAGTGGAAAGGACAAGGAAAAAAATAATGGGTTTCAAACTAGAAAACTGGTGGCTATACCATTAACGGAGTTGCCGACTCGTTTCTCTCTCTCTCTCTCTCTCTCTCTCTTGACTCCAAGCTGGATATCATAATGACTCATAGTTGCCATCATCAAAAAGAGAGAGAATGTCGGGCATGTGTATAACATGCTTAATTCTATTATTTTGTTGTTGTCTAACTATGATTCATTAATGAGGGAGAATGTTGGGCATGTGTATAACATGTTTAATTCTACTGTTTTGATAATGTCTGACTATGATTCCTTAGTATGTTTGACCTGCATTTGATAACGTCAACATTCATGCATTTCAGGTCAAACCACCATTGACAACATATTGTGTCGGCCAAGAAAGAAAGGAAATCAAGTAAGACACAGAGATCGAAACTTTTGGCTGCACAAGAATCAAGGTAGAATTCAAGATTCATGGTTGCACAGAAATCTAGGCACTAATATCAGAAGGCAACAAGTTTCACAGAAATTCATGCAGTCAAGGTCAGGGCAATTGCTGAAATTGATTCACATACCACTGAAGTGTCGACACCATAGCCATTCCTCAGCAGACCAAGGTCGGTGCATATCATCTGCCACAAGGTCGGTGCACATCAGCTAGCGCAAGACAGGTCGGTGCACATCAGCTAGCGCAAGACAAGGTCTGTGCACATCTACCACAAGGTCGGTGCACATCTGCTATGAGGTCAGGTGCAATCCCTCTCAAGAACAAAGGAAGGTCAGTGCACATCCAAGGCTAGTAAATACCAAGGTCGGTGCATGTCCTGCTTCAACGCAAGACTAAGGTCGATGCTAGTTGCCTTAGCACAGATGAAGGTCCATGCACATCACTGTTCACATCTATTGAGGGTCGGTGCATGTTCTGTTCAACCTACATACAAGGTCGATGCTAGCTTTGCCTTCAAGCTTCTGAAGTCGATGCACATGTTGGAGACTGAAGACAAAGGTCGATGCACATACTGTTCACACTAGATCAGGTCCGTGCAAGTCTGCAATGAGGTCAGTGCAAACTCTAGCCAGCGCAAGACGAAGTCCGTGCACGTCTGCTATGAAGTCAGTGCACACTCAAGCCAGCGCAAGATCAAGTCCGTGCACATCTACCATAAGGTCGGTGCAACCTCTGGCCAGCACATAACAAAGTCTATGCACATCTGATACAAGGTCGGTGCAACCTCTGGCCAGCACATAACAAGTCTGTGCACATTCGATACAAAGGTCCGTGCATACATGAAGACAAGGTCTGAGCACGTTGATGAAAGTCTGTGCACGTTTACCTTCTGGCAAGACGAAGTCTATGCAAGTTGCTCAAAGTCCTCATCAAGGTTTGAGCATACTCAACCAAGGTCGGTGCACACTGTTCCCAAGCACCATCTATCCAAGGAAGGTCAAAGGAATGTGTCAACCTGTCTCCCTCGTGAGGTCGACCTGTGACCATTCCAGAGAACATGATATGGGCTATCTCACTAAGTAGTGTCGACACTTTCCAAACAGGAGGTCGACACTCTTATTCTTCCAGAAGCAATCAAGTCTATTGTCTGTCAGATCAAGTGGATCATCCAGAAAGAGAAAAAGGGTACCGTAAATCATTAAAATAAAGGATTTTGGGGTCTGGACCATGTCCCTAGGTGTGACCTTTGCTCTACCATCTTTTCAGTCACTTATCTACCTTTTGGAGATGGTTTCGTCAGAAATCCAGCGGGAGAAGGTCATTTCAATCTGCCACTGTGAATGTCTTTACTGTCTGCCAATCTCATACAGTCTGCTACTGTGAATAGGACGCTTCACAGCCTTCCACTACCTTACTGTCAACTAATGGGCTGTCCAACCAGGCAAAGTATGCAGAAAGGTTCACTTCAGCAGAATGAGAAGACCACCTGTCTGAATGGGGATTTAATGTGAATATCTGAAGCTGTCCAAAGGAAAATCTGGTTTGCTCCTTCTCACTGTCTGCCATCGTACCTATCCTTGTACTTAAAGCTGGGATCAACCAATAGGAAGACCATAGCAAGTAGTGCATTAAATGCTATGGGATATGGTCACCTTCTTATTGATGATTACCACCACTACTCATGGTGTTTGCACAAGAAGACTCTCTAGCTCTCACTTCCTGGCGCACACTTCAAGGGAAGTTTTTGGAGGGAATATTTTACTGATCCACTGGTACAACAGAAGACTTCTTGGCGCGTAATATTCCTAGGCATTTCAACTGGCTTTCTTATATATACCAAGCTTCCTGAACTGAAGAAGCTGCTATTGCCGTCCACCAAGTGCCACGCTTTCGAGCATCCACCAAGAACATCCCTAAGAAGCATGAGAGCAACCCAGCGCGTGTTGACCTCAGTCCAGTGCTGCTAAGAGAAGAAGAGAAGAAGAGTAGCCTTGAGAAGAAGAAAAGGGAGTAGCCTTGAGAAAGAAGACAATCCTGCAGTCTACCGACGTTTGAAGAAAAAGATCCTTGGATCCATCCTTGTAGCTGCAATCACCAGATCCCTTGTCTTGATCTATTTCTTTCAGCTGGTGTCTACATTGTCACTATTGTTTCTCCACTGCACTTACAGTATTCCTTGTCAGTTTTGTTTTGGTTCGCTAATTTCCTATTCATCTTGTTTCTCTGATCCCCTGTTTAGGGACCGGGTTCCCTCTATGGTTTCAGAGGAAGAGAGGATCAGATCCTCTGGGTGGATAGCAAGCTGTTAGTCAGCAGGTTAAGCTGTTAGTCAGTGGATCAAGCTGTTAGTCAGCGGATAGCAAGCTGTATTGCTCAGCGGATCAAGCTGTGTGTCAGCCGGAAAGCCTCACCAGGTTTGGTGAGGGGTGGACGTAGGTTGTGGGTTAACAACCGAACCACCTTAAAATCCTTGTGTTGTGGGTTGTATACCTTGTGGGCTTGTTCCATATCTTCTATTCCTCTTCACATGTAGATGTGCTTATTTCATCGTTAGTAATATGAGTTATCTCTTGCTTACATTCACATTCCCTTAGCGGACTGCTGCACCCTTGCACACAGTCACAAAGGAATATTCTCCAGCAAATGAGGATTATCTTGCGTGCACACATATGCACGTTGGTTGATCGCCATACCATACACTTCAGTTGACTCGGTGGAGCTCCAAGCAAACACTTTATTTACACCAGTCAATCTGTGTAGTTTTTGGACCACCACTTCTTCTTAAGCCATTTTGTTTATATTCGGTTGTGCATTATGCCTAAGCGTTTTCTCCATTGGAGTGACTTATGCTTTTTGTAGCTAAGAGTTTTTAAATAGGCCATTGTTCTAAAAAGGATCTATTCAACCCCCCCTTCCAGATCCGACTGCACTACGTGGGACCCAACACTCAGCATCATCATCAACAGCTCTCCTGCCTTCGCCTCTCCTAGAAGTGTCAAGCAAAATGATATCATCTTCTAAGTCTATCTCATCATTTTTTGCCACTGTCTCCTCAACTTGAGATGTCCATGCTATACGTTCTGCATCTGATGTTGCATATTCTCAAGCTCTACCTACTACAGTTGTGGTCAAGAAAGTGTTCGGGAGAGGTGGATCCCCTGGATCAGGTGCCTCCTCGTCAAGCTCATATTCACCCCATTCTGTAGTTGCCCTTGCGACCCATGACACGATAGGGTCCTCATGATCACGGAGATATGCAACATCCGTAGGATCATAATCTCCTTCCCTTTTTTTAGCATCCATCTATATGTTCTTCAACCTCAGCCTCATATTGTAGTGCACATAGACCAACTTGTCCAGCCTTTGATGTGTCAACATGTTCCTTATCTTTGTATGTATCAAAGTAAATGTGCCTCAATTCCTTTCACACCCACTAGAGGATGATGTTTGAGACAATACTTTAATAGCAATCTTCCTCAAGATGTGTGAGCTGCTTCCATAATTCAACCACCACTCAGTTGTAAAAAAAAAAATTGAAGCATTATATTTTCAACATGAATGATATAAGGAAAACTCTTCATTGTATGGGAAAGACTATTTTACCTGCATCACTAAAGTCAAGAAATAAAAATATGAGATTTGAAGCTGAAAATCAAATTGATGAGTTCAAGTTGAAGATGCGTATTTGGGCTATCAGAGCTCCAAACAACTGTTCTGAAATATAGCCCAGGTATAAAAAAATATTATGTGATAACCTTCAATGCATTAATGTATGCTAACTTTGATTTTTATTTATTTTGTAACAGCTGATTGATGGGTAGCTATAAGAAGAAGAATGGGTGTAAATGCTTTAGCAGGTATTGCTTTCCGTGTTCTAAGTCAGACTAGCTACAAGTGAATGTGAAAGAAATTGAAGCACCGTCAATCTTCAATCTTGTGCATACAAAATTAAGGAACAGGTTGAAGGCTCAGAAATTAGCGAAATTGGTGTTCTGTCAATACAACATGAGACTCAAATGAAAAATCAACAAAGACACCAAATGTTGTCGGAAAAGAAGCTGAGTGAGTCTGAGAGGGTAGGGGCAAAAGAAGAAGGCCCAGCAACAAGTGAAGGGCAAATTCATATAGATTAACTATTTGAAGAAGAGCATCTACTGACTGCAAGGGCTGAGACAAGAAGTCATTTCGATGAACCATTACTTAACCCCTCAAATCGTGACTGGGCGGAGGGAGAGTTAGATGATGTCCAACTTGATAAAGAATTTCAGGAGGATCCACCTGCTTCTTAGCGTGACCCTGAAGTCCAGCCTCGCATCCCAAATCGGCATTTTGTGTCTATTCCTAGCAGAAGAGAGCATGATGAGCCTGATATTCAACCGCCAAGGATATTTGAGCCTACTGTTGCATTCAGATCTACAGAGAAGGGAAAACAGAGCCAGGTATACAAAAGAAAATCAAGCACAAGACAACAAGATGAGGGCCGTCCCAAATCACCTTGTTGTTGTGTTCATAGAAGAGATGATGATGATGATGATGATAGATGCACAGGACCTGTACAATTTGGAGGAGGTGGTCCAACTTTTTGGACAATACAGGCTGCTAAACAACAAGAAGAGGAACAAGGTTATGGTGCTTATGAAGGTGCATCTCATTGGGACACTTAGGGCCAACAAGACATTACACCACACTATCATGATTGGCCATCTTCAGGGCAGTAACAACATGATACAACACCCCACGATCATGGAGGTAGTCTCAATTCGGGGATTTTTAGGTAACTTTTATTATTCTCAAGTAGCATGAGATGATGAGACAACACCCTAATGAGGGTTCTTATTCTTTTCAGATAGCTCACACTCTCCTTGGGAGCCATCGTCAGAAAATTATAGTACATGACCACAAGACCCTGGGGCACAGCTTGGACAGGAGCAACATCATGTAGGGGGCTCTTATTTTTCTCATTGGTAGTCTTGGGGTGAGCACACTGGATGTCAAGTTGGAGAATCCAATATTGCCAACACAAGGAGCACTGATGATGCACAATTCTTGGGACAATAGAATGAAATGGCGAATACATTGTTCAGTTATGGATATGCACCAAGGGACCAAGATGAAGATGGATCTTCAAATTATCCACCATATTCATATGGTCCTTTCTATTCCTCCAAAACCTCCGGATCCTCTGCATTTCGCATCTCATTCATCTCTATCCTCAGGATCTCTGGGTCCCCTCCTACTTGTCAGGCATCGTGCCCCTTCCAATCTTCTTCCAGGGCATTGCACCCCTTTCTTTTTTATTCCTCCGGAACTTCTGGACCTCCCTCTTTGGACATCGTGCCCCTCTACACCCTCACGCCTGGGTCCTCCAGACTTTTCACTATTTCTCCTTGGGCATCGCGCTCCTTTCTATTTTCTCCCTACGGAACCTCCGGACTTTCTTTCAGGGCACCGCGCCCCTTTCTATCCTTCCTATCTTCCCCCGGAGCCTGCGGATTCTCCATCTTACTTTCTCTATCTTCTTTTCGGGCATCATGACCCTTCTGATTCTATTCCTCCGGAGCCTCCGGAGCCTCTATCTCTCTTCTGATTCCTTCTCCTGCTCCTTCGGGACATCACGTCCTTCGTTCTCTTCTTCCTCTTCCATCATCTTTTCCCGTACTTCCTTCTAGGGCATTGAGTCCCTCATCACATTCCTCCCCCGAAACCTCTGGATTCTTCTTCTCACCATGATTCTCCTCCACTGCCTCCGGACCCTCCGGACCCACCTCTTTCCATTTATCAATTCCTCCTTTTGATCCCTTCTAATCCCAGGTCTGACCCGACTTCTTCCGCATCCACTGTTTTGGGGCCGAGGCTTCAGTCTTCATTTCTCCTCTTGATTTTTCGCTTCTTCTGTAGACCGTTCCTTGTGATCAGGGTCTTCGCGCCTTAGCGAAGGAGTTCTAGCCCTCGCCTCTTTTCCTTTTCTCCTTATTCGTCTGAGTCTGGTCTTAGTACCATTCCTTCATATTAAGCCACTTCAAATCTTAACTTCCAATCCTTTATCTACCACTTGAGGATAAATCTCACGAGGATCAACATCGCCTCCGTAGCTGCTACTTCAAAATAGCACAAGGTAACATATTGGTGTAAGTACTCATTTTCATGATGTCATTGCTCATTGCTTCATGCATGGTCTTCAAAAAGAAGTGCTCCTTAACATGATTAAGAATGGTAGTCAAGGCCTTTATCCTAGGTCTTTAGCTTTGTTGAATTTCGAAAAGAGTCTTTAGGCCTACTTTTGTAGCACCTTTGGTTATAAGAATCCCGTGCTAGGAGTTCGGCATTCCCTCCCCGCTTGTTAAGGGCAACCCTTAGCTGGGCACTCCACACACTACATGACGTCCTTAGCTGACTTCCTTTGGTGAACATCGTTGCTGTTTTGGTCATACCATGAGTATACGTGAAAGTCTTTTTCTCTTCTTTGCTCGGTCAAGTGTAGGGGCAAGAGGTTGACAGACGAGAACCAACCTAGGTACTCTCTAATACGAGAGAAGTCTCAAATAGGGACAGTCTTGACCTAAAATAATATGAACTTTTCATGATATATCTAGCCAGAAAGGGGCTATTATGAAAGTCAAATTCATTAAATGTAAAATTATGAAATAAAGACATGTCAAGAGAGGCAAAGTCCTCGCAGGAAAAACCCTGGTCGTGGCTGAGTCAGGATGCATCTAACTACCCCCAATTACGCATCGTCTCGATACTGGGTACCCGGGACGTTAACTTGCTCTCCCTCCATCAATTCATCAAAGAACTCCTCCGCTAAGTCCTGGTCAACCTCGTAACTGACCGGCACGAGCTCAGGTGGGGGGTTGCTGGTAGAGGGGTCAGAAATAATAAGCGAATCCTGAGTGAGACACTTGGCCCCATAATGGCCAACTCCACCACACCTATATCACTGGTCACACATCCCTGTGCTTGAAGATGCTCCACCAATCATCGGCCCCTTTCCCTTGTCCTCTCGACGGACCGTGGGTGTTAGAAGCAGGGGTCGAGTCGAAACGGTGGGTTGATGAGGTCTAGCGGCGAGGACAGGTGCTTGCTGGCGAGGGGGAGGATCCCTCGAAGGGAGGAGGTGCCTTGGAGCAGCGAGGTCCTGGCAAGGGGGTTCCTGTGGACGAGCCACAGGCCATCGAGTGTAGGAACTGGGCGTGGTCCGAGGATCAGACCCACACGGATAGGTGACCCCTTGGCGCTGAATAGAAGCAAACTCTGCCTCAAACTACTCCACCTCGAGAGCAACCTGATATGCGGCTTCCAGTGTGGTCACGTTGTGGCGGAAAAGCTCATACTGAAGGTGCGGCCGCAGACCACGTCGGAAGTGGGAAATAGGCATGGAGCTTTCCTCCGAGATGCCACATCGCAGAAAATACTCATCAAATTCGACGATGTACTTGGAGACGGACTGATCTCCCTGGTTGAGACTCTGCCATATATCGATGAGTCACTGACGGTATGTGGTAGGAAGGTACTTTTGCTAGAGTTTGACCTTCATCTCATCCCATGTCTCAACCTGGGGCTCTTGACGCTGAAACAACAGGCTCTCCACATTCTTTCAATAAGTCTGTGCCTACCCTAATAGCTTCATTTTCATAAATCAGACTCTTCGGTGGTCCGTCATCTCAAACCACTCAAAGTATCAGTCCATCCCAGCCTCCCAATCTAGATAGACCTTCAGGTCCAAAGACCTGTCAAAAATGGGAGGGTCCGTGCGAATGGTCCTGAGGATCCGCTCATCCTCATCATCCTTCTGTGGTCGGTGACCACGTCAGCGTCGACCATTCCCCTCATAATCATTGTCAGACTCGTAGTCCTCAAAATTGGGGGCACGTGGCCGCCGTTCCTCAACCCTAAGTGGGGCGGGCTAGGTAGCAGGCACCTGAGGGGCCTGAACAGCTCCGAGAAGCTCCCAACGGGGGGTTCTCTCCACCCTCTTTAACCTTCCAACCAGACCATGGATAGATCGATCGGAAGCCTCAGTGCGGTCCTCCATGGCCTTAAGCCGGCTCTCCAAGCGATCGGTATGCTCCCTAAGAGTCTGATCAGACCTATCCACGCACTCCATGAGTTGAGCCATCATGTCCTCCAGAGATCGGCCTCCCTAGGTGGCACCTCGGGTGTAACGTCCCAGAGTCCATAATGCCAATAATTCGTCACTCAGTGTCGAATTACCACCACTATGAACTGAGAGTCCGGTAGACCTATTGGGGGTCTTTTGGAGGATTCTAGATGGGTTATATTCATCTTTTAGTTCCTGTTATATATGCATATGTAAGACCTACGAAATTGGCAAGGAGAACCCTAATGTGTTCATTGTTTCAATCTTGCAGGTGAAGAAAAGGAAGGAAGGAAGGAAGAGCTCAAGCCAAGGGGATTTCATCTACATCCAGGAGATTTTGAAGATCTTGCATGAAGAGAAAGTGAAGCGAAATGATAAGAGGATCGTGTTGATGCTTGAATCGTCGACATCCGACATCTTTCTAACCGTTGCTTGAAAGAACATCATCAACTGGGCTTTGGAAACCAAGGGGGATCTTTTCTATATCCATTCTATGTTGTTCTTGATGTGTTTCATGATCTTTGTTTAGGGTTGAATATGTTTGAATATTTGTGTTAACTTTCTGAACTAGAAATATTATGTATGTGTGTGACTGTTTGTATACGGTCGTGTGTCTCTAGTGCTGCATTTGTTGCAGCGTGTGTGTATGTTTGTGATCTGGTCGTCGGATCATGTTGGAGACTCCGTCTCTGTGTGTGTTTGGGGTTGTACCTCATGTTTGCAGGGTTTACTCTGCATGTATGTGTTTGGGCGCATCCCGGTATGTGTCCAGGTGTCGTTCTGCGTGTTGTTGGAGGGTTGCCTCTGTGTTGGAGATTTATCCCTGAGTGGAGCATTACCGGTTTGGTAAGGGGTAGATGTAGGGAGCCACCGTGGTTTCGAACCACCTTAAAAATCTGTGTCTTGTGGTGTGCATTGTGGTTGCTTTATTGTGATTAATTGTTAATTCAATACACGTGT
This sequence comes from Amorphophallus titanum, assembly GCA_024336825.1. Taxonomy (NCBI): domain Eukaryota; kingdom Viridiplantae; phylum Streptophyta; class Magnoliopsida; order Alismatales; family Araceae; genus Amorphophallus; species Amorphophallus titanum. Next base: position 6,299,355 of record JANBPO010003772.1, read on the forward strand.
GATCGGTGAGCATGAGTGAAGTCCAATTGCACGAGCGATTCTCAATTGCCTAGATTTCATTATGTGACGTGTTTAATTGCTTAATATTTTGCATATTCGAGTGAGCTCGGCAAGATTGAGAGATCTTGATTTACTCTATTTGGTTTCATCTTTTCAATCCCATCAAAGTTGTTATTTCTGCTTAGTTAGTTTTTTAATTTACCATTTTTAGTCGAGGATAATTCAACCCCCCCTTCTTGTCTGCCCGCCTATACGGGACCAACAATTGGTATCAGAGTCACGTCTCTATTTTCTTATGATCTTTAGAGTGATCCCTCGGTGAGTTTCATTGAACATCATATCTATATGTTGCTTGTCTTCTCTTCCTCCTCGTTTTGATGGTCACAATTTAATTTCTTGGAGAAATAACATGTGTGCTTATCTTAGAGTTTATGAACCTAAAATGTGGAAAGTGACATGTAATGGTCCATATAAACTCCCTCCAAATGAAACCAAATGGAATGAAAAACACGTGAAGAAAAATGTGATTAATGTTAGTGCATCAAACATTCTAAGGAATAGCATAGAATCTGATGTAATTCCATGACTTTTAACATGCAGGTCAGCAAGGGAAGTTCGGAACGAGTTGGCATGCAAGTATGACGGAGATGCAAAGGATGCATGCATGATGTCTCATGGAGAAAGCAAGGTTGAGGTAAATTCTAACTCCGAAGAACATACTCTTTGAGTTACTGCATGTTTGGTTGGATTGAATTTATTAATGTCATTTGATGCAATTCAATCAATTGGTATCTTGTTAATTGGTATCATTGATTAATGCTATCTTATCATGATTGTTATGTTTCTGAATGTCTGTCACATGCTAGTCTCAAATGAGATTTCATATGCCAAAAATCATTCATGTTAGTTATTCATACTCATAGTAGAAGTGTAGGTCTGCATGACCCTTTGGTATATCAAATGGTACGCTAGGAGAAGGGCAGATCATTTCTATTTGGAAACCCACATCATGCGTAGAGGCTAGCCTCCATCAAGTACCAAGGGTTCAAGAACTTACATATAGTGATAAATCTGTTATTTGCATTTCATTGCTGCATATCTGTGTACAAAAAGAAAAGGGATTGTTGTTTGGCTCAAACTTTTGCACACAGTGAAGGGGAGTTAAGTCAATTCTGTCAGATATATTGGACTATTTCTGGTTGTCAGAATAAATGCATTGCTGCTTTTACTGGTTGAAATGCTATGTTGTTGAAGTCTCAGATCAATAGAATTAATGCTGCTACATTGACTGTTGGAACACTCTGTCTGAACAAGCTAGCAGGTCGATGCATATGAAAGTTGCACAGACCTTGCTATGCAATAGGTCAATGAATGTCTTAGGTGCACCGATCTCACCATGCTAGCTGGTCCGAGCACATATAAGTGTGGATCGAAAAAAATGGCTTTTCCTTTTAAATGCCGGCAATGGAATGGGATCACCCTTTTACTCCTCCCGGCTAGAGAAGCAAGAAAGAATCAATGAAACCGAAAGGATGGGGTGAAGACAAAACCTGTGTGATCGCCACTCAAGACCCCGGACGTGATGGACACGCCGTGTCTTGAGAGATGAGGAGAGACACTCGCCTTTGCCTAGCACTGTGAGGATGAGTGGCCGATGAAGGACCGTCGGGAAGTTATGCGGCTCTCTGTAGGCCGCCTACCAGCGCCGGAATGAAACGCGGGATGAAGCACGCCGGTGGTGTTACGGTTCTGGGGCAGCCGCAGGACGAAGATGAACGGCCACGAAGTAGCCGCCCAACGTCTTGGACAGATGATGATCGACCACTCCACTCCACCTTCCTCCAAGTCATAGGAATTCAACCTCCACTCTTTCCAGCCGGCCAGAAAGAGTGGGCCTCATGATGGATAGCTGCTGACCTGCAAGACAATGTGTGACCAACAAAATAAAACCCAGATTAGCTCCACGCCGTGTAGTATATGCTAGAAATGCCAGAACATAAACAAACTAACATGGATGGGGGGTTCACCTGGAGGTTTTTAAACCCCTAGGGGCGCCAAAATGTGGGTGGGTGCGTAAAAATGATAATGAGAATGAAAAGAAGTGAATGACGATGATGAGAAATTGTGCATGTGACGACAAATAGACTAACAGGACTGATGACAGACGACGCGACAAATGGACTACTCCCTTCAACCGGAGGCCTGTAGTGACGTAGAAGGCCTCCCCCCTATGCTAGGATCACTTGACAATTCGACAGAGAAGTTTTCGAAAGGGTTTACCTCATCGTTGGTGTCTTCTTCACTTTGGCTGCAGCTTCGGTTGGTTCCACTAGCCATCATACAGCTATCTTCGTTTCCTTTCCCGGCTGACTTCATTCTCTCCAATATGTCCCTTGCAGACCTACAGTTATAAAGACATGAATGGAGAGCTCTATCAGTAGCGGCCATCATCAACTTAAATGCTTTCTGATTTTCATTGCACATAGATCTGTGCTTGTTAGTCTATTTGGACTCATTTCTAGGCAGTCTATGTGGACCTTGTGAAATGACTTTCCACAAATCTGGATTGACTGATTTAACATATATATGGAAAGCACTGAGCCACTGGCTGAAATCAGAACCACTAAACACTGGTGGAGTAGCCATTGAAACCAAAACAACCAGAAAAACTACTAGGTACAAGCAAAGATGTACACCAAGGGAAAATAGTAGGATCCTCTGCAGATCGTTGGATCTGTAATCTCAGAGAACCGCTCTGATACCAACTGTGGAGATCCAGAGAGTGGGTGAATGGATCCCTTTCAATGAAATTTATGAAATTAAAATCTAAATGCCCAAATTAGTTAACCCTGAACGGATAACTCTAGCAGAGCTAAGGAAATAACCTCAACTGAACAAGATGGACAGTGAGGCTCCAAAATAGATAGAGTTCAAATGAGACAAGCTCAAACACTTGAACGGTACAACTAGGTGTTTTGCAGGTCAGCATCGCACTAGCACGAGGCCCATCCCCTCTGGCCAGTCGGAAGGGGTGGAGGTTCAGACCCTACAACTTAAGCCCCAGTGACGTTGCATGGTCTTCTTACTGTCCGTTTTTGGCGTAGGGCGGTCTTCCAAGTACCGTTCTTCTTCCTCCTGCGGCCATCTCCAGACCGTTTTGCTGTCAAGCCAGGCTTCGTCCCTCATCCTTCTTAGCACCGGTGGGTGATCTATCGAGCGACCGTCCATTCATAGAGCCGGTCTTCCAGAGCCGTTTACCGCTGCAGTGCTGTATTCAGGCGAATGTCTCCCTTTTCTGAGGTACGGGTGTATTTCTTTTACATTCTGGAACCTTTGTGACGATCACGATCATACTTACGTCCTCCCACCCTTCTATCTCCAGTCTTTTTATTTCTTGCATTGATATAGTAGAAAGATTAGGAAGGATACAAAAAGGGAGGAAAAATATGTCCACAATGAGCTTCGCTCTGCACTTGTCTCTTTCGAGATCCTTGCGTAGGGTTTTCAGGTCGCCGTTCTTCCAAGCTCCTACTTACAAAGAGAGAGAAGTCTCCAAGTTTCAAGCGTGCTCCTTGAACAAACAACTCCCTTCTATCCTCTGCGATGAACCTTGTGGTCGCTTCTTTTTTTTCTCCCCCTTGGGTATAGGGTCTTATTTATAGTGATTTTGTGAAAAAGGTGGGTCATTGGCAGGGGCAACGCTTTCTTTTACAAACTCCTTCGAGGATGGGGAAGAGAATAGATTTTCTTCTTCTTCTAGGTGTGAGAAAGGATAGGTACATCCTTTACAAACTCCTCACCCGGGCACGAGAGTGAGAGCCGACTGCCTTAGCTCTTTGCCGGTTCCTCAACCGCGCACGGTCCGATCGCTTCCCAGAAAATTGCGAAAATACCACATTTGTGGGAAAGTTGCATGAAGGTCATTGTTCAGTTTAGAAACTACACAAAGTGCTCGGTTTGTCTCAAAATCACTAAAGAACGATCTTGTTCCAGTTGGCGTCATTTGTACGACTCGGTGGAGCAAGATCACGCCTCTTCCCTGAAGCGGTGTGCGCTCTCCTGTGTCCGACTTATGGCTAGCCATCCAAATCCATATATCTTTTCCATGGCCGAGAGCTATCATATCCGGAAACTTAAAAATGGTGAAATGACAAATGAACCCTGGAAAGTCAAAAGAAATCAAGACGAGAAATACCCAAGAAGTCAAATGACGGGGTTATTTCTGAGAAGTCAAGAAATCAAGATGAGGAATGCCCAAGAAGTCAAATGACGGGGCTATTTCCGAAAAGTCAAGGAAGGAAGTCAGGAGCGCCCAAGAAGTCAAACGACGGGACAATCTCTAATTAAAGTCAAGAAACGACAGACATGTCCAGGAAGTCAAAAAGTGACGGGACTATCTACGAAAAAATCAAGAAGTGGCCGATATGCCTAGGAAGTCGAGGCATGACGGGACTATCTCTGAGAAATCAAGAAATGTCAAATATATGCCAAAAGTTAGAATGAGAAGAATGTTTAGGATGTCAAAAAATGATGGGATTATCTCCAAGAAAGAAATCACACTTAGTTAGCGAACTAGCGTTCGGAAGACTATGGAGCAGAGAAGCCAGGTACAAAGTTTATGGGGGTGGCCTCACCTCCTTCAATCCACGATTGGGAATAGAAGGGTGATAAGAGGACAGCCTCAAGGTCGATCAGGGGAATACACATACAGACATCTTTAACAATGAAAACCCTCGATATTCGATTGGGAGGGGCCCCGGGGAGAGGGGAGATTGTTGTAGCCCATGGCATCCCAGGGCATGCTCGGTGTCGGGGAAGATAAACACGGAACCCAATCGCACGATGAAATAATCAAACGTACATATAGCGGAGAGATGAATAACTGATGAGGACCGACACGGCGTCGAGCACGGCTACACCTCATTCATTTTGTACATAGTTAATGGGTGCATACATATGTTTGTCGTTCATTCCAGTGTCGACACTGTTGCACGGCGCCGTCTCATTAGCTACAGGGAATAAACATATAGAGAATAGGAGAAATGGTGCAGGGAACGTAGGCAACATGATTTTTGGTTTATCCGCACACTTAAACATTTCATGAGTCCCACTGATAAGCAAAGAACAAATGGATTCCTATATCGGCACCGGCGTTGTCGCACGATCACCGTTGACATCAAACGAATGAAGAAGTTACAGGGGGAGTTACAGAGGGAGAGGAAGAAAAGAAGAAGATGGCGAGAAGGGGGAAAGAGGCTCGTATCATTGCCCTCCCCCCCTCTCAGTTACATTACAATGAGAAGAAAACTAGAAGGGAGAATCACGAGGTATGCGGGTGCTATTCCTTGAGGTATCCTTCGTCGGAGTTGAGGATTGGATTGGTTAATTATCACCTTGACTGACATTGTCCAAATTCACATCTTCAAGGAATCTCAGTCTGTCAAAAGAATTTGAGATAGGAAAAATAGAATTGTTTATATCCTTAGAAACTTGAATCAAACCTTTAGACGTTTTGGGAACCATAGGGACCCCGACCATGCTTGGCTTGGAAGTCTCAGGCTTGTCAGTAGGAGGATTTGGCATATCAGCATTCTGTTTGTTATGAACGTGTCCAATTTTTTTAGTACACGAATTAGCAATATGGCCAATCTTATGGCAAAAGCTACATAAGTTGGGAATACAGTGATATTTAACATGCTGCCATAATCCACTACCACCGCAGTCAATCCAGATGCGTTCCACTAATGATTTGGCAATATCAATCTCAACGCAAACAATGGCTTCTGATGTGTGAGTCCATGAAGCAGTAGAATCATGTATGCGCAGGACCTTCCGCAGGTTTCCAGCAATGGAACATAGAAAATCCTTACCATAGAAGTTAACCGAAAGGGCAGGAAAACTTACCCATATGGGCATGATTGAAGGGTCCGAATTGAAATCAAAATCAGCCGACCATATGAAAAATCTAAAGAGGAAGCCTTTGACATAAAGACTCTTTCAGAGAAGCACCTTTAAGAAGTCCTCTTCGAGAGAGAATCTCAACAGAATGTGGCGCGGGTTGAGAATGCTGAGGAGAAAGTCTTGTTGGAGATTTAAGCGTTGAGACAAAAAACTTTTAATCTCTGGGATCGGAGGTCTACCATATGAGCATTTGGCAATGATAGCGAATTCAAGAGGCTTATAGGATTGCACCACTTCTAGCCTAGAGAAGAAAACCATGGGTTCCCCACCATCTGTATAAGCAGGCGGCTTGACACCAATAGCAATCTTTGGTGGATAGAGAGAATGTGCAAGTGCTTGAAGGAAGAGAGGTTTAGGAGAAGAGAGACGCTCGGGGGGATGGGTGTCTCCATCCCCCTGAGGGGGAGCCGCCATAAGCTACAACACCATGCAAACCCTAGCAGGAGAAGTCAAAGTTGATTTAACGTGCAGAACTTAGGCACTACTTCCAGTCAGGAATTCGGAGTCTAGGAGCACTTCCAGAGTTAGGTTATCTCATGAACGGCGATCATATGATTCTAGGATTAAAAGACCTCTTATTGCACTTAATTTCATACTTAGTACATGGAGTATTGGTTGTTTTACCATGACTTGTCATCGCATGCATGAACCATAGCCCTAATTGAACTAAAAGGAAAACCTCTTGTCATTTTACAAGAACCAATGCATATTGTTGGCCTCTACTTCGTTCTATCATGTTATACAGTTTATATATGTTGATTTCCAGGCATGATATGCTTTGGGTTAAGCATTTAAGTTACAATATTTAGTTTTCCTGTCAGCCGGGTCTAAACGGCCTAATAATGGATCGCCAGTTATTGGTTCGCGGCCCAACGATAGATCGCTTGTCAAGGTAAGCAGCCAATCGTCAGACCATTTTGATAGTCCGCTCAATGAAGATACCACGCATATCAGCGAAGTTGAGTTGGTTACACAAACCACTGTGCCAATGGTAGAATCAGAGAAAAAAACCGAGTAAATCTGACAATAGTTTGATACATGTCAGAAGTCATTCGGAACTACAAATTGGGGCCCAGAGGGTTCAAAATTAACATTCTCAAAGTGTTGCATTAGACCCTAGGCAGTGAGGGGTGTCGAGCCTCCATCTGAGTCAGCTCGAAGCCATGAAACACTGAAGATGATGAATTTACCAAAATAACCTCAATAGCCATAATGAGTCAGTGCACTTTATTTAAAAAGTGAATTGGCACATGTTTTTCAAAGGAAAAAAAGTGATGAATCGGTGGCACACTTCCTTTGGAATTAATCAGTGGCACCTTTTTCTTAAAAAGGTGAATTGGCATTTTTTTGAAGTGAGTCAATGCCTCCCTTTACAACGTGAGTCGACACCCCTTAAAATGGTGAATCGGTGCACTTTTTCAAATTGAGCCGGCAGCCTTTGCTTCAATGAATGGGAACCCCTTCAAAAGAGAATGAATTGGCGGGGTGAACAGAAGGTGGGCAGGTGAGTCGGTGCTGCTGCCCTAGGGTCCTGTCCGCCCTCCGATCCTTTGCTTTCACCTATAAAAGCCCCACTTCCAGTGTCGCAAAGAAGGAGGGAGAAAAAAGAGAAGATAGATAGACAGATAGAGAAGAGAAGTAGTAAAGTAGAAGATAGAAGAGGAGAGAAAAAAAAGATAGAGCAGAGGGAGGGGACTGAAGGGAAGCTGTGCAAGGTGGGTCTTCAATGTAGGAGCCCCCAAAGGAGCTGAAAGCCCCTTCTTCTATTCTCTTGTTCTTTCTTCTTATTCGTTTTGTTTCTCTTGTACCCTTTGTTCCTAATGAAATGAAATAAGAAGTTTCTAGGTCTCTCATCTTCTAATTGTGTATCGACATTTTGAATGTTTATATCGGTTCCTCGATTCTTCATTACTCGTTGTGTCATTTCCTCCGAATCTTAGCGCCTCTACTTAGCAACCAGAACCACATCCCAATCGTAAGGGGGGCCCTGTATGGGCTACATCCATTTACAATGCCCTATGATCGGTCAGGGATTTGTGGTTTTCTGTTCGAAGCCTACTGCCAGAATGGCCAATGGCCATGCCCAAAGGGTAAACGTGCATCTGTGAATGCATATGTTATGTTGGCAAAAAAATTGGTGGGCGCACAGATTTTGGTTGATGGTCAAACGCCCTTTCACCCATTTCAATGGGTTATAGCGGAGTCAGTACACTCCAACATTTGTTTCAGTCACAGCATCATTCATTCTTTGAGGGTCGTAATGTGCATTTTGTTTGGGTGTTCGGTAGATTGCCCTTAAGGGCTCTGCCCTCTGAGCTCCCCTTTTCAGGCGCTTTCAAACTCAAGGATGAGCCCTTCTGCATGGGCTGGGATTGCTTCTTCTAGCCTCTAGAGGGAATCCTCAAATCATCAACAGGATGATGGTTTATCCACTATGTTGATTGTGTCCCGAATGTTTGTTTACGGGGCCGAAGCAGTTGTCCCTGTAGAAATTGAACTGGCGTCGTATCGGGTGGCAGTTCATGCTGGGCTACCGGACCAAGATCAATCCGAGATTGAAAGGAGGCTAGAGGAACTATCCTGTCTGGAGGGTAGGGGACTCTAAGCTTACAAGCATTTACAAGTCTATCAAGCCCGTACGATGCGTGCCTACGACAAACTAGTCAAGCACGGGACGTTCAAGAATGGCGACTTGGTTATGCTCAAAGAAAAAGAGGTCCTAGCGGGAAGATCCAGCGGGAAGATCCAACCCAACTGGCGTGGGCCTTATGTCATCCAGAAGGTCTTTGAAGGGGGAGCCTACATGGTCGTCGACCACAAAGGCAACAGTCTGTTCCCGCCTCTCAATGGGAAACACATGAAGCTCAATCATGCGCCACCGCAAGAGTTTTTACAGCGGTCCACACAGAACGCATTGAGTCAGCAACTCCACCCTATGATAGTAGACTGTAATATCTAGTCCCACCTGGGCGTGGTCACTGTCGTACCATTATTATCGCCCTTCGGCACATTTTGTCCCACCGGGATTGGCCTCAGTATGCCCTCTCGGGCTGCCAACCCATCATGCCCTCCGGCACATTTTACCTGCTAAGGATTGACCTCAGTATGCCCTCTCGGGCTGCCAGCCCACCTTGCCTTTTCGCCCATTTTATCTTCTGGGGATTGACCTCAGTATGCCCTCCCGGGCTGCCAACCCACCTTGCCTTCCGGCACATTTTACCTGCTAGGGATTGACCTCAGCATGCCCTCTCGGGCTGCCAACCCACCTTGCCTTTCGGCCCATTTTACCTGCTATGGATTGGCCTCAGTATGCCCTCTCGAGCTTCCAACCCACCTTGCCTTTTCGCCCATTTTACTTTCTGGGGATTGGCCTCAGTATGCCCTCCCAAGCTGCCAACCAACCTTACCTTCCGACACATTTTACCTGCTGCTAGGGATTGACCTCAGCATGCCCTCTCAGGCTGCCAACTCACCTTACCTTTCGGCCCATTTTACCTGCTAGGGATTGGCCTCAATATGCCCTCTCGAGTTGCCAACCCACCTTGTCTTTTTGCCCATTTTACCTCCTGGGGATTGACCTCAGTATGCCCTTTCAAGATGCCAACCCACCTTGCCTTTCGGCCTATTTTACCTTCTAGGGATTGACCTCAGTATGCCCTCTCAGGCTGCCAACCCATCTCGCCTTTCGGTTCATTTTACCCTCCTAGGGGTTGGCCTCAATATGCCCTTCGGGCCGCCAAACCACTTTGCCTTTCAGCTCCTTTTACTTTCTAGGGATTGGCCTCAGTATGTCCTCGCAGGCTGCCGACCCATTTCACCTACCTGTTTGCAAGTTCAACTTGTTGTCCCACTCGGGCTCGACCTATGCATGTCTTTCCTCGGCTGCCAACCCATTCGGCAAACCATCCCTGCCTCTTGGCACCGTAGGTCCTTAAAAAAAAGGGGGGGTTAAAAATACTGATACCCCAGCGGACTTGGTTGTTTCCATTAGGGGAGCAATCTGCCACTTGGACCAATGAGGAATGAGTGGAGGGTCCTGCAGGGCCTACATGGACTTTTGCACATAAACCCACTAAAATCGAAGGACTCACATGTTGGCTCATAAAGCCTTACAATTACAAACATACTTTTCTAAGGATATAAATGCAAACTAAAAGGACTCAAATGCAAAATAAAAAGTTAGTGCTCGGTGTCGATTCCCATCAATTCTCCCCAGGTGGGAAGAACTCGACCCCGTCGAGTAAGGGGTAGCTGCTCGTGTGTCTCTCCGACGGATCCGTCACCGCACTAGGAAGCGCGGAGTATGCTCCACTCCTAGATATCGGCACCTGCTCATCCCGTATACATTCTATATGCTACGCTGCAGGGAATGAGGCTAGTGGTGGACACTCCAGGGTGGGGTCACTCTCAAGGAAGGGAGATGGCTCATTGACTCACTAGGAATCACCGCTATGTCCCTTTGGTGACTAGATCCGATACACTAAGAAGAGCTGAACCCGTATCTCTCTAGCAAGTCCACAACGTGCGCATAAGAATCGACTTGCCTTACACTCGAAAAGGACAAACATTGTGAGCTTACGATAGACTCGATCGACTCATGACATACTGGACAAACAAAGAAAAACACAGACTCTTACATGACCCTAAACCTACAGTTAGTCTGACCCATACACATGCAATGGTGGACTAGGACACCCGAATGTGTGCCATACATGCATTTGATGTAACCAGAGGTTGACGTCATGGGGGACTCCTAGACACCCAAGTTTTAACCAGTCATGCATCGAGCTCCTATTGGACTTGGGTGTGGGAAGTTTGGGAGGTTCGGGTGGGCCAGGAGAGCCGAAGTCTTCATTACCCCCATATGATGTTTTGGACCCATTGCTATGTGGAGGTAGCTTGGCCCGAGTGGGAGGGGTGTGGTAAAGGACTTCCCCGGCAAGGTAGACGGGGAGTGGTGGGTCATGAAGCTCACTAGGGAAGGGGTCAAATGGGTCAAAGAACGTATGACCCCTAGTGGTAGGTTCATCCATTACATAGTCCCATGTTTGAAATCCGTGAAGGTGTAAATGGTCACCTTCATCCATCGTGGTAGATGGGACAGTGTATAGGATATAGGGTTCCTCCCTTGGGACAAATGGACTAAAGTGAGGCTCGATCGGCAAGGGAAGGAGTAAAAGGATCTCCATGGTAACACAATCCTGGCAGGGAGATGAAGGGAAATCCTGTCCCACCGGGCATGCCAAACCTGGGACCAGTAGCCCGCATCGACCTGAGCACTTCGCTGACACACTGCCCGTTAACCCAGGATCAGCACTTTTGGACCACTATTGTAGCCTGTTACCTCCCTGCATGGAGTGGGCCATAATTTCCATGTTGTAATTAACTATATTTACGAAACTGAGAGTACAATTCCTGGCCGGGAAGGTCTTCCCCATGTCCCGAGCATGGAGGTATGTTTCTGCTCCTCACTTTGTCATTTGCTTGTTTAGTATATGTTTAAATGCCGCGCTTGCATGAGATGGGATTCCTAGCTCGCTGTAAATTCCATCACCGCTGTGAGAGAGCATACACGTGACCCATCCTGTGACCCATTTTGGGCTTAGAGGAGTGTAAACCACCCTTGACTCAATGCCGATTTCTTAACCCTGCGGATCCACGCACTTCTATCGCTAGGGACGAGTCGTGAGTTGCGCTTCTTGTTGAGGACATTTCTCCTCTTCTGGAGATCCTTGGAGTCACACCGAGGTGTTCTTATTGTACGTGTCTTGCTGGTTGCATCTGTCCCAGGCGAGTTGAATCAACGTAGCGAGTCCAAGGTTGCATTGTCTATCTGAGTCACACCCGTCCTGCATCAATTTCTTTCCATGCTGGGGCAAAAATGCATGTTTTTGGGTTGAGTGACCGATTCATCAATTTGGTGAGATTTTTATGGTTTGAATTGGACCTCCTAGTGCTAAGGAGGTTTGGGAAGAGTTTCCCCATGTTCTCCCCATCACCTGGGATGATTGGGGCATGGATCGGATGATCTTGCGCAGATTCACAAAGGTCTAGATCATAACTGATATTGCAATTGGTTCCCCAACCTCATTTGTCTTCTGGATGATGAACGCAGTGTGCCTAGACATCGCGTTCATTTGAGAACACCAAGGTCAGGTGGTTGTGGACACGGTCCCGTGACCCACCATGTCCATGGTAGGTCACGGCCTTCAAATTGACTGCAACCACTTAACATGATCGACCCTTCAACCACGTCCCCAGCCAGTCAACCAGCCCATGCAGGGCCTGCTAATCGACCCTCGCTGGTAGGTTGACTAACCGCAATGGTAGGTTGACCAAACCCAACCTTTTACGCTCAATTTGGCCTCCAGTAGACCCAGTTGCGACCCCTTGGTCGACTTTTGGCCTTGTGGATGTCCCAGACACCCCGTGGGGACAAAGACCCTATCTTTGGGTGTCCGGAAGAATCATTGTTCCTCAATTAGCATGCCCGTGTGGTTTTGAGGGTCCAAGTGACCCCATGTGTTCTGGTGTTTCTTGTTTCGCTACATTGAGTCACTCTGTATTTGTGTAGGTGTAGAGGGCTGTCCCTGCACCATATTAGTTTTCAGAAAGCAATTTTTGTGTGGGCCATGAGTGTGGCCATTAACTGTGAATCCTAGTAACCCAGCCTGGGGCTCAAGTCTTCTTAGTCTCCTTTAGGGAAGGAATGAACTTGGCACTTATGGGCCATCTCATAAGTTCTCAAGGCCGTGGTTTTTTATTCTAGGACTAGGAGGATTTAATGACAAGGTGCCGTATTGTACAAGGGTCTTGGCCTGAGTCGCTTGGCTCAAGGACTGTTAGATTAGTAGGTCCAGTTGACTGTCCAGAGTCTAGTCGCACCGAGCCACCCGGTACTTCATGATTCTTGTGATGGGTGTGTGTAAAGCTTTGGTACTACGAGTTTTCCTCTCTGCAGAGAGTGTCCATGTTCAGTGACTCCCCACTAGTCGTAGTTTGCCTAGGCACTCAAGTGCCAACCCACTTGGGAGTGGTGGAGAGCTAGACCCAGGAAAGACGATTTTAGGCTGGTTGTTGTAGGGCCTCCCACTATGGTGGCTCGAGTCTGGGTCAAGAGGAAAACTAGTTAGAGGGCCTAACGTAGCATCGTCTGTTAGTGTATGCACACGTGGTCAAGAACTTCATATGCGTGCTGACGAGCATGACCCTGACTAGAGCCTTATCCTTGTGTTACTTTTACGGTGTCTCAGTTTCTACCTGGGATGAGTAGGGAGACACTTGAGGCACGGACTAAGTCATTAGTGGATGCATCCGGCCTTGCTTCTAGTGGGCAATGCTCCTATCACGTGACACATGACTCTCTTGACTCATGGTTTGGTTTCCTGTCTATGAGACATGGCTTTCGGGTAGCTTCTACGTGCTTTCCCGACGTAAAGGTCTAGGGTTCCCGGTAGGGTTGCCGAGGTCTCACCCGTAGACAATGTAGGGTTCACGGCAGTGAGGTCGAGACTATAGCATTGGACTGTGTGGTCTTTGTTAGGCTATTGTCTACTAGGACAGGCCTTCATGACAAGGATGTCATGATTTTTTCAGTAATGTAGCCATAGTTTTACCGATGGTTTGATAGTCCCAACTGCGAGATCGGGGTTTCCTTTCCGTGCCGTTAGGAGTAACTTGAGAGCTATGTTTCTGCCGCCTTCTTCCTTTACTATTGTAGCTACATCCGCTGTTGTTACTATTATTATTGTTGTTACCACACCACTGTTTACTAGTGTGGGGATCCGTGGGACCCCTATTGAGCTAACGAGACGAGACTCACCCCTTTCTTTCAAGTGTTGCGGTTCCTCCTCGAGGTTCAGAGGTGCAGCACTAAGGTTCGTAGGCTCCAACTCGCCAAAGTTAGGGGCGTACCTGGCATTTGAATAGGTTTTTTTCCCTATTATGAGGCTCTCATCTCTAGAGACAGGATGGCGTGACGCCTGGGAACCGAGCGAGTCAGAATTCACACCGACTCCCAATTGGTCGTCAGCTAGGTCAACGGGGACTACGAAGCTTGGGAAACGTAAATGATTAAGTACCTCCAGCTGGTGAAGGAAATAGCCTAATTATTCTAGAGTTTTCAAGTAATCTAAATAGCTTAAGAAGAAAATTCCCGAGCGGATGCCCTCTCTCGCTTGGCCTCTTCCATCAGCCCAGAGGGCGCCCGATCGGTCCTCCTCGAGGAATTAGAACGACTAAGGGTAGAAACCGAGCACGTTGCCATTGAACAAATATCATCTAGTGACTAGCGGGCCCCATATATATCCTGTCTCTGGGATTCCCAAGAGCCCCTAACCCTCGAGAGGCTCGAAGACTGAACAACTAAGCTGGGCATTTTGTCCTCCTAGACAAGACCCTTTACCGAAGATCCTTTTTTGGTCCCCTCCTCAAGTGCCACGATGCTCCAGAAGCTTGCTGAGCGATCGAAGAAGTCCACGAAGGCATCTGTGGCGCACACCAGGGAGGGAGGTCGATCTCAAGGATCCTACTACGACAAGGCTACTGGTGGCCCACTCTTCAGCACGATTGCTCAACTTACATTTGGAGATGCGATCGATGCCAGCAGTTTGACCACCTAGTCCACCAGCCGGCCTCAGAACTCATGACCCTAACCGAGCCTTATCCTTTTTGCTTGGTGGGGGATCGACATCCTGGGTCCATTCCTTGTGGCACAAGCTCAGAAGAAATTAGTCATTGGCACCATCGACTATTTTTCCAAGTTGATCGAGGTTGAGGCCACCGCCAAAATTACCAAAGTAGTAGTTTGGAGTTTCATTTGGAGGTCAATCATTTGTTGTTTTGGCATCCCCCGAGTGATCATGAGTGATAATGGTCGGCAATTTGATTCCGCTTATTTTAAGAATAAGTGCGTCAACCTACACATACACAACCACTTCACTTCCGTAGCCCACCCCCAGTCTAACAGGATGGTCAAAAATACCAACAAAACTATCCTCAAAGGTATCAAGACCAAGCTAGAGAAGGCCAAGGGTAATTGGCTTGAGGAATTACTTAACGTACTATGGTCGTACTGAACTACTCCCAGAGTCGCTACCGGTGAGACTCCTTTCCATTTGGTGCATGGCATAGAGGCCGTGATTCCCTTGGAGATTGGCAGTCCTTCCCTCTGAGTTATCAACTTCTTGCCCAAGACAAATGAGCAGAAGTTGTTAGAAAACTTGGACCTAGAGGACGAGGTATGTGAGGTCGCGAGGATCTGAGCTACAAAATATCAACGACGCATGACTCGGTACTACAACGTCAAAGTCTGAGACAGACAATTCCAACCAGGAGACTTCATTCTAAGAAAAGTCGAAGCCTCTCGACCATTGGAAGTGGTGGGAAAGCTGGACCCTAACTGAGAAGGTCCATACCGAGTGGTTGAGACGCTTGAAAAAAGAGCGTACCGGTTATCTACCATGGAAGGAATGCCCATCTCTCGGCTCATTAGTCATGAGGCACACCACAGTTAGTATGAACAGTTTGTCAAAAAATGAATCAAGCTCCCCCCGAGAATATGCAATCAGCATGATGAATTTAAGAACAAACAGTAACAACCATGTCAATTGGATTTTCATGATAACTCCCCCTCAACTTGTGCATGATCTTCAAGATGCATTTGAGGAATTAACCAAGGGGGTTATGCAGCCTATGACCTATATGAGCAATGGACCCATGGTACTGGGCGGAGGTACATCCTCATGCATAGTGAATGCTTTCAATTGGACTCATCCAACTTTCCACAAGTCACCATTCTATATACCAAGGGTTCATGGTAATGAAATGCAGCACATACTAGCATGTAAGGCAAGAAGCAAGTGTTGGGTCCCTTAGCATGACATGCATAGGAGTGTATTAGACCACAAGATAATGCTCAACGTCCATAACACATGCAGACTGAACTAAAGTGCAGACTCACAAACTCCCCCTTAGTCCGATGCTTATGAAAGTTAGAAGATTAGATGTCCATATGCATGATGAGTTGAATTGTATGCAGCCATGATAGACATCATCAAAAGTGATGGTTCAAAATGATAAGAAGGAATTACATATGGCTGCTAAAAGAGGGAGTAGCAACAGACTAACTGCAAACTTGCAGGTCATTAACAACAATTCATCATCATAGCAATTCCCTCAACATAACAGTTTCAAGCACATCAAGTTCTAAATTCTGGTACTAGGTGGAGAACTTAGATCCAAATATCACCTCACACAAGGTGCTGTCTTCCTCACAGGCTTAGCTCATCACTCTAACATCCACCTTTTGATATACCAGAAGTTCAGTCATTCTAAACATCAAGATTTTCAATTTAATCAAGAGGAAATTTTCAGCAATTCAAAAGGAGGGTTTTCAGACTTGCAAGATTTTATTGAAAGTAGGAAAATTTCACTGAACAACTGAAGGTAGATATATCATACAGACTCAAACATGAACTAAAGATCTATTTACATACTTGTGCCTTGAGCATTCAACTTCTTGATCATCCGTTGTTCAGCTCCAAGGCACCCTGCACCCAAAAATCTCATTTGGGATTTTTAGGTACCCAAGCTTGCTTGGGTCCAGAAGGGTTAGTTCCATGTCTAGCATACACATTTTTCCTCATTCATCACTTCTCATCCAAGGACAATTACAAACACATGTCCATATTCACCATAGTAAAAGTAGTGCACAAAAGATTTTACATTCTTTCTTTGTGCATGTGCATCAAAATTTTGTGTGTGAACATGGAATTTAACATTCTTGGCATGAGAGTAATTTCTTCCTTTCAGATGCCAACAGTCTCGGACTGTGTGGCCAATTTTACCACAATGGAAACAACAGGGAGGAATGTTACTTCTAGTGGCTTTGGGGTGCGTCGACCTGACGTGTTGAGAGCGTCGACGCACTGGGTCATACCTGGGCTTCTGAGCATGCTTTGCCTCAGCATCTACCTGTCCCTTGCCCTTGCCTTCCAAATTGTTCCTTCTATTTTTGCCTACTCTCCGAAGCCCCTCAGCGGCTGGTCATTCCAGCTATGTTGCGGGTGAAGAGTTGAATGCTTCCATCCTTCTTTGTTTTTCTAGTAAATGGTCTTCGGAGGATGGTTGGCCTCTCAGAGATCGAAGTCCTTGCCCCCAGCTTTCGCGGAGGTGAAGCAATGTTGTAGCAGTGTTGACGGCCTATCAGCCCTGCTCCTAGGGGAGTGTGAGATTGGTGTCCCTCTTGGATGTCTCCCACGGTCCGTGCCAGTCTCTGCTGGCTTGAAAGGATGGTCCATGGGCCACGTAGACAGGTTCTGGTGGCATGATTTTCTTCCTTTTGGCCCTGTGGAGCTGGGCAAGTAGGTGATAGTGCCCCCTCCCATGCTGGGAGTGTGCAGGCCGAGCACCTTGGATAGGCCTTCTTGCCGCAAAGGCTGCACTGGTGGGACCCTCCTCCTGGCTGGGCACGAGTAGTAGATGCCGGGGTGGTGTGGGCTAGGTCCATCTTCTCAGCTTGTAGATCTTTCTTTGGTCCTTCTAGGTGGACCCTTTCAGACTTTCCTCCCATAGCAGAGACGGCGCGGGTCCTCTTGGGCACCCAGATCTGTTTGAGCTTGGTTGGCTTTGGGGTCAACCCTCCCTTCACCTTGGACACAGCACGGTCCATCCTGATCAGGGCCAATACTTCAAAAGGATTGTGCACCGACACAATTGCAATCATTCTTCGGGATGTGATTCTGGCCTGACGGTCATTCAGAAATACTTGGACTCCTCCGATAAGCACGGACTTTCCTGAAGTAGACAGTCGACTCTGCAGTGTGCCGGCATTCTTCTTGGCTGCCCTCCTAGTGGCCGACGTGCGCTTCCGATTGACGGAGGTGTGGTGGTCAGCTTGGTGGACGTGGCATCCGACCATCTTGGTCTTGTCAGATGTCGCGATTGCAGCGGTGACGAAGTCCACCTCCTGGGTCTCCAGGAGTTCCATGAATGCGGCCCCCAAGAAGTTGGGGAAGCCGACGACAGGCGGGAAGTTGTCGAACCGGATCGGCACGGCCAAGTAGCCACGGGTAACATGACTAGCCACAGCGAGCGGTCTGAAGGAGACAGCCATCACGATCACAGGAATGCAATCCCTACAATTAAAGATTAAACAATTAGTATTTCAAGAAGGGACTGCAGGGCCCTTAATCCTGGCGAGGAGATGAAGGGTGATTTTTGTCCCATCGGACGTGCCAAACTTGTGGACGCACTTTTATTAAATCATTTAATTTTATTATTTTATTTATTTATTATTAGTCTATTAAGTGCGTGGGCGTGTCAGTCACATGTGTGATGATTTATTCGGGCTTTGAGGAAGTCCTTGGTGTGCTTGATCTGACTAATCAGACAACTGTGTGATTCGTGTCGGGATCAAAACCCACTGTGCCATCAAGGTCACGGCGTCATTTACATCTCCTTGGAGGGGAGAATACCCTTGATTAATCTCCAGGAATAAGGGCCCTGTGGCCTGAAGAAGTAATACTAACTGCATGAAATAAATGGGCGCAAACGAGGCTAAAGCGAAAGCTATAAAACCTATCTAAACAGTTCATAACAGCTAACTATATGCTAATTTAATATAAATATAAGCGTCAGGAGCTAAATCTACCAATAGAATAAACCTTAGCTAACAAAGTGATAGGAGAAAGGAGAAGGGAAGACCACTAGAAAGTAGAGACCAGACGCGACCACTGATGGCTTACACTGCATCTCAAGTAACTCGCAAGTCAGAGAAACACAACAAGCGAGAGGCGAAACAGTACCAAAAAATAAGAACTAGTCAGGGTAACACTCATCAGTGTTAGTCCAAGCCCCTAATCGCGTGTGCATACACTGGCTTATTATCTTGAGCCAGGTCTCTAGCTAGTTTTCCCCCCAATAGGACGCTACCGACAAGCAATGGGGCCCACGGAAACTAGCTTAAGAATCAAAAATCGAGACTATCCCGCCACCTCCCCCCGGTGGGCTGGCTCAACGGTCGTCAGGCTACAACTAGTGGTTCTGTCACAAGAAAAGAGAAAGTAACTCTATTGGGATCTAAGAGTATGCCACAGACTTATAAAATAGTTTAAACATGGCAATCATGCAACATGGAATGCATAAAAGAACGAGCTTGCAACACTTAACATTCTAAGGGACGTGATGGTCAAACATTGACCTGTCACAGTCTCTAGCGGTCAAGGATAGGGGCGTTACAAGGGCTGTGGCGCTCCACTGATAGGCCGCTAAACTCACCTGAGACTATAAAAATCCACAGGAAACTTGAACTCTGACGCTCCAGGGTTGGCGCGCTACAAGGCTCTGGCGGTTGCACGATAAGCTGCCAGGCCAACCGCCCTACGGGGTCAAAGGTCAAACGACTTGGTCAAAGGTCTGTAACGGCCTAATGGTCGGCCACTACGATGGGTTTGACGCACCCCTGTTGGGCCGCCACAAGGTCTATAACGTGTTCTCTGTGGACCGTTACCGTGTAACAGTCTCTGGAAGGGCCGTTACCCTACCTGAGAACCGAAATGATGGAGTTCAAAATCGAACTCCCTCCCGATCGAGCCGGACCGATGGGAATTGCGTAAAAAGCCTATTTCCTGCCAAACCACCAACATATAACCACATTCTACAACTAGAAAACCCAGTAACAATGCTCATGGTGGATTAAAATGTAAGAACGAGATTCATGGCACAAAAAATGAAAATGACGATGGGCATGCTATTTAAGACACAACGACGATGGGCATGGCACAGGGAATGCTCCTAGCAAGCTCGGGTATCCATCCCCCTACTTAATTGCGTCGAAAACGCCGTTTGGGGCACATGCAAGCGAAGGGGTGTCGCTGCTCCTCTCATTCCGTCCCGCCTCTACACTTCACGAATCGCCCCGAGGTGGGCGTCAACACGTTCCACGCGACGCGAGGAATCAGCCGGTACCTATCTCACCTCCGTCCATGGCCCGGCTAGGCCACACCCTGAAGGAGAGAGAGGGGGGGAGCCACGTGAGAGAGAGAGAGAGAGAGAGAGAGAGAGAGAGAGAGAGAGAGAGAGAGAGAGAGAGAGAGAGAGAGAGAGAGTTTTTAACTAGTTTCGACCACAACCGAGACCGAAACTAGTACTGTCATCCTTGTTTCTTATATTCGGGCAAGTGGAAGAGTCAGTGGCGGCGATGGCGGAGACAGGTTACTTAGTGATGGGCGGTGCCCTTCTCCGCCTCTAGCGGTGGGCAATGGTGAGGGGGACTTTCCCTAACCCAAGGATGGAGAGGATTCGCATTTGTCTGGAGGGAACTTTGCTTATCCTCTGTGACGAGGAAGGACTCTCCTTAGTCCGGAGGTTCATGAAAGTGGAGAGTGGTAGTCTATGCTTTGCTCCGGTGGGGTCCCATGCGACAATGGAAGCCATTGTCTACATGTCCACTACAACTGAGATGCCAGCCGTGATCACTATTGACATCGGCGGGACACCTTCGCCATCCGCGGGGACACCTTCGCCATCCTGCTTCGTATCAAAACAGAGTTGCAGGGAGTGCCGCCAACACAGTTAGGGCAACACAGCCCACGGTGGGAGTAGGAAGAAGGCCAGGGGGGTTGTGGCACAACAGAGGCAGGCGATTCAAATTTGAATTGCACCGCTACTATTCACAGATCGGGTGGTTCAAAGTTCAAACAACTTTGGGCCAAATGCTTGCTGGGCTCGGGCTCCAACAACTTGGCCGTTCTAGCAACCTTTGGGCCAAATGCTTCCTCACCCAAACCCAATACCAAGTCCGAATTCGTACCCACTTGCTCGTGACTTACCAATCCGGGAATCAAGGGTTAAATGGGTCGAACGGACCCGTTAAGATTCATCTCCTTCGCCCGATTGCTGCACGCAGTCTCTCGCAACAGATGGTGACTGAGGGAAGCTCTGGTGGTTGAACACCTTTGGCAAGCAACGGTGAATAGTGTTGGCACCCTATCGGCAACCGACTGACTATCACAAAGAGGAATGCAGAGGCGAGCCATTGGTCGTACGCAAACTACTTTTGGCCATCCCCGCTGTAGGAGAATCTAAGGAAGGCAGAATCGGATTGGATCAGTTGATCCGATTGATTTTGAGCCAAAATGATCTGACTTCGAGCCCCCCAACCTAATTCTTACTGCGGATTGGTGGGTCGGGTGGATTGGCCTGAGATCGGTCTAGATCACTCGATCCCACACCAGGATAGACCGTTCCGGCCCGGTTCCAGCAACATCTTGTGGCTCTGCCTATCCTTCCCCATTCAACATCCAAAAAAGGTGAAAAAAGAAGATGAAGAAGAAGATTCAGGGTGATGATGAGGATTGAAGAAGAAGAAGAAGAAGAAGAAGAAAAGAAGAGGAGAAATGAAGAAGGGGAACCCCCCCAAAAAAGAAACTTACTTGTTTACGGTCACAATTGACACCTACCGCCGCTATCGTTGCCATAGCCATCACCGCCACCGGCCACCATCTCCTCCTCTGCCGCCCCAACGTCATCGGCCATTAGCTAGGGCAGCCACCTCCTCCTTGTTCTACTCCAAGCGCTAGGCACACTGAGGTGGAGCGGAACCCATACTCTCCTACCAGGCCTTCAACACATGCATGCGAATCCGATGTAGTTGCAGAAGGTGGAAATACCCATGTTCTTTCTCTTTATCTATTATTCATTGTTGTTTTGAGTCAGTATATATGTAAGATGTACGACTGCTTGATAGATTTTTTTAGT
This sequence comes from Amorphophallus titanum, assembly GCA_024336825.1. Classification (NCBI taxonomy): domain Eukaryota; kingdom Viridiplantae; phylum Streptophyta; class Magnoliopsida; order Alismatales; family Araceae; genus Amorphophallus; species Amorphophallus titanum. The sequence goes on from JANBPO010003772.1 coordinate 6,321,075, forward strand.
GTAACACAGTCCCCTCTTTTCCGCACGAAAACCTTCTTCTTTGTCTCCGCTCTTCCTCTGTTTTGTTGCATGTTAACAGAGGGTTCTTCACTCTACCTCCCATTTGCCCAACAGTTGTGGTATCAGAGTAGCCAGGTTCGACAGAAACTGGGTGAATAGAAGGTTGTTTGCTACAGCAACAAGCCTTCCAAGAAGCAAGTGGCAGCGGTTTCAGAATTTGAAACAGATGAAAAGTTTGATGCACACCAAGTGCTTGACAGAAGTTCTAAAAGAAGGTTTTTAGCATGACTAATGGTATGGCTACCCTGAACCTTTTTCAATCGTTAGTACCTATTTTTACTGGAGTAAACTATGAGTTCTGGAGTATCAAAATGAAGACCTTCTTCATTTCTCAATATCTTTGGGATCTAGTTGAGACTAGTTATGCAGAAGCAGAGTGCTCCAAAGAGAAGGCAACAGACCTTAAGAAGCTTCCAAAGAAGGATGCCAAGGCATTACTGGTCCTTCAACAAGTTGTGTCTGACACAGTGTTTCATCAGATTGCAAATGCCACAAAGTCTAAAGAAGCATGGATCATCTTGAAACAAGAGTTTCATGGAGATGGAAAAGTAACTGGTGGGGACACCGGGCCCATTACTAGACGCCGCACCACCGCACCGAGCTTGTGGCTCGGAGATTCAGCTTCCTGAAGACTCGGCGTCACGTATTTATGTATTGCGTATGTATTGTGTGTAAAATATATGTATTACTACATGTATATTTCTTTTTGTCTTATTAGGCTAGTTATAGTCAAAGGTTGTTATATTTTATTTTTATTAAACCCACAAGTCAAAAGATGGGTTGGTGAGTCTTGTTTTATTAGGCTAGGACATATATGCAATTAGAAAAAGTTTTTGGGTATGGTTGTTATAGCCTCCTCTTATATAAAGGGGGCTAGGGTGTGTTATTTTGATATGATATGATGAATACATGAAAGCTTTGAAGGTTCCTTCACGTAAGAATGATCCTCTTGCCTCCTTCCCCTTCCCTCCTTTCTCATTTTGTGATATTTGAGTGTTGTCCGGTGTGAGACCATTCGGCGTGAGGTCGAGCTGCGCGAGGTAACAAGTTATCCCGTCCCGTTCGCGTCCCCGGAGTTACTGTCGATCCTTCCTCCGACGCCGACTACGTCAGAGGGAGATTTGAATTTGGGCTAGGGAGGAGTCTCTTCAGCCTTGGGAAGGTGGAGGGGTACTTGGGGAAGGAAAATGGGAAGTTGGGGGCTGGATGGTGGGGTGTGGATTGGGTGGAGATCTCTTGGGACTGGGGTGGAGTAAAGAGGGGTTGTTGGGGACTTGGAGTGAGTTATTGGAGGGGGGAAGAGAGAGAAAGTAGGTGGGAGGGGGAGGAGAGAGGGTGGGGTGCACCTCCCTTGATGGGAGAGAGAGAGAAAATTAGAGAGGGAAGGGACGTGGAAGTGAGGGTGGGAGGGTGATGGGAGGGGCAAATAAAGCATATATGTTAGTGACGACTGCTTACACAGTCTCCATGGTCTGCTAGTAGCTAGCTATTTGATTTCTTTCATTAAATAGGCAATCTGACATGCACAGTTTTGGTACTGGTAGCGTTTCAGACACCATGTCGCATGTTAGCAATATACATATTTCTCCTGACTAGAAGATCCAACATGCAGATCAGGTTTGGTCTGACAAGTTCCCAAATCCATCCTTAAAAGGTCTAGCTGTGTCCACATGGTTGCGTCTACTTAATTTGTTGTTCGTAGACGTGTTAGTTTAGGTGTCTACAATACTGGTTGTTCGTAGGTTTATACTGGCTGGGGCTTGGCTCACATTAGGGTTTTAGGTTTTTTTTTCTTGTTTGTGACCCACCTACCAGATTGAGGTGGGACCCATTTATATTCAAGTGGTACTCATATTCTATCCCAAGAGTGCACGGTTATGTGTAGTTAGCCCCCTGCCTTAATTGTCCATAAAACTAAAACATATGAAAGCCATGTTAAAGGATTGGAACAAATCTATTTTTGGTGACTTATTTGCTAACATTCAACAGGTGGAGGATTCCTTTCTTGATGCTTAGATCATGTTTGATCGTAATCCCTCACTAGCCAATTCGAATACTCCACACTCGGTGAAGAACATGCTTGATAAAATTCACCTGCAGGAGAATATGTTTTGGTGCCAAAAAGCCTAAATTAAATGGCTAAAGGAGTGGGATAAAAACACAAAAAAATTTCATTCTTATTTTTTGTCAAACAGAAAGTGGGATGCTAGGATCTGCGATGGCACAAAGGGAGGAGGCGTGGTCCCAGGCTGAGCTGGCCGCAGGGGCCCTAGACGTGCAGTGTGGAGCACCGCCCCCTCTGGCAGATGCGGTCCCCGGTGCATCGAGAGCAGCGGATATTTTTGATTTGTCCACCCAATTTCTGACATTGGCTCAGGAAGCACTGCTGCCAGTTGCCCTGTATTGGGCAAGGTTTAGGGATTTGAGCCGTTATGCACAGTCGGCCATGGCGGATCCATGATTTTTGACTCAACAGTTCATTACTAGACTGAGGCCAGAGATTCGTCGGACCCACATGGCGTCCGGGGTCACTGACATGGAGGTAGCATTCCGGACGGTGGTGATTTTGGAGGTAGAGCTACTGCGTGCCCAAGAGCATGGTCGGGCATTGCAATTCCTATAGGGTCTCCCTCAGATGGTTCAGGAGGAGCCAACCGCATCCTCTTCCCCTATCCGTGGTCCTCGTCGACGGAACAGGAGGAGGCATCGGTAGGCGGATCGGTGTGGTGTAGGGCGTATGCGTCAGTGACAGAAGAGCATGTTAAGGGAGGCCTCAGAGGAGTGTGTGCAGCAGCCAGCCACGAGGCGACCACGGCATGGCTCAGGCGGGTGACTGTAATTTGGCCCTGGCAGAGGCGCTCTTGTATAGTAGTTACGGCTTCAATTTTTGTCTAGCTTCTACCAGTCAGGGAACCTGGTTGCATCTCAAATTGACAAACAATTACTTTCAGCTGGTGCAAACATATGAATACAATATGTCGTGTGTGCTTTTGGTTCCTAGTCTACCCCTCATATCCCGTGCGATTTATCTTTTTTATGGTATTATCTCTTGTCTTCTTTATCAATTAGTTCATTTGGATTCCATGTGAGAATATTCACTAATAAGGTGAGAGTTGATTGCTTAAATACCCTTTTATCATTTATGTGAGAGCTTGTGGAATATTTTGTGCTGATATTTTATTTGTTCCAGTTAGATGAATGTCAACCATGACTAAGTATCACCTGTGGACAATGACATTGTAATTTAATTTGAGCGATGCCCGTAATAGCAGGATATCTTGGTGTCTCTCCCCTCATCCCTGCTTCTGCCATGACTCCTGTCCTCCATACCATGGTTCCTGTTGCTACTGCCTGTGATCCTCATCCACAAGCTTTCCATACAAAAGATGATGAAACAAAACCATTTTCATCTTTGCTTTTCTTAAAATTATTTTCCACTCCTTTGAGTTGGATAATGCCTACTTCACCCGCAACCTTGTCAAAAAGTTAATTTCAACCCTTCTACAAGTACCCTGCCCACAGATCCATTGGTCGTGTGGAGAGGTTACTTATAATCTCAGAAGGAATGACATGCCCCTCATGCTTGGTGATGGCAGTGCAAAATGCATGTGAATGTGGTTGCAGAGGTGGTGGTACCATGGATGAAAGTAAATTTGGGTATCCATGTGTTCGTCAGTGTGGATATGTAAATTCACATCATTGGCATCATGCCTCAGGATCCTCGCTCGTCCTTTGCTGTATTTGCATCATCATGGGTGTGTCTATGGTCTTGGATGCCAGGTCGTGATGGGCTGGTGGCAGTGTATGCGACAATGTAACACATGGCTGAGTTGTTAAGCAAGGTGCTAGTCAAGAAGGAAAGACGCTATAGGGAATGATTAATCCTGTGAGTAGTGAACGAGATGATGCTGGTGGTGCACTGTCCTGCAGTGGAGTAAGAGGAGGTGAAGGCTAATGGAAAGGGGTGTTTTTGGGTGGGCTGACACCTGCAGGGCATGTGCCAATCCGCATGGTGATGGCACGAGTATTCTTAAGCCATGGTGGATTAGGGGTGGGGTTGCGGGGACACTGGTTGAGATTACATAAAACCCAATTTTTGTTGTATATGACCATGATGCAGAGGATATATCTACACAGTTATTGACATTAGTGTATACTCTCCAATTTGGGTTATGATGGGGTAAAGCTGCCAATGCAAATTTATAGATGGGTGAAGTACTACTTAGTCTGTCCCTTAGGGGTGGGAGAGTTCAATAAGCACTTAACGCGCAAAATTTTTGATAGCTCCACTGTTGGGGGCATCTCCCAACCTCCTGCAAAAATGAATGTTCCTTCTCCCATTGAATTGGCGCGAGCTAAAAAGCAAGAGAAGAATAAAAAGAAGAATCTAAAGAGAAGGTTGAAACGCCAGGCCGAACAGGCCGCGGCGATGGAGGCCTCTAAGGAGTTAACTCGAAGTCCAATTCGGGATTTGCAAGGTAATACGAGATTTACTCAACATAGCATCGATTTTGGCATGTCTACAGAGCCATTGTGAAGCTGAGAGAAGTTTGTGAGAGCCAGTTGCAGTGAATTGGGAGGAAAGTAGAGTATCGGATTTGGAGCTTCCGAGAGGTTTTATCTTTGACTGCTGGATCATATCCAGAGTCAAATTGCTCACTGTGAGCTACAGTTTTTCTTTTCTGTCTCCCATCATTGTTTCTATCTTTATTTTTCTTGACATTTCTATAAGTTTTGTATCAGCGACAGAGGAGGATTCCTCTGGGAAGCTTAAGCTGTAAGGCTCAGCGGATGTTGGGAAGTTTTCCCCGAAGCTATGGATCAGTGGGTTGGAAGTTGTGAATCAGCAGTGAAGCCACACTAGTTTAAGTGTGGGGTGGATGTAGATCTCTACAGGAGATCAAACCACCTAAAAATTACTTGTCTCGTGTGCAATTGGTTCTTGGCAGTGTGCATTTGTCATTTCACTTTACTTCACGTTAGATGAATATCTAGGACTGATTGAGATCTGATTTAGTTCAACTATTCTATTCTGTCTGTTGCTCAGTCTCTCATCCACCTGGTATATCAAAAGGCGTGGTTGGAAGGATAGGTCACGCCAATTTGGAATTTCACCCCTTACATGAGGCTAGCCTCCGCCATCGTACCCTACCTAGATGAGTGACTAGCTATCTGTTAGAATTAGTTGCTGGGAATTGCTATTTTCTTAATTGTCTCACAGCAATCTAATTAATTCCGCATTATTTTCACTGCTGTAGATTTTATTTAGGGATTGATCTACTCACCCCCCCTCTAGATCTATATCAGCAACATAGCATCAGACACTGCTATGCATACCGTTGATGAATTTCTTCACCTTTGGACGTGCGTCATCGAATATGTGTGTAGCATATTGACCTAAAGTGGAGAATCTAGCCTTATAGCCTGCTACTGCCTTGCTTCCTTGTTCGAGGCTCAACAACTCTTGCTCCTTAGCGTCTCGTACATGTTCGGGGAAATACTTTTCTCAGAAGACAGCTAGGAACTCTTCCCATTATATGTCGCCAAATTGGTAGTCCACGAACGTGGTCCTCATCTTGGCCTTCCACCACAATTCAGCTTGCCCTTGTAATACATAGGCCGCTAGATTCACCTTCTCTTCCTTGGGACATCGCATTGCATGAAATTTCTTCTTCATTTCACTAAGCCACGACTCGACCGACTCTGGATGGCTCTACCACATAAAAATAGGAGGCGCCAACCTCAGGAACCGATCAAGCGCCGGCAAGTCGTGACATGGTGCGAGCACGGGCTGCTACAGCATTTGCTTCTGCATGGCCTGCATAAGCCCTTGGAAGCTCTGAATAAATCCCTCCAGATTAATTCCCACATTGGGCAACTGTCCATCGCCAACCTCCAGAGCATAGACAGCCCCGTCATTCGCCCCATTTGGGTCATCTACACCTGATCCCCTCTCATCCGCCAGGGGAAGTTCTCTTTGCCATCTTGGCAGCCGCATCGGGGCGTGACACCTTAACCCTTCCGAGTCTCCGGACTCGTGGGTGGTGGTTCGAGATTCGAATTATCAGGCCCTTCTCGGTATTCGGATCTAGGGTCATTACAGTTGGTATCAGAGCCTAGTTGTGGGAATACATAAGAATCATAAATAATTACAGTGGTCCACTAGTTCATAATAATGATGTACAATCAACACTGGCTTTGGGCATCGCATGTTTTATTGACTTTGCCATTTTCTGTGTCTTTTGTCTTTTACTTCAGGGCAAGTATGCCGCCGAGGCGGAGGACTCGCTCTCAGCAAGGCCAGTTGACAGAGATCCAGGAGGAGCAGAGCAGAATGCCACCGGTTGCCACTGAGGCAAGGGATACAACAAGGATTCCAGGGGCCGAGGATTTCTTTCGGGGCATGTTTCAACTCATGTCTCAGTAGTTTGGCAGAGATGCTGGTGAGGGCTCGTTGTCCAGGGGTGGGCCTGGTCATGCAATGAGGGACTTTTTTGTTCCATCCACCCTGCTATGGCAGCTTTCTAGACCTAGATGTGGCTAGAGACTGGCTTGATGTGATGGAAAGAGTGTTCAGCTCTATGAACTGTACCGAGGAGGACAAGGTGATGTTGGCTTGTAACCAGTTGCAGGGTATGGCTTGAGCTTGGTGGTCTTCAAAGTGGAAGACGTCCTTTAAGTCTCGTCCACTTCAGTAGATTGAGTGGAAGTACTTCGTCAGAATCTTCGAGCGTGCTTACTGCCCATCCTATGTTGGTACGGAGAAGATGCATCAGTTTTTGGAGCTGGTTCAGGGCGACATGTCAGTGTTGTAGTACATGGCTCGGTTTGTGGAGTTGGGACGCTATGCTCCCCATATCATGGAGAATGAGGAGCTGAAGACCGAGCAGTTCATGTAGGGTTTGAGGTAGGACTTGAGGCATCATCTAATAGCAAACGCTGCCACTGATTTGGAGACGGCTTCTCGTGTAGTGGCGTCATTGGAGCTGGATATGCAGAGGACCAGAGGACAGGTTAGCCAGGGGTAGTCCTAGTCAGGCCACAGCCAGCAGACGGTTACCCAGCAGTAGAGCACCTTTCAGCACTCTACGTGTAGTTCGGGAGCTCCGACTTTGGCAGCGTCAGCAGTAGGATCTGCGTCCTTTGGCTCCAAGATCAAGAAGTTCTTCAGGAAGAGCTTTAGTAAGAAGCGTAAGGAGGGTAGAGATCAGAGGCAAGCTTCTTCAGGCAGTGTTCAGCAGTCGATGCCTTATCAGTGGCAGGGATCAGTTGGTGGTTCTCGAGGGTCGTGTCCCCGGTGTGGCAGGTCGCATCCGGGCAGGCAGTGCACGGTGCCAGTGATTTATTTCAGATGTGATCAGTCAGGGCACATGACACGTGACTGTCCTCAGAGGCCGCGTCAGCCACCTCAGTACCCTCAACAGCAGCAGCACCCACAACAGCAGTTCCAGCAGCAGGGCCAGTATCCGCCACTACCACGGTCAGCGAGTGTGGGCAGGCAGAGATCTCGAGGCAAGATTACACACATGACCAGGCCTCTTAGCTTCGAAGACGGAGGCCGCATATATATAGAACAGAATTTAGTAATTTTTGAAAAATGATTATCTTCAGATCTGGAGCTTCATTGGTCCAGGTGTAATTTCAGAATATTCTTCTTCAGAATTCTTCTTCAAAGATTGCCACATGGCCTAAGAATATAAGTGATCTATTTAAGTTCAAAAGCACCTGATTTCATTAAGTCATCACGTGCTTACTGAAGTGCATTGATGCTTCGACGTGCTGGGGAGACAGGTCGAGGCAATCTCAATGGTTGCATGTCCTGTATGTGCTGGTGCATCGATGCATTGAAAGATAGGTCATTGCACCCTTTACCAAATGAGCTTACACAGCTGTTGAGGCTTCATTGCTTCGACATAGAGGTCTTGAATCGTTGATGTGGTGTAGATGAAAAAGACCTTAACTGGAATGCTTAAGATCCTTGGCAAATGACTTAGTGCGTCGATGCACTATCTTGACGCTTCGACGTGGTAGCACTCACTTGTTGATCCAGGACTTGATCCGTCGGTGCAGCTATTTGATGCATCGATGCACTAGATGAAGACTGGGCTTAGTGCGTCGATGCATTACTCCGACTGTGTCGGTGCAGTAGTGAAGATAAAAAGCTTCTAGACAATCTGTTCGAGCGCTTGCCATTTGGTGCGTTGATGCAATACTCGTGTTGCATCGATGCACCTAATGAATGCGTGCTTCTGAAGATGACTTCTGTGTACTTGACTGCGTCAATGCATAACACTTGTGTTTCGACCTGTTAACTTGAGTACCATGAATGTGACACCTGTTCAATATATTCAAGACTTAGATTTCATATGATTACATCACGATTCATAGTGTGTCATCATCAAAACCAGAGATCCAACAACGAGTTGTGCATTTTTCGAAGATTGTCGGGTCACAATTTGAGGATTTTTCCTCTTTGTTTAGATTTTTGGTGAATTAAAGAAGAAGAGGAAGAAGATAAAAAGAAAAGGAAAGGAAAAAAATTTCTTTACTTAAACCCCCCCACCCCCCTCTCTTTCCCTCACTCTCATAGTTCTCTCTTTCCCCCTCTCTCCCGTTTTCACCCTCTCCCTCACGTGTCTCTCCCCATCTCTTCCATTCCTCCCCATCGCCTCCCCCATTCTTCGGACGGCCGCAGGAGGATGCCGAGGAGGAGACGACCTCCCTCCCGTGTCTCTCCCCTTCTCTCCCATTCCTCCCCATCTCCTCCCCCATTCTTCGGACGGCCGTCGGAGGATGCCGAGGAGGAGACGACGAGCAACGTGGGGCAGAGCATGGCGTGCATGGAGGTGAGGAACCCGAGGTGGCGGCGAGACAGACCATACGTCATGAGGATTTCGACGTTTCGGCATGGCTCAACGTCGATCTTGTGTGGGATTATTCGATCGAGGTAGGGGGATGGATCCCAGCCCCTTGCATTTCATTTTCCCCTTGGTTTGATGCCGATCTGGGCGAGTTTAGAGTGGGTTTCCTTTTGCTGGGGAAATATGAAAGTTTTGGGGGTGAGCAGCGTTCTCCAGAAAAATAACAAAGACAAAAGATAAAATGCTGAACAGAACATCACAATGAATCAAAACAGAAACATGAAGATCTGTAGCTTCCACTGGAAGCACATGAATATACTTCTGGTACTCTGCTTCTCTTGCTCTCACTCTCTCTCTGAACTGGCAACTCTCTCTTCTTCTTCTTCTTTTGTGGATGACTCTCCTTTTCTTCTTCGCAGCACTCTTTCTTTTTCTTCTTCTTCTTCTCACTTTTTTCTTCTTTCTTCTTATTCAAACACAAGCATACTCTTCTCACAGCCGCTACTCTCCAGTTCATTGCTTTCTCTTCTCACAAAGAAGAGAGTATTTATCTGAATAACCATTTTCTGAATTATCCTTACCAAGAAGAAAAACTTTTGTTGGTCCACGTGTCAGAAGAGAATATTCTTTCTTTGTTTGCTCCCTTCGATCCTATTCTTGATACTGAAGAAAGGATGCATATCTGGGATCACGTGCCAATGGTTGGCAGATCGAATTCACTTGACTGCCTTGAGCTTTCATGCAGCTACCCATTTGACACTGTTGCCCAGCCATCATTCACCCTTAATGGCTTATTTATCAGTCCTATATAGTCATTTGTCACCCTTGTCCATAAAGAGCCATCGCTGTTGTTGTTTTCTTCTCTTGCCTTGGCTGTCGCTGTAAGTTTTTTGTCACCGCTACCTGACCATTTGTCTGCCATAGGCAATGTTTGTCGCTCTTAAGAATCCATTTGTTACCTTCATCTTCCTTCAGCTACTAGCGACACTTCACAGCTCCAAGTTCGTCCCAGCTTCTTCTTCTCCACTTTTCTTCTCTGTACTTCATGAGTGAAGCTTCTTCTTCAATGTCTCTGCCAGAACAGCAGGTTCTCCTTTAACTTCTTCAAAGGCTTTTTAGCTTCGTCTTCTTCTTTTGTCTTCCATGAAGCCTCGCCTGCAACTTCTCATTCTTCTTCTTCATTCTTCTTCTCTAGGTGTAAGAACAAACTCATGAATCTATATATGTATGCAAGCCAGAGCTCCAAAGTCATCCAATCAACCATAGCAGTATGTTGTCTGACTTGAGTGCAGCTTCAACCAGACCCAACTAACAACACGGTGCCATGCTCAACCCTTTCACCGTTGAAGGCCATCAGAACTAGAGTCTAAGTCAATCTCTTGATTTTGAACAAGGATAATCAGGGTCATTTGATGCTCAATGATTCTCCAGAATTAGCATGGAGAAGCTAGGATTCTCATGGACAAATAGTTTCTTCGACCAGTTTGATCATTCTTCAAGTGTCATGGCCATGAGCCATTTTTCACCACTAAACAGCCATTTGTTACTACTATCTAGCTATTTGTCATCGTTAATTGGCTATTTTTACCCTTAATCTGTCGCTAAAAGCTCTTCTTTCATACTGTGAATTTTCTTCTATTTGGAATCGACTTGAGAGTCCTCTTGAGTCGACTCTTGTTCTTGCTTTTCATAGCTTTCACCCTGACAACTTATTATACAGTCTTAACAACCTATTTGTCACCTACAAGGCGGTCTAAAAATCAGACATCCTAATTATTTATGGTGAATTAGGACATCTGATGTTTATTTTTGTTAAGTAATTAATGTTTGATCAGATTGTACTGGCACATAGTTCGGATAGAGATTGACTTTAAAAGGTAAGATTTTTTAGGAATAAGCCCCTATAATCTTTTGATATTATGAATAATTTCTTATAATTTCACTATTTATTAACAACACATCCAAATTATCACCATTATAGTAAAACACTCCTGCCGTCAGTCTCCGTCCACTTCTTTAACTTAACCATGATATACATTAACATGTGTAGCAAAAAAGATGCTAATGCCCTTGCCTAAGTCTTTGACCTAAGGGTAAATAATAGAGAGAGTACAGGGAGGGGGGACGTCAGAGGCGTCTCCCCCTCTGGTGGTGACAGAAAGAGAGGGAGAATGGGAGAGAGAGAGTGAGAAAGAGGGAGGGGATGGGGTGAGAAAGAAACATAACACAAAGGTGTCCCCCCTCCTCTGGCCGTGGCAGAGGGACAGAGAGTGGGACGGTCCGACGATGACAGAAAGAGAGGGTGATGAAGAGAGACTGGGAGAGAGAGGGGGATGGGATGGGATGAGAGAGAGAGTGCGGGGAGGAGGGACGGCGCCGGAGGTGTCTCCCCCTCTGGCAGTGACACACGCACGCACGCACACACGCACCCACACGCACACACACATAGAGAGGGATGGTCCTGCGGTGACAGAAAGAGAGGGGGAGAGGGAGGGGACAAGGGGTGTGTGTGTGAGAGAGAGAGAGTGCAAGGAGGAGGGACACCAAAGATGTCTCCTCCTCCGGTGGTGACAAAAAGAGAGGGAGAGTGGTGTCCCCCCTATGACGATGAGAGAGAGAGAGAGAGTGCAAGGAGGAGGGACACCAAAGATGTCAGGGACACCAAAGATGTCTCCTCCTCCGGTGGTGACAAAAAGAGAGGGAGAGTGGTGTCCCCCCTCTGACGATGAGAGAGAGAGAGAGTGGGGTGTGTGTGTGTGTGTGTGTGTATCTATATGTGTTGGGAGGGGGCGGGGGCACCAGAGGAATCTCCCCTTCTGACGATGAGAGAGAGAGAGAGAAAGAGAGAGAGCACGAACGAGATGGGATGGGGTGAGAGAGAGAGTGGAGGGAGGAGGGACATCGGAGGTGTCTCCCCCTCTTACAGTGAGAGAGAGAGAGAGAGGAGGGGATGCTCCGACGGTGACAGAAATAGAGGGAGAGAGAAGGGGACGGGGTGAGAGAGAGAGTGTAGGGAGGAGGGACGCCGGTGGCGTCTCCCTCTCCGACGATGATAGAAAGAGCGGGAGAGTGACATCCCCCCTCCAGCGGTGACAGAAAGAGAGGGAGAGGGGGGAGAGAAAGAGAGAGAGAGGGGGAGAGGGTACAGGGTGAGAGAGTGTGTGTATAGGAAGAGAGACGCCGGAGATGTCTCCCCTTTATGTGGTGACAGAAAGGGTGGGAGAGGCCCCCCCTCTGACATTAAAATCTAGTCCTCCCACTGGTGTCAACTCCCCTCACCAACCCTCTCTTAGAACATTTTTAAGCCCATGTAAACGTATATAATTTGTTGTATAAATCCTTATAATTCATCTGTTTATCAAAACCTTCCAAATCTTCAGACTCTTACTAGCAAACCCATATGATTAATTAGCACAGATGGTGAATAAAAAGAGAATATACTGTTACATAACAAAGAAATAGAAAAAATAGTATATCTAGTCATGAAAATCTCCAAAATGTTCTCTTTCTCTCTCTCTCTCTCTATCTATCTATCTCTCTGGGCTTGCACCCCGCCACACGGGGCCAGCACACGAATGCGAGTTGCATCATCGTCGTTGTTGCATCATCCTCCTTTAGCTCCTCCATCCACCCCACAGCCAACGCCACATGCACTAGGCCCCCGTAGCACAGCTCCCAGAAGTCGTCAAGGAAGTTGCGGCGGGCACCCACCACACTGCTGATGACCGGCATGCACAACTTCCAAGCATGGTGCAAGAGTTCACTGGCATCCCCGCCCAGCCATTCTCGTAGGATCGATGTTCCCTCCGCACTTGGAGTTCGACCTCTTCCATGCCCCCGCCCCCTCCTCTCCAGGGATGTGGTCGCCCAGTAATGTCCTTAGCAGCGCGCCGCACTCGTTGTTGAGGTTGTTTGCTCGGAAGGTCCCAATACCCTCCTTTAGCCCCTTGGCCACCAACTCTTCCTCTTCTTGTCTTGTGCACTAACTGCCATTACTACACAGCTGACACAGTTGCCACAACTACTAGCACAACTAAGTTGAGGGTTCTAATCTAACAAGAGATTTTGCGATGAATTCAACAACAATTACTGCATCCTATACAAACACAACCTCCATCGCTAGTAGCTTCCAGCTTCCACCTTCACTTTGGCGACAAACACCAGAATCCACTTAGCATGTTCAACTTCCAGTCCTCCCCCTAAGGTACAATTCACTCGAAGTGATTGTGCTTGGCATCGCGAGGGCCATGCAAGAACCCAAACAGGTGATGTTGATGGTAACGGGTTACACCCTTGGCGGGCGCCTCGGGTCTGCGCCAGGGAGGATGCCATCATCGAAGGGCGACAGTAGCGGTGGTGGGGATGACCTACTGCAGTGGGTCGAGGGTTTGGGCGACTTTAAAGGAGGGGGATGAGATAGCTTTGCTCGGCGGAGGAAGCTACATGTAAGGCTATTCATGGCTGGAGAGAAAGTATTCTCGATGGATTCATGGATTTGTTTCTTCAGATTAATTGATGACATTTCATATGTGTACTTGGGCAAAGGAGGAGATCAGGAGGGGCAAAAAAATCTTTTCTTACATTGTGTGAGGAGGAAGGGCAAATATTTGTGTGCGCTAGCACCCTCTCTCTCTCTCTCACACACACACATATACACACATCCCCCTACTCCGGGGAGCATCACGCCCACTTCTCTCTCTAGCACCCTCCCTTCCATATAACTATAGTTTTCCCTTTCGGCCCTCTCTCTCTCTCTCTCTCACATATAACTAGAGGTTATATTAGTCTTTTTCTACACCCGGGTGAGGTTTACCATATATGCACGGGTTAACACACTCTAGGATTCTCCCCCAAACTTTTGTTCCGCCATTCTTCATTTTTTCCCCGATCATGGTCCCCGCTTGTTCTCATGTAGCTTTCGGGGCTTTAGTCCCCCATAATCCTCTCAAGTTTCAATGTCTTCTGTAGACCCTCATGTTTTCAAGGATTTATGCCCTAGCAATGGAGTTCAAGCCTTGCCTCTTTTCCTTTTATCCTCCTTCCTATGTGTTAGGTCTAATCATCACTCTATCATGTTGATCTACCTCCAACTTTCACCCTATCTCTTATCTTGTGAGCTGTCAAGGCAAGAAATGCAAGCGCAAGGGGCAACACGCTGACTGCTTTAGGATTACAAGTCACTTTCACCAAGGGATGCAAGGTAGGATTTAATTGTGCAAGAATGCATCTTTGATTTTCATAATTTCTCATTTCTATGCATGAGCACAAAAGTGAGATTTTCAACATGATAATGAGTGTTAGTTAGTTAGTTTAAAAATATATATATATGTCCCAGTCGAGTCAGTTTAAGGTTAAATTTTGCTTCTGCAACACCTAAGGTGTAATGAACTCCGCACCAGGAGTCCAACATTCCCTCCCCGGTCATTAAAGGCTCCCCTTTGCACGGGACACACACACCACACGGCATCCTTAGCCGACTCCATTGAAAGACATCGCTTCTACTTTGGCCAGGTCCAAGGGGCATGAAGGTCTTTTCTCTTCCTCACTCGGCCCAGGTGTAGGGGCAAGGGGTAGAATAGGTAAGATGACCAACCTAAGCACTCCCCGAAAGGAAGAAGTCTCAAATAGGGACAGTCTATTAAGACCTTGTTCTCCAGTATCAAATTTCAAAGTCAATATCTTTCAAATTTCAAAGGACCCAAAAAGAGCAAAATGTTGATCAAAAAAAATCACAGAGGAAAAATGGAAAAGAAAATCAAGAAAACTGGCATGGCAAGAGGGCAGTGTAGACGCCTAATTCTAGACGTCCCGCGGACCTTGTCTAGCCATCATGAAAGTGACTCTTTTCCTTGGTTAATTGAGTGCGTGCAGCCTCATCCTTGTTTAGGTAGGCTCCACCCTGTCCCTTGGTGAATTTTTTGAGGTGCTACATATGATTCTCTCCATTTTTCGACTGATCCCTAAAAGGCCATAGTCTTGGCCGCCCATACCCCTGGGTGGCCAGATAGCTGGTCGCCCAACCCATTCTAGGGCAGCCACACAGTTGGCCGCCCTCACCCTCAAGAAGGCCATCAACCTGGCCGCCCAGCTCCTTTGGACAGCCAGAACCTTGGCCGCCTCCTGTCAACTGTCCATCAACCCCACGATCTACCCACTCCGGGCACATCTTCCGAAACTGCCCCCATTCCGGGAGGTTCAAGACTCACGTAGCCTCACACGCACTCTATTTTTGAATATTTTTTGAGGGATATTACCCCCAGTATACAAAGTCGATTCCGAACCATCTCCCAAGGGGGCGTTGGACACTTCATGAAGAGGTGGGACACTTCGTGAGGGGGGGTTGGACACATTTTAGAGGAGGAGAGGCTACCAGTTCGGAAAATTCAAAAATTTTTAAAAATACCAAAAAATAGAAAATCACGCTCCCGCGATCCTCGGAACGCACCGATCGCAACGGTACCACACTCGCCCGGGTGAACGACTCGGTTCGCCCGCAGCGGAGTTCCGCAGGATTTGTCGCAAACCGAGTCGAGAATCGAAAAAATGCGTGAAAAAAGTCATGGAACGCCTCCGAGCCTCCGAAATAGCTCCGGATCGTGCCGATCTGAACACGGAAGACGTCTGAAACACAACTTTGGATACAACGGAGTTGGACACTCCGGAAAAATAGATCCGGAACTCGAAAACAAGGATCCGAAAGATCCGAGATATTACAAGAGTACCTCGGGGAAGCGGCGCATACCTCAGGAAGGTGATAGAGAAGATAAGCCCACAACTGCTAGATCCCATGACGAGAGTGGCACTTGAGGAAGACAACGTCCATGCCGGTGAGGGCGACAACTTATTGTTGCACACACAACTCGAGAGATTTTTTTTTTTGATAGGGGCAGCACACTTGCCTCGGCACGCCCAGGCGTGCCCAAACGCCGATGCAGGCGAACCCCTCCAAGAAGGGGGGGGCACACTTGCCTAGGCAAGCCTGGGTGCACCTGAATGGGCGTGGAGTGTCACCCGCCCCTCAAACTTGGCTTTGATACCAAGTTGAGATAGAAGAGAAATAGAGAAAGAAGAATAATAAGAAGGGAAGAAGAGTAATTAGGTGTGTCTTCCAAGAGGAACACCCCATCTCTTTATATAATACTTTGGTGATACAAGAAGTTCTACAAAATCAACATGAGACTAAACATTACATTAGTAGTCTCTTCATGGGAAGTTATTGGGCACTCGAGAGGGGGAGATAGAAGGTGGGGAGGGATGGAGGAGATCATAGTGGGGATTGTCTGCATGCTCCTGGTGTTCGCCCTCTTCCCACTATCTCTATCATCGGCAAGGCTCCCACTCCTCCTCCCCCTCCTCTCTACTTCACCGCCATTCTCTCATGGAAGAAGGACGAGTTTCACAACTGCAACTAGACTCCCTTCTGCAAGTATCCCGTGGTTGGAAGCCTCACTCCTTCGCCTTCACCGTCTTTGGCGTCGCCCCTCAGGAGGGCCGCCTCACCGTCCACCTCTTCCGATCTTCCTCCCTGCCCACCCCGATACCACATCTCCATTGCCGCTTGTGCCCCTCATCAAAGAGAAGGCATCATCCGAGGGTGAAGCCTCCAGCAAGGATGCCATCATCTCCGATGGAGTCGGTGGCACCAACAAGGAGGAAGAGTAGTTGTAGAGGATGAGGCCCCCATTTGACTTGAGCTCTTGGTGTATCGCGACAGCATCCTGCGGCTCCAGATTGATGAGGTGGAGGATGCCGCCACCGATCCGCCCGGGAAGAAGCGGTTCTAAATCCTTGATGATGCTATGATGGAGGAGGAATTGAGGAGTGGGGGAGGGGGGGTTCGTCTGCTATGCTCCTATCTCTTTCTAATTAGATTGCAAGGTGAGACATGGAGTGACAGTGGAAACTGAAATTGAAAGCACCACATTCAAAAAGCAAAATCAGTGTCTCTGGGCGTTATAACTTAAACCCCCCACTTTGCCGAACGGACCTACCCCCACCGGGTTTGGGCCGAAGAATTTAACATCGCCCCTCCGACAAATGTCCGTCACTGCCTCTCTGCCTCCCTCACTCCGACTCTAGATGTTCCTCCCTCCGCGACCGTCACCGTGCGTGCTTCCACACGAAGCCCGCTCCTCCGCCTTCTTCTTCCACACTCCGGGAAGAAAGTTCGGCACTTTCCACGTGCTTGATCGCGTGGGAACCGCTAGATGTTAGCCAGAGGGGGGAGGCTGCTGCATGCGGCATCTCACAGGGCAGTGGCATCGCCGACCCTTTCTAAGGTCGAAACATCAAGGACGTCGTCTTGGCTCGTCCTCACGCCTCCGGCCGTCGAGTCGACGCTGTCGAGATGCCCCTCGGACGTCATTACATTGAGCTTCTTCCTGTGGTGCGCCCGCCAGCCTGAGTACTTCCACGGGCCCCGGGCTTTCGGCCTCATGGTGCCGGTGTTGGACCGGCTGACAGAGCGATTTGGGTCTGTGGCGGTTGTTGTGAGGGAATTGGAGAGCGTCGGGTGTCCGCGAAAGGCGCAGACCTTTTTGATGTTGATGAGGATCTATTGGCGCGGGGGAATGTATAGGCTGATACTGGAGACATTTGATGAGATGGGTGCACATAATTATGCCCCAAACGCGTTTGCCAGGAACATTGTCCTGGATGTTCTGTTCAAGATTGGTAGCATTAGGAGGGCGTTTGAGTTTTTTAGAGATACCCAATGTCCCAATTTTCTTACTTTCAACATAGTAATCAGTAATCTCTGTAAGTTGAATGATTGGTTGGGTGTT
This sequence comes from Amorphophallus titanum, assembly GCA_024336825.1. Taxonomy (NCBI): domain Eukaryota; kingdom Viridiplantae; phylum Streptophyta; class Magnoliopsida; order Alismatales; family Araceae; genus Amorphophallus; species Amorphophallus titanum. Next base: position 6,338,779 of record JANBPO010003772.1, read on the forward strand.
CGGGCTGTTTTGAGGGGCATGGTGGAGAGTAGGTTCTCCCTCGATGTCAGAACCTTTTCCACAGTTTTGGTCTTTTTACAGAATGCTGGGAGGGTGATGGAGGTATTGCAGCTGGTGGGCTTCATGGTTGTCTCTGGTAAGCAGCCTACGACTCCTATTTGGACTATTTTGATGGACGCATTTTGCCGACTGGGTAGAGTTGAGACTGCTTGTGAGCTGTTGGAGAAGATGGTGGAGTCTGGATGTTCTCCTAGCGTCATCACATATACTACCATAATCAAAAGGCTCTTCGAGTCCCATATGAAAGGTAGAGCCTTCGATTTGTTGGATTTCATGTTGTCAAATGGATGCAAACTGGATCTGGTTATTTGCAACATCCTTATTGATTTTTTCTGCAAGTCCAAGAGATATGATGATGCTATTGATCTTTTCCTTAGTTTACATGAGTTGAACTTGAAGCCAGATTCATATACTCTTTCTTCAATGATGACTAGGGCGGCTTCAGCTGGATGAGAATGCTGCCGCATGTTGGGGGCTTCAATAACCTTTTCCTTGCCCTTCCTTTTTCTCTGAAGCAAAGCCTCTGCGGCAACATCAGATATCAGACCCTCTTGAGATGGTTCTGGTGACCCCTTCCTCTTTCCCTCTCTTTCAGAACCTGGAGATGACATGGTGGAAGAATAGGGGTGTCAAAAATCCATTTGGATAGACCGATTTGATCCAGCTTTTCCCATTGGTCCACGTGACAAGAGGCAGAAAAGTTCTTCTGATAAAGTGCCTCGAATCATGTGCTAATCATTACTTCTTGGGTTCACGTGCCACTTACTTTTCATGCCAGTGATTTACTAACTACAGGTTCAAGCTCCCTTATCAGATTTGGATTTAAGTTAAGGGATTCCGAGTTGGATTGTCTGAAGCATCGACCTCACTAGCAATAGTTAATACAGCTGTGTCAACCTTTGTCTTAGTACATCTAGGCACTATTCTGATGCTCTAACCTTCTGGCTTAAGGTAGTGCTTCGGTGTGCTCTTCTGCTGCTTCGTCCTTCTTTTGTTGCAGCTTCTTTGTTGAATTGCTATGGACTTGGCTATTTTAGCTGACCTGCTGAACAACTGTTGACTGTATGAGCCTACTGCTATTACTGATCTGACCATAGGACTCGATTGCTGAAGACCTTGAGCTTCTCTTAATGACAGTCTAAAGGACATGATCTTCTGACGTTGAGGTTGATGCAGTGAGCTGTGACGTTGACGCATTAAGGCTTTGCTCTCAGAAGCATTTTATCAAACAATTCCTCTTCTTCATTGAATTGGGGTCAATTGGGCATGGACCACTAAACATTGCTAATCCATCTTGTAGGAGAGCATTTAGCTTCAGCTGACTTAATTAGAGTGTACTTGCATGTGGCTGTAAGCTAATTCTTCACTAGATATCATTAATTTCTTCTTGCTGCATTGACCTGATGCATGTGTAGATGTAACATGCATTGACCTGTCTAATGAGTGCTCAGACCTTTTTGGCTTATGTGTTGTTCTACTGCCTTGACGTGGTTCTTGAGTGCACCGACCTGTTAATCTTAAAGTACTTCTAAGCTTTGACCTGATAAACATGAGGTTTCTCGATGCATCGACCTATCTTTGTCCCGACAAAAGATTGTGCTTCTGCACCGACCTATCCAAGCAATGGTCAAACTACTACAGCGACCTGCCTAATGAAGAAATGCTGGTGTGCATCGACCTATCTCTTCATGATGGACTTGTAGCATCGACCTTACTTTCAAGTCAGAGGTATCTGCATCGACCTATTTATATGAGATGTCATAATAGCGTCGACCTGTCTTGGCTTAAGATCCATTATGCATCGACCTGCTGTTACCAAGCTTTTTTCAACTGCGTCAACCTGATGAAAATGGGGATGCCAGATCCATCGACCTGACCAGTATGAAGAGCTTGTTGCATCGATCCAATCAACTTCTTCCTTCAGGTGCATCGACTTGTTTCTTTATACAACCTGCTCTATACGTTGATGCATCAAGTCCACTGGCTATCGCTTCGACCTGATGAACATGAGATTTTTCAGATGCATCGACCTTACTAGGCGTAAGACCCATTCTGCATCGACCTATCAGGCATACTTCTTCAACAGGAGTTGACTTCAAGAGTCGACACTTTTTGAAACCAATTCTGTCTCAACAGCTTCTCACCCTGATGTCAATTGGAGTCGACTTTCAGTGTCGACACTTTCTTCATGACCTTTTGAATTATCTTCAGAATCTGTTCTGATAGAATACATACTTCTATATATATGATGAGATCATGAATAGATGCATCAAGGCCTACACAACAATAACACGTAAGATCTCATCAAAACCTAATACCTCATAAATACCACATTTACACTTAGGCTCATGATGAGACATAATGGTTGACATCATCAGTGGTTGACATCATCAAAATCACAGGGACACAACACATTGTTCTTCAGCTGATGGGGTGAGGCCACGTTGACCGCCCTCTTAAAGCTGGGCATCTAGTGAGGATGCGGTGGGTCCACCTTGTGCTCACCCACATGTATTTTTTCATTCTGGATCAGACTTTCAATAATATTTTTAAACAGATAATAGTCCTCAATGGAATGTCCCTTTTGTTGGTAATAAGGGTAGGATTGAGGGTCATCTTTTCATCTTACATCACTTGGCTTTTTAGGCTCGAGGAAGACAATCTTGTCATATTCGCGGGCCCACTCGAACAACATCTGGGTTTTCTCCTTCGGGATGAAATGAGGTTTCTACATCTTATCCCTCAATGAAGGTTGTTGCTTGGCAGATGTGGCTAAAGAAGAGCTAGCTACCTATTTCTCCTTCTCCCTTTGCTTCTCGAATGCCCGGAAATTAGTAGTGTGAATTTCTTTTTGCATCGGCTGCCCATCAGTTGATTTGTTCTTCTGATTTGAAGTAGCAATGACCGGGCGATGTTTCACCAAAAAGGCTTCAATATCAACCACCAAATCGTTTAATCGATCGAAGGATTTGACTTCCATGCCAATCATCCTTAATAGGATTTCTGTCTTCAAATTGAGTTTGCATATTCGGACAACATCTTTATCGATCGTTGGGTGCTTGCATCTCGAGTTGACATTTCTCCATCGTCAATTATAGTCCAGAGCGGACTCATCATCCTTTTGCTTGATTTTATATAATTCTACATTGATGACTTCTCCCTCGGCTAACTTTGTTTCGACAGTTTGTGCCATGCTTGGCTTATTCATCATCACCGGAGCCATTGGATTCAGGGACAAGTTAGATAGATGTAAGCCCATTTCACTCAGTCTTCTATTAAGCATTTCTATTTCTTGCAGTTTCTCTAATATAGTTTGGCCACCATACTATGGCCAGGTTGGTAGGAGCCAGGAATGCTACCTCGCACCTTGATTTCAAGTGGGGCCAGTGACATCCTATTATCATCATCGGACGCATCCCGTCCTTCATATATTGATATTCTTGGCCCCACGCTCTTACGTGAGGAAGTATGACAGCATGCATCTTCATAAGGCAATGGAGTGTGCCCCCACTTTTCCTGGGACTTATCATCATGGCCTGAGGTAGAAGCTTCAGCTTGGTCTGCCTTTATCAGCATAAAGCATATTTATTCATCTTTTTTTTAGCAGCTTGGCTCACGCTGGGCAAGGTTGACAATGTATTGTAGGAGAGAGCGATGCCCCTCCATTTATTCTTTAGCTTATTCTTTTCCTTCCCTTTTGTGGCCAACATCTGCACCTATGGCGAGTTATTTAAAATTCCCTCTGGAGCTTCAAACCAAGGAGTTAGAATTTTAGGAAGAGGCCATAGGACCCCTAGTCCTGATGAAAAGATGAAAGGAGGCAGCCGTCCCACTAGGCGTGCCAGACTTGTAGATGCACTTTTAAATTATCTTATCTTAGTTATCATCTATCATTTTTTTGTTGTATCAATGTAGGAGCGTGCCAGTCACAAAGTGGTATCCGAATTCCAAATATAGAGGTGGTATGGAGCCGTCAGTGCACTTTGTCTGACTAATCAGACAATGTGGGTATGGTGTCGGACTAGAACCCGTCGTGCCATAAAGGCCACAACATTAATTACATCCCCTCAGAGAGGGAAAAACTATTAATTAATTTCCCGAAAAAGGGGCCCCATGGCCTAAAATCATTGTTAATGAGATAGATGAAGGATATCTCAAATTGCATAAAAGAACCTTATATCAAGGGGTAAAAATATTCAAATCATGTCCATCATCTATCGATTATTTCATGTTTGGACAAAGTTCAGGTTGGGAACATAACGGATAAGTAAATAATCTTCGGGCAAATGTTTGCCGAGACACGGCAAGTTTGATATTTAAACGATGAAGAATCGGGGGCAGGCCCCAATGTCTGTCGAAGCATGGCAAGTTTGATGTTTAAATGATGAAGAATCGGGGGTAGACCCCAATGCCTGTCGAAGCACAGCAAGATCAGGGTTAGACCCTAGTGAAAGCGGGTTATATTTAGTGGGTTATTGGCCAAGGGCAAAGTCAGGCCATGGCCATTATGGGGGTGGTCCTCGAGGTCCAAGCACGACTAGCCGGGGCATCATTGATATTTCTCTAACCCTTTCCCCAACAAAATCCCCTATTCTATCCCATCTGGAATTGTGGCTTCTTTCTTGAAGAATCTACCATTCCTCTCTCCCTCAAAGGGCCCACGTGTGGCATGGAGAATGAGCCACCACACCTACCTGTCACCCTTGAGAAGCCAAGGCTTATACCACTCCTTCATGAGTTGGTGGACACTGTCCATCGGCTGCCAGTGAGATCTCACTTTGTTTAGGATGTGACCCCAAACCTTCAAGGCAAAAGAGCATCCCATGAACAAATGATCAATGTTTCCTTCCTCCTCCTCACAAAGGCAATAGGTAGTACGAATTCCCTCCATGAAGGTAGCTAGTCTATCACATGTAGGAAGTCTACCATGAGAGATTCTCCACATAAGCACCTTGACCTTGAGAAGACTCCTCGGCCCCCAAACTTGTTTCCTAAGTGAGTGGTGCAGCCCACCATCGGCAATAACATGATATGCTTACCTAACTGAAAAAACACCCCTCTCTATCCCATCTCCATCCCCACTCACCTGGCATGACTGTGTCTGGCACAAGGTGGTGCAAGAGTTGGCTCATCTCCTTCCTCAAGTCTCTCCTGAGAACTAGGCTCTAGGTGCCTCCAGTCTGTTGCCCCTCATACATATGGCTGATCACTACCCTAGGCTCCACTGCAATAGCAAAAAACTGCAGATAAACCCCCCCCCAATGGGTACTCCATGCCCCATCTCTCTCTCCAGAGCCAACATTGAAGGCCATCTCCTAGTGAAACTCTTGACCCCTATCCTGATAATATCAATACTCTTCAGAATGCCCTTCCATAGGTGTGACATGTAATGTTAAGGTGAGATGGTCAAATCACATATTCTTGTTTTGCTGTAATGGTTCTGATGGATAACAGTGCTCCAAAGCCCCCTTTCCTCCCCTTCCTCGGTGCCAAGTCTCCAAATCCACTTGCTCAGAAGGGCGAGGTTGAAGTCCCTAATATTTTTAAGTCCCAACCCTCCTACATCCTTGCACTTACGGGCCCTCCCCCAAGCTATATCATGACACCCTCTGTTCCTCTCTCCACTTCCATGCCAGAAGAACTATACTCGGATGGATTAGAGCTTCTCTGCCACTGAAATAGGGATCTTGAAGGTGGACAGTAAATAGATAGAGAGGCTGTCCAAAACAAATTTGCACAGTATCGGGCTACCTCAATAAGATAGCAACTAGCCTTTCCAGCCCGCGAGTCTAGATTCAAATCTCTGCACCACATGTTGCCATTCCCTACATTGCAAAGTGTTTGGGGTCAAAGGGAGCCCCAAATAAGTGATAGGAAAGTGGCCAATGTGGAAGCCTAAAATGGTAGCTACTCTCCTGGTCTCTGCTCCAGGTTGACACCAATAACCTGACTTTTATCAAAGTTCACCTTGAGGCTGCTGACTTTTTGTAAAAGTTCCAACATCCACCTGATAGTATACGGTTGCTCCTCTCCCTCTGTCATCAATAAAATAATGTCATCAACATACTGCAAATGGGTGATGGCTGATCCCTGGGAGGAGGCACAATATCATTTTGCAATTCCACTTATGCTTACGTACTTACGTAGCCCCAACGGCTCATTATCTTGGAAATTAATGAAGGGTTTTCCTCCTTCTCGAAGGATGTAATTAATATCATAGCCTTTACAATATGACGGACTGCCAGTCCCGACACAAACTTCATATTCGTTTAACCAAGTCAGATCGAGTGTATAATAAAATTTGTCACACACGTGACTGGCACGCCTACGTAATAAACTTGATGATGATATATACATATATATGTCAAATTAAAAAATAAATAAATAAAAATAATCCATCCCCCCGACAAGCTGGCATGCCCGGTGGGATGATAGTCTCCCTTCATCTCTTTACCAAGATAAATGGACCCCGGCGGCTCTCCCAAGGAGCGCGGATTATTCGTTTGCTTCTGTGATTTTAGGAAACAACGATGATTGCCGGATTTGCTGCACTGACTTTTGGCCCCGTGGTCGTGACCAACCATTCTGCTTGTGGGTACCTGGCAGTACCGACCGTTCTCGGCACCATCCCACCAGTGGTTAGCTTCCCCAACTTCTTGGGGGTAGCCTTTGCTGACATGCTGAAGGTCAAAGTTCTGGAGCTAGCCAGGGAGGACTTCAGTAAGAAGCCTTGGGTTGCCGATTCCCAAACCTGCAGAGGCCTGCCAGCAGATTGGGTCCAACTAGCAAGCTGCATGGTGCACCATGTAGCTCATGGGGCTCGCCCCACCCACTACAACAAACCCGGGAACCGCCGCCAGGGGAACTCCCGAAGGAGGGCTGCTACTCCCATCACCGGACAGGTGTCAGTGTCTAACAAATCTGTTCTGATTGGAGGAGTCCGCATTTTTCTGGACGGACGTGACGCCCAAGCAATCCTAGATCGAGTGGTCCCTGTCGTACCGACCAGTAATTCCTTCCAGGCCCCATCCGAAAGAAGGGCCGAGAAAGAAGAAATCGGCCTCCAAGGCCGAAGAGAGCTAGCCCCAAGGCCGAAGGTGTTTAAGCAGGTGTGGGTCCCCAAGAAGATCCAGCCTGTCTGCCAAGAGGCACCTGTTCGCCACCGCCCCGAGCCTGCTGAGGCGGGAAAGAGGAATGAGAGGGGCTTGACCCCAAGAAGAGAAGAAACGGTCATGGATCCTCCACGCCACGCTAGCTTTAGGGTATGCCCTCGATAAGCCAATATCCCCACAGTGGGAAGAAGATTCAAGCAACTCACCGGAAGAGCCCGGCTAGCCTACGTCCCTCCAGTGGGAGGTCGACAGCTATCCCTGGTCCTACATCAGGGACTGGGGCAAGAAGAGATGACTGATATGGTCAGGAGCTATTTCAAGGGTCTGGGCAACCCCTCACTGGGCCAACAACGGTTGCTGCAAGCAGCCGCGGCCGAAGGAGGTGACTGCTCACCAAAGATAGTCGAAGAAGAAGAAGAGAGAAGAATGATGTCGTCAGTTGATGATAATGGGTATGAAGACGGCTTGGAGCTCGAAGCCGATGAAGCCCCTCCCCACCAGGAGGAGAGAAGAAGAATCTCTGTGTTCGAATAATAAAAAATTATAAAAATATAAAAAATATAAAAAATCAAACCAAATAAACCCTAATAAATTTAATCAACCAATGAACTCGATCAAATCAATCTAATAAATTCGACAAAAAAAACATCCAACAAACCTCAATAAACTTAACAAAATAAACCCAATAAATTCAACAAACCCAGTAAACACGTCAAAATCAAACTCAATGAATCAATAAACCCAATAAACCAAATAAACCTTAATAAACTCAACCAATAAATCTAATAAACTTAATAAACCTAATAAACTCGAACAAAGAAACCAACCAAAAGATTTCTTCGCTTTGTCTCAGACCTTCTGTCGGGGCAGGGTTTGTTGATCCCGTCATCTCCACTGGTCAACGTCTATATTCTATCCTGGCTTAGACCTCACGTCTTCACCAAGCCGGTCGACTTTGACATGACGTCGGGTTGACACTCTCATCTACACATTCTACCCTTATTTCAGGCCTCCCGTCGGAGCAAGGTTCATTGACTCTGACATTCCGTCAGATTGACACCAATATTTAGCCCTGGGTCTGGGCCTCTCATCCATCTACAATTTAGTCTACCCTCACCCTAAACTTTCTATCGGGACAGGGCCCGTTGATTTCGATATGACGTCGAGTCAACATCCATATTCTATATTCTTCCCTTGACTCAGGGCTCACGTCTCTACCAAATTCGTTGGCTTTGATAGGATGTCGAGTCAACACCCATTCTATATTCTACCTTTAGCTTAGGCCTCACGCCTCTGCCAAGTTCGTTAGCTCAGACAAGACGTCGAGTCAACACCCATCCTATATTCTGCCCTTGGCTTAGGCCTCACGCCTCCGCCAAGTTCGTTGGCTTCGACAGGACGTCGAGTCAACACTTATCCCACATTATACCCTTGGCTTAGGCCTCACGTCTCTGTCAAGTTTGTTGGCTTCGACATGACGTCGAGTCAACAACTATCCCATATTCTGCCCTTGGCTCAGGCCTCATGTCTCTGCCAAGTTTGTTGACCTTGACATGATGTCAGGTCAACACATATCCTATATCTTTCCCTTTGCTTAGGCCTCACGTCTTTGTCAAGTTCGTTGGCTTCGACATGGCGTCGAGTCAACACCTACCCCATATTATACTCTTGGCTTAGGCCTCACGCCTCTGCCAAGTTTGTTGACCTTGACATGATGTCAGGTCAACACATATCCTATATCCTTTCCTTGGCTTAGACCTCATGTCTTTGACAGGTTCGTTGGCTTCGACAGGACGTCAAGTCAACACATATCCTATATTCCTCCCTTGGCTTAGACCCCACGTCTTAGCCAAGTTGGCCAACTTTGACTATCTGTCAAATCAACAATCATGTTCTACCCTGGCCCAGACCTTACGTCCCTCCCAGTTTAGTCAGTTTCGACATTGTGTTGAGAAGTCAACGACGTTTATTTCTGTCCTTGTTCTGGGCATATCGTTTAAGCAAGGTTTGTTGACTCTGACATCTCATCGGGTCGACATCAATATTTCATCTTTGGTACGGGCCTTTCATGGCGTGTCGGAGATCGCCGGGGCGAACGTGGCGCTCAGCGGCGCCGACATCACCAATTCGGGCGGCGTGATCAGCGCTGCCAACGATCTGACCCTCACCGCCGCGACTTCGATCGGCAATATCGGCGGCACGCTGTCGGCCGGCGGCGACATGGTGCTGGACGCGGCCTCGGGCAGCATCACCAACCAGTCCCTGACCGAGAGCTGGTCGGCCTCGAACGGTTCGGGGACGGGGCTTGCGCAATACGCCTCGATCGCGGCGGGCGGGAACCTGACTGCCGTGGCCGGGACCGACATCACCGGCATCGCGGCCGATTTCAGTGCCGGCGGCACGCTGCAACTGGCGGCGGCGCAGGATGTCGACCTGGGCGCGGCGGCGCTCGGCACGGCGAGCTGGAGCGGCGGCGGCAGTTCGCAATGGAGTTCGTCGACCACCACGCAGCTGGGCTCGACGCTGTCGGCCGGGGCCGATCTCTCGGTCACGGCGGGCGACGACCTGACGGCCTCGGCCGCGACGCTCGCCGCCATGGGCAGCCTCACGGTGGCGGCGGGGAACGACGTGACGCTGCAATCGCTGGTCGACAGCAGCGATTACGAGGATAGCGGTCATTCCTCGGGCTTCTTCTCCTCGAAATCCTGGCACGACGTGGTCGATACCGAGAGCGTGGCGGCGACCAGCCTGGACGCGTCGGGCGCGATCACCGTCGATGCCGGGCAGGACCTGACGCTCGCCGCGGCGGATGTGACGAGCGGCGCCGGGGCGGTCGATCTGGCCGCCGGCAAGGATCTCACGCTTTCGACCGTGGGTCTCGCCGACGAGACGCTGCACCAGACGACCAAGAGCGGCTTCGAGATCATCTCGGCCACGACCTCGATGAACCTCAATGCCGACGAGACCCGGACCCAGGCGGGCAGCACGGTCTCGGGCGCGAGCGTCGCCCTGGCGGCGGGGCAGGATCTGAGCCTCACCGCCGCCTCGGTCGCGGGCACCGGCGATGTGAGCCTCGCGGCCGGCCGGGACGTCACGATCCGGAACGCGACCGATACCGAGGCCTCGGAGCACGAGCACAAGGAGACGACCAGCGGGCTGTTCTCGGGCGGCGGGCTGTCGATCACCATCGGCCAGGAGGGCATCACCCTCACGGATTCCGCGACATCGACCAGCGCCTCGGCCAGCACGCTCGGCTCGGTCTCGGGCGCGCTCACGGTGGCGGCGGGCGGGGATCTGGCGGTGACCGGCAGCGATCTCATCTCCGGCGGCGACATGACGCTCACCGGCCAGTCGGTCGCGCTCGACGCGGCCTATCAGACGCTCAGCGAGACCCAGAAGGAGACGCAGTATTCCGCCGGTATCAGCCTGGGGCTGGGCGGCAGCATCGGGCAGGCATTGAGCGGCATTGTCAGCGCGGTGCAATCGGCGAGCACGGCGACGGACGGCCGCATCGCCGCGCTGGAGGGCTTGCAGGCGGGCTATCTTGCTTATCAGAACAAGGGACTGCTGGAGAGCGCCGCCAGCAATCCGAGCCAGGCGGCGGACCAGGGTTACCTTTGGCTCAGACCTTTTGTCTGGCCAGACAACAAAAAGACCCCTTCATCTTTGGCTTGGGCCCTTCTTCCGGCCAAGGAACAAAAAGACCATTTTTACCTATGGCTCTGCCCTTCCATTCAATTAAAATAACAAAAAGACTCCTTCTATCGCCAGCATTATGACCTTCTGTCCAAGCTGGCACGTGAACCAACAAAAAATATCTTTGTCCAGCCTCATGGACTTCCACCTAAGTCAGTAGATATTCTACCTTGGCGTCATGACCTTCTGTCTAAGTCAAGTTGTACGGTGTCATGACTTTATGTCTAAGCCGTTAAATACTATTGTCTGGCGTTATGACTTCCTCCTAAGCCGATAAATATTCTGCCTTGGCGTCATGGCCTTCCGCCTAAGCCAAGTTGTACGGCTTCATGACTGTACGTCTAAGTCGTTAAATACTATTGTCCAGCATCATGACCTTCCGGCTAAGTTGGTAGATATTCTACCTTGGCGTCATGGCCTTCCGCCTAAGCCAAGTTATACGGCGTCATAACTTTACGTCTAAGCCGTTAAATACTATTGTCTGGCGTCATGGCTTCCGCCTAAGCCGGTAAATATTCTGCCTTGGCGTCATGACCTTCCACCTAAGTCAAGTTGTACGGCGTCATGACTTTACGTCTAAGTCGTTAAATACTATTGTCTGGCATCATGGCTTCTGCCTAAGCTGGTAAATATTCTATCTTGGCGTCATGGCCTTCCGCCTAAGTCAAGTTGAACGGCGTCATGACTTTACGTCTAAGCCGTTAAATATTATTGTCCAGCATCATGGCTTCTGCCTAAGTCGGTAAATATTCTGTCTTGACGTCATGGCCTTCCTCCTAAGCCAAGTTATACGGCATCATGACTTTACGTCTAAGCCATTAAATACTATTGTCCGGCGTCATGGTTTCTGCCTAAGCCGGTAAATATTCTGCCTTGGCGTCATGCCAAGTTGTACGGCGTCATGGCTTTATGTCTAAGCCATTAAATACTATTGTCCAGCGTCATGGCTTCTGCCTAAGTCGGTAAATATTCTGCCTTGACGTCATGGCCTTCCGCCTAAGTCAAGTTGTACGATGTCATGACTTCTCCCTAAGTCGGTAAATATTCTGCCTTGACATCATGGCCTTCCACCTAAGTCAAGTTGTATGGCATCATGGCAATTCACCTAAGTCGTTTAAAAATTCTTCCTTGGCGTCATGACCATACGTCTAAGCCAAGTTATACGGCGTCATGACTTTACGTCTAAGCTGTTAAATATTCTGCCTTGGCATCATAGCCTTCCGCCTAAGTCAAGTTGTACGGCATCATGACTTTATGTTTAAGTCATTAAACATCCATGTCTGACGTCATGGCCTTCCGCCTAAACCGGTAGATATTCTGCTTTAGCGTCATGGCCTTCCGCCTAAGCCAAGTCGTACGGCATCATGACTTCATGTCTAAGCCGTTAAATATTCTTATACGACATCATGGTTTTCCCCCTAAGTTGGTAAATATTCTACCTTGGTGTCACGGCCTTGGATATTGGCTTTCAGCGCAAGCGTCGTTTCGGGAATTTCGGCGAGCTGGCCGCCGACCTGCGTCTTGCCCTGCGCGTCGGTCTTGGCGACCGTCAGCGGCACGATCTTTTCCTCTACGGACATGGCCACGCTGATCACGGGTGTGGGCGCGGCAAAGAACATTTCTTCGGTGCAGAATATCGCCGGTAATCTTTGGCAGGTACAATACAATGTGAAGGTGAGGAACTATGGTAACGTCAATCTCACCAATGTGCAGGTATCGGACAACCTCGTAGCCGTTTTCGGGAGCGTCTTCCATGGCGCCAGCGTCGCCGCGGTGGGAACATTGCCTGCCGGCATGGCGATAAATCCGGCCTTCAACGGCTCTTCGGATACGTTGTTGTTCGCTCCCGGCGGCACCATGATCGCCAGTCCGCCGGATTCCGCCATCGTGCGGGTCACGGTGAATCTTCAGAATCCGAGTCTGACAACGACCTATTACAATAGTGCTATCGCCACCGCTACGGGTTCGCTCTTTAGCGAGAATGTCCGGGACTCTTCGGACTATAATGCGTCGTTGAATCCGGACCCGGATGCCAATGATGTGCCGGACCAAACGGGTGAAGGGATACCGACACCGCTGAATCTGAGTAACTGGATCGTCCTGGGCAATACGCTCATCGACTTCAATGGTCAGGCCGGTACCGGGGTGAATGATCTGCATTGGATGCTACAGAACCCCGTGGAGGGATCCACGATCTCGATCCAGCGAAGCGCCGATGGACAGCAGTTCACCACGCTGGCTTCCTTGCCGGTTGAAGGGACGGGTTCCAGTGAGCCTTTTGTCTGGCAGGATACCCGACCAGGTGAGGGTGTCAACTACTACCGGCTAGAGTTGGAGACTAGCGGTGGTGCGGGCGTCTATTCCGAGATGATCGCCTTGCATAGCGTCGATCCCAATGCGCTGCTGACGGTGCAACCAAATCCCTTTGGCGCCTCGATCCAGTTTGCCGTGCCGCTAAAGGCCGCATCGAAGGTTGCTTATCGTATCCTGGACCTATATGCGCACGTCGTCCAAACGGGACAGTTTGCCGGGCAGGCCGGACCGAATCTATTTTCGGTGAATGGACTTGGCCATGTCCCTGCGGGCATCTATGTGCTGGAAGTGGAGGCGGGGACTCAACGGTATACGCAAAAGCTGGTCAAGACGGAGTAAAGGCATTGTTTGACAGAAGCCGGAAGAGGCAAACGTCCAGGCTGGCCTGCCATTCGGGTATCGAGAGGCCATAGGTGTGGCGGATGAGCGTCTTGTCGAGGAGGGAGAAGCTGGGCCGGGTTGCGGGAGTAGGGTATTGGGTGGTGGGGATGGGGTTGACGACGCAGTCGCTTTCGATCCTGCCCTTGATCGCCACGGCGAAGTCATACCAGCTGATGCGGCCTTCGTCGCTGTAGTGGAAGATGCCGGGGATGAAGCGGGGCGCGTCGACAATGTGAAGGATGGCATCGGCGAGGTCGGCAGCGTAGGTGGGGGAACCGACCTGATCGGCGACGACATTGATGGGCATTGTTCGAGATTTTTTTGATGGCTTGTTCAGGTGGCTGATGACTTTTATCGTTGGTGTGATGGGCATGCACATTCTTATGTTGTTTTGGTCATCCCAGCTTGAGTCTGTTCAGCTCCTGAGGGGTTTATCTTGTGTAGAAGTGGTTGATTAGATACCTTGGTTGAGAAGATGCCCAAGCGAAGAGAAGGATTTTCTTCCTGGTGAGCTACTGTTAGTCGAGCTTCTCATCCTATTTGGTGGAATCTTTTCGAGGTAAGCTTTAGAAGTGCTATCTTGGTGAGGGCTTTGTCCTGTGTCTGCTTAAGTATGGACTGTGTTAGTTCTAAGCCTGATTTACACCTTGTTCGACAGTTGCTTGGCTTTGGACCCAGTGTTGTGTTAAGAGCTATTGTGCACCGTGTTTGTCGTGTCGTGTTTGGCGACTGATGTGTTATGAAGGTTTAGTAATTGTTTCAAGACGTAAGGATAAGCTAAGATTAGTGATCCTTTGTGCTTTGTGCTAAAGCTGGTACTCTCCTTGGTTTGCACTTAGGTGACTTGTGATCGGTTATTAGCAGGATCGGTACTCGTGGCATACTGTATTGTAGTTTTGTGAATTGCGATGGCACCGAGTGTGTGCTAAGATGCGAATACCGAGGTATTTCTGATGCCTATGTGCGTTGTATGAGTGCGCAGCGGAAGCGTGTGGGCTGACAACCCACAAGTCGAGAATCATTGGTTAGAAGATTCTGGCTGGTCGAGAGGATTGTTCTCTTCGATGTGACTTTATCTTGACTATGGATGCCTTGATGTTGTGAATTGCTGTGCCATTAGTTGGAGAAATTTGGGTGGTTGGCATTGGCTTTTCTGAGAATTGGGGAATGTGTCGACGATTATGCTGGTCGAGTACCCTTTGTTTCTCTGTATTTCTTAGATGTTGTGTTCTCGGGACAAGATCGTGGTCCCTGAGATGCGTTTCCCAAGATTGTTGTTATTGTTGTTGTGGGTCCTTATTGGTAAGCTGCTCATTGCATGGCTAATATATTGTAGTCGTGTGTTCAGCTATTATTGTGCCTTGATGTGACGGAGCTTGCAGTTGTGTTCCGTGATTCTATGTTGAGTACGGAGTCGGGATTCTACAAGTGCTGTCGCTGTTGTTGTTGTTGTTGTTGTTGTTGTTGTCTGTTGGTGGTTGTGTTCAGCTTGGAAGGAGGTCCCTGTGAATTTGATTTGGCATTTGCTTGGACCGGGATCTTGTCGGTTAGTTTTGTTGTACTCTTCTTCTATGGTAGAGTTGGCATGCCACTCGAATCAGATGTAATGTCTGAGTGAGGACTGACTTGATTGTGCCTTGTGGTCCAGTGTTGTCATTGGCGTTTGGTGTGCCAGTTTCATTATTGTTCTTGGCACGGAAGTCGATGTTCTGGAGCAGTTAATTGTGAGGACTGTGTTTCCTTATTTAAGCTGATGCTTGTTGTGTCTACCGAGTGTTTTATTCTTATTGTCCCTCTGAATTGTGTTTCTCGAGAATCATGTTATCGTGTTTTATGTTTGAGATATGTTTTGTGTGGATCTTATATTACGTCTGAGGAACTAACGCCAAGACACAAACTGCTCATAGGTATTATGAAGGTGGTGTTTCTTCTGTATACATGTGGCAAGATGACA
Organism: Amorphophallus titanum; assembly: GCA_024336825.1. Classification (NCBI taxonomy): domain Eukaryota; kingdom Viridiplantae; phylum Streptophyta; class Magnoliopsida; order Alismatales; family Araceae; genus Amorphophallus; species Amorphophallus titanum. Next base: position 6,354,295 of record JANBPO010003772.1, read on the forward strand.
GTGATAGCATTATTGCCTGCTTCTTAGTAAAGAAAGGTATGTGTCTTATGACATGAAGGTTGTCTAACTAACATCAAAAAAATATACATTTATGATTGTCCTCATATGGATGTTTTTTCGGGGATTGAAGATGGTTCAAAATCGGCACATGGACGGAGAGGATATCTACAAGAAGGGGCATGGGATGCAATTCATGCTATGGAGGTATGTATGTACTACTAAACATTGAGATCACTTTTCTGTTGGTACTTCATATGTTAATTTTTCTCCCATTCTCTCCTGTGTCGTTGTTTGCAAGTGCCTACTCATTCGTTAACTGTTTTTTATTAATTAGGTTAAACCTGAGGAAGATGGAATTTCCCGCTACTGCTTAACCAGCACTATCATGTTATCAATGACAACAGAGAGCAAGTCTTCAGGCACTTTTAATTTGTCTGGGTCAATCAGAAGACAGGTAATATCTTTATGAAAATTATCTATATTTTATTTATAGGTTCTTTGTGGCAGTTGACTAATTTATTCCTAGTTTTGCTGCAAGCTGGTTATAACAAGTAGCAGATCTCTATAAAATGCACTGTATTCACCCAAGTATTTGTGTAGGACCTGTAACTTGCTAAAACTAGAGGATGTTACTCTTCCACCATATGCCTAGGTTTATGAAAGATTATGTTTGGTTTCTGTGCATAGATGTTTCACGTGAGATAAACTGCATCATAAAGGGTTACATGCTATGATCACCCTGTGCATTCTGACATTAGGGTGGCTATGCATTTCATTGTACACATACCTTACATAATATAAAACTAGCATAGTGTTAGAGTATTATTCTACCCACTTTTTGTGCATCATCAAGTTATTTCGGCTCTAGATATTCTTGTAAAAAGTTTACAATATCTGAAATATTTATGTCCCATGTCAATGCTTTCATCATAAATCATATCATTATTAGATCCTTGTAAACCAGATGGCTGTGTCTTAAATGGTTATATGAGCATTTCTAGTTAGGAACAGAGCCAGGTGAGAAGAGCATACATTCAATCGCATGGAAGTGTGTTTGCAGGCCTAAGGAGGAAGGGGGAGTGGGGTTGATGTCAATTGAAACTATGAATCAAGACCTTTTATTGAAGTGGCTTTGGAGGGCAGACATGGAGGGATCAGCCTTTTGGAAGGATATAGTTGCCAGCAAATACTTTGGGGGTTGGAATGCGTGGTGTGCTGAAGGATCGTTTGGCAGCCATGCGTCCAGCTTATGGAAAAACATACTCAAACATTTCTATAGATGTTCATCATCAATCGCTGTGGGCGATGAGAGGAAGACTAAGTTCTGGGAAGAGCCATGGTCATTCAATAGTGTGCCTAAAGAAGACTTTCCCAGCCTATATGCAATTGCCTTAAAGACTGGGGCAAACGTTTCTGAGTTCTGGTCTCAAAGAAGGGTGGGGGATGGACCACTTCAACTTGTACTGCCATCTTGCGGCCAAGAAGCATGCTGACTTGGCTGCCCTCGCTGATCGGTGCCAAATGATCGGGGACGTGTGCTAGCTGGTCAGGGAGGTGGCCTGTCAGGATCAGGAGCCCTCCCTGACCTACTGGCCTGTTTCGCTTTGCCTTTACACTGGCCCCCACGGTACGTATTATCACGCACACATATTATATTTTCTTTGTCGGTTATTGCTGCGTCTTTTATGGCATTGGATAGCAACTAACCCCCTACTTCCTCTTTTATTTTTTTTGCATCACAGATCATCCAAACAACACTCAGCTGGCAACATATCGCAACCTCCTCTGACAAGCCGAGAAGTCGACATACTTCGAGGAGGCGCTAGCGGCACCAACCACAACTCCTCTACCTCCCCCTGCGAAGAGGCCCCGAGCACGGTTGCCAGTGAAGAAGGCCTTAGGTGAGGCGAAGGCTGTCGGATGGCGGGAGACCAAGCATCAGAAAGCGGAGGTCGCTCAACCTTCAAGGACTGTTCCTGCGCCGCCTCCCATCCGGTCATTTGAAGAGTTTGAGGCTGGCCATGCCGAGCCAAGCCGATCGACTGGTAGGACCTCCCTCGTCACGCTTGTCCCTGAAACGGCTTTATCTTTGCTTTAGCTTGGGGTGGTCATACCCGAGCACCTTTCGTGTTCATCAGCTAGGGAGGGGGCTCCAACTTCGCCGGTCCACACGGCGGGTGAACCTTGGGCTGGGTCCAAGCTGCCATCAACCCCTGCTCGTTCGCCCGAAGGTGCAGGGGAGCTTCAAGAGAAATCGCCAGTGGAGGAGGCACTGGCCATCACCAGAGTGACGGCACAACGAGAGGTCGAGCGGGAGAGAGTAGAGGTCCTCCGGGTGGCCTTAGCTTCTCCACCTCCGTCGATTCCCTCTTTTGTAAAGTTCGCCATGCCTCGGGTTGAGCCGAGCTGCCATGCAGGTGAGACCTTTAGATGTTAACGCTTTTCGGGGTCCGGTCACCCTCAACGGGAAATCTTTTGCTCTTGTATGACATGCATGTGTTCTTCTCCCAGCCCCAGCGAAGGGGACGCTTCCCGTGCAGGTCCCTTCTGTGACCATTAGTCCGTCGGAGTTGGCAGAGAGGAAGGCTGAGGCCGAGAGGTTCGTGGCCGCATGTGCCGCTCCTCAGGCCGAGGGCAGCCAGCCCACAGGTGAGGTTCTTGTTTTGCTTAGCATCCTTTCACCTCGTGAGATAAGGCTTTTCATGTGGATTTCCTTTCTCCCAGTCCCTACAGAGGAGCCCGTGTCGACTTCTGCCTCGGTCATAGATGAAGCCGGCGCTCCTGTGGTCACGCCTTCTGCAGAGGAGACGACCCCCAGCCCACTCCTATCTGTGGAGACCGAACAGGGTAACTCCTCTCACCGGCACGACTGGCATGTTTTCTTTTGCCATTCACCGGAAGGCTAATAACTTTCGTCTGACTCAAATGCTTCCTTGTTTGGCAGCTCCCCTCGGTCCCCTCCCTGAGCAGATAGAGGCCCGGGGGATCCCCGCGCCAATGCTGATATACATGAGGAGGAGGCTGAGGTCCGGGGCATCGCCGTCTGCCAGCCCACGCGAGGAAGAGGCCGAAGGTGTCAGAGCGAGGGTTCCTTCTCCGGCCAGGGAGGAGCCTGCCTCAGCCGAGTCTTCCTCCAGTGAGAACGTAGACTACAACTACTCCTCTGACGAGGCGGCTCCAGGCGAGGATGTTGTAAGTGCGGGCCCGTTCATATAGGGCCCTCCTTTTGCAGCTAGTTTTCGACCCTCTGTCTCTTATCTTCTGGTTACTTCACAGGAGGAGGCCCGACCAAAAACCATAGAGGTGCCCATCCCCGACGTGCCGGCCGAACTACCCGGGGGCGGTGACACCAGTTTGGGGAAGCTGGTGGCTCTATTCGAGGTCCTGCAGCAGGAGGCAGCTGCAGAGACCACATCCACCGTCGACGAGGCCCTGGAGGAGGGAGAGATAGCGCCGGAAGGTAGGATCGTTCTGGCGATCAAGGTGAAGCGAGGCCTCTGAGACCCTTTCTATACTTCTTCGGAGCTCGGGCAGCTTGCCTGGCTCGGTGTAATACTGATTCCCCATTTTTTTCTTCTTTGCGTTCCAGGAAGAGGGGAGTCTCCCTGAGGCACGGACCGCGAAAGACCGCAAAGTTGTTGTAAAGCGGAGAGGGGCAGTGGGCCTTGCAGAGACGGACGAGCCAAAGCTGCTCTCGATGGTGGAAGTGGGGCGCATAGTATCGTTCCTGCGGTGGGGGAGCGGGCTAAAGCTCATGGTCCCTCTCCCACCTCCTCGGCCGCTGATGACACCCGAGGAGGGCCGACTTCTGGAAGAGATGCTCGCCAGCCTCACGGTTCGTAGAGAGGAGGGGGCGGTATCAGAAGAGGCGGTCGAGCCTTCAGCAGTGGTGCCTGAGCCATCCCCGTTTCCCACCCTTCCTCCGACCGAGAGCAGGGAGGAGCAGCCCCTCGCGGTCACGGAACCAGGTGGTGCAACTGTAGTTCCAGCAGGTCCCTTGGCGATAGCCAACCGGGGACTACGTGTTAAAGCCGAAGGCCTCAGCGATCTATCCGTGGCGCTCCCTTCCTCATCAGCTACAGTGGATGTGGAAATGTGGGCTGCCGTGGACGGCACAGTAGAGTTCAACCCCCAGAGATGCCTTCCATCGGCCACACCGCCTCAGATGCACCGGTCCGACAGATGCTGCTAGCGCTGCACTCAATGATACTTGCTGACCCCTCTCTCACGTACCAAGGGGCGCATGCAATAGTGACGCAACTGACCGGTGCGTTACAAGTGCTGGGTTGCCCTCTGGAGGAGTGGTCGCGATGCGTATTATTACTGTTGAAATACGTGAGTCATCGCGAGTTCCTCGAGACTCAGGTCCCCAACAAGCTTGCCGCCATCAGGGCCCAGGAGGGCGAATACTTGCAAGCCTTGGAGGAGCATTGGATCAGCGGGGAGCGGCTCGAGAAAGTTCTAGAAGGTGGTCGCCAGGATGTCCATGCCCTCCGGGGTAGAATCGAAGAGCTAGAAGGCTACCTTGCTGCTACCAGGTCCGCGCTGACCGAGGCCGAGGCGACCGTTGAGAGGACGGGTGAGGCGCTCGCCATTGCTAGGGCTGAAGCAGCCTCTATAGAAGCGGAGCTGGGACATCTCGAGGGGCAGAGGGGCCAACTAAGCGACATGGCGAGCTTTCCTTGTATCGGTATTCTCCCCCTTGAGGATATTTTTCGGGGCATTGACTGAATGCCGCTCTCCTCAAGCCTCCTGTTGTATTCTGCCCCTCTCCCTTTCTCTTTTCTTCTCTTCCCATTTTGATGTGTAACTCAGGGGTATGCCCCGAAGCACATGTACCCCTCCATTTTGCAAAGAAGATCATTCGTGTACATGGTCTTGCATGCTGGTCCACGAGTCTTTTCTTCCCCCTCTTTTCTCTTGCTCTTCGACGGGATGCGAGTCTGTGCCGATAGCTCGATCTAGGAACGCTTCAGTCGGGTCTGCAGAGGCGCGCGGGAGAGCGGTCGCCTCCCCAAGGGAGAGACAAGGGGATCACTCCACCATGCAAGCCTCGCGGCCCCACCGAACGGTCCCGTGAGGGAAATTGGCCTGGGCGGAGAGCAGTCGTCACCCGAAGGGACGGAGAGAAGGGTTTGTGGGTTCAAAAAGGGTTATTCGTCACCCGAAAGGATGGAGAGAAAAGCTTATTGGTCCAAATGACCTGGTCGGGAGGTCCTGGTCAAAGGAGTATTCGTCACCCAAAGGGATGGAGAGAAGAGCTTATTGGTCCAAATGACCTGGACGGAAGGTCTAAATCAAAGGAGTATTCGTCACCCGAAGGGACGGAGAGAAGAGCTTATTGGTTGAAATGACTTGGACGGAAGGTCCAAAGCATGTTATTAAATATTATCATCATAGGCACCCATACAAATTTAATTTACAAATATATATTAACAATCAGACTCAGTATGATGCTACGACGTTATCTGAAGGGGAAGGAGCAAGTAATACAATGGGGGAGGGAAGGAGCAATCTATCTTCTGAACCGTAGAAGATATGGACATAAAGATTACCATCATTCTAGTTGCAGTAAGATTAGGAAGTTCAATATTGATAACGTAGAAAATGGAATGGTGAGAGACAAGAATGCTAAATATCCCCCTCCTTTTTCAATGATTGGAAGAATCAAACAAACTAGATGTAAATAAAACCTTTTCCAAGAGATGATTACTAGAAGACTAACGTAGCATCTTTACATTAAAAACAATTTAGTAACAAAAGCTGTGTCTAAGAAATAAAACAGAAGAGAGCAAATATCAATATGCTACAGCACTATTTGTTGGATAGTAAATAATGCTTGAACCAAGTAGATGCAGCTGATATAAAATAATTAATCTAATATTAATAAACTTGGCATGTTCTAATTTTTCCTGTTTTAGAGTTGCAAAGACATTATCAGCGAACAAAGAAATGTGTTGGGCAACCATCCCATAAGAACCAACATGTACATCTAATCAACTTATAAGCTACCGCACAACCCACTTGATATTCGAATTTCCCCTTCTGTATAGTTGGAAACAAATCATATTACCTTCCTTCACATAAGAATCACACGTTGTTTTTAAATAAAAGAAATAGAATGAGTTTGTCCCACCAATGGGACCTAAAAATACAGGAACGAGTATATGCCATTCCTTCGTGCAGACAGGAGTGTTGCCTCCCTTAATAATGGAAAGAAGAACTTCAACCTACTTTCTCTTAGCCGGAGAGCATGAACACACAAGGGAACATGAGCTCAAGCAGGAGACATACTAGAGGGCCTACGGCCAGGTCCTTGAGCTGAGGAGGAAGGTGGCCAGAGATAGGGTTCTATCGAGGATGAAGGGCTTCTGAAGAGACGGTGAGGGAGCAAGAGTTCGTTGGAGGATCGACGGAGGGCTTCTGAGGATGAGATGATCAAAAGAGTTAGGGTTCACTCGAGGATGAGTGCGTCCACCACAGGCTTTCACGGATGAGGCAATCGAGGGAGACTAGGTTCGCTCACGACGTCACGAACTTCTGAGAAGGAGGCGAGGAGGTGATCGACAACATCATGACCCTCTGAGGAGGAGGTGAGGAGACGATCACGAAAGGGCTTCAGAGGAGGAGGAGGTGAGGAGAGGATCGCGAGAGGGCTTCCGAGAAGGAGGATAGGCAATCGAGAGAGGGCATCTGAGGAAGGGGGCGAGGGGGAGATCAAATAAGGGCTTTCAAGAAAGTTAGGGTTTGCTCACGAGCTAGTGCAGGAGGGCAAGATCGATTGAAAGAAGTCGTTGGAGAAAGAATTTCGGGGTTAATGGGGTGGAAATAACTCATTTCCATCATTTTGATGAAATTAGTTATCCTCATTCTTAACCCTAGTTTCTGGGATATTCTCATTTTGCTTAACCCTGAATTTGAAGATTTCTATTCTATGAACATATATAATTTGGATTATAATTGGTCTTTTTAAGATCCTTATATTTGGTCCCGATTATGCAATCGACTCTTCGGGTTTACATCCGGTCACAATCCGACCATTGAATATGCTTCAGTCTGCAATTAGATTTGCTTCCGTCCACAATTGGACCTTTAGATTTGATTCTGTCCACAATCGAATGGTTGAATTTGAGTTCCATCGTGATCCCGAAGCCGATGGGAGTGGCAGGTAGTTTCTTCACTGTCTTCTGTTTTGCCATGTTGGTTTCTATATTTTGGAATGCTTATCTCACTCATTCCTTTGTCATTTGTAGATGGCGCTGGCGGCCAGGAGGTCGGGGTCTCTCCATTGGAGGATCCTCCAGATGCGACCTTAGCGAGGCTACTACTTCCTCGAAAAGGCCTCGGGCTGAGAATAACAAGGAGGATATGAGGGCCCCCTCTCGTCCCAGGGAAGTCTCTCGCCCGAGAGGATGCTGCCAGTTAAGTACCATGCCTTGAATAGCATTTCCTGCTTGCATGCGATATTAAAATATCATAAATAATTTGGTCTAATGCAGGTCCTCCCGAGGCTAGAGTAGGAATGAGCTTCTCCCCTCCCCAAGCAAATGTCTTCACAGAGGCAGGATTGGTACTGGATAAGTCCATCCCTGACGTTGCCTTTGATACTGGGAACCTGTCTGCTCCTGCTGACGACTATACGTCGGTGACGGCCGCCTCTCATTTGATTGATGTGGAGGGGTTTTCTGCCACTCAGGCTTTAGGTAGGCCCTCTTTACCCACTGCCCTCCTTTTATTTGAGAAAGGTTGAGTGTTTATAGTAACGCACACTTTCATGCAGGAGATCTTGGCGTCCTCCCTAATCCGCCTGTCATCGGGGAAGGCAGCAACTCCTCCTCTGACAAGGGCGATTCTCCGGCCTCTAGTTCCTCCAATGGGAAGAGTTCAGGCACCTCATCAAGCACAGGGGCTACTAGTTCCTCATCCGATGAGGATCTTCCTTCCCCTACGCCGAGCTCCCTTGAGAGCGGGGAACTGAGGACTACTCCAAGTAAAGTAAGAGTCAATTTGTTGCGTATATCTAGACTTCACAGCCTCTTTACTTATGCTGCCCTAGACCATGTAGCTGTCGAGGTGGCGACCTCTGTCGGGGTGTTCTCCCAGCTTGTAACGCCTGGTCCATTTTTGGAGCTCTCGGACTACCATGGTGACCTGAGATCTATAGATTTTGGGATGAGGGCTGCTACAAATCTCCCAGAGTCGGGGGCTTTTGGTAGTGTAAAGCTACCTTTCGCCCCGGGCCTACTAGGGCACATTGCCAGCTTGGTGGAGACCAGTGTGGTAGACCCTGCAGGTGTGGATTCTATCTTTAGATTTGCTTTGTCCATACTATTGTAGATATTCAACATTTTACTGTCTCGAACAACTGCTGGTCCAATTGAGAGGGAGAAGTTACTTGACGGCCTGGTGAGACCAAGGATGGCGGTGTCGGTTTCGGACTTGGTTTCGACTGGGTACTTCGGTGGGCGGTTGGCACGCCGAGGGTGTGGGGACGAAAGGTCACTCTCATAGCTCACCCGCGGTGGTCACTCATGTGATCGGCACTTTGGTCCGGGCACTCACTCGCTGCCGACGGAGCAACTAGAAAGAATACTACACTAGGCAAGTAAATGCCAGCAATGAGAAGTGTTTCGATGCTCACCTAATCGGTGTGAAGACACTGATCCCGGTCAGAGATGAGGGCGAGCAAGGAAGCGTGGGCATATCGGCATGCTGCGCCGGAGAAGCTTCGACCTGAAATTTTAATTTACATGCACTACACCCCTTGCAAGGGGGTTGGACTAGGGGTGGGGATGAGTTTTACAACCAAAATGTACCTCCACATAGGGAGGGGCAGTCATCCGGCCAGGCGGGTTGGGGAAAACTATGCTAGAATCTGAAGTCGAAGAACGTCAGTTCTGCCAGCTCTCTGGAACAGCAAGATAGGAAGTCACTGTCAGCTCTGCTACGGGCTCTCCTGAACTCCTTTGTTGACAAAACCAACGCCAAAACCTCCAAGGTTGGCCCAGGAGGACGTCCAAATTATTTGAGAAATTCCTGGTGATGACGACGACCGGGGCAGGGTCGGGATCAGGATTGCTTCTCTCTGCTTCTAGCAGTGCCTAGATCATTATTGTTGGAAGGGGAGGCTGTAACGACCACTCCCATGCTTAGTTGATGGTGAGACTAGACCCTTTGTATTCATGGTTGAGCCCTCTTAGAACGGAGACCAACGGGGCCACCGGCAGAGGTCGGAGCAGATAGGGAGACCCCAAACAGTGACAGGGTATTAGGCTAATCCCAGAGGCGAGTGATCCAATGCACCCTAGGGAGGAAATTCGGAACTTACTGCTCCGAGATCCAAACGGGGTCCTACTTCTTGGGGATGAAAAGGGACTTGTAGAAGAAGTTATCAACCAAATGTCATTCTAAGATTTTCAAGGTATTGGTCATAGCAGCCTATGCAATGCACAGTTGAGTGTCAACCAGGGAGGAACTACACAGTCTGGCGGTGAAGACTCCTCTGGGCATCCACAAACTCAGGTGAGGGTGGGACCACCTCCGTTGTGAAGCATACTAGATGACACTTCCAACGGTACCTCTTATGCTCCCAGGGGCTCCAGGACAAAGATGTGGCAGGCTCTGCAACTGGGCACTCCTCTGCTACCTGCGAACTGAGGCAGGGTCTGCAACTTACTGATTGGAAATGGAGTAGGAGGGGGGGAAAATGGCGGTGGATGGGTGTGAGGGCAACCCCTGGCTGTGAGGGGGTCTGGGAGGGGGTGATACAAGGTGACCGAGTGGCAGAATGGGGGCTGGAAGGAGGTCTAGCAGGTGGAGGTAGGGGAAGCTGTGAATTTGGTGTTCGGAGGGAGAGGGAGAGGGAGATCTCTCTCCCTTGGTTTGAATGAGTGATTTATGGGGGGGTTAATACTGGCCATGGGGATGGGAAGGGGTGTCTTGGAGGATGAAAGGGTGTGTTGGGAGTAGGATTCTCCCTAGGGAGAGGAGAGGTTGGCTCAGAGACAAGACCAGGAGTCAACCCTCATTAACTCCGACCATCATCGAATGTCAGGGCCACCGGGGGTATAAAGACTCCGCTCGCTTCGACGAAGAGGGAGACAATGAGGAAGGATACACAGAGACACACACAAAGACGTGCAAGCAGAGAGATGCATAACCAGGAAAAAGAAGCCAGAGAGAAGAGGAAGAAGAAGAGCTCCGTCCGCCCAAGCTCGGGAGGCCCAGGGAGCCCCAAAGAAGAAATAGAAGCTAGAGAGAGAGAGAATAAGCAGTAGAGAGGGAGATAAGGAGAGAAAGATCCCAATGTAGAAGGAGGGGATGGGGGAGATAGGGAGCTGTCGCCCCTCCTTGACCTCGTCCCTCTCCTCATCTGTTTCTCTTCTCCCATTCTTATGTTATTTCTTCGCTCTTATTTCCATTGTATCATGCTGTACTTGGCCTCCGGATGTGAGCCTTGTCCACCTTGTTCTTTATGAATGAAAGATACATTTCTCTTTTGCTCCTAGTTATCCCTGTCAGCCTCTGTCCCACAGTCTATTTTATGGCTTGTCTCCTTCTCCCTTCCAGTTCTATGGCCTCTAGTGCTATCCGTCTTTCCCCTCAAGCACTGGCCTAGCCAGTTCAATGGCTAGCACGTCGGTGTGAAGTTTCCCCTTCAGGCATCTTGTGCCCTCCCCCTTTATCGAGCAATTTGAGACTACCACTATTTCTGCAACACTCCTAAGTCTCTCCCTCTTTCCAGTTTACCCCTTTGCCAAGCCCCGTTCGGTGCATTTGTCTTTCCTCCTTCATTGGCATGCCCTATTCCATCCTAGCCCAGCACACCCTTGACTTCTTCAGTCTGATGCACCCCTCAACCTCTCTGGGGGACACACGCTTAGCCCTGTAACTGGTGCACCCTTGGCCCACCCAGCCTGACACACCCCTTAAACACCCAGTTCGGTGCACCCCTTAACCACCCAGTCTGGCACACCCTTGAACCACCCAGTCCGGCACACCCTCAACCACCCAGTCCGGCACACCCTTAGTCTCATCTGGGCTGGTGCACCTCTAATCCCCCGGCCCAGTACACGTCTTCAATCCACTCTCCCAGGCCTCTTGCCCGGCACACTTGCTAGCCCTTCTCACCTGACGCGTCTTAGCCAACCCTTGCCCGGTGCACCTGTAACCTGTCTCAATTTTGTGTTTTCCTGCTCATTGTCCTCTGAGATTTTCCGAAGCTTTCTCAAAGGTGTTGCAGCCCCTGGAGCGCACCTCAAATTGTTGGGTCCTGCCACTCCTTGTGGGTGTGTTCCCCTTACACCTCCCTTAGCGTCCGGGTCAAGGGGAGATGCTGCTGAATTTTCACCAGAAATAACAATACATGAAAAGGACAGAAGGAGATAACAAACAAATGAGACGGACAACAATAAAGCACCTTAACTAAGATAAAAGAACTGCGAGGTACTCGAAGAACTGAACTAAACATTGCAAATCATACAATGAAGGGAAAGGGAATTGGTCAATAAAGAGGCTTCCCTGCATGCATTTCACTAACCATTTAGATAAGTAAGGGGATGACCCAACTTATTAGTCATAAAATGGGTGTCAACAGATGCGAACAGAAATGACGGATGATGCATGCAACTAAAAAGAAGACAGAGAAGAACAAGGGGAAGAAAAGCCTATTGAGGCGCTGATGGCGGGCTTTCAGGAGAGCTTCGGTAGCATGAGGATGGCGTGGATGTACGGTGGGATAGAACGACCTTTTTTTGTATATGCGGGCACTCGAAAATCTAGCAGAACCTCTCCTTAGGAACTCACGGGCTTGGAAGCGAATTGGGCAGAGTTTCCCCTCCTCTTTGAAGATCTTGAAACCCTTGGTTTCGTGGGAGGCAGTCCTCTATGTATAAGGAAATTTGTGAAGAATGCATCTAGGGTAAAGGATGCATTCATGTGAATGCGTCCCACTGACCAGACACATCCTCCATTTTAAAAATTAATTTTATTTAATTAGATGCGTCCACCACCATGGACGCGTTATTTAAATGCGTCCAAGTTCCCAGACGTGTCTAACTTCTTCCATAAATAGTACCATAAGGCACCAAAAGCGTCGAAAGCGAGTGGTTTCGGCACTGAACCTTGACTTTTTAAAGTCGCGTCTAGTCAGTAAGATATATTCTTATTTTAGATTTATCTAAAATGTCAAACTAAATAGCGTGGCTAGCGCTGACCGCATGCTACACAAGGGCTCAAGAAGGCGTCTGGGTTGGTTGACGCCTTTAAAGAAGGTGTCACCCTCGGCCATCGCCTTTAAGACTTTTTTTTAAAAATTATAAAATGGTAAAAAATATCATAAAAATATAAAATCACTCAAATAACTCAAATGTGAATGCCGCTTCAGGGCATCATAGTGTAATATGAGATTTACTCAATGTAATGTCGAAAATGACATGTCTACAACGCGTACGCCCCCACTCCGTCTAGGTTCTCGAGTGTTGGCAGGAGCTGATAGCTCACCGCATCTCCTTTCGTGGCGAAGAGGAGCTTCCCGAACAACAACATCTGGAACCTCCTCATTGTCATGCCTACCTCGGGTCCTGACTCTGCTGACACCTGCTCCCTCACCTGGTCCACCTGTCACTGCAGGTACTACTCTGGTAGCTCCCCAACCGCAATCCTAGCTCCTCTCAATCCCAGGCTCTTCTGTATCCTGGCCCGTGGTAAGAGGGTGGACGGCCATCCCTATCTCTCCAGCTCCAGTCCCACTAGTCATAGTGCTAGGTCCCGATAGTCTGAATAAGTGAAGCCACTGACCGACGCTCTATGCACGCGTAACCCCGTGATCCTCGCCATGTCCTCGAGCATGGGGATCATATGTCCCCATGAAAAGAGGAACGCATGGCTCACAATGTCCTATCTATCCTATAGTGCCATCAATAGTGCGACATCTGTCCTAAAGATCTATATGTTGAGGAACTCTGCAGAGCCCATCGCCGCTAGCCTCTCTCTCTGGAAGTCCGGTAGTGCGAGGTACACCGCACGGACCTGTAGCTAAGAAATCCTCAATCAACTTTTCCCCTACAAACAATCGATCGTTCCATCTACATTCCAGCAACGTTGATCAAAAGATTAAAAGATCATATCCCAAGTGTGGGGCGCAGGCCCCCTTTTGTGAGTTTTAGTTAACAACCAAACATCTTGAAGTCTTCAAGCCACCAAGGACTTTAGGAGATAACAAAACATCTTAGAGCTTAAAGCCTCTAAGTGCCCCTGCGCGGCTTCTCCAGTCTCTTGCGCCATCTTCTCTCCATCATCCTCTCTTTTGAGAATGGCCAACCTCCTCCTTTTGTAGTGGTAGGAGGATGTCAAGTGGGGTGCATCCCTAGGTGGATTGTGGTGGGGGTGAACTCTTTGACCCTTCACCTCCCTATCTCTTCATCTTCATCCTTTTTTTCCTTTTTCCATGGGCATGGGGTCAAGGGGGGCCACCCCCCGGTGGTGCACAGCAGGGAAGAGAGGGGGAGGTGGCCACCCCCGGTGGGCCTCCCTCTCCCGGTTGGTGCGTAGTAGTAGGAAAGGGGGCACCCCCGGTGGGCCTGCGGGGCCCCCTTTTCTTGCTCTCCTTTTTTTTTGCTTCAAGACGACAGCAGTAGAGGCAGAGAAGCAGCCCCGATGGAGATGACCAGGGGTCCTCCCTCCCCCGTTGGAGCAGCAGCAGCAACAACAACAACAACAACATGGGGTGGGGGAGGCCACCCCCGGTGGGATGGACAGGGCGTGCTCCCTCCCCCGGTTGATAAGCAGCACGGGCAGCAAGCGGGGGAGGCACCCCCAGTGGAATGGATCGGGAGTCCTCCCTCCCCCGATTGAGCATGAGGAGGAGGTAAGGAGGGGAGGCCACCCCCAGTTGATTTGACTGGGGGTGCTCTCTCCCCTGCTCAACAGCAACAGCAGCAGGAAGGGGCGGGGGTGCCACCCCAAGTGGGTCTAACCGGGGGTGCACCCCTCCCACCGATCAGCAGTAGCAGGAGGTAGGGGGGAGGCCACCCCCGGTTGGTTTGACTGGGGGTGCTCTCTCTCCTGATCAACAGCAACAGCAGCATGAGGGGGGCAAGGGTGCCACCCCCGATGGGTCTGACCGGGGGTGCACCCCTCCCCCCGGTCTGCAGTAGGAGGAGGCAACAGGGGGCCACCACCGGTTGGTCTGACCGGGGGTGCACCCCTCCCCCGGGTCTGTAGCAGGAGGAGGCAGGGGGGAGGACACCCCCGGTGGTTCTGAGTCTTCTGACTGGGGGTTCCCCCCCCCCCTCTCGGCCTGCAACAACAAGGAGAGAGAAGGAAGAGGGGTGGTCCCCCCCTCCATGTAGTCCAGTCAAGGCTATAAAGCCTCCTTTTCTGGGAATTTTTTTTATCTTTTCTTAGCTTTTTCGCAGCAAAGGACACGTGGAGACATGGAATAATTTTGTTTTGTTTGTTGCCCGTTTCTAGACGTCGTCTTGTTGTCCGTCGACTCCCGGGTAAAAATGCCTCGAGAATACCCTGATAGCACCAAAACTTAATTTTGTATGAGTTTAAACCCTGTGGGTGTATGATTTTATACCGCCTGCTAGGTGTTCGACAAAATGCCCACTTGTCCCCTGAAGTGAATAATCTATATCCAAATGGGCTAAGCATTCTCCTCTATGTTTGGTACTTATCATCATATTCCTGTTTGTTGACAATGGTGCAAGATATATGCGGATTTCTCAAACATATAGGGAAGGTCTTCCTCCTTTTTGGACTGCCACCGAAATCAGCTTCCAGCTGTTTCATTTACAATTCTTCATACTTCAATAATTTTAATGTGGGATCTGTCTTCTGCAGGACTGCTTCCACCAATCGTGTGAAGGCAAGTCTGGGGACAGCTGCTGGGAAGTGTCCGAGGAATCCATTATCGTCCAGTGTGAATGAGCGAAATCGTGTATTGTTTATTGTTAATATGACACTCCAATGGCCTTCATTGCACTGTAAAGAGTTATCTGGATTCATCAACGCTGGGAAGAATGTTCAAGTAATTTATCTGATTAAATGTTCAAGTAATTTATCTGATTAACAAAAGAATGGTCCTCTCTTTTCTTTCCCCTTGTTTCTTTTTTGTGTGCGCACATAAATATGCATGTGCATTCTGTTGGTGGTGCTTTTTCTTTTTTTCTTTCTTTCCTTTTGGGATGGAGGTGGAGGGGACACCAAGTCGATATCAAAAACCATAGCCTAGACGTTCTGCTCTTGTGGACCATCATTTCCAGAAGCATCCCTTGGCCCTACTGTAAGTGAAGGTTTGTCTCTTTTTTTCAAGGTGCATTATTGATGTGGGACATGCTACAGATGTCTCCTGGGTGATGAGAACTAGGGTTTTCTGAGGTGGAAGCTGTCCCTCGTCATGTCAGGCACGGTTCTTTTTGTACACCCCACTAACTCCCCCTGATCTCGTGGTCTGTGCGCAACTTGCGGTTAGAAAGCATGGTGGACGGAGCCTTGTACCATGATTTGGCAGCTTGCTGGTTGATGGCAAGATTCCAATTGAATTTTGAAGTGAGCCCTGCCAAAAATCTAATCCCTGTGGAATCTGCAAGCTCCTGGACACAAGCCTGGTCAATTCCTGGAGTACAGGAGTCCGTCAGAGTCACCACCGAACAGTTTCACCTGATCTTTTTCATGGCCTACATGAAGAATCTTGGCTGTTTATTTTTGCATGGCCTTGGGAACCAACGGCCATTGTGTTGATCTTTTTGTGAACTGGCTCAGCAGCTTCCAGTGTCATATCGAAGCACAGACAGGCTCACCTTTTTGTTGACAGTAGGTAAGGCTTCTTCCATTAACATTAACATTTTGAAGCAAAGCATAGAAGTTTCTTTAATCTAAATACGAACTACTTTGCTAGTTAAGAGCATGCAGGGAACAAGGTCTTCCCTTATTTCGCATGTACCAACCTTGGGAATTTAAGGTATCTGTCCCTTTCCCCACTCACCAACCTTGGGAGCTGTTAAATGTATTGATCGGCGATGTCAAGAGATACTGCAGGTGTCCCACATGATTGAGACTTTTTGCCGCCTCCTGTCACTCTTCCTGCTTCTTTGCACAAGTTTCTTGCTTTGGGTCATTGGGCCCTGTTGATCCCCTTGCCCTCTGAGGAGCAGGTTGAGAAAGGGCTACAATGCATTCTTGGCAAGCGTAGTCACGAAGACTGATGCAAACCAGGCACCGATCGTAGCAGAGATCGAGGTTGTTCGGGAATTTCTAGATGTGTTTTCAGAGGATTTGCCCAGATTACCACCTACAAGGTAGATAGAGTTTGCCATCGACTTGTTACCTGGCACTGCACATGTCTCTAAGGCACCCTACCGAATGGCCCCAGCAGAATTGACAGAACTGAAAAAGTAACTTCAAGACTTGTTAAACAAAGGGTTTATCCGTCCAAGTGTGTCATCATGGGGAGCTCCAGTTCTATTTGTGAAGAAGAGAGATGGTTCTCTTAGGTTATGCGTTGACTATCGCAAACTTAATGAGATGAGCATTAAGAATAAGTACCATTTACCCCATATTGATGACCTGTTTGACTAGTTACAGGGAGCCACAGTGTTCTCAAAGATTGATCTGCGTTCAGGATACTATCAATTGAGGATAAGGGAAGAAGACACATCCAAGGTGGCGTTCCGAATGAGATATGGCCATTATGAATTCTTGGTGTTACCTTTTGGTCTAACAAACGCCCCTGCAGCATTTATGGACTTGATGAATCGGGTGTTTAGACATTATCTTGACACCTTTGCGGTTGTCTTCATTGATGATGTGCTGATATATTCTCCTGATGAAGCTTCACACCGAGAACACTTAAGAATCGTCCTCGAGATGCTAAGAGCACATAAGCTATATGCTAAGTTCAGTAAATGTGACTTTCGGCTGAAGGAGGTCCATTTTCTTGAGCATGTAATCTCAGTCAATGGTGTTGTCATTGACCCCGCAAAGGTTCAGACGGTATTGGAATGGGAGACTCCTAAATCTCCCACGTAGATTCGAAGTTTCTTAAGGTTAGTTGGTTATTATTGCCACTTTATCAAGGGGTTCGCATCTCTAGCGGCGCCACTAACCAAGTTGACTCGAAAGGGAGTCAAATATATAAGGTCTGAGAGCGGTGAGAAGAGTTTCCAAGAGTTGAAGGCCAGGCTGACATCAGCACCAGTTCTTGTTTTGCCTAACAATGTGAATGACTTCGTCATCTACTCTGATGTATCGAAGGTTGGGCTAGGCAGTGTATTGATACAAAATGGAAAGGTGGTCGCTTATGCTTCTCACTAATTAAAGGAGCACGAGCGAAACTATCCGACTCATGATTTGGAGTTGGCTGCAGTGATTTATGCTTTGAAAATCTGGCATCATTATCTTTATGGCGTCAAGTTCGAGGTGTTCACTGACCACACAAGTCTGAAGTACATATTTTCTCATAAGGAGTTGAACCTAAGACAAAGAAGATGGGTCGAATTCTCGAAAGATTATGACTTCGAACTATGATACCATCCAGGAAAGGCTAATGTAGTAGCCGATTGTAACGACCCAGAGATCCGGACATCGATATACCAATAAGAATCAGTATACCGATATCTAGAACTGGGGAAGCCACCCAAGAGGCTGATGAGGCCTCTGAAGGGTTAGGAGGGTTTGTCGAGAAAATACATAGTGAGCGATCGCTTTGGCACCGGTCTGCAGGCAGGCGGGTCATAGCTTGTGCGGGCTGGCGAGAATGGGCACCGCGATCAGCTCTGATGTCAGATCGGAGCAGGTGAGCCCTCGTTGCGAAGAGGACTTGACATAATATGATGACACCGAAGACCAGGCCCTAATTCGAAGCAAGGACATGAGGAGAACTCCTGCAATCAGGGTGATAGTCCTCAGATCGGGCCTGTCTAGATGAGTCGCGCAGCCTGGGAAGAATGGGAGTCGCGATCAGCTCCGATGTCGGATCGGGACGGGTGAGCCCTCGTTGCTAAGAGAACTGGCAGAGGTATCTTGTCACCAAGAATTAGGTCTGACCTCAACTCACAGCCATGTGGAGAAAATTCTCAATTGGGAGGTCATCCTTGGATCGAGCAGGTCTGGGGGGACTGCGCAGTCTGGCGAGAAATTCCGCCACCCCATGATCTGACGTTCGATCAGAATAAGTGATGGCTTGTTGGAAAGGGGATAGGAAGGACTATGTCTCCACCAAAAATCATAACCAGATACATAGTACGCTGATGAGGGTGAATTTTGCAATCTAAGGGATATCCTGCAAGTCAGTCCAGAAGTACACCTGCACGGGTTGGTGAGAATGGCCATTCCACCCTCATCTGGAGGCGCATGACTGTAAGCTGGGACTCGAGGCAACGTGGACGTGGAGAGGTAGTCCCCGTGGGCAGGGTATTCGGGGGTGGTCTCCGAATCTTTACAGAGGGCCGTTAGGTATGACAGGTTGTCCCGAATCTCGAAACTGACCCGGTTATCGAGAAACTAGTTGGCATAGTGCCCTTTACTCGGGGATGATCCCCACTTGTTGTGTTGTGCCATTCGACCCGACGAAATGTCTCGATTTTCTAGCTCAACTCCGCTGGTAGAGTGCCTTTGACATTATGCTATTTTGCTCGGTTTAGGGAGTATTTCCCTATACTTAATCCTCAATTAATTTGAGAAAATAAGCAGGTGCCAACAAGCATATAAGTCAAAATTGTATCAATTAATATGAGTTTGTGACTATCTAATAAGTCAAACAGTTAATGGTGACAATCAATCAAAGATAGTTGAAGTATCGCTAAAAAGAATAGATAATTATAAGGTAGTTAGATAATGCAACAGTTAGAGTGCAAAGGTGTCGGCAGGAATTAGCTAATAAGGTCAAATATAGTTGGAAGAAGTCAGTTGATTGAATGTAACATGAAGCAGCAAATTGACTAAGAAAGATAGGCAAAGGCTATCGCCTAGTGGCATTTGAAGTGTATTAGTGTTTCACATGCAAAAATAATAATAATAGAAAGATATAAGTGTTCATTAAGGCCCTATTTATTTGCGGAATAGGTTAAGTGGATAAGTTAAACCTTAGGTAGAGTATTCCACGTAATACACATAAATGCTTTGATTGGGAGGGGGGTTAACTTGGAATATCTGCTGGAATAAGACCCCTTGTTCTGGCTACTTTGATCACAGAATTGCTCAAATCTGCAACAGCTGTTGAAATGAAATTACGGGACTACCCCCATTGGTCAATCACGCCATTCACACGTACCTGCAAAGGCCCTATTGCATGGATCACGGATGAGGCATTTTGCTATGATGCCTATCTCCCATTAATGCCACAAAAAATTTGCCCGACCATGCATGAAATCATTCATTTCAATTGGAATTGAGCAAGACACGTCCATATTCATCAGAACAACAATGACATTGATATTAAAAATTTAAGGCCTATGCCAAATACACTGTTTATCACCTTTCACGTAATACAGCACACTACTAAAATACACTCACGGTCGATAAGAAATTGTAGGCATTTACACTGAATTATAAAATAAACTCCACACACTTTGACACAAATAATGGCATACAAAACTGTAGTCCTACTCTCTGCCCCCATCAGTTCTCCGTTTTGCACGAAGGGAGTCATATGTAGGGTATCCAGATAGATGATCACTAATATTCATCGATTTTCAGGCACGTTCTGAAGCATATTGTCTGCAAACGAAATCATGGAGTGTGGAAATAAATAAGTTACAGCCAGAAATGCTAAAGTGATTTTTATATATGAAAAACCACATTTACCTGCACTTGCACTTGTACGAGGTTCTGAAGCATATTGCCAAACGCCAGGGAGCTCACATTCTTCAAATAAAAATAAGTTCTTATTCTAACAACCCATTTACCTGAAGTTGTATGACCCTGGGGGATTGAAATTAGAAAGTGGGGAGGGAGATTTCCACAGCCTATGTACGAGCGGCCAAACAAGCTCTTACTAGACCAAACAAGGCCCGGCTCCCTCAAGTGACAGCCTTACAGGGCCCACTTGCCCTGTGAAAAGTCCAATAAAGTCACTCGGGACCCAGGACTTCCTAGGAGGCCTCTTGGCTCGGAAGTCCGAGCGTCGGTCCATACGGGGAAGGTCACCCACCACTGCCTCATATCCCTTTGCCCGAGCTACTCTCCCCTCGCTCTGGTAAGAGCTAGCGCCCATGCTCGGGCCGACCGACAGATGCTTATCCCCATAGCCATTGAGAGTTCTTTGATAGCAGGGAGTTTATAAGTATAAGGGAGACCAAGAGTCCTTAGGTCATAAAGAGCCCACGTCGAGGACATAACTCCCTCCTGAAACTCCTCCGCTCGTAGGACTCATGCAGCTGGCACACTATTTAAATCTGGGAAACCCTCCAACGAAAGGTAAGGCCAAACTAAGCCTAAACTCCCTGAGCAAGAACCACTTCACCAGTTGGTGGAGAGGAATCTCACGCCCTCACTCGTTCTTACTCCTCGCATCAAGGCTCTACTGACTTAGGCATCGGAGGGTTTTTCCCCAAGGAACCATCCCTGGGCACCTCAGACCCGTTTCCCTATCTTGCAGTTTGTAACTTCATGGTCATCATCTCCAGCTCAGGACCAGCGCGAGATTATCCCTCTTCATGACCGATGTCAACGCTTCGACCATCTGGTCCACAAGCCTAGCTTGGAACTCGTTACTCTTACCAAGTCATACCCCTTTGCTCGGTGGGAAATCGACATCCTGGGGCCATTTCCTACGGCTTAGGCCCAGAAGAAGTTCGTCATCGTCGCCATCGACTACTTCACAAAATGGATCGAAGCTGAGGCTACTACCAGAATCACTGAGTCGGTCGTCTAGAGCTTCGTGTGGAAATCGATCATTTGTTGCTTCGGCATCTCCCGAGTGATTGTGAGCGATAACGGTCGGCAATTTGATCCTCATTACTTCAGAGACAGATGCGCCGACCTAAATATTCGTAACCACTTCACTTCGGTGGCCCACTCTCAGGCCAATGGGCTGGTTGAAAATGTCAATAGGGCTATACTCAAAGGCATAAAAACCAGACTCGGCAAGACCAAGGGCAGCTGGCTGGAGTAATTACCGAGCGTACTTTGGTCACACCGAACTACTCCAAGAACGGCCACGGGCGAAATGCCCTTTTAGCTAGTGTATGGCACGGAAGCCGTGATTCCACTGGAGGTCGACAACCCATCTCTCCGAGTCATCGGCTTCTCGCTCGAGGCAAATGACCGGAAGTTGCTCGAAAACCTCAACTTGGCGAGTGAGATCCGAGAGATCACGGGTATCAGAGCCACAGAATACCAGTGATGCCTGGTTTAGTACTACAATGCCAGAGTCTGAGATAGGCACTTCCAGCCAGGAGACTTCGTCCTCAAAAAAGTTGAAACCTCTCGATCACTAGAGGCGGTGGGTAAGCTAGCCCCTAATTGGGAAGGCCCCTACCGAGTGGTTGAGACACTCGGGAAAGGGGCGTACCGGCTGGCTACCATGGAAGGAACGCCCATCCCTTGGACATGGAACGCGGTAACACTACGCAAATTTTATTTTTGAGCCTCTCTCAAAAATGTACATGTAAGCAACATAGAGTAAGAAACTTTCCCCGGTGTAAACATAAATTCCCTAGAAGGTAATTCAACTAATAATTCACAAGATATTTCTGATGTCGGCTCCTCAATACAAGTAACAAAATCATCAAAAATAAATGAATGAGAAGCACTTGAGTCAAATAAAATGCGAGCTGCATGACCATCAATCATAATGGTACCTTCTACAAGATGTGATGCAACTGCTTCAAAACGAGTCATATGCGTGACTCTTCCTTTTTGCTTCTTACCAGCTGCCGTAGACTGCTGCGATGACGATACTAAAGCTTGAGAAAACTGTTGCGATTGTGGTGGTGGCAGAGGTCGAAACTGTTGCGGTTGTGAAAATTGAACAGGCTACTTCGGCCTCAATGGACAATCACGAACCACATGTCCCACCTGATCACACCGGAAACACACCATAGGCATCGAACACGGTCTACCCAAATGGCTACCACCGCATCTTGGACACGGTCTCAGCTGACTAGCCATCGATCCTTATCGTTGAAAAGAAGAGGGAGCAACTTATTGCACAGTACCAGAGGAAGCTTGTCGGTCATACTACTTCTTGGATTTCCTGAACATCCATCTGAACTTGGATTTAATGGAGGAAGTACCATTGGCAGAAGGAACAGAAGATGGTACTCCTGTCACACATTGTTGACAAGCTTGCTGATGCTGCACACTCTGCTGCATTGGCTCAACTTGGGTTCACCCTCGAGATCTTGCCATATCCAGTTCTAACGCTGTAGCTGCTTGATAAGCCACATCTAACTCTGCCACTCTGGTTGCAATCAGAGGTTGCCTTAACTCTAACTTCAAACCATGCAGAAATTGCTCAGTCTTCAGCCCTTCATCAGCAAGAATATGAGGAGCATACTAACCCAATTCCATAAACTTGTTTCGATATTGCAAAATTGTCATCTCGCATTGAGCTAATTCCATGAACAGGTACATTTTGTCCATTCTGAGATAAGCTGGATTGTATGTATGCTCGAACGATGCGACAAACTCTTGCCATGTAATTAGCCGAAGAGGATGGGACTTAAAAGTCACTTCCCACTCTGTGGTCCACCACGTGAGTGCTGCACCCTGCAACTGAAATGTAGCTAGCATCACCTTCTCATCTTCAGTGCATTCCATAGAACGGAACACACGCTCGGTTGCATCCAACCAGACTCTAGCAACATCCAGATCCGCTTGCCCTTCATATGTTGGTGGGTGGAACAAAAGAAACTCTTTCAAAACTCGTCCATGACTGTAACGACCCGGGATCTGAGTACCGGAAAGGAAGCAACGCGTCTCGAACCTCGTCCCGCGTCCCACGAGCCCGAAGACTCGGAAGGAAAAAAGGGATGGTGTGAGGGTGTGTAAGAAGCTAAAGTGACTGCAGAGATAGCACAATATACAACAAAATAATAATGTAAAAATTAAGGTCCAGTACATCTCATGTCCAAATAAAGTACAGTCAACTGAAAGAAAAGTACAAGTACAAAGGAAAAGTATAAGTACACGGGGCATACCCCGGCTCTGGCAACTGGCACTAACCTCGGCTACTGGAGTTGCATGTTTTAATGTTGTTGTTAGAATGCATATGTGTTGATTCTAAATTGCAATAAATCTAATTTTGTTTAGATAGAAAGTTTGTTTTTGAAAATCATTATGTCTGATACCTCTGCGTCGACGCAATGATCAGTATGTGTCAACCCATCAGTTCAATATGATCAATATTTTCATCTGTTCTAAGCTGATCTTCAATGGTCATTCGTGCTTATATGCCTCAAAATCAATCTGAATGCAGGAAAGACCAGAACCTTACAAGTGTGCCTTGAAGATAACAAGCATGAAGTGATTTCTCAATCAAGAAGTCAAGGTACACAGGCCATGCTGGAAGTTATGCATCTCTTCAAGAATAAAATGAAAAACTTTCATGCAAATAACTCAGGTGCTATCCTTCTCACTTCTTGTAGAGCAAACTCTGTTTTGATGACAACAGCATCTGAAATTCTCAGATTGTGGATGCCATGAAAATCTTGTTATTTGAATGAATGTATCTCAAGTTTGCATACATGTAAATAAACTTGCATTGAACTTTATTTGTCATAATGCATATAGTGTCAAATTGAGGCGGAGTCTTCATTGCAGTCATTTTTGACTTAGTCAGTGCACCTTCATGTCATGACCCTCTGGTATATCAAATGCTGGTATGCAGAAGGATCGACCAGGTCTGTCTGAAAGCTGCTTGTATGCATGAGGAAAATCCTCTGCTAGGTACCAAGGACAATTGTTCATTCTGTTCCAGGCCACATCATTTAGAATCTCACATGTTCATCTACTCAGTTCTGCATTGTCTCATGCATTCTCAGTGCACGACTTTCTGGTATATTAAATGGTCTTATGTGAAAGGGTAGGCCAAGCCTGTCTAGAAGCTATCACTATGCATCGAGGACTACCTCATCCAAGTACCAGAAGTCACGTATGCATTTGGAATTAAGCCATTTCAGTTCAATTCAAAGAGGTTTTAAGTGCACTAAAATGAATGGCCAGATTGAGTGGGAGTCATTACGAATTTGATTTGTTTATGTACATGTGTCATGTCTAAATTCATTGCATGCCATTTTTCTGAATGTCCCATAATGATCATCTGAACTTGATGCATACATGTAGGGCAAGTGAGCATGTTTTAAATTTTTGCACTATCTTCAGAACACGTATGTGTTGTTTTAAAAACTGTAATAAACTGAATTCTATTAATGATTCTCCTGCACGAAAAGTTGTGCGTCGACACCATATACTCCCTGCGTCAACGTAGCAGTTTAAATTCTTTATACACAGCGTTCTATCCAACATTTGCCCATCGACACCATGCGGTACCTACGTCGACGCACCTATTTGTGTGTGAACTTTTTGCATATTACTTGAATCATTTTGAAATCTTGGCAACTCTTTTTCATCTTCCTGAAAACTAGCTGAACTTATTACTAATCTGCCTACCATTCAAGTGGACTTCTGTCCTACATTAAGTTGAGTCAGTCGATGCCATCATTGTCTATCTATGCATTTTCAGACATAACCCTTGCTATTCTAGTACATCTCTGTTGGTCTTCAAGAATGGACTCAAGACATATCTAAACCTCAAGATGTGACGAAAAGCATCATGCCATTTTCTCCGTTGGAAGGTCATTGAGAGCGGAAAAAGAGTCTTGTTTGCCATTCCCATCCTTATGAGAGTAATCCTCATCTTGCCAGGAAGGTCTTGCAAGAACGGTTGCAAAAATGCAAGTAAGGAAGCATCTTCGCTTCCCTTGTTTTCTTTAGAAGCACAAAGCGGAAACTACCTGTTGCATTATCTGAGGAAACTCCGTGAATAAAGTCTTTTGTCCTTGGTCATCAAAAATTTTCTCCAGTGTAATGCCTTGCAGGGCAACCAATGTTGTCTCAAGCATGTCAAGACCTGACTGGTTAGCAAAGATGAATGCTGGAATTGCCTGCAAAATCACAATATACAATGGATGAAGATAAAGGCAACATTCATACAACAAAGCCCAAGAGACCAAACATTGGGGAAGTCATCACACAATCAAGATCCAGAAGGGAGGAACGTATCTGCTTTTATCAGTTAAGCATCAGGACACATCAACTTGCAACATCTGAAGAATATGGATATCGCCATGCATGAGTTTACATTCACAGCTAGGCAACATGAAGAATGCTAGTGTGCCAACCCAAAATCGAAGATCAGATAGCAGAGTTCAAGTACTGAGCATAAGTTCAGTGCTCCTGAAGCCAGGAGCACCAGACTTAAGTTCGTCATCCTTTGCCATCCAATCTTTAGATTGGACAGCAGTGAAAGAATGTGGCATGCCATTCCAAGATTGGTGTGACGGGCTATTATTTCTCAGACAGAATTTCAGATCCACCATGAAACATGGTTTCAGAAAGCAAATAGTTGGGATACAGTACAGTACTAGGTCTTTTAACATACATTACCATTTCAGAAAATGCAACTGCATGTATCATTCACAGGAATGCTTGAAGATAAGCTTCACCATAACCTAATGCCTCCTTAACACATTGGCATTTTTGTTATGTGATCGTTGTAAGGGTATCATGGCCATCCAGCTGGTGTAAGGGTACCATGGTCGTGACTCCAAAAATACATGTTGAAAAACTCAACAATGTCATCTTGCTCCTCAGGACAGTGAAGTATGCAACATTGTTTGTTTTTACAAATATGCTAGGCCCAGAAAATGCTCACCATTTTCCAACAATGAATTAATCCAATGATGCTCACCATTTCTACAAAAGATAGCAAACCAGTTTTCTCCTTCTTCCCCCATTTTCACATGAAACTGACCGGAGCAAGGTGGTTTGTGGCCATAACTGGCATAGAGAATAAAACTGGCCCAGCCACCATGGCAACTAGTTTTCTTCACCTTCCCCCATTTTACACGAAATTGAGCAAAAAGTCATTCGTTGCCAAAACTGGTATGGGGACTGAAACTATCCAGTTTCTGGATTTTCATTCCCTTGCTTATGCCATCAAATGACAGAGAATCTATGTGCACACCCTAGATCAAAAGGTCAGGAATACTAGCATCTTCAGTAAATATAAAATCATCACCAAGTTGCTAACCATGAGTGTAGTCGAGGCTACTGGTCGAATAGAGATGCCTTGCCAGGGGTGTAGCAGCTAGCTGGGAGATCAGATTTGGACGAGACTGGTCTTGAAGGGTATCTGGATGACCCTGAATGTGCTCCACCAGAGGGTAGAGTCAGGAGAGGTGGGAGGAGGTCATGGCAGCTTCTGCAGTTCACTCACCTTGCTGGGACGCAGTCTGGTCGGCCTGCTGATCAGAGTCGGCATCCGGGGCACGATGCTCTCGAATGGGGACTCCAGATGGAGCGTGTTGTGCCCAGACGAGTGGCAATCAAGAGGGGAGGGGTGAATTGATTGCTCTAAAAAAAACTTAATATACGAGAAGCTCGTTAAAAACGTTGACTATAGATTTTGAAAGAAGATTAGGCAAACAAGCACTCTCTCACACGGACATGATCACACTCGAGAAAGCGAATGCAAAAACACTACTGAACTTCACCTGCATGATGGGTTCACTCGACTTAGCGCAAGGCCCACTCGAAACATATGCGGTCAAGCCAACCACAATAGAGCTCAAAACAAATGTGTCCCCTACATCCACCCCTCACCGAGTGAGGATACCGCTCCGCTAAGAAGTGAGCCAAACAAACGCTATGTACAACAGCAACCACACACACGGCAGCCAAGCTAGGCCACCCAAACACACACACACATACACAGTCGTGTCACAGTTCATGAGCTAACACACAAGAAACCAGTTCAAGAAGATGATCATTACAGCTGATATTCAAGAAGGAATCAGAAGGAACTTTAGGATTCAAGATGAAGATGATTTTCCAAAGGATAGAGCTCCCCCATTCACTTCTTCAAATGTGCTTAAGCTTCTCCTACAGGTTGAGGGGCATTCTTGAGAGACGACTACTGATTTGTCACTCTACTCATGAAACACTTTGCTTATTCACACAGCATCTAGTAGAATCTTGTTTGGAATGATGAAAACTAGCCCTTCACTTTCACCTTTGGCACTCAGATCGAATTGGAGAGGGTTGGGGAGCTGTAGTCACCGTCCTGCACTAGAAAAGGGGTAAACAAGATAAAACTCGAGATTCTCCTTGGAAGTGACACCCTAAATGCTTCTATTTATACCCAAACCTCAGCCCCACACTTGCGGGAGTCTTGGGAACCTTGGACCAATCATTTGAGAGCATTAGGATTGGGTTTCTTAGGGTTTCAAGTTAGATTCACAGACACGTGTGTGGATCGCACCGCCACAAACAGAACCTAGAGGAACGGGTGTCGACTCCTGGAGTTGACACCTGATCCCCCTAGTTGATGGAAATACAACAGATGAAGCATGGCGATGCGGGTGTCGACACTAGGTGTCGACATTTGCTCCCCCTGCAGCTGAAAAAGTGCAGTAGATAGAATAGGCGGAAATGGGTGTCGACACCTATCCTCCTGCTTGTTGGAAACGCAGCCAAGTAGAAGTGGGTGTCGACACCTGTTTCCTTGGTTGCTGGAACCGCAGCAGGCCAAGCATGTTGAAGTGGGTGTCGACACCAGAACATAAAACAGCCCATAAATGAGTCAGTGACACTGTGATTCGGTGACGCTCACGGCTTTGAATCGGTGGTGGCTTTTTCACTGATTTGGTGGCGAGTTTGCCCTTTGATTTGGTGGCGAGCTGGCGAAAGGGCAGAGTGGTGAGTCAGTGGCGACGACACCAGCTCGCTATCCCCCTTCTTTTCTTCTTAAACCCCCTCGTAAGGTTTCTCAACCCTTTCATCTCTTCGCCATCATCCCTCTTTTAGCAGCTGATCTCCTCTCTAATGGTGGCGAGGGTACCTTCACCAGCGACAGGAGTTCCTCCTTTTGGTGGCAGTGGTCCCTTTCTTCTATGGTAAGGGTCTCTCCTCTAGCCGACGAGCCTTCCCCCTTCTCTCTTTTCACCGAGCACGGTGGAGGCGGTGGGTGCCCCCCCTTCCTTTCATCGTTGAGGCCGATGAAAGTCTGGGTTGGCAAACGAGCGGCGGGCCGTTCACCTCCCCCCTTCTCTCTTTGCCACAGATTGATGTGAGACGGTGGCCATCGCTGCCCTCTCCTTCGCGAACAACAGAAGTGAGAGCCGGTGAGCTTGTCCCCCTTCTTTCATCGTGGAATTTTGGGACCGTAGCATCGTGGCGAGGTAGCAGGGGACCGAAGCCCTGTTCATTTGGCTTTCAAAGGGGCTCAGCATTCTTCACTTAATGTCTTCGGGGAGGTTCCTAGTAGGCTTGCCCTCAGAACTGGCATTTTTCATTGTCCATTTGCCCTAGGTGTATCACCTACGGCTCTGTCTTTAGGGACCGTCTCACCTTAGCATGTGGACGTGCTCCCCTATTGTTCTTGGACGCTCCCGACTAAGGGGAGACTCTGCCAAATTTTCTTCAGAAATCTTTTCTGAGCATAATCTTTTTCTTCTAATTTTGTTGCCTTTTTTATTACAGCTATAATGATGGCTTTGACAGCTTCTTCTACGGCTACGCAAGAGACCGATGCTTCATCTGGTGTACGCCCAGTTGTCATATGGCAAAACATCAATGAGCTTGACCAAGGGCAGAGTTGTTTAGCAATAGTGTCAGAATCTTCTAATTCGGAGACGGACTCCATGGATGTTGGGTGGCTGACTCTTTCTGACAGAGGCCAATTTTCATTTGAACAAGGCCACGATTATAGGATGGACTTCCCAAAGGATAAGCACCTAATGTCCTTTCTTCACCATTTTAACCTCATGGGGAAGCGAGATATTCAAGCTGTTCGGGCGGCAGAGCACAACATACTCCTGGGTTGAGATAGTATGATCGACTTGGTAGTGAGGGGTGAGCCAATCTATTTTGCGGGAGAAGCCCATAAGTGGGAAGTTGTCATTGGCGTGCTGGAACTGACCCCGACTCAAGGACTGCTGACTCGAGCTCCAGAATTTACTCTGACCAAGTGGAATTTATTAGCAGGAAATCTTCAGAAAGAGAAGCACACGTTCGGCCTTTTCCTGGCCTTGTTTCTCTTGCCAATTTTACAGCAATACACAAAGTAAGACCCACTCCACGCAGGGAGGTAACAGGTCACAGGTGGGACCCGGGAGCCTGCTAGATTGAATGTCGTGTTAGAGGATGAACCAACTCAAGAAGGGGAACTCATTGAAGGTACCATTCATATTCATTCTCATCCTACTTTTGTGTTATTTGATACAGGTGCTACTCATTCCTTTATTGCTAGTTCCTTTACAAAAACATTGCCTATCACACCTGTTCCCTTACCATTGGATTTGACCATAGTTACTCCTTTAGGGTCGGGAATGGAATTGAAAACCTATTTCCCCAACAGTGAAGTTACTAAGAAGGACATAATCTTTCTGCTAATCTAGTATGCCTTGATATGGAAGGGTATAATGCCATACTAGGAGTTGATTGGCTGGTAGATCACGATGCCTATATAAATTGTCGTAGTAGGATAATTTCTTTTTGAAAACTAAGTTTTTCACGATTTTCCTTTCTTGGTGTCAAATATCGGAAGCACCCTGCCATTATCTCATCTCTTCACGCTTGCAAACTCATTTCGCATGGGTGTGAAGCTTTCCTTGCCTCCGTAGTAGTTACCGAGTCTAAGAAAATATAGATTAATGAAATCTCTATAGTTAGGGAGTTTTCAGATGTTTTCCCTTCTGATCTACCCAGTTTACCATCCGAAAGGGAGGTTAACTTCACCATTGAACTTACACCTGGAGCAGCACCAGTGTTAATAGCTCCTTACAGGATGTCCCCTACGAAGTTGAAGGAATTAAAGAAGCAACTTCAAGAGCTGCTAGGAAAAGGCTTCATTCAACCTAGCACATCCCCTTGGGGTGTGCCGGTCTTATTTGTCAAGAAGAAAGACGGTTCTCTCAGATTATGTATTGATTATCGATAGTTGAATCAACTTACTATCAAGAATAAATACCCACTGTCGCGTATTAATGAGCTATTTGACCAACTTTCTAGTGCGGAGTACTTCTCCAAGATTGACCTCAGGTTAGGCTATTATCAATTAAGGATCAAGGAAGAAGACATTCACAAGACTATTCAAAGTAGATACGGACACTATGAATTTATGGTTATGCCGTTAGGCTTAACTAATGCACCTGTTGCATTCATGCAACTAATGAACAACGTGTTCCTGCCTTATCTTGACCAATTCATAGTCATGTTCATTGATGATATCCTTATCTATTCGAAGACAAAGGAGGAACACGAGGAACATCTCAAGGTTGGTTTGTAAACCTTATGGGAACACCAACTCTATGCTAAGGTAAACATATGTGAATTTTGGCTTAAGGAAGTCTCTTTCCTTGGTCACATCATTTCGAAAGAAGACATTATAGTAGATCCTTCTAAGGTTGAAGCTATTAAGAACTGGAGCCGACCAATCACCATATCTGAAGTTCAAAGTTTCATCGGTCTGGCTGGTTATTTTAGGTAATTTATCAGGGATTTCTCCAAAATCGTCGCTCCTTTAACAAGACTCACTGGGA
The DNA here is from genome assembly GCA_024336825.1 of Amorphophallus titanum. Lineage (NCBI taxonomy): Eukaryota > Viridiplantae > Streptophyta > Magnoliopsida > Alismatales > Araceae > Amorphophallus > Amorphophallus titanum. The sequence continues at coordinate 6,385,065 of JANBPO010003772.1, forward strand.
AGGAAAATCTTTTCGAGTGGACAAGGGAATGTGAAGAAAATTTCTTAGCTCTTAAGGAGCATCTCACCACGGCACCTGTACTGGCATTACTTGTGGAAGGTGGCAAATTTGAGGTTTATAGAATCAAAATATCCAAGAAGATATTGATGATATACATCTTGATGATGTAAACCAACAAGAAGAGATGGAGCAAGAAAAGATGCAAGAATAGTAAGATGAGTAGCTAGATATACAGGAGCAGGCAGAACTAGAGCAACAAGCAGAGCTGTCGGAGGAGCAGCAATATGTAGAACAACCAGAGCAAGGTCCTACCACATATTATGGACCCTATCATGGACCTCTGATGGCATTTCGCATACAACCACCTCTGTCTCTTGAGGAGCCACAAATTCCACCAGAATTTCATGCATCTACTTCTGTAGGACCAAGTTCAGCTCCAAATGCATCTGACATCCATCCTGGATTGGTAAGACTTCTGGTGTCTCAGTTCAGAAATTTGAATTCTTCTATTATGTAATTGAGTCTGGCAGTGGAAAGAATAGATGCTAGACTGGTGCCGGTTGAGCAAATAGTGAATAGTTAGTGGGAAAAGTTTGTAAGGAATAAATATAGAACTGATGAGCGGTTACATGGTTTCTTGGACTCTTTGCTACATGTCAGTGAACAAGCAGATCATATACTGAGTAGGATAAGACAGAATCAGGCTAAAACTCACTTGAAGACCACTCAGATGCTGGTACATGCCTTTGACATAAGGAAAGAACAACAGAGTCTGAGAGAGGAAATGAAAATCATTCGAGATGAACAAAGGAATCTGTCTCAATAGTTGACTCATTTACTGGATGAAACTCATAGCATATTTGTACAGCTGGGAAATGTCTATGTCAAGATAGATTTTGTCCAAGAAGTAGTTCAAAACTTGACTAACAATTTTAAAGAAGTCATCTCTGCACAAGGTGCAAGTTCTTCAACTTCAATGGCAGAAATTCATCACCAGTAGACTTCTCAACTTGACAACATGTGCAGCATGTTACAAAGTTGGTTTGTGGATCTGACTTCTACTGTTAAAGAGCTGCAAGCTCACGCACACCAAACTGATCAGAAATTTACTGCGAAGTTTGCTGCACTGGGTACTATAGTTGATAGACTTCGACAAAATTTTCCACAAGTAGTACCATTAAGGTCACGTGGAAGCTCTAGTAGAACACCCACTAGACGTCCATGACAAAGAGGTGGAACCTCTGTAGCGGATGTCTAATGAGATGCCAGAATCTGAGGGAGAATGACAAAGAGTGACAGTTTCTCTCTCTTATATTAATTTTTGATAATGATAAAGGGGGAGAGATGATATGAGTCATGAGAAGATGAGCTTTATGAGCTTTATGCTGAAGACTTGGATAGATAACAACAACTTTTGCTATTGTACACAGAGTGTTAGTCAGCATTATAGTTAGTCTACATGTAAGTTTGTTAGTCTGCATGTAAGTCTTAGATAGTTTGCATGATACTCTTGTATTTCTTTTGGTTTGATATATGGTTGATGTATGGAAACTTTGTTGCATACATTGTTTTGATTGTAAAAACCATTGTGTGAAATGAATGGGAACTTTTGTTTGCAATGTCTGAATTTTAGACTGAATATTTGCTTCTATGGATGGATTGGAATTTAGATATACCACCTCAATGAGAGGACTCTATTTAATAGAATAAAGGCAATACCTGAGGCACCATTTTCCTGATTCCCTATTTTCGCTCGAGTGATTCCTGTGACACATTACCGAGGGCTCCTATTACCACTATATCTCAGTCCGTAGATGTAGTCCCATATTTTCATGATGGTTTCACGTTTACCCCACTAACTCTCGGTGAAGATTGAGCCCTCCGCGGGATATTCCTTCCTTTGGACTAGTAATTTTATCCTAGAGACCTCCGTAAGACTACGCGAAACCTTGGATTCTCTCAAGGCCGCCGTGCAGGTTGTACCCTAAAAACCCATGACACTGTGTTCTTATTACGTCACTCTAAAGAAACATGATGCAATGGCCCTCTTAGAGCACTGTTCTAGCCTATTTGAGAATTGTCTTGTCTGTCGGTAAGAGGCGACATTGACGTAGGAGCCAGGAGGAATTGGCCAATATCTCAATGCCATTTTTTGTCCTGGGTAACGACCAATATTTGGGCGCTATTTAATCCAGCTTGTTCTGATCACAGAAAGTGGGCGACCATTCTTATGGGTGCTATTTTCTGAATCAAGGCATCCTTATGGTTGTCATTCACCCATATTTACGCTATGTCATGGTTTTGATGAGGATTTAATGATGAGTCACATTTGTTCAAGTTCCATCCTTGAACTCTATTCCATGAAATCAACCTTAATTTCCTACAAGGTTCATTCCTTTAGAATTCTATATTGGCTATAACTATAGTGGATGTCTAAAAATATACATGACTCAATTCTTGCGCGTATACGGCCCGATCTTGTTCTGAGAGGAGCACCCGAAAGTACTTGTGCCCTTGGGAGCTATTATTGATCACAGTGTGGCATTGCACCGAAGTGCATGACTTGCTAGATTGACATTTCACAACTCATACTTGACTTGACATAACATGACTTGCATTACCCAGAACAGGTATTTACTTGCTTGATAACATGATAGTCAATTCACTTGATATGACTCGATATGTTTACATGCTTGACCATCTTGATATATAATCTATATGAAATCTTGAAATCTTGCTAGCTCATTCTACCATCTCTTACTCTCTCTCTTTTCATTTTCATATGTACATGCATGGCTAGACTTGCATTCATGGAACTTGTAATTACTTAAAGCATGCTTGAACTTGAGATATAATCCCTTCTGAGTATTCACTCACCTAGTATTTTTCCCTATTTTTTAAGTAATTCTGATGACGAAGCCCATTCGGATGGGGCTGGACATGAGTGAACAGCATAGAGCCGTTCCAACTGCCAATATCATTATCTAGTAGTGTCTTTCTTATTTTTCTTGAGTCAATCATTATAATTTTCTTTTATTGAGTCAGGAGTGTTCTTAGCTCCTCTATGGAAAGTTTGTAACAGAAATATTTTGATGTTTATGATGAGTAAAGGATTTGGTTTGTTCTTACAATTGTGCATTCTGTCTATGTGTCGAATACACTTATGGCGGTTCCCTGCCCTATGCTGCCCATATCACTTCTCCTTGTGAATACTATTCATAGGGAGTTTTTTTTATTTACATGGCCCCACGTCACATCACCTAATGATGTGGCCAACACATCAAGCTAACTTGGTGGGCGGACCACTCAAAAAAATTCAAAAAAAAAATTAAATATTACACATGCAACACGTCGGTGTGTAATTACTCGAGGTGTTACACACAATATTACTCTTCAAGGATCATAGCTCATGCTATATCTTCTGCATACTATTTTTTCATCAGTCCATGGGACCCATGACATGGATTATTGTATATAAGTCTCTCGCTATTTTTCTCTTGTTTCATCTGGTTGATAAAATTTGAGTAATACACATATTCTAATATGAGCCTAGTCTGGGACGTGTTTATGCACAGTGAAAGAGGTAGGCCTGTAGAGGCAAGAAAATGGTTCCTAGGCCACGTACCATCTTCTCTATTTATTTGTAGGGGAACTCGTCTCGTGCCCGTGAAAGTCTGCAAATCACCAGGAAGCAGAAGAAGCGTTAGAAGGAGTCCCGGGTGTTACCCCAGGGGACAACCCCCCGATGCTTAAGTCAGCAACGAAAAAATATAGTATAGAGAAGAGCAGATGAGAGAGAGAAAAATACCACTGTAGGGGTCTGCGGAACTGTGGAGATTTTTCAGACGAGTGCTCACCGGTCCCAGTGCTCACTCAGTGAGTGCTCGTTGGGTGGTAAGGTCGTCGGAAGGAACCTTTCTCAGAGTGTGGGCAGTCACTCCTTTCTTCTCTCCGCGTAGTAGGGCTAGTAGCTCTATTCTCTTGGGTAGCGTTATAGTGGAATGAACCACCGTGCGTGTCTCCTCTATCGATCTCCCTTTTATAGGGGGTTGTCCTGGAGTGAGGAGTCTCATCCTTTGATAAGGAAGAGCGTCCATAGTAGAGTAACATTTCTCCGCTATAGTGGTGGAATTTTCCCGTTGGAGGGTGATTATCCCGACATCGGCTGGTCCAGGGGCGAGTCTTACGGAGCTCATGGGGTGGCTCGCCCATTATGGGGTCAAGGCCGACGTCGTGGGGGCAACGGTCGGTCACCGGAGAGTCCTCCGACGATAACTGTGCTTGGGCCATAGCACTTACACGTCATAGAATCCAATGCTTTTCTGAGCTGGACTTACCCTTGGTGGGCCGAGCATGTGTGTCCATCCCTTGGGAGTGCTTATTGCGAGCAAACCTTCGTGGGCCTGTCATTATTGGGCCATTCCTGGGCCAAACCAGATTTACCCTCCTCACTAATAATAAATAATTAAATCTAAAACATAAATTAAGAGGTTTAAAGAAACGTAGCCTTTTGGTAGAAGTGCAATGTCAGTGAACTAAGAGAACTTATTGTTGGCCAACGTACGGTCTTCGTGACAATAGTCTCCTAGAGATACGACGACCCCGAGTAGGCGACACCCTCTCTCTCATCGGCATGTCCTCAAAAAGAGCCTTAACGAATCTCAACCCAATTTTCAAGAACTCAGCACAAAGGAAATAAAAATTACAGAGAAAATAAAAGGAGAAGAAAAATTAGAGAACTTTTTGAGTGCTAGCTGGGATAATATGTACTTGAGCGGGTCCGCTCTAGATATTATATTGATTTCATGGGACATCATGTGGTGCCGGAGCTTCTTGATAGTGAGGACCAGTGCCAGACAAGTCTTTTATATAAAAGTGTACTTCTCTTCAGCCCTTACTAACCATCTACTGAGGTAATAAAGGGCTTGCTCTTTCCCTTCTTCATTTACTTGAGCTAGCATTGCCCCTAGAGAATAATAAGTGGCTGCTATATAGAGAATTAGAGGCCTTCCTTTAATCGACGTTCCCAACAACGGAGGGGTCTTTAGATATTCTTTCAACTTCTCAAAAGCTGCTTGACATTCATCATCCCAGAAGAACTGCACATCCTTTATCATGAGCTTGTGGAAAGGGTGACATTGACACGACAGATTTGAAATAAATCTACAAACATACGCCAGTTGGCCTTGCAAGGATCGCAACTTTGAAAGATTTTTTGGTGAAGGAAGCTCTTGAATAGCTTTAATCTTGGATGGATCAATCACAATATCTCTGTATCGGACAATGAATCCAAGGAATTTTCTGCTAGACACGCCAAAGGCACATTTCATGGGGTTTATTTTTAGCTCATATTGGCACAGCCTTTGAAACACCACCCTCCAATCTTGTAGATGTTCCTCTTTTCTCTTGGTCTTCACCACCAGATCATCAATGTAGCATTCCATCTTTTTGAAGAGTAGATCATCGAATATTTTCATCATGGCTCTTTGATATGTAGCACCAGCATTTTTGAGGCTGAACGACATCCTTTTATAGTGAAATATTCCTTTTGGAGTGCAGAATGCAATGTGGATCTTGTCCTGCTTAGCAATCCAAATTTGGTTGTATCCGGATGACTCGTCCATAAATGAGAGAGCTTCATGGCCTGTGGTGACGTCGATCATCACCTCGGTGATTGGCACAGGAAAATCATCGTTCGGGCATGCTTTGTTGTGGTCTCGAAAGTCAACACATATTCTTATCTATCTATTTTTCTTCTTCACGGGCACTTTGTTTGCTAGCCATGTTGTATATTGATTTTCTTCAACAAACTCCACATCAATGAGCTTGTCAACTTCTTTATTAATTTAATTAATCAGCTCAGGATGCATCCGTCTAGGAGGCTACTTTACTGGTTCTGCCTTTGGGTCAATTGCTAACAGATGATGTGCCACAGCGGGACTTAACCCTAGGATTTCATCAAATGTCCAGAATTCTTTTAAGAACTGTATAAACTGTTCTTGTGCGTCTGGTGTTAGCAGGGCACTGAGAAAGGTCGATCTTGGTTCCTCTTTGGTTCCCAGATTCACCTATATTAATTTATCGATGGTAGCCTGACCGCCATCTTCAACTTTAGGTGGAGCTTCTTGCAGGTCGATGAAGCCCCCATTGGTATAGTTTTCTTCACCTTCCATGACTTCCAGCTCTTCAAGTGAAGTACAAGTTGATAGTGAACCTTTGAAGTTAATCACGGCTTGTTGATTCTTTTCAGATTGGTTTCTTGAAACCAGAGGGATTTGCCCCTTTTTGATGATGACAAACACTATGGTTCATTTGATGTTTTGGCATGCATAAATGTTATGTCTCATGGAATAGTTTGGCGTCATTGTGCTTATAATGATTATAGCGTTGTGACCCTGTGATTTTCCTGTGGTCTTGATGGTGTCAAATACTTTTGTCTCAATTGATGTTGTCAAACACTCTCCGTCATCTTAAGTCTGCATGAGTAAAATGAGTATGTCTGCATTTGTAATGTGGCACTCGCTGTGAGTGTGTTTGGATTGTGCTTGCATTTGCACTTGCTTTGATGTCATTCATGCATCCTGTATATTCACCTGTAAACCAGGTCAAAGTAAGCTCATCATTAGTCAATGCATATAAGATTATCATGCATACAAGGTTGATGCAAATTCATGACATTTTGTCATATAGGTCCATACTCATTCGTGCATTTTGTCATACAGGTCTAATGCACATTCATGCAATCACAACCATGCAGGTCAGTGCACATTCATTAGTTATATTCAATGAGTCAATGCATCATTGGGTTGCATCCTCCATTTTTATAGCTCATCAATCGATGCATCCATACATTCCTCAGTTAAGCATGTCGGTGCATTTTCATGTACTTAGGTTGATGCATACTCTTGTTGCTGCATAATAAGATTGATACTAATGTGTACGTATACTCACTAAGGTCGATGAACTTTTTGCCTCTGCCTGAAGACAGGTCGATGCACATTTCGCATCTGCCTAAATACAAGTCGATGCATATTTTTCATCGAAGGAAAGGTCGGTGCACCTTTCACTAGCATAGAGTAAGGTCGATGCATGTTTATAGTATTGCATGTGTATGTCGATGCATGTTCTAGCATATAGTCACGCAGGTCGGTGCACATGTACTCAAGTAGTGCATCAGGTCGGTATATGATTGACTATGTGTGAATACAAGGTTGGTGCACATTACACCTTGTGCAAAGCAAGGTCGATGCACTTGTCTACCTTGTACATATTAAGGTCGATGCATGTATTATAGCATACTCTACATGGTCGATGCACATTTTTAAATGTGCTGAACTAGGTCTGTGCACATGTGTTTCTAAGGTCGATGCACATTTGCGTTATTCATATATAAGGTCAATGCACATCTGCCTTATTCATATATAAGGTCGATGCATATTTACCTTAGTCATCTATAAGGTCGATGCACATCTGCCTTAGTCATATGAAGATCGATGCACATTTACCTTAGTCATCTATAAGGTCGATGCACATCTGCCTTAGTCATTTATAAGGTCGATGCACATTTTACATCTTGCATACTAAGGTCGATGCACATCTTGCATCTTGCATACTGAGGTCGATGCATGATTGCATAACTCTTCTATGAGGTCAATGCATGTTTGCATTACACATTCATAAGGTCTGTGCACATTTGCATTTAGCAAGGTCAGGTCGGTGCACATGTGTTAGCGATAGCATGTAAGGTCGATGCACCTTTTGATTGTATTCATAGTTAGGTCGGTGCACATTTGTATTCAAGCTTACAAGGTCGGTGCACATCGTTTACTTGTCTTAAGATAAGTCGATGCACAATTTGCATCTGTCTAAAGATAGGTCGATGCACATTTTGCATCTTTCTGAAATCAGGTCGATGCACATTATGCATCTATCCACACCGTGTGTGAAGAAAGGTCGATGCACCTTCTACCATGTGCGCTTTCAAGTCGATGCATGTACTATAGCTTGCTCCACAAAGTCGATGCATCTTCTTCAACGTGAAGTGTCCAAGTCTGTGCATACATAGGTCTATGCACATACAGGTTTGTGCACTTGTAGAGCCTTGGGTCGATGCACTTGTGCATCTACCACTGACAGGTCGGTGCACATCCTGCATTTGTTTGAAGTAAGGTCTGTGCATCTCCATGTGCTGCAACATGCATTCTCTATCTAATCTTAAGGTCTACCTGACTTGATACTCTTTTAAGCACCTATAATGACATGGCTAATAATTGATTTTTATATTATCTTTGATAGGAACTTAAATCTGTAAAGTTCTCAGGGAATTTGTTCAAACACTTGAAGTGCAGAATGCATCAAGACTTAAAGCGAACACGTGACGTAAAGAATAATACGCCTGACACGTGATCCAAGGTAGCCTGGTCTTCGAGAACTTTCAGCCACATGGTCATATCCATATCTATTGCTTTTGACATGTGGACTTCCAGTGCCCTTTTTAGATAAAGTGATTGGGCGGGAACGTGCCTTCCACACGCCCAAAATTTGAAAAATTCAAGGGACCACTGGGATTGCACTCGAGCCTATAAAAGGGGAACGTGAGCTCTCAAATGAAGATATATAGAGAGAACAGAAGAAGATTGAAGTATAGAGAGCATTCAGAGAGCAGAGAGTAGGAGAGCGTGAGAGCTAGAGGAATCTGAAGAAGGAGCTAGTAGTCAAAAGAGAGAACTGAGAGAAGAGATCGAAGCCAAGAAGAGTCAGAAAGAAGAGAGCAGATTCAAAGTAGAAGATTGCTGAGAGGTGAGAGATGAGGAGAGTCAGAGAAGCTAGAGAAGGGAGAAAGAAAGAAGAAGAGCCTGTTGCAAGGTTCAGAGAGAAAAATAGAGTGTCTTGAGAAAGTATGAGAGAGAGAGAGAGAGTGAGTTGTGAGATCAAGAGATCGTGATTTGTCCTGACTCCTGGATCAGATCCAGAGTCAGATTACTCTACTTGAGCTATAGTTGTTTTGATTCCATCATTGTTTTCTTTCACATTCTTGTTTTCTTTTTAAACTCTTGTAAGTTGTGAATCAGTAGAGCAAGCTATGAAGCTCAGCAGGCGAGGTTGAGTCCTCAGACAGCAAGCTGTGAAGTTCAGCAGTTGAAGCTGTGAATCAGTAGTCTAGCAAGATGTGAGGCTTAGCGGTTTGTTGGGACTTTGTCCCCCCAGCTGTGGATCAGCAGATTCAAGCTGTAAGTCAGCAGTAATCCTCACTCGGTAAAGTAAGGGGTGGATGTAGATCTCTAGCTGAGATCGAACCACCTAAAAATCTGCTGGTGTTTCCTGTGTGATTGTTTGTATGCTGGCATCTTCCATCTACTTCGTTGATCATCTCTTACATTCTGTTAGCTCTAATTTCTACTGCTTAGAACTATTAGCTGTCTAAAGAGGTATATAAAAAGACATTACCGGAAGGATAGGCTATGCCTATCTGAAAGGTAGCCTTCTTGAGTGAGTAGACTCATTGAGTCTCACCTCTGCCTCGTACCTCTTGCACAACCCTTTTGCATCTCATCTATCTGCAAATTAATTTTGCCATCATTTATAGTTCTCTGTTGATCATTTCTGCTCTTACATCATGCTAGATTTCTTGTCCGGTCATCTCAGTGGTCTAAATTGGTAGTGGTTGGCTTAGTCTTTTCATTCTGCATTTAAATGACTTATTTCTGTGAATTTTGGGGTTGATCTATTCACCCCCCTCTAGATCTTATTGTTCATCCATTCCAACATACAGAAGGAGAAGCAGCCCAGGTGGAAGAACAAGAAGGGAAAAGCTTTGGTAAGCACCTAGAGCGATGAAGAAGAAGGCAGTCAGAACAGCTCATCTGTCAGTGAGGACGAAGACAAGTTGTGCCTGATGGCCAAAAGAGAAGAAGAAGAGAAGGAAGACGATGAGGTAACTTCCCCATTTGAAAAATATACTCATAGTGATTGGGAAGAAGCTTATGCTGAGATACTAGATAAGTATGATGATGTTTGTAGGGAGAATAGGCATTTGAAAAGGAAAATAAACTCCCTTGCTAATGACACTACTCTGAATGATAGGATTGCATGTTTAGAGAGAGAAAATAGTGATTTGAAAAACTCTCTTACTGAAACAGAAAATCTTAAAATTGTCTTAAATGAATTGAGATGTGAGAATGAAAGTCTGATGAATTGAAAATCAGAATGTAAAAACTTGAAGAAGTGCCAAACAAGTTGTGATGCTTACGAAAAGTTTTAGTGTTCTTTTAGTTTAAGCAAATGTGGATTTTTAAATGAGTAGTTAGCCCTCTTTCAATGTAGATCCTAGTTTCAATTTGAGTGTAATCTCCAGGTTAACTAGGTTCTTTCTCTTCCCTCACCGACGCATGGGTTAACTAAACTCTGAGCTACTTCAATGGTACAACCGGCCTAGCTTCCGTGAGGGAATCCACGGGTGCGAGGACTTATGGAGGCCTTGGTCAAGAAATTTTTAATCCAAAGAGACGGAATGCTCAATGGAGGATCCTTCCTTTCCCAAGAGGGTGTAAGGGATCCTAAGAGTGTAGAGAGAGGTGGTCTCTGAACCAAATGCCCTGGAATGCAATTAGGGACAATAGCAAATATAGACAGAAATAAGAATGCAATCACCCAAGTCAAAGCAGTAGCTAAAGTAGTAAGTCTGTGAACAGGATGAAGTAGCAGCCACTAAGTGGTTGCTGTATCAGAGAATGGCAACTGGATTACAGTCGCTAACCAATAAAACGATGCCTTTTCACAGAGGCATGTAATGAGATGAACAGTATACTGAAAAAAACTACGCCTGAGAATAAGGCACTAAACCTGTAGAAAGTGCCTCTGCGGGCGGGCGTTGATCAATATAACTAGCTAAGAAAGCAGGATGCACAGTCGTCAGAGAAAAGAGTGCCTTGGAATGAGGCGCTGAATATAAGAATAGCGCCTCTATGTAGGGGCGCTCGATGCAAAAATAGTGAATAATAATGAAGGTAAATGAAAAAGTGCCTCCGTAAGAGGTCGCTGAATCAGAAATGGCGGCTGGTGGATAGTCGCTGAATCAATTTTTAATGAAACAGAGGGCAATATAAAGCTGCCAGAAATCAAATTTTATTCTTAAAAATGCTATAGACAGTTCAAAAATTGGCTAATCAAGTGGGAGGTGTGAATGTGATGCACAAGGGGGAGTGTGCTACGTGGAGCACAAAGGAGGAGCACACGTGGGTGCCAAAAGGAGGGGCACGCGAGGGTGTGAAAAGGAGAGGCACATGTGGGTGCCAAAGGAAGGGTAATCAAAATAAAAATAGAAAGTTGTCCAACCGTAATCGCCAATTTGTGAACATGTCACATAGACATTTTAAGAAAAAGAAAGAATGATTAATTAACTTTCATGAAAGAAAGGGGTGATTAAGGAAAGATTAAACTAAAACATGGAGATAACTAGAGGGAAAAGGAAGCATGAGATGCTATCTTGGAGTGTGATCACTAGAGGGGTTACCTCAAAAGAAGAAAGGATGATCGCGTAAAATACCTTGTATGTGGGTGAGATGTGGATCCAACTTCCTCCTCCAACCGGCCGGCTGATGAAGGGGGTTCTTACTTTGATTACCCTTGAAAAGATCACAAACAAAGGCAAACGAATTAGATTAGCCAAAAGTGTAGTATCAAAACTCTATGAGTATGATCTTCTGCAAATTGAGCATGAACACACCTTGTGTTTTGGTTTAAAACCTCTAAGAGGAGCAAAGGATGCCTCAAATTCAATTGCATATATGGAGACATGGAGGGTGAGAAGAACTTACAGACTAGAATAGTTCTGGAAATCTCCTTCTCATGGACTACTCGATTTTCCATGTAGCTTCTTGTTCTAAGCATCGATCCCATTAGATTTTCACCATAGGGATAGTCTTGCTCCTCAAAACTCAAACTTCTCGGTTGAGGATCTTCATTGGCTTCTGCTCATAGGTAAGGTCCTTCTATATCACGAAGTCAGAGTGGTCGATGACGTGGAGAGGATCGTGCACATACTTCTTCAGCATAGAAATATGGAATACATTATGCACCTCAGATAGTTGTGGAGGCAAGGCAATACGGTAAGCTACCTCGCCCACGCTTTCCAATACCTCGAATGGACCAATAAATTTCGGTGTAAGTTTGCCCTTAACATCGAATCTTTGAATATCTCGGCCAGGAGAGACCTTGAGAAAAACATAGTCTCTAACTTAGAATTTCAGATCTCTTATTCTATTGTCAGCATATGACTTCTGTCTGGATTGTGCTATCTTGAGTCTTTCTCGAATAAGATGTATCTTATCGGTTGTATCTCTTACCATATCTTGGCCTAAAATCTACTTGTCACCAACTTCATCCCAGTATATTGGAGATCGACAACTCCTGCCATAGAGTGCCTCGAAAGGTGTCATTTGGATGCTGGCTTGGTAGCTATTATTATAAGTAAATTCGGCCAAGGGTAAGTGGTCATGCCAACTACCACCGAAATCTATAATGTAGGCCCTTAACATATCTTCAACAACTTTATTTGTACTCTCGATCTGACCATCTATATGAGGGTGGAATGCAGTGCTAAAGTTAAGTTCCGTCCCCAGAGAGTGTTGTAACCTTTTCCAGAAATAAGAAGTGAAGCATGGGTCTCGGTCAGATACGATGGTCACAGGAACTCCATGCAATCTCACAATCTCCTTGGTATATAAGGCAGCAAGGATATCAACTAACCATCGGCTCTTGATGGGCATGAAATGAGCCGATTTAGTTAGATGGTCAATGATTACCCAAATTCCATCATGACTGCCCCTAGATTTGGGCAAGCCCATGATAAAATCCATGCCGATGTCTTCCCACTTCCACTTGAGAATATCTAGTGGATGCAGTTTTTTGGCAGGTTTCTGATATTCCGCCTTCACTTGTTGGCATGTCAAGCAGTGAGATACAAAGTCCGCTACCTCCCTTTTCATATTAGGCCACTAGAAGGTCTTCTTCAAATCTTGGTACATCTTAGTGGCTCCAGGGTGAATTGTGTACCTTGATTGATGAGCTTCTTCAAGTATCTTCTTTTTCAACTCAAGATAGTCCAGTACACATGTCTGTTCATGGAATAGCAATCTGCCATCAGGTGCCAGCTTGAAGTCGAGTCTCTCATCTAGCTTGTCCCTTATTTCTACTAGTGCGAGATCCTCTTCCTATAGCTTCTAAATTTCTGATAGCAAATATGGATGTAGAATCATATGGGCTAGAGTAATACACCCGTCCTACTTGTCAGTGCCAATATTGAGTTTGTACTCCGCGCCAGAAAGTTGGTTGAACAGTTCATCAATACGCGACAGTGGGTATTTATTTTTGGTAAAGAGTTAGTTTAACTGCCAATAATCAATGCATAATCTGAGAGAGTCATCCTTTTTCTTGACAAATAGGACCGACGCACCCCAAAGGGATGTGCTAGGTCGAGTGAAACCTTTTTCTAGCAGCTCCTGAAGTTGCTTCTTTAACTCCTTCAATTCCGTGGGGGACATCCTGTAAGGAGTTATTTACACTGGTGCTACTCCAGGTGTGAGTTCAATGGTGAAGTTAACCTCCCTTTCGGGTGATAGACGAGGTAAGGAAACTCCCTAACTACTAGGATTTCGTTGATCTGGATTTTCTTAGACTCAATAACTACTATGGAGGCAAGGAAAGTTTCACATCATTGCGAAATGAGTTTGCAAGCGTGAAGAGAGGAAGTAAGAGAAGGATGCTTCCGGTATTTGATACTAATAAAGGAAAATCATGGAAGACTAGGCTTCTGGAAAGAGATTATCCTACTGCGACAATTTATATAGGCATCGTGGTCTACAAGCCAATCAACTCCTAATATGGCATCGCCGCCTTCCATATTAAGGCATACGAGATTAGCGGGAAGATTATGACCTTCTATAGTAACCTCACTATTGGGTAAATAGGTTTTTAATTCTGTTCCTGACCCTAAAGGAGTAACTGTGGTTAAATTTGATGGTAAGGGAACAGGTGAAATAGGAAATATTTTTGTAAAGAAACTAGCAATAAAGGAATGAGTAGCACCTATATCAAATAACACGAAAGCATGATGAGAATGAATATGAATTGTACCTTCAATGAGCTCCCCTTCTTTAGTTGGTTCATCCTCTAATACGGCATTCAATCTAGCTTGTCACTTCCATCCACCATTGTTCCTCGTGGATGGTGGCTCTTTCATCAGAGGACAGTCAGGCATGCAATGCTCCCGACTTCCACACCGTAGGCATGCGCCTAAATGCTTCCAACATTCTTTGGTCGCATGATCGAATTTATCACAGAATGAGCAAGCCGCCATGACTTGCTTATCTTCATCTTCTTTAACCTTTTTGTTCCGGTGATCATCCTTGTCGTTCCCACTCTGGGATCTCTTCTTGTTATCTAGAGAGTTGTAGGTGATGCTGAATTTCTCCTACTTCTTACCTCGTCAATCAGACTTTTGGCTCGGCTCCTCCACTTTGCCTTTTAGTTTATCAACCTTCTCCAAGGTCTGTTCACACAAGTGTGCCCGTTGGACCATCTCTGCGTAGGTCTGAATATTCTGTGGGCCAAGTTGCTGGATGAAAATGGGTCGCAAACCGTCCAAAGCGATTTACCTTCAAAAGATCTGCGCTCACTAAATCTGAGCATAGGGTGCTAGATGAGAGAACTGTAACTCATATTCCACCACCGTCATCATGCCTTGACGTAGTAACGTGAATTCAATCGCCTTCCTCTGTTTGATGGGATTTATTTATTTATTTAAATTTATTAAATTTATTCGTCGATCAGCCAATTAGCTAATTGATAATCTGGCTGAATGTAGGTAGGAACTGGAGCAATTGATGCAAGAGGAGGTAGATTAGGAGGAATGGGAGCAGGTGAAGGGTGTGTAGGAAGCGGCACTTGAGGTGCCGAATTGGTGGTAAGAGCCATGTAGGAATTTGAAAGAGATCGAAGGAGCAAGGGCCTCAGAACGGGGGAGTTTTGTGTGGATGGAGATGATGGTGAAGGGTGGAGAAGAAGTGGCCTAGGAGGCAAGAGGGTGGTGGAGGTAGACGTGGCTTGTGGTGTGGGTCAAGAAGGAGAAGGGCGGATGAGCAAAGGCCTTTGCTATGGAGAACTAGGATTGAAAGGGGTTTGGTTGACTGGGTGGATCAATGGTCTAGAATTTTGTAGAACTAAACAAGGTTGATTGGTTCTTAATAGATGGGGAAATTGGTTGGAATTTTGTTGGTTAATGGAAGAGACAGAGACGCTTTCTAAGTGCCACCCCTGACCTCTCTCCACTTCATGGAAAGTGGTGATGGGGTTGACTTGCTAGTTCTGGTGCTCTGACAGTGGGTTCTGGACAATCCCCATCTCCGGCTGTGGCGCTCATACTTGTTGCTACTGTTGAACTTGCTGTACTGGCTACTGCTGACCTTGCTACAGAACTTGCTGACGCGGTGGCCTCTTTGCCTTCATGGTAGTGACAAACTTCCTCTTCTCGTCCCAATTGATGCCTCCCTGATCATTCAAATCATAAATATAATCCTTGAAATGGAAGCAGTGATCTATATTGTGCCCTGGCTGTCGATGAAAGACACAGTACCGAGAGGTGTCTACATTTGGGGCCCAAGTTGCCCTTTCCTTCAGTGGAACAAGTAGGTTAGTGGCCATGAGGGCATTGAAGATATCAGGGAGGCTTTCAGGCAATGGAGGGTACTAGGCTCTTTTCAGGCCTACTGGTCTTCTAGGTTGTTGAGGGTCATAGTTGGCCGGTGGAGGCACATTGTGGTACTGCTGGGGAGCTGGAGGGTTCGATTGCATCATTTGGTTTTGTGGAGGAAGCTGAGGCTGGAAGGGTTGTTGGTGCGGTGCTTGGTTGGCAAAGGAGGGTTGTTGGAATTATTGTGGTGGCCTTTGATTGGTGAGGTTGTGGGGTTGCATGGGATGGCCGACTACACTTACCTGCTCATTCACAACTACTCCCTCGGTAGTGGCACCACTGTTGTTCATCATATTGTTCTTCCTCGGCACTCTCAGCTTTTGGTCAAACATGGAGAGAATGGGTGAGTCTTTCATCTGAGTTTGAATATACCTCGCCCTCTCATGCAATTCCTCCATAATATTCAACTTGTTCATGGCCAGAATATGATGGAACTGAGGGGTCACATTGGACACAATCATCTTCACTTGTTCCGTCTCTGAGGGCGTATCCCTCAACTTCTCGGCCATAGACCTCCACCTATCAGCAAACTAAACAAAATCTTCCTCTGGCTTCATCTTCTCAGCAACTAAATCAGTAACAGACAAGGAGGGACCGACACGGTCTCTATACTTCTGTAAAAACTTTCTTTTTACAACATCATGCAATAAATTTGGGGACCAAATTCTTTTCAAGTGGGGGAGGGTGTAACATCCTGAAAATTTTTAAGAATTTTCAAGAATTTTAAACCATTATTAAACATTTAAAATGGACTATTAAATGAACTATGGGTTAATAGGAATGTAATTTAAGGACCCCATAATAACTAGAGGGTTTGGCCTACATAAATTAGGCCTACAAACCCAATCCTAAACCCCCTTGGTCTAAGCCCAGACTCTAGATCGCCCTTGGGATAATTCCCCAAGTTAATTGGAGAATTAGGAGATAAAGGAGGATAAATAGAAGAGAAATTTGATATTTATTCAAATTATGGCACCCTAGCTAGTAGCGGTCTATCGCGAGACCGCTACTTCATATTGGTGGTCCAGGCAAGACCGCTACCTGCTTCCAACGATGCAATGGCGAGAGGATTGAAAAACTCACATTTCCTCCATCCTAATCACCATGACTCAAGCCTATCTAGTGTAGGAAGTAATCTAGGACTCTTGGAGATTGATTTTACTCAAATATTTGGACTCGAAGTCATTCTAATTGCTCAAACCCTAGGCCAATCCTATAAGTAGGTCTCAGGTCTGACTTGCGCGAACCCTAGTTTTGGCTCGCCAAGTTCAGAGGTAAAATGACGTTATTGTAGGCTGGTTCATTAGAACGATTCGTTCCTCTTACTATTTACTAACTCCTCTCCAAATTTCACGTCAGGAGATCAAGCCCTTAAGGAGTTAGAAGCCACAAAAGACGTGGATTCGCTGTAGAGCGTGCAAGAACAAGTGAGATTTCCAGAGAAAAATTAACAGATTAGGAACCCTAATCGAGGTAATTTTGAGTTGAGGCTTTAGAATTTTTTGTTCCCCTATATGTCTTCTTCTCACCCTCCAAATTTCGTGGACATAGGGCAAGAGGTTGAGGAGAACGAGGGACGGGAGGTTGTTGGTTTGGCACAGGACGTGTAGAAACAAGGTCGTTCTCCTAGTCCAAAATGCGAAGTGTAGAGCCTGTTACAGAAGTAGGTTATCTCATGGATGGCTAAATTAACGTGCTAGGAACAAAAGCCCTTTGATTTCTTGTGATTTCATGCACTGTACCCAGAGAATTTCATGGTTTATGATCACTACACATGTTGGGTTATCACAACATGCATAAACCCTACCCTTTAATAAGAAGATGATAATTTTAATTTAATTCACGCAAACCCATAAATCCCCATGACTTGATTTTCATTGTAGCATGTTTATCTTCTTGTCTAGCACTTTTACATGCATTTATTTTCCTTAGCATAGGCATTGCATGCCCTATTTTACTCCTTATCTGTTACAGACAAGAAATGGTCTCCCTGAGATCGCCGTCATCAGATAGCGGCCCTACGATAGACCACTACCATCATTATGCGGTCCTCATCTGACCACTATTTGGTTTCTATTTCCTGCACTTTCTTAACTCCAAATAGAATGCAGATTAGCCCTATTAATTATATGATAAATTTAGTTAATTAGGTCTTATTCCTAGTTATGACCTTGGATTCATGTATTTTAGAAATATTAATAATTTTTTATTTTCTTTTTTATAAACCCTCACCCCATTTCCCTCTCTCATCTCACGTCTCTCACTCTCTCCCTCCGTTCTCTCGCCTCTCTTCCCCTCTGCTCCAGTGGCCGACGAAGAAGGTGCGGGACAAGCCTAAGGACATCGTGGAGATGACGAGCTGCATGATGGCGTGAGGATCAGGGTGTAACGTTGGCGCGATCCCATTCATGGATTCGAAGTGTCGGCGGGGTTCGTGTGATGTTTTCAATGTGGTTTTGGTGTTTTCAGCGTGGCAGATCATCGGTGGAGGTAGGGGGATGGATTCTCTACCTCTTGTTCTGCGTTTCCCTTGAATTTTATTGATTCTAATGCTAGATTCTTGCTCTATGGCATGTCAGGGAATGATTCTCGTTAATTTGATAGCATTTATTCAAGATTTGGGGCCGGTATGAGGTCGGACGTTCATGTGGGTCATTTGGGGTTGATTTGAGGAAATCACTATTTTCTTCATTATTTTGTGGTTTTCTAGATCCCATCTGGCTTGTGGAAGGCTTGAACTGGGTTTGCGATTATTTCCCAATCATTTTGGGACAAGTGGGGTGTGGAATCATCTGGTTTTGCGAGGTTTTACAATTTTCAAACTGGAAGCAGGTCGCGGTCGACCCAGAAACCGCGTTCTACTCTTGATTTCTGATAGCGGTCCGAAAGAGACCGCGTTCTTGTGATAGCGGTCTGGTGGAGACTGCATTTTCTTTTCTTGAGTCCTATAGTAAGGTGGTGAGGTTGCAGTCGGATGGGAGCCACGACCTGGTGATAGCAGTTGACTAGCGATCGCTACTAGCCTACCAACCTTCTGTAGTATTCCTTTCAGATAGCGGTCGTTGGGGAACTGCTACCAGATGGTGGCGGTCATCCCCCAACCATATTCTAGTCAACATTGACTTTACTTAGTGAAGCATCGACGCCATTCCTCGAATTTTATGTTTTTCGTTCATGGGCAAGTGGCAGTCTGCACCTGACCGTGACTTGAAAGTAGTGGTCCACTGAGAACCGCTATCTCCTTCCCCTGCAAGTGGCGGTCTGGTCTTAACCGTGACTTATTTTCCCATGTAGGTGGCAGTCTGGTGACAACCGCGACCTACCTGCTTCATCTATTTTGGTTGTAGATCGACCTGGTTGTGATCCGTTAATCGACCTCTAACCTTAAGAATGTCTTGGATGCCTTGTG
The DNA here is from genome assembly GCA_024336825.1 of Amorphophallus titanum. NCBI lineage: Eukaryota > Viridiplantae > Streptophyta > Magnoliopsida > Alismatales > Araceae > Amorphophallus > Amorphophallus titanum. Next base: position 6,404,222 of record JANBPO010003772.1, read on the forward strand.
AGGGCCAAGACTATGTTTTCAGGTATTCAGATCAATCGTTATTTATTGATTAGTGTACCCAAGTGATTTAGAGGGTTCAGATGATCCAACTTGCTCGAGCTTTCCTGCTCTGCTAGATCGAGTCATCGTGTATTTGCGTGGGTGCGGAGGATTGTCCTCACACAGTGCAAGGTTCTTCGAATGATGGTTTTGACCCAGGGACTAGGCTGATTAACGACATGTCACCGTTCTGTACGACGATCTTGACCTGAGTCTTGTGACTCAAGGATTGTTGTTTTAGCAAGTCTTGTTGACTGTCTAGAGTCAGATGGCATCATCCGCCGAGTATATGAAGGGGGTGCCTACATCCTCGTAGATCACAAAGGGGTCATCCAGTTCTCTCCCCTCAACGGAAAACATATAAAGCTATACCACACGGCCCAACCGGCATTCCCAGAATGACCGTAATATACCTTGGTCTAGTGGCACTCCGCCCTGATCAAGCTACCCCTTTCCTTGGTCAAGCGGCACTCTGCCCTGATCAAGCTACCCTTTTCCTTGGTCTAGCGGCACTCCGCCCTGGCCGAGCTACCTTTTCCTTGGTCTAGTGGCACTCCGCCCTGGCTGAGCTACCTTTTCCTTGGTCTAGCAACACTCCGCCCTGGCCGAGCTACCTTTTCCTTGGTCTAGCGACACTCCGCCCTGGCCGAGCTACCTTCTCCTTGGTCTAGCGGCACTCCGCCCTGGCCGAGCTACCTTCATCTTGGTCTAGCGGCACTCCGCCCTAGCCGAGCTACCTTCCCCTTGGTCTAGCGGCACTCCGTCCTGACCAAACTATCTTTACCTTGGTCTAGTGGCACTCCGCCCTGACTGAGCTACCTTTATCTTGGTCTAGTGGCACTCTGCCCTGATCAAGCTACCCTTTTCCTTGGTCTAGTGGCACTCCGCCCTGGCCAAGCTACCTTTTCCTTGGTCAAGCGACACTCTGCCCTGATCAAGCTACCATTTACCTTGGTGTCGTGCCACTCCACCCTGACCGAGCTACCTATACCTTGGTCTAGTGGCATTCTGCCCTAGTCGAGCTACCCTTCTCCTTGGTCTAGTGGCACTCTGCCGTGACCGAGCTACCCTTTACCTTAGTCTAGTGGCACTCCACCCTGATCGAGCTATCTTTACCTTGGTCTAATGGCGCTCTGTCCCGATCAAGCCACCTTTACCTTGGTCCAGTGGCACTCTGCCCTGACTGAGCTACCTCTTATCTTGGCCCAGTGGCGCTCTGCCCTGACCAAGCTTTACAAAGCAAACAATATCGCCATTGCGAGCCTTACGTCCGAATCAGCGAAAACTCATCCTTTGCATTAGCATTACTTTCTTGCTAACGAATGAACCCATCTCAGTGTGAGACTCTGCGTCCTAGCCAACTTCTATACAATGTCGCCACTACAGACCTTACGTCTAAGATGACAAAGAATCTCTCCTTGCGTTGGCATTACCTCCTTGCCAACGAATAAACCTTTCCTCAATTGGCGCAAGGCCCTGTGCCCTAGTCAATAGCTATTTGTTATCATCAAGGCCTGGATACCATGTCTGGACGTACCGACCATTTCCTCCCATATGCTAAAAAAATAGGGTTAAAAATAGAGATACCCTGTCGGCCTTATTCTCGCACCGGAACAAGGGCAAAAATGACTATAACCCGACTGTGGCGAAAACCCGAAAGGGCGCTGCAGGCAAAATCGGGCATCCCGCCACGTGAAAACCCGCAAGGACGCGTGGGCAAAAGTAAGAGGGGGCTAGCTTCGGCAAAAACTCGAAAGGGCACTTAAGTCAGTAAAGTGGTTTTCTAAAAAGTTTCTCTTTGCTCTTCTCCTGATGACGAAATAGGGAGTGGTTACACCGTTTAAATCGTCGTCGGAGAAGATGATGGGATCCTTTAGGTGTTCCCGGGCGGCAACTTCCCATTGGGTGCTATAGCTTCACTCCACGGTGTTGATAGTTAATGCGTACCGTTATCGCCTGGTCGCACTGTCTCCGCCTGAGGCCGCCCCCCCCAGAGATCACCATGATCTCCTTACCATTGGGTCGGTTATCGATGGGCGGAGGGGTCTGTTGTCACTTCTCCGTGCCCTTGGCAATGAACTTGTCGAGGAGTCCTCGCCAGATGAGGTCCTCAATGGCGTCCTTTAGGTTGATGCATTCTGCCGTATTGTGGCCGTGGTTGAGATGGAAGCAGTAGTACTTCTTCTTGCTCCGCGTGCTCGGATCTGACTTCATCTGGAGAGGCCACTTGAGGAATGGCTCCTTGCAGATTTCCATCAAGATTTGGTCAGGAGGAGCCATTAGGGGCGTGTAGTTGCGGTAATTGCCCCTTTCCTTTTCTGGGCGGTTGCGACGATCTCAGTCCCGTTGCTCCCGCTTGTTCCGCCCTTCGCGTGGCGAGTTGGCGGATCTCTTTCAGTCGAACCATTCGGTTCCTACCGCGCGGCCTAGGGCCGTAATATTTTCCTAGCACCGCGCATGCTTCTGTGCCAAGGCGAGGAGGTCGGTGAGGGTCGTTGAGGCTTCGACTCTAAGCACATGTCAAAGAATGTGGTCCTGCGTCCCTTGGGTGAGTGCAATGGTGGCGATGCTGATATCGAGGTGTGGGATCCAGAGCACCTCTGTACGAAAATGGGAGACGAAGTCCTACAATGTCTCTTCTGGCCCCTGTCTAAGGGAGAGGAGGGTCACCGCAGACTTGTCCACCTTTCGACAGTCAATGAAGTTCTCCTTGAATAGCTTCTTCAGCTCCTAGAAGGAGGAATTAGTCCCAGCCAGTAGGGACTCGAACCAAGCCCGGGAGTTCTCCCGGAGAGTCGTTACGAACGCCAGGCATTTCCCAGCATCCGAGGTCCGGTGAAAGACCAGATGGAACTCGAAGCTATGGATGTGATCGGCCAGGTCGGTGGTGCCGTCGTACGGGGTGAAGGATGACAACTAGAGCTTAGGCGAAATGGGGGCTTCCATGATCTCCTTGGAAAAGGGAGCATGGAAGTCTTGGTCCTCATCGATGAGGCCCCGATTCCTGGCGGCGAGGGGGACGTCGTCTAGGTAACGGACCTTGTCCTCGATTGTGTCGATGCGCTGGAGCCGCCGATCCATCTTTGGGTTAGAATGTAGTGGGCTGCGCACCCTTGGTGTAGGGGAACTGTCCGATCGTCGCGTTCTTGTGACGGAGATGTAGGAGTCTTCCCACACTTGGTGAGAATTCATCACGATCCGAGCCCCCTCATTCTGATGTCATTCGGACGGAGAGCATTGGGGGTCCGCTTGCCGGTCCAAGGGGTCCTGACATAGTCCCATCAGGGCCTCAATCTGCTGGCGTATCTCAGCGAGATTGCCTGGCGTGACTTCTTGGCGTGGATGAGCAGAAGACGCAGGATCTACTGTAGATTGTTGAATCCACAGAACCAGTACCGCTCTGATACAAATTGATAGAATGATGTGATGGTGCAGACAAAGATTCAGAAGGGGGTGAATGAATCCCCGTTAAAAATTTTGCTCAACAGCGATACGAACACAGACAATCAGTAAATTCAACTATGAACTCAGAATTATTTAGTCTAACCAGATGTAACTATAACGATCCTAAGCATTCTTCTACTGTTAGTCAACTAGGCCAACAAACCATGAACACAAAAGATTTTAGATGGTTCGGCCTGCTACCACAGACCTACATCCATCCCCCACTCAATCTGAGTGAGGCTTCCCTTGCTACAAGCAAGAAGCAGACTCAACCTACAAACCAATCGCTGCCTAACAGGTTGTCCTGAGGGAGACAAATCCCTCAACACTAATCCTGCAACCCAAAGGATCTGAAACCTGACCTTGCCACCTGCAAGATCAAAACAGGAGGACCAATCCTGCCTTCCTCCAAACTAGAGGGGAAACCACAAGTGGCACACCAACACTCGCAACCAGAGACACAGTCTCCCTTCCTCTGACACCCAGAGGGAAACCGGAGATAAATCTCCCTTCTCCTGAATCCTCAGGAGGAACCCGACCTCAAACTAGAGAATCAGACGAACAAAGTGGAAAATGAAAAATAACAAAAGAAAATTGAACTGGTAGAACTAAAAACCAATATAGCTCACGCAGGAGCATAGTTGTTTTGGATTTGATCTAAGAACAGATGAAAACAGATCTTCAATAGAAGTCCTCTTCTCTCGCACTCTGGCTCTCTTTTCTTCTCTCTTTTCTCACGCTCTGGCTCTTTCTTCTTCTATCGTTTCTTTTCTTCTGCTGGTCCTCTTCTTTCTTAGTTCGCAACCCCTTTCTTTTCCTTCTCTCAGATGGGATCTTCATAGAAGGGGCTCTCACAGCTTTTCGGCACTCTCAGCACCCTTCCTGTGATTGGGGTTGCTCTCTATTTATAGAACAGGGTATCGAAAAAAGGTATTCAGGGAATCATGTAAATCCACCTGGAATGAGAATATTCCTTAATCATTGGTCTCTCACAGGCTCTACCATGAGGACATAACTTTTCACGCCAAACTGGGATCACGTGTCCATCATTAGTTAACTTGGGATCACATGCCACTACTTAGTTCGAGCTAACCTGCCTTGAGTTATCATGATGTCCCTTGAGTATCGTTGTTGTCATTGTGGTGCTCGTTGATATGCCAACCTCAGTGGCTTAAGGTCTTTTGCTCCTTCAACTTGTACATCTGCTGTTGCTGCCTTGTTGAGCTGCTAAGAACTTGTTGCTACTATGATGAACAGTCTTTTTCTATTGCTAGTCGTGAGGCCTAATTTCTGAAGTCCTTGAGCTTCTAAGATCAGTCATTTGATTCATTGAGCTATGAGGTTGATGCAGTTTAATTGTGCTCACAGAGGCATTTCTTTAAATGCCCTTTTTGCTACAGTGATCTTGTGTTGGTGTAGATGCAAGATTCATCAACCTGTCTTTAGACTGCTTAGACCTTGCCTCTTAAGTGCACCGACTTGTTTAGTCTTGAAATACTTCATCTGCATGTTAAGGAAGGATACATGCATCGACATGTTTGACTCAATGCATGAACTAATATGAATGCATTGACTTTGCAAGCATGAAGATCTCAGATGTTCATATGCACTGACATGACAGTATGAATGTATGAAGATGCACTAACATGAAGATTCCAAGAGAATGTCTGCACTGGCCTGGGTTCAGTGACTAATAATGTGCTTAGACCTGTATGTGCATGGACTTCTATATATGCATAGACCTAAATTCCAAATGTGCACAGACCCAAAACATGCATAGACCGATATGTGCACAGACTTAAAACATGCTCAGACCTATATGTGCATGGACTTCTAATGTGTACAGACCCTAGACATGTACAAGGTAGATGTGCATCGACCTTGTCTATGTACAAGGTAGATGTGCATTGACCTTGTCTATGTACAAGGTAAATGTGCATCGACCTTCATGACTAAATATGTGCATGTGCACCGACCTATATGCATAAGACAAGAATCTGCACTGACCTAATATGCTGACTAATAAAATATTCACCGACCTTGATTTGCTAACAACCTAATGTGCACCGACCATATAACCATATCAGTGCCATGTGTATCGACCTGTTTGGCGCACACTATATGCACATGCATCGACCTTAGCACACGCAGTCTAAACATGCATCGACCTTAGCCTAGCATCAATCCTCAAAACATGCATCGACCTTAGCTTTACATTGACCTGATATATGCATGTGCACTGACCTGTGTGAAGGTGTAAACAGTGATATGCATCGACCTTAGCCTAGCATCGACCTGATAAATGCATGTGCACCGACCTATGTAAAGGTGTGAATAGTGATATGCATCGACCTTACATGATTGAATGAAAATATGCACCGACCTTTTAGTGCTAGACCTCACATATGCATCGACCTCTGTACACTATCTACAGTACATGCATCGACCTTCTAAATGCACATGCAAGTGTGCATCGACCTTATTATGCCTAACGACATATGTACACCGACCTCCTTAGTCAGAAATGCATATGTGCATCGACCTGATTTTGCTGCTAGTGTGAACATGCACCGACCTGATGCCTTCATGTGCACTGACTATAGTAAAGATGCTTCGACCTTATAGTGGAGGCTAGCACATATGCTTAGACCTAAAATTGCACATATGCTCAGACCTTAGAGTGGTGCATCGACCTGTATGGCTAGACTATGCGCATGTGCTCTGACTTTATATGCAGTGATAAACATATGCATCAAAGTTATACCATCAAGTATGCATCAAGGTTATATCATCAAGGTTATATATATAATGAGTCATAATAATTGACATCATCAAAACCACAGGAACACAACACCCCAAGGGAGTCGACTTCCTGGGTTGACCCTCCAACAACAGGCTCTCAAACTTGGTTTCAAAGGGAGCTCCAATTAATCACGTATAGTGTGCATGTCATGTGCAATTGCCCATTCAGAATTATTGTTTGTTCTGATGATCTTGATTTCCTATTCCTTTTATTCATTCATTGCTTCATCATTTTTTCATCTTGTTCATTCTTATCTTCTGTGGTCTCAGAATTCACCGCACTTCTTTGTGTTTATCATGCATTAGCTCATATTGATTTTTTGTTCAATGATATGTTTATGATGTTCTTGAGTTCAGTCCAATTATCACCGTTCTTCAAGTTGTTTGGCAAAAATCCGATAGCACCTCCCCTAGACCAAGAGCTTTGGTGGGGTGTAATTGGGTACTCGTCCACGGAGGAGATTCGAGATGGCCCCAAAAAAATAAGGATGCACACGGAAGCGAAAACTTCCAAGAATGCGCACAGAAGCAGCAACATCCTATGACCCGAATTTGACACAGATATCCCGAGGACTAGCCTACGAGTGGCTCCAATGACCCAGGGGCTGCCACAATCTTGATTCCAAGACGTGGTCTTAAACTATCACCAAGATATATGGCCGTCAATGTTCACCCCTCTAAGGGAGATCGCCCGGGGGCCATGCTATGAGGAAGCAAGCCCTTGGGGATCTGGGAATGACCAGAAAGCTTCGGAAGCGAGCCATGTAGAGTAAAGAAAAATTGGGAAGCAGACCAATAGGAGCCCGAGAGGGTGTGAACCCTGAGTCATACTCAGAGTGTGTAAACCTGGGGCCTTTCCTTTAAAGGCCATTATGTACATTTCTTCCCTGAAATAATGGAAGCAAAACATTACAAAATATTTTTTGAGCACAAGTCAACTTGTAAAAAGGGGGAGTCGACTTAAAAAAAATCTAAACAATGAACCTTCACGAGAAGGTAGTGCGAAGAAGGAAAGAAAAGCACGAGCATGAAAGAGTGATCATCATAAGAGCTGAAGAAATTTCAACAGAGTCTCCCCTTAGTCGGGAGCATGCCAAAGACAGGACAGAAACACACCCACACACTAGGGTGGGACGGTCCTTAAACCCAATCCAGAGGTGATATAGCTAGGCCAAATGGACACTGGGGGAGAGTAGTTCCGTGGATTGGCCTACAAGGAACCTCCCCGGAGCCAAGAGATGGGAAGAAGAAAGCCTACTGCCGTCATCCTCACCACCACGCCTCCGTCGTGCTTGGAGAAAAGTGCACCTCGCTATCGCCCTCGCCATGTGTAAAGAAGAAAGAGGGGGGTGAAAGGATGGCCAAGCCCTCTGCCACTACAACCCCCATCGTACCAAGACAAGAAGGAAGGAGAAGGGGGAGCAACCTCTACCGCCGTTCACCATAACTGGAGAAGAAGGGAGATCAAGGTGGCTGTCGAGGAGAAAAAGAAGTAGGGCTTTCGAAAACCCCCCTGTGTGGTCTTAAAAGGATGAGAGTGAGGGGGGGTGAGTCGGCGCAGAGCCCGACCGACTCACTGTCCCGCAAAAGGGATGTGTCCCTCGCATTGACTCATCACTCCACAAAAAGAGGAGGCAGCCATGCCGACTCACTGCCCACTTGGCCACAGTGCCGACCCACCCAAGACCTGGCGACCAACTCACCTGGCCGTTGATTCAGAGCTGTCAAAGGCCAGGCATCGACTCAGCCGATCAAACCATGGTGCCAACTCACTAAGTGGCCCCCACTTTTGATAGCCCGAATGAAATGAACACATCTGTGGGCCCGACGCTGCTTGTCCCCCACTCACGACACACGTGGCTAGGGGCATTTGTTGACATCTGAAATATGACTATATCACGCTCCAGATGTGAGGAAGCCAAAGAGAGTTCAAAGAAAGGTCCTCTCGGATAGCTAAAGCCTCAGGTCACCTAACAAGAGCACTAGGGATTCTATAGCTTATCACCTCGGGATGTTTGAAGGGGATTCACAACCACCGGCAATGCCGTGTTGCCCACTGAAATCAACAAACCTAGCAAATCGGCATCGACTCGGTCGTGCTGAACAAACCCCATCCGCCATCCAATCAGGATGAGAATGTACCTGGTGGTCTGCCACCTGATAAGAAATCCTCCCAAGCTGAAGAAACATCCCTGGCTCCTCAAGACAATGTGTCGAAGGCTAAGTCAGTGAAAATGATGAGGGCATCCCTTGCTCCTCCACATTTTTCGAGGCTCAGATTGTTCATCGACATGTGCCATTGTGTTCATCATGTGTTTCTAAGTCTAGTCATATAATTTTCATGTTATTTGAGTCATGTATGTGTAATCTTTCTTTATTTGAGTCAGTTAATAGGTTAATGAGTCAGTTTGTCAGTCAATTGGGCCCAACTAGTGGGCAAGGCCCAGGGGCGCCCCACCCTTAGATTTGTTGGTCATTTGCTTGTTTATTAGGGTCATTTTGGTCCTAGGAAAAGTATGGAGTCTATAAATAGCCCTCTCCCCTCTCACATTTGTAACCTTTGATGATCAATACAATTGAGAATTCCTTGTGGAGTATCACATACCTTATAAAAAGTCAAAAAATTTATTAAAATTTGAAAACACCCAATTCACCCCCCTCTTGGGTGCCATTGACACGGGACTTCATTCTTCCCAGCTAATATTTGCGTGATGCAACCCTCAACTGGTGGCTTGCTTCCCTCCATGTGTTGACCCGGTGGCCCTGCCACTTGCTCCCCATCTGGTGACATCCTGATCCAGTGAGGCTACCTTGATCCTATGCGCTTACACACCCACTGAATCGGTGCGCTTGTGCGCCTACTAAACCGGTGGCCTGTCCAACCCATGATCCGGTGATGCATTCCTCGCCTGATCTGCTACACCCGTCGGCCTCTCGATCCAGTGAGGCCCCCGACCGCTTGGTCTAATGCACTCATCCTCTTCCTGATCCGGTGACCCCCGAGTCATTTAATCCGGTGACACCTTGGTCCCTTGATCTGGTGTGCCCACTTCCCCGTGATCCGGTGCACCCCCTTTGCCTGTAAACCGGTGAGGTCCTTTCCCCATCGATCCGGTGCACCCTCATCCATGGTCCGGTGAGGCCTTCCTCCTCTTGATTCGGTGATCCCCATTCTCTCCTGGCTCGGTGCACCCCAACCTGCTCTCCATCCGGCACACCCCCAACCAACTGTTAACCGGTGTAGTCCTAGCCTATCTCTACCCGACACGTCCTTGGGCCACTTCCACCCGGTGCACCCAACTTGTCCCTCTATCCGGTGCACCCTAAGCGTATTTTTAGCTCAGTTTTTGCCCGCTTGCTGACTTTCGGGTTTTTCGTAGTTTTCTTAAGGTGTTGCTGCCCTGGTGCACACCTTGACTTGTTGGGTCATGCCACTCCCTGTGGGCGTGCACTCCTTTACCCCCTCCAGCTCTCGGGTCAAGGGGAGATGCTATCGAATTTTCACCAGCGTACACTTGGACTAATTGCAAGACTGTCAATAACAAAATGAAAGATGAATGAACAAGAAAGTGAACAATAAAAAAACACTCTAATGATAAAAAAGGAGATCTTGAAGAAAAGGGTGAATCGGCGAGGGTGCGCCGATTGACATCCCATGGGGGTGGATTGGCGCACACTCTCCCATTGTCACTTACACATTAAAAAAATAATAAATAAAAGGGGGTGAATCGGGGGGGGGTGGGGTGCACCGATTGACACCCCGTGATGGTGAATCGGCGCACTTCCCTACCTTTCCCCCTTGTTACTTAAAAAAAAGGGGAAAACTTACTCTCACATCACACCCAACCAACACATGTCCTCTCTCATCTTCCTACATATAATAAAAAGTAAAACAATAAAAACAGACAAAACCCTCACACCCTTTTACATAACCCACTCAATATACCAGAACAGCTCAAATGCGTAGTGAATTGGCGGGTACTATGCATGGTGCTTTTAAAACCCTTTATTTCCTTTTTTATCAATGTGTTATGTGTATTAACTTGTCTTTTACCCCAATTATTTCATCAGGAGTTCGCCCGTGATCTCCTATGTTCGGCGCTAAAAAAAATCAAAACAATAAAGATAATATAACCTCAGGTTCTTTAGAAAACAATGCAGTAAACTTCTTGGAAACAAATGAATGAGTTGCTCCAGTGTCAAATAGAACTTTAGCAGTTTTAGAGCAAACAGTCAATATACCTTCCACGATTCCTCCTTCCATGGGTTCTGTCCCTTGAAGAGCTTGTAAACGGCCTTGTTTATTTACTAGACGCTTCTCATCTTTATTGGCGTGTTCCTTCATTAAAGGATAGTCAGGAATTTGATTCTCTCGACTCCCACATCGGAGACACGCTCCCAGTTTCCTCCAGCATTCCTCGGTCTTACGGCCAGCCTTGTCACAATATTGACTGATATCCTTGGAAGGTGCGGTAGTGGAGAAGGGCTTGTTGCTTTTCTAGAACCTCTTCTCCTTGGAAGATTCTCCCCTGTTGAAAAATCGCTTCTTGCCAAATGATGGTTTGAAGCTTCCCAAACTTATGACATGTTCCTTCTTGTCCTTGCCTCGAATCCTTTTAGAGAATTCGGTGGTGTCTTCCAGCAATTGAGCACGCCGAACCATTTCCGAATAGACTTGGATGTCAATCGGCGTATGTTGTGTAATATATTGGGGCTGTAGCCTGTTGAGGAATCTCCTTGCTTTCATCTTTTCGGTACACACCAAGTGGGGTGCATAATGAAAAAGTCTTGAAAATTGGGCCTCATATTCGGTCACCTTCAGGGTCCGTTGCTTTAACATGGCAAATTTTGTGACCTTCTTCTCTTGCACACAGTCCGAGAAATACTTGTTGGTGTAATGCTCGATAAATTTTGCCCATGTGACATGGTTATCTAGTAGTGTTACTTCTACGGATTCCCACCAGCATCGAGCATCTCGGTCCAGCTAAAATGTAGCCAATAAAACCTTCTCTTCATCTATGTATTGCATTATACGAAAAATCTTTTCAGTTTCCTTTAGCCAATTCTCGGCATCATCGAGGTCCACCGATCCCCTGAACCTTGGTGGGTTCATGTTGCAAAAATCCTGATGAAGGTCACCAGCTCCACAGTGAGCACCGCGAGCACCGCCTTGTGCCACTTGCTATAGCACCTGCGTAAGTCCCTGCATAGTGCACTGCATCTCACACCATTGTGCTCTCTCAGTGGCCTTAATCCTGCAAAAGAATTAAGGTGTAATAAATATTGAGTTTCAGGGTTAAGGGATCAATTATCGTTATTAAACGTAACCCATGGCTCTACCTCACTTACCAGGTAAGATCTAAATCTATCCTTAGACATTTCTATCTTTGGACTCAGGTTTTTACATAGGAAATTGTAATCCTAGGCTCTGATACCAAGAAAGAGCTATCACGTCCCGAGTGCGGAAGCTTACCCGTGGTGCGACAGTTCTTTATATAGAACCAAAGTGATCTAGCTAATTTGTGGAATTCTTCCTTAGACAATTCGTAGAGTGCGCAATTAACTAAGATTTTAACTTGGGATTAACCCAAATAGTTCAAGCTAACGATTATTACAACAACCCAACATGTTAAATACATAGAATTAACCACTAGTCCTCAAACCTTTATTAGTTTTATGCTACGTTGTGGGCTGCAGCTTCTTGTCCGAAGATATTTTTTGAGGACTCTTTTTTGACTGACCCATGTATTCGTATATCTTATTATTATTATTGTGCATTATGCTATACTCCACCTTCAGAGGGGGAAAAACAAGGTAGTCTTCCTTGTGGAAACTTCTTTTGGCTGATTGCAATTCCTGTGTTATCTGTGTTTTGAAGATAAAAAAGTGTTCTTAGTTTGCTAAATCAGTGATGGAAAATGGTGTATGGAAAGCACCCAACTGGATATTGGGATACGAGTTTAAATGCAAAGATCTGTAACAGAATAGGACATAATTTTAGAAGTGCAGAGATGAGTTCTTTATTACGTTGTTTTGCCAAAGCATATTAAAAAAGAGACTCAAGATAATTGTGGATCATTTGTTCGATCAATCAAGATTAGACAAATATTAAGTTTCCAATCAGTCAGAAGTTGATAGTCCATGATTCAATGTTTATGTTCCCAATAAATTCCTGGTAGTGAAATGAATGAGGCCTCGGCTTCTTTCGGAAAAGGCTTTTAGCTTATCTAGTCTTACCCACAGGCTCTATGAGCTTGTGTGATTACTCTCCAACAACCAATGAATATCTTTCCATTGTTTTTATCCCCCGCCAACCAATGAATATTTAGCAAAACTATTTTCTATGCCTGAGAAGGCCACACCACTGTGTTCTACCACATGAGGGTGAGCTTTTAAACTTTCTGTTGTCCATCACATGGGAAAAGGCAAAGTCCACAAACATTTGGAAGTGAACCCAGGCTGTGTGAAACTGCAGTGTGTCATGTCCACGATAGATGCCAGTGGATAGAGTCAAATTCAAGTGTGTTGGGAGCAAACACAAGTCTCAAGCCAACTGGGCATCCCACTTAGAAATCTAGGACCCCTGTAAGCAAACCCAACTCTCAAGCCAACTGGTGTGCTTTCCTATTTTCCTTCTTACGGGGCGACGAGAGGTTTGTGCCACCTTGCTAGCCATAGAAGTCCACTAGGCGTGTTTCGCTTTAACCTGGGAGTGGATCACGAAAAGGCCCAGAAATTTTAAGTGGGTCGGTCCTGCCCACCCTTGCACAGCCTGTTACTGATCTGATTCAGCTGGTTTGTAGTACCAAACTTCTGGACCATATAGATGGGCTTTAAAGTCCACCTTTTAGTTATAATTTTGGGTAATGGTTGATTGGGAACATCTGTAGTTTTATGGCTCAAAGTTGGTTGGCAGTGATGATTGTTTATGTTCTGATCATTAGTTGTAACTAACTTGGTGGAATTTGTATATGTTTGAAATATGGTGTGTTAGGGGTTTGGGGGGCAGGTTATTTCCCAACTGCGGAAAGCTGGACTTGCTGTCCTATTGCATGGTCCTAAACACCTGACATTGGAGTCTGTTGTGACAAAACCAATGAACAAAAATTGTTTAGAAGATTGTCTTTTTTGAATCAACAACCCGTTTATCTTATTTTTGTGCATTTGATTATGGAGGATATATGCTCACTTTGTGTTCATTAATGCCTTCTAGGGTGTACCACTGACATTCTTCATTTCAACCACAGAATAGACCTTCTCCATTTTAGCCTTTGCTGCCAAGACGTTATGAAACTTGTGCATATGCCAAAAAGAGGATAGTAAATTTAAGATCGTGTACAAATTCAGGCCACAATTGGTGGACAGTGAATAGACAACTCCCTTCCTTATATATTCCAACTCGCTGTGACATCAATAATAACTGTACTACAAACAACAATACCAGCGATAATAACATTAACAACTACAGCAATGTTAAGCTTGTACTGTAGGATTATTAGATTAGTGCAGGAGTTGTGTTTGGATTGATGACTCCATGCAAATTCCTAGTGATGGTTTTGGAGATATTACTGGGTGGTAGGAGCTGAGTTTCTGTGGGGTGGGTAGGATGGACATGCCTGAATTGAAAAGTTTCAACTCAATGGTAGAGATGGTCAATTGTATACACTTTGATTGTGTCTTTATTGTTGGTGAATGGTTACATTATGTTCTTTGGGCTTCCTCTTACTTGCAAGTTTGATCAGACTCCACAACACTGAAACAGTATTTCTTCTTATTGAAAGGTTATTTTCTTTGAATGAATGCTCTGTAGAAAAGGTCTCCATTAAGTGCTGTTTCTTGCTTTAGTAGTACTCCTATTTATAGTGAATAACTTTATGCTGTTTTCAGAAATAGTGAATTCATGGTACTGTCATTGTCAGGATTTTGTTATTTTTGACATCTGATGCAGTGATTTCTAAATGGTGCCAGATGTGTTCTTTTGCAGCTCATATACCTTTATATCTATATCCATTTCTAAACACTACTAGCAAAACGAGGCCATTTGAGTATTTGAGGCTTACCAGTTTAGGGGTCATCGGTGCACTGGTGAAGGTATCTGGCTCTTTTTTCTTTTCTCAAATTCTATCACCATATGTTTCACCATTTACTTAATTTTATACTTCACTCAGTTGGCAACTTATTTTGCATTGGGTTTCTGGTAATGTTCTTGGGTGGCAATTTCTGGAGGATTGCTGCCTTGATAACTTTTAACCTAAAGTGATTGACAAAGTTCTGCCTTTCACAATAACTGGGACAATCACATTTTTAAAAACCGTGTCCCTGATTCCAAGCTCTTCACCGCAAAACATGCATTTCAATTTCATGTCTTAAACTGTTACAGTTCTGTCTGACATGCATTCCCAGGTTCACTCCAAATGTTAAACCATGTCTGCCCAAGTGAGTTTGGTTTGAGAAAAGGCATCTTCATATGTGAAACAATTGAAAAATCAAGTGAGAGATTATATAACTATACTGACAGTTCCCCTTTGTAAAGTGGTTTTTGCATTTTCAGTTGCTTTAAAATCACTGGATAATCATGGTATTGAAACGAGAGAGTTTCTTGGGGCAGTATTAGATAAATGGGAAGTTTGAAGGGTTTGATTTATTTCGCTCATTTGGATTTGGCAAATTAGACTTTTGAGTTTTGACCGTGCCCACCAACCTTGGTTGGTGTTAATTACATCACTTTAATGAGCAAAAACCCTCGATTAACTGCCTAGCTATCTCTGAAGCTAGCAAAGGGATGGTATGGCTGAAAAATTTTATGAAGGAGTTGGGCAAGAAACAAAGTAATTGTGTATTATTTTGTGACAGTCAAAGTGTAATTCACCTTGCCAAGAACCCTGTCTTTCATGCAAGGACTAAGCACATACAACTGAAGTATCACTTCATTCGTGATTTGCTTGAAGATGGTGTTTTATTGCTGGAGAAAATACTTGGGACAGAGAATCCAGCAGATATGCTGACTAAGGTGGTGACTACAGAGAAACTGAGGCTGTGCAAAGCTTCAGTTGGCCTCCATGGATGATTAATGGAGGGATGCCGTAGCAAGCATTTCATTGTTACATTTAGGAGGATCAACACATTGAGAAGTTTACCTCTTTTTTTTTGGAGTTCAGACTCCAAGTGGGAGATTGCTAGAGTGTGGAGCCTGAACTCACCTTCGTGCACTCTCGCACGGGAGCATATGCTGTCTCTGGGGAGCAACCGCTACCTCAGAAGAGCATCCTTGGTGTCAAGGGAGCATATACAGTCTGGGTTCAAGCGGGGAGCACATGCTGTCTCTGGGGAGCATCTATGACCTCAGGAGAGCATCCTCAGTGTCAGGGGAGCATGCATTGTGGGTTTAAGGCAATTTGATGTCACTCGGAGCAGGTTGACCTGCATAAAGATGGGGTCGACCTGGTCTTGGCAATGCATTGACCTGCCTGATGGTGGGGGAGCATATGCAGTCTCTGGAGGGCATACTCGGTCTCAGGAGAACATCCTTGGAGACAGGCGAGCATGCACGACCAAGTTTCAGAGCATTGTTTATGTTAACTCCAAAAGAGGATTTCTGTTGAACATGGGCACTGTTGTCCTTAATACCCTGACTAATGACGCCCTAATCTCCTAGTATAAAAGGATGAACTCTCTCATTGTATTGCAATCGGTCTGTGATTATCTAGTTAAATTCTGCTGCGGCCGTGGACGTAGGAAGGCACATTGTCTCCGAACCACGTAAAAAATTCCCGCGTTCTTGTGACTTGATCTTTTCTTCCCCCTTTCTTTTTCCTCCTCTGCTAGTTGTCCATCTCTACAGGTACTCAGGTTCTTAACAGGGTGTTATTAGTATCATATGATCATCAGCTTCAATGAACATCATTTGTTCCTACTTCAACACTAGCTCACACATGTATGCATGTGCTATATAAAAGTTTATAATGGATTTTGTTTTATTTAATTATGTGTATAACATCGATAGATAACTCCCGATGACCTAATACCTAGTCTCCTTATCCATAAAAGTATATATATAGCCACTGCGTACTACACCATGTTCTTCAGCATCCTCACACTTTAAAAAACTTAATAAACATATTCTTCACACAATAATCGATACCAATCTTCGTTAATTTGAACGTGGCACCTCCACCTGGGAACCATGCACATGCTTACGTGCGTGTTCTCATCACAAAAGTCATGGATGGCTGTTTGTATTCTTTTTCTCCTTTCAGGCATTTTGTTGGGGTCAAAGAACATAAGTTAAGGAGGGGGCAACCCCGGGAATTGGGATCTCCTCTTCCCTCAGGCCGAGTTTGCCATCTATATGCAGCTTTTGTGTTATTCTACAATCTGAAGGTAGTGTGTTCTTTCTGCTCTGTCATGACTTGTTTGGTAGTCAGGAAAGTATATTTCCTTGCCGGACTCCTCGAGATCTAATTATATATATATTTTTGTTGACGGCACTAGTGCTTGAACGTTGCTGAAGAGACTAATATATCCAAAAATTCTGGAGAAAATCTAGAAAATTCCGTTCAACCAGGAAGTCAGCAACTTGTAGAACAATCTGATGGCATTTCACAACCTAAAGAAGAAAAAGATCATGAGTCTGGATCAGATGTGAAAACTGAAGCAATCAAAGCTGCTGGAGATGATGCCCGCGGTCGTGAAACTAGTGAAGCTCCTATTGATAATGACCTAAGTGAAGATGCAATAAAGAAGGCAATAAAAAGAAGAGCGTCATATCTCAGAGCAAATTCTGAGTATGCATCTACTGGCTTCATTATTGCTCTTTATTGCTTTTCTATCGTTGATGTAATTCAAGAGTCCGTTGCTACAATTGTTTTTGTATTTTTCATTACATGTAGACAATTGTCAATAGTTCTCTACAAATCCATTTGCATTGTGCTGTGTGATCCCTCCACATTGATCAAGTGAAAGTTGGAAATAATGGTACTGTTTCAATTTCAATTGTCGCAGGAAAATTTCTTTGGTTGGTGTTCGTCGACTCCTGGAAGAAGATCTTAAACTTGAAAAGAATACTCTTGATGCATATAAAAAAATCATTAACCAACAGCTAGATGAGGTAACCACTAATGTTGTGGGTATTTCTGTAATTGCTGTGCATCATACTTAGCTTCTTGCACTCATAATCCTACATGGAAAAAGGGGATCTATACTCATATTTATTCTGCAATTGAACAGGTTCTTCAATCGCCTGAAGCTGTCAAGCCCACCAGTGCGGGTAAAAAGCATCTGGGGAAAGGTACCCCTGGTACAAAGATTAAAGGGTCTGCAGAAGTTGGTAGGAGTGAAGCTTCAGAGAATTCATCAGGTTCTAGTGTGTCTGGAAGTGAGGATGAGGAAATGGAAGAACAAGATGCCAAATCTAAAAAGCGGCCTGCTCCAAAAGCAAGGAAAAATGGATTACTGAAAAAACAGAAGAGGTCTACAGAGGTAAGCCAGCCTCCTGGATTTGGGAAAAAGAAAAATGCAGAACCTGTTGTGGAAAGATCTCCTGAGGCTGATGATGGTGGGAACTCTTCTGAAGAGGCTCGTTCACATTCATCTGAGGAAGAGGCTGTAAAGGTAATTAAATTTCTAATTTTTTTATGGAAACTTTGTGCCCACTGCCGTCACCTTTGGTGCACTCAAGTTTCATCATCATTAATTCAACATTTTGAAATACAGAAGAAGAGGACAACTCCAGCTCAAGGATACGGAAAAGCAGTGGAACACTTAAAATCAGTGATTAAATCTTGTGGGATGGGGTAATTACTTTTCTGAAACCCATCTCTTTCATAATGAAAAACATTTATATATCTAATCCTCATCTTTGCCCTTGCCTCAGAGTTCCTCCATCAGTTTACAAGAGAGTGAAGCAGGCTCCTGAGAGTAAACGTGAGTCCTACTTGATAAAGGAGCTGGAGGACATTCTTAGCAGGGAAGGTCTATCCACAAATCCTTCTGAGAAAGGTAACTATGCCTGCGCATTGGGGTTATCCTATATCTTGAAGGTTTTGTGAAATTTGGAACATGCTTTGATTTCATCTCTGATGTAGACTTCCAAGGTCAAACACTACATTGTTGTGGTTCTAGTACTTTAATTTGAAGTTTTTGTCTTGGTTGTTTTCCAAATTAAACAGAAATTGCCGAAGATGAAACTTTTTGGTAATTATATTGAAAGCGATCTGACAGACTGGAACCTGTTCCAGTCAGTTTCCACCTGTCATAAATTATGCTCATGTTGGAGTCTACAGAAACTTCTTTGGTGACAGTGGTTGATTCCATCACTACTTGTTATTCCAGTATGAAGACACTATTGTTGTTGCAGTAAGCTTCACTGGTTGCTAACAGTCCCCCAGGGATCTGCCTGGGCATGGTTGTAGATGTGCGGTGTAGGAAAATGAGGCTAATTCAGTGACTCCACTCTTGGAAGTCCAAGTATGTGTCATGGCCATTATGTAAAAAAATGAGTTTACATAGATTGGGAGGTAGCCCTATGTCAGTGTGAAGTGCTTCAGATTGTGTGTTCATGACTTATGATTTCTAGGATCTTCTCAATTCTCTTGGTTGCCTGGTTGGCATAGGTGAGTCAAAACACTGAATATTCCAAGGAAGGTAGAATCAGGGATCAGGATCAGATCGGCTGGTCCCAAACTGATCCGGATCGGTGGGATCCTACCCGATCTCAGACCGATCCCAAATCAATCCTGGCCGAGTTAGGCCGGTAGATTCGGCTGGGGATAGGCATGTCCAAAAAAATTCTAAAACTTCCAAAAATCTAACAAAATGGAAAAACTGTTCTAACATAGTTATTGATCAAATTTAATGTGAAATAATTGATATATGTGCAAAAGTTCATGAAATAGTTGACATACTCAAATGATGCAAGGATTGCATGAAATAACTACCTTTCATTCATTGGAGGCGAACATTGAAAGAGCTTTCTACATATTATACATAGTCATTCCATGACATGTGCGTGGCATACATGAGTTGGTAGTCTATGAGATAGCGATTATACTCCTCGGTGTTGGTGTACACCATCATGATAGGTGTTCAACTTGGGATCTTGTGGACTTGGTAGCTACCTTCAGTTGATTGCTATGATGATGTGTCTGAATAGGCTGGATATGGAGCACACTCACCAAAGAGAAGGCCCAGGCCATCAAGCGAGCAAGGTCAGAGTGGCCCTTTAGGATGTCAGAGCTGCAGCAACTGTGGAGCTCAACAACTTGCCATCAAGACGAGCTCTCGACCTCTTTGAGGTCTCGAACTCAGTGCCCGCAAGGGCAGAAGCGTCGAGGAGCCCACAAGCAAGTCTGGCCGACCTCCCCGTGGGCCAGTTCAACGCATATGGACGAGGATTGCTCTGCACAAACTTCTATATCCTGAGTGTTTATTTTTGACAGACTAGGGATGGCACCCAAGCCTGGAAGACAACCACCCAGGAAGAAGTGGGTGGTTTAGGTGACCAACGACACCGTCAAGGTGTTCACCTGTTACACTTCCTCCACCGACAGACAGTCAGAGGACATCTCAGGAGAGTTGAACTAGCATCTCTAGGTCTTAAAAAAGTCAAGGTCCGTCTCCCAAGTTCTTGCCCATATGCAGCAAACATCCGTCATCGAAACATCTCAACTCGAGCCGGCCTGACAAGAAGAGCACCAAGAAGATGTCCATGGTGTCGATGGGGACACCAACCCATGGCACAAGGAAGATCTTGGAAGGGAGGCTCAGACCCTTGCATTAGAAGAACTCCGGTGTGAAAATCAAGAACTCAAGAACCTCTTGCAGGCACTTTTACGCGAAAGGGAGGTTTATATCCAACCTCAAGCAGCACCTACCGGTGGGGAACGATAGCCTCTTCCCATTCTAGTCATGGCCAATGCATCGGCCACTACGGGGAAATTGCCGGTAGCTGCGGAGTTTGAAGCACCGCAACATGTGGTTAATCTGCGATCATCTGCTACTCCTACTGTAGAAAGTCTATGGCTCAGAGGCAGGTGATCGAGCCAATTGTGGAGGCAAAGTTTGCCCAACACGGTGTCACGGTAAGGGCGTGGTCACTGTTGATTTGTACGGCGTGCCCTATCTCCTCCACCATCAGTTCAAGAAACTTCTGCCAGATTGTCCAAAAGCCCTAAAACTTCAGGAGTTCAATGGGTAGGGCTCACCGCATGAACACTTGGCCTATTATATGACGGCCATGGGAATTGGCATTGGAAGAATCATATCTGCTGCGGTGTTTCGCCACATCCCTGACAGGTACAACCTTTCAGTGATATTCTAGACTGAAACTCAATTTAGTAGCTGACTGGGCTGATATGCAAAAGAAATTCGTCGATCGTTTCCAAACGGTCGAGCGCGAAGTCTCTCTTGCAGAACTCTGTGCCCTCAAACAGAGAAAGGGTGAAACCGCGTTAGACTTCACCAAGCAGTAGAGGGACGTTAGCATGTGCTGTGATAACCCTCCGACACCTGAAGACGCAATCACCATATGTTGCAGAGGCTTAGCGGCGGAAGTTAGTGAAAAGCTTCTGGGCTCAAATATTAGAAGTTTCGACCAACTGAACACGTAGTAGCGGAGATTGAAATGTTCTTCGTCGATCACCCGGCACATGCTTTTGCCAAAGACAAATCCTTCAAAGATCACCCGCCCAACAGTAAGGAGGTAAATTTTGTGGACTTCTCCTCGACGAATGGAGATAAGGGGGAAGGAAGATCAAAGGGTAATGGCAAAAAGCCTGATACCAAGGCGGCAGCCGCTGCATTAGCAGAGCGTATGAAGGCGCCTTATTTCTTTAGAAAAGAGCACACAAAGATGCTCTTTGATCTATGTATGAAGGAAAAGCCCTACTTGATCCGCGAAAGCCCACAGAGGTGGATAAAACAAACGACCCTACTTATTGTATCACCGAAGGTTAGGTCATGCTGTTGAGGACTGTTATGTTTTCAAGAACATAGCATAAGAGCTCATTCAGAAGGGCCTGATAAATATGCTGGGCCATGCGTTCGACCCGCTGCAGTCCCATGTCTGGAGCCGATCGAATTGGTCGACCAACGTGGTCTACATGGTGGCAACTGCTTCGAGCTCTGCTCAAATGTGCCTGAGGCCGTGTCATCCAACCAACGGCCTGGAGCCGCTACTAGATCCTTCCCCTTGTCGATACCCGAATGCCTGGTAGTGCTGAGAATTATGAAGAAGGTCAGAAGGGAGATTTGGCAACTACGACAGGAGCAACGAGAGTTATTGCAATTCCTGAAGAGCATTGACGACCAGCTGGCCACTTTCCCCTATGGGCCGTTCCCCAGAGAGGTTGCCCCCCCACGCATGCAGGGGGCAGAGGCATCATCATCCACCCCGGTGCATCCAGGGTTGAGAGGATGGCTTTCAGAAGAATCGTCAGAATCCTCCGAGGATGAGGAGCTCGAAAAGCTATATTCCTTCTCTCGTCACAAAATCTTGGAGATTTTTCACGTATGCCAATGTGAAGGACTACTAAACCTCCCAGAGTCTGAAACCGAGGAGATGACAAGCACTAGGGTTATTGCTTATATCATCGAGCAATAGGTCACGTCATCTAAGATTGCCACGCCTTCAAAGGCGTCGTAAAAGATTTGATCAATCGAGGGGTGCTTGATATGTGTGACCACTTGGTCCGCCCACCACAGCTACATGCGCGGAGAGAGTTAAACTTGTCCGTCAATGTGATACATGCTTCGGCTTCTTACTTACTTCCTGAGTCAAAAGAAGAAGGGGCCAGCTCCGGCTAGGGTCTGCCCACATTGTGGTATCTAGGGTGGTGACTATAACAACCTAGAATCCAGATACCGAGAATTACCCGATACCATTCGAATCCTGTCCTGCCACCCACGAGTCGGAAGGCTCGGAAGGGTTATTTGGGTGTTGTGGAGGTATATTGAAATTTAAAATAATGTAGGAAATAACTATTGAATTAATTGTTTAAGTAACAGAAAATAAATTATATTTTCAATTAACAACTACAGAGTCTAGTCCACAAAATACAATGTACATGGAAGAAAACATACTCAATCGTCGGGTACGCCCCCGGCTCTGGCAAGTTGACAACTACTAACCTCCGCGCTACACCTCCGAATCTTAAGGAGGAACCGCAACACCTGAAAAGAAAGGGGTGAGTCTCATCTCATTGGCTCAGTAGGAGTCCCGCAAATCCCCACCACGAAACAACGGCTGTAAACAGTAGTGATAACAGTAATAATAACTACAATAATAGCGATCGTAACAACAACAATAACAGAAGAGGTCAGCGGAAACATAGCTCTCCATGCTACTTCTATTGGCAATGGAAAGGAAACCTCGATCTCATAGTCTGGACCGCCAAACCACCGGTGAAACCACAGCTACGCTACTGAGGGAAGAACCATGACATCTCTGTCATGAAGGCCCATCCTCACAGACGGAGGCCCAAACCAATACCACGTGGGCTACGGTACAATCACGACCTCGTCGTCGTGAACCCTACACTGTCATGGGTGAAACCTCGATAATTCTACCGGGAACCCTAGACCTCAATGTCGGGAAAAGTACGTAGAACCCACTCGAAGAACCACATCCTCACTGACGGGAAATCAAATCTCGAGTCAAGAGGTCACGTGTCGCGTGACGGGAGAACCTGCCCACTAGAAGTAAGGCCGGATGTGTCCACTGACGATTTAGTCCGCGCCTTGGGTGTCTCCCTGCTCGTCTCAGACAGAAACTGAGACACCGTACAAGTATCCGAAGACAAGGGTCTAGTCGGGGTCGTGCTCTTCAGCACACGTCCGTAGTAACCGACCACGTGTGCACACACTCATTGATTGCGCTACGTCAGGCCCTCTAACTGGTTTTCCTCCAAGCCCGGATTCGAGCCGCCACAGTGGGAGGTCCTATGGCAACCAGCTTAAAATCGTCTCTCTCGGGTCTAACTCTCCACCACTCTCAAGTGGGTCGGCACACGCGTGCCCAAGCAAGCTACGACTAGTGGGGGAAAGTCACTGGATGTGGGAACTCTCAGTAGAGAGGAAACATCGAAGTACCAACGGCTACGCACGTACCCATCGTAAGTATCACGGAATAGAGGGTGGCTCGGTGCCACCAGACTCAGGATGACTAGCTAGACTCGCTAATCCAACAGCCATAGAGTCACGCGACTCAGTCTAAGACCGTTGTACAATACGGCTCCATACCGTCAAATTATCCTATTCCGAGAGTCAGAAACCACAGCCAAAAGAACTTTTAAGGCGGCACACAATTGTCGGGTTCATTCCCTCTCTAAGGGAGACTAGAAAGCCCCAGCACCCTTGGTTAGGTCACGGGACTCACAGTCATTGGCCATACACATGGCCCACATGGAAACTGCTTTTCGAAGAAACTAACACTATGCGGGGACAACCCTCCGCACGTACTCGGGGCACGGTGACTCAAGCTAACATAACGAAGCAGCCCGGAATGCACGGGGTCACCTAGACCCTCAAACCACACGAGCACGTTAATCGAGGTATTATGACTTCCACGGACACCCAAAAACACGAACTCGGGCTAACGGGGTGTCCGTGACATCCACGGGACAAAAGGTCGACTAATGGGTCTCAACCGAGTTGATCGGTGACCAAAACGGGCGAAAAGGGTCCAAATTGATCGGCCTGCCCACTAGGTTGGTCGACCTACAAGGGGTCAGTCGACCGGACCAACCGGGTCGGTCGATCGATCCACAGCAATTCGCCCTCCATGGCGAACGCCCAATCGGTTGACCGAACCACCCATTCGGTCGATCGATTCCGGCGACTCACCCGCAAAACTCCATCCGAGGGGCCCTAATCCACGCCCCAAATCACCCCGGGTGATGGGAAAATATGGGGGAATCATTCTCCAACCTCTAAACTACCGGAAGGCCACATTTGAACTACAAAAACTCGGTCGAATCGACGAATACGTCACTCACGCCAAAAACATGATTTTTCACCCCGTAATGGAAGACAAACCACTCTCGGCCTCACCTCGGCCTATAAATCGTGGGAAAATGAAATGCACGAGGTAGGGATCCATCCCCCTACCTCTCACGACCATTTCCCATGCCGAGGGCACTGATTCCACTTGAAAACGGCACTCGAACCACTGCCGGCTTCTCAAATCCGCGAGCGAGCTTCGCCGCGCCACCACCTCCATTCCTCGCTCACGTCCTTGACTGCTCGCCACCCACGTCGCCCCCGCCTCGTACACGCCGTCCTCCGTCGGCCCCCCGGAGAAGGGGTGGAGAGGATGGAAACGAGAGAAGTGAGAGGGAGAGAATGAGGGGAGAGGGGGTGTCAAGGGGTTTTATATAGGAATTATTTTGGGATTCCAAAAATCCAAAAAATAGAAAAATGAGAAAAAATCATCCCCACGATCCTCGAAAAATGCATAACGCGTCTGTAACGTTCCGGAGCCCGAAAACACAAGGTTTCACCTCGTACAAGGATTCGAAGGCCCGATAGCCAAAATTTTGATTAATTTACAAAATGCGATCTGGGTACCACGGAAACACTCTGAAATCCACAGATTCTTGATCCAAAAATCTTGAGACATTACAACGACCTTCTTGGCAGTGTTCTTTCTCTAAGGACACAGAAGATATTTGATAGCCTCCTAAGAGAGGGACGAGTAATGGAGCATGACCCACCATCATATTACAATGACACGGCAAAGAGTCACCCTCTCTACTGCAAGTATTATGTTAGGGTGTCTCACTCCATCGGGGAATGCCGAGAGGTCAAGGATTGCATCGCGGCCCTCATCCAAAGGGGGGACATCGACACTCAGGGGAATCCAACAGAAAGGCGACGCCTCAGATAGGTTGCCGAGAAGATTTTCTAGCAGAGTCAGAAGGTCCCAACCAAAGGGGAAGGCTCTGAGACCACCTCCAAGCAGGCTCAAACAAGCAAGTCCGCAGGTGGAAGCCAACAGTCAAACCCCATGGGCAAGGCTAAGCGTGATGGGCCTAAGGCGTTGGGCCAAAAGGGCCAACCCAAGGAAGGTGGTTCCAAACTCGCCTCCCGACCGAGTCAACCCGGCACATCCACAAACGGGAATCCTCAACGAAACAGCAAGGGCAAGTCCAAGCTTGAGGAGCCTAGAACCAAACCTCAACTCCTTGGTAAGCAAGCAAAGTCACCAGCTGAGGGAAAGCCCAAAGAGCTGCAAAGGTCCCAAGAGCCCAACTTCAATTCGGCTGAATTCCAAGAGTTGCTCCCTGAAATAGTTGAGCAGGCAATTAATACCACTTCTTAGGTGCGACCAGAAGAAGCCGACTGGACCAATGTCACTCCAAGGAGGAACCGTGGAGCCAAGACTCCCAAGGAGTTGACTCGGAGCAAAAAGCAAAGTCCCGGGGGTAGGTCAACCCAGCCACCAAAGTTAAGTTCACCTTCTTCCCAAGAGGTTGCACGCCTCAAGAAGCAAGAGAAGAACCAAAAGAAAAAATTAAAGAGGAGGCTAAAGAAGCAAGTCGAGTAGGCAGCGGCTATGGAAGCCCCAAGGAGCCAACTCCTTTACAACGGCTGGAAAAGCTCATAGACGAATTGGAGGATTATACTCCCCCTCGTCCCATCAATCACTTTAGACAAATACATCCCTTGGGAAAAGTTTGGTCGTAAAGCCCAACTCCTTCAGTAGCTTCGAGAGATGGTCTGCTATATGGAAGAGGATGAAGAATTCCCAATCCCTAAAGAGCTCTCCTTATTTTATAAGGATGAGGAGCTCACCGCAGAGACGCTCGAGGAAATGCTATAGGAGCTCTCCTGCAATATGGTGGTGATCCCGCCGCTTGATAACATAAACGCCCCTTCTAGAGAAGGCAACATGGCCGATGGCCTTGGGGGCAACGTACCAGCGTCGTCTGGCAAGAAACAACCGAGGCTGTGGCAGAGGACAGGGTCGCAGACGTGAAGGTCCCCTAACTCTCGATCGAGCCATATTATTCAGAGGGGAAGAGCCAAGCCCTATCTCGGAGACTCAGGTATGGGGTATCCCCTTCATACTCGGCTCCTCAGAAGGTCCAGGCCCCATCCCAGAAGCTAGAAAATTGGGTGGTGTCCCTTTTATAATCGACTCTTTTGTTGCAGGTCCGACATACGGAAGGGTCTTTCTGACCAAAATAAGGCATTAGAAGGGCGACGGGATGGAGAGCCCTCTGTCGACCCACCACCAATCATGGAGCCTCTGCGCCCACTCGCTAGGGAGAGCGCCGACCCAGGTGGCACTGAGTTGTGAAGAGGGCACTGAACCAAAAGGAGCACCAACCCACTTTGGGGGGCGCCGACTCTCTCAAGGGCATGTTTGTAAATATATTTTTTTATCTCAAAACTGCCCATTACAGAATCCTGATGTTCAGTGTAGTGCAGGGATCGATATGGCAGCCTCGGAGTGTAGATTTCTTGCTTTCCAGCTCCGATTTGTCATTCTGAGCACTTCCTGACACGTATCGAAGCCATATCGGATTGCTCAGGTCTCACCCTGATTCGGCCGTCGGCACTGTGACTTGTGACGCCAACTTTATCTCAATAGTATAAGGAGCATCTTCATTGAGTGGGCTATCCCTCGAAGTATTTTCGCCAGGGTTGGGTAGCTTTTCGGCCGCTTAAGGCCCATTTTGGTGTTTCGCGCATGTTGGTTGGATTCCTGGGTTTTTCGTTGATTTAGCCTTCGGCATAGTAGTCTGTGCGGCCAACTTCATTTCATGGGTATGTCGAGCATCTTCATCGAGTGAGCTATCCCTCGAAGCATTTTTGCCCTACCTGGATGACTTTTCGGCTGCTTATGCCCCATTCTGGCGTTCCGCGTATGTTGGTCAGATTCCCAGGTTTTTCGCTGATTCGGCCATCAGCACTATAATTTGTGCCATCAAACATGCTCTACATATACGCAAGGTGTCCTTAGTGAGTGATCCACCACTCGGAGCACTTTTGCCCTACCTGGGCAGTTTCTCGGTTGCTTACGGGCCATTCTGGTGACAAGATGCACCCGAATAGTGTTACTCAAGTATTCTACTGACATGGCCTTCGACACCTTGTCCTGAGGATTCAGGGATGTCTCTTCACCTCGGGAGGGTTTCTTATCAGGTAGTGGACCACCAGGTACATTCTCGTCCTCATTGGATGGCAGACGGGGTTTGTCCGGTACGACTGGGTTAATGCCGGCTCGTTGGGTAGGCCATACGACATTGCCGATTTGTTGTATATTTCTTATGACCATCCCTAGGTGATGAATCTCGGAGTCCCTGATGCCCTAGTCAG
Organism: Amorphophallus titanum; assembly: GCA_024336825.1. Taxonomy (NCBI): domain Eukaryota; kingdom Viridiplantae; phylum Streptophyta; class Magnoliopsida; order Alismatales; family Araceae; genus Amorphophallus; species Amorphophallus titanum. Next base: position 6,431,825 of record JANBPO010003772.1, read on the forward strand.
GTGACCAGAGGCTGTAGTAGTCTGAGAGGGCCCTTCTTTGAGCTTTCTTCTGCTTTCTCACGTTCGAGGCGTGATTGTCGTATAGTAATATTCCAGGTGTCAACAAATGCCCCCCAGCTACGGGTGTCACGAGCGAGGGACAAGCAGCGTGGGGCCCGCAGATGTGTTTACTTCATTAGAGCAATTAACATTGGGGCCCACTTGATTTGAAGGCCCACTACGTGAAGGTGAGTCAGCGAGCACCTATCGAATGTGGGTCGATGCTGGGGTTTGACTGGTTGAGTCGGCACCAAGCCCTAGCCGGCACTAGCCCTTTGTTGGGTGAGTCGACACTGCCACTTGACCTCGAATGAATCGGCATCGGGACTATTGACATGGGCAGCTGAGTTGGTGCCGAGGGTTTCATCAAGTCGACGCGGAGTTGGGCTTCCTTTTGCGGGGAAGTGGGTCGACCCTCACTTGCGATGGTAGGGCAGTGAATTGGCACGAGCAAGCGCCGATCCATCACCCCCATCCCTTTTTTAAACCCGTCTTGGGTTTTCTGAAAACCCTATCTCTCTTCCCTCCATCTTCCTTCCGCGATTAGCAAGAGTGGCGATAGCGGTGGTCGGTCTCCTTCTCTTCTCCTCCTTTCTTCTCTGCACACGGCAAGGGCAGCGGTGAAGCTCGTTCCCTTTTTATCCTGCTAGTAGCTCGATGGTGAGGGCAACGCCGATGACTTTTCCTTCTAATTTCTTGGCTCCGGGGAGGTTCTTTGTAGGCCAGTCCTCAAAACTATTATGCCCTGGTGTCCACTTGGCCTAGGTGTATCACCTATGGCTTACTTTTAGGGACTGTCCCACCCTAGTGTGTGGACGTGCTCCCATCTTGTCTTTGGCACACTCCCTGCTAAGGGGAGGCTCTGCCAAAATTTCTTCAGAAAGTCTCTTCTATGAATAGGAGTGTTTTTTCCTGATTTAATCTTCTTTTTACATCGCAGACATAAAGATGACTTTAGCAACTCCCTCCATAGCTGACTCGTCCAGGGGCTCGGTAGGGTCGATAGTGACTCGGTAAAACATCCACGAGCTTGACAGAGGGTGAGCTCATGTGGCGGTAGTAGCTGAATCCTCTGACTCGGAGACAGACACGATGGATACTGGGCAATTAACTTTGTCAGATAGCAGTCGCTTCGATTTTGACCGCAGCCGGAACTACAGAGTGGACCACCCGAAGGACAAACATCTTCTGGCTTTCACTCGTGCTTTCAACCTTTTGGGCAAGAGAGACGTCCACATGGTCCGATTAGCTGAGCAAAGCATCCTCTTGGGTCGTGACAGCATGATCGACCTAGTGGTGAGGAGTGAGCCGATATATTTTCCTGGAACACCCCGGAAGTGGGGCGCCATAACCGGCCTATCAGAACTGACTCCTGAGCAGGGCATGTTGACAAGGCCCCTGAGTTCACCCCTGCCAGGTGGGACTTATCAGCCGGCAGTGTACACCGGGAGAAGTCATCCTTTGGGCTATTTTTGGCCCTATTAAAGTGGGGGTTCCGTGAGGAACCATTCTTGCCGAATTGCCTGGCGATACGGTTTAAGCATCAGATCACCGTCGAATGGTTTGCTGACTTGAAGGCCAAGGACTCTCATGGATTCCGGGCCGGAGGTGTTGAATTCATAGATTATGTGCTTCAGAATTATGGCCCAATCTTGATGACTGCTAGGGTGTACCATAGCATGTATGCCTCCCGCTTCCGCTACCCCATCTCCAAGGGTCTTTGCTGCGAGATGATAGAGGCATTCTGCCCCGAGTTTAATACTTTTTATACGACCGAGGGTGAGACTTCATTAGACTTGTGGAGTCTGTCACAGCTGAGCGGTCTCCCGATTGATGGAGAGCCCTACGAGGAGGTTTGCTGGCTGGATCATCTGAAGGATTAGATGAACTGGGAAGCACTTTATCTGAGCGAATTTGCTTATCGGTACTTGATGAAGGTGTACCGAACCCTATGTCTGTCTCAAGGTGACGCCTCCAAGACTTCTTCTTCTCCCGCCCGCCCCAAGAAAGAGAGGAAGCGAGTGAGGATGGGGATGTAGTTGTAGTACTTCTTCGGAGGTGATCAGAAGTACAAGGATTTTCCTTCCATTGCCACAGCTCCAGGCAAGTCACTGAAGCGTGCTCATCGGAAGACCCATTTGGCACCTTCTATGCAGCAAGGATGACGGGGTGGTCCAAATCCCGTTGGGGTAGATGCCATCACACACTGTGCGACGTATCTGACTTATTGGTTGTGTGAATTCGCCCTTCTCCAGGGCGACGAGACCGTGATCCCTGCCGAGGCCATATACCCGCCATGCCTCATGGCATGGGGAGTGAAGCTATCCCTCTGCTCGGCTGCATTATATCTCATCTACAAAATGCTGGGAGATCTCCATCATTCACGTCTCCTGAGAAATTTGTGGACCATCGATCCCCTTCACTTTTTCAATGCTTGGGTGTGCACTTTGTTCCCCGAGTTCACTCCCCGATCGCTGTTATCATCAAATTTATTTCCAAGGATGCTAGAGTTTGCCAGTGCAGAGCCGAACCAGCCCACGGATTAGCTATTCTCTATCAGGGGGCAGTTGACGAAGGTTCCGTTGAACGCTCCCGATGCACTACACTTCTGGAGTTTGGCTGCACACTCCAGCCCATTGGTGAACTGTTTGCAAGAGTGCAAATTTGGAGTAGTGGAAGACTACATGATGTGGCACAGCCCTATGATTGTATGAGATGCAATGACAACCCTTGGACCTAGATCAGCAAGCATATAACGAAGGAAGCATATATAACCCCTCTTTCTCTTCCCTCATTTATCTCCTCTCCCTCCACTGTTCTCCTCCCCCTCTCCTTCCCTCCTCCGATGGTTGACGACGAGCGTGGGGGGATGAGGTGGTTTGGCGATGATGGCGGCCCATGGCGAGGATGGGGACGAGACCATGGGGTGGTGCAGCCGTGACTTTGTGCACAGGGATGGTGAACAAGTGTGAGATTTAGCGTCTTCAGAGGTTTTTGACGTGGGCAAACATCTCGAGAGGTAGGAAATGGATTCCGGCCCTTCCTTTGTTAATTTCCCGCGATTTCGTGCTGAGGTGAGGCCGTGAGAGGATTTATGTTGAGTTTTGAGGAATAAGCATGCTCGGGGTTGTGAGGCGGATTTTGATCTATCTGAACCATGATTCGTAGTTAGATTCATTTTATTTTGTGTTTTGGATACCAGGGAATGTTCTCCCGTTATTTTCCCCCTCGTAGGAGGTGAGTGTGGCGTGGATTCGAACCTTCGATTGAGGTTATGTCCTGGCAAACCCCACAGAGGGTGGCTAGATCGATGGCCGCTGGGGTTTGGAACCCTGCCCAATTGGGCAGCCAAGGATTTGGCCACCCAGGGCTAGTGCCTAGTTGGTGGCCAGGGATGTGGCTGCCCAATTTGTTGAGCAGCCATGTCTTTGGCCGCCCAGTGCTGTGCTGGGCGGCCAACTATGTGGCCACCTAGGGGAAAGGTGGTCTGGGCTACCAGACCTCTGGCCACTCAGGTGCTGAATGGCCAGGGAGTTGGCTGCCCAGTGTGCCCCTGTCCAAGTGTGTTGGGCGGCCAGAGAGTTGGCTGTCCAGTGTGCCCCTGTCTTAGTGTGCTGGGTGGCCAGGGAAGTGGCCACCCATGCTGTTTTGGCCACCAGACTTGTGGCAGGCCTGATTTTGAGTTCCTGAAGGTCCTTTGTGACCTTGTGCTTCGTAGAGGGTTATTCCCACATGACCTCGTGCTTCGCAATGGGTTGTTCCCGTGTGAGTTGGTATTTTGTGGATGGCAATTCCCTCTTGATCCGCGCGTGTGTGTGAGCCGTTGATTTCTATTCTGACTGTGGTTTACCTTGAGAGGTATACCCCTAGTGGTTGCCCTCGACGTCGAGGAGTTTGTCTAGGGTGAGGGCTTTCCCTTAAGATGGTTTCGAGCTAGTTGCTATGGGCCCCTGTGTACATGGGCGTCGAGGACTTTTTCTACAATGGGTCAGCTTGAGTCTGGGGTAGGGAAAAATTAGTCTTTTAGGGCCTTGATGTCGATGACTTTGTCTAGTGTGTGCATACATGGTTGGGGGCTTGGACATTGTGTTGCCCAGAACGGACCCCGGCTAGTCCTAGTAATGTGGTATTGTGTTGGTGCATGTGTCTCACTGCCATGCGCTTGAGTGAGTAGACGTTTGTGCATAAGATAGACAGCGCGGTGTAAGATGTCAGTTGTAACGACCCTGTTGTGTCCCTGTGGTTATGAAGTTTTGATGATGACAAATATTGTGTCTCATTATATACATAATCTTGATGATATATTGTGTGACTGTGTGCACAAGACAGACACGGAGAGAGAGACAGAGAGAGAGAGAGAGAGGGAGAGGTGGCAGAGCTTCTGGCTCAGAGTTCAGACAGAGAGAGAGGGGGTGACGGTGGACAGAGGGAAGGTGGGCCAGGTTGCGGAGCCTTGTGGCTCAGACAGGGACCGGGGGGAGATAGAGATAGGGAGAGAGGGGGATGGCGGAGCACAGACGGGCTCAGAGTCTGAGACAGAGACACGGGGGAGAGAGAGAGAGGGGTGGCGGAGCCTCTGGCTCAGAGTTCAGACAGAGAGAGAGAGGGGGTGGCGGTCAGACAGAGATAGAGAGTGAGACAGGGGATGGAAGGGGACAGAGGGGGGAGAGACAGAGGGATGGCGGAGCGCCGGAGCCTCTGGCACAGAGCCCCAGATAGAGGGTGAGAGAGGGGGTGGACAGACTGGGGAATCTGGGGTAGAGACACGTGGGGGAAGAGGGAGAGAGAGAGGGACGGCGGAGCGCCGGAGCGGCTCACAGAGAGAGAGTGAGAGAAGGTGACGGTGGAGTGAAGAGTGTATGTGAGAGAGAGAGAGAGAGGCATACCGTGACCAACGACGGCGGCTCCGGCGGCGGACGACCGCGCTTCGTGGAGGTGACGGGATGGAAACCTAGACGGGGGACGGAAAGGGGGAGACAGAGAAAGAGAAGGGCCGGTTGGGCACAGGCATAGAATACCGGATCCGGTTCGTCCGGATCCGACAGCGGGTCTCCAAGCTGTTCTGGAGATCCGGTAGCGAAATTGGGCGCCAACGGGCGCGAACGAGGGCGAAAGGGTAGAAATTAAGCCCGCCGAACATGGGCCGCTAGCGGGCCGACGTGACTAAGTGGGCCGATTTGGGCCCTAGTTCTTTAGAGGTACTACCTTATGTTCCTGTTGAAACTTACAAACATTCTATAGCAGACCAATTTCATCCATTAGCATATGAGCCCATACAGAATTCAATTGAAAGCAAAATTTTGTCACATGGATGACAAGTAAATAACCTTCTAACAATAATGATACTCAAAGACAATTAACGAAAATCCAAAATGGAAAAGGAATGCCATCCTTTACAGCACTGACACTTCGGATGTAGCCTTCAATAAATCACAAGATTCACAGCACAACCCAAGGAAGTACTCCTGTATCCTAGCTCAAGGAATAACTTAAGTAAATCATCACAGCTGCAAGTAATGAATGAGAAAGTCACTCCTCAAGATTCTCAATGCTGCACAACAAGAGGTTCAATCAGAATTGAGTCAATATATCTGATCAAAATGAGTACTGCAACTTAATCAATAGAGACATCTGTTTGATCATACAAAACATATATCCCACGGTGATCTGTCACATCGAAGTCGAATAAATGCCAAAACTGTTGTTCAGTTTGTCACAATATCATCTTCATGTTAAAGCAATCCTCATCTATAGCGAGGTAGTCCATGTCGAGGGCGGGAGCAAGAAGGGAGAGGGGGGAGGATGCGGAGAAGAGGATGGAACGGAAGGGGGTGGACTCGGAAGCATCTTTCCAAATGAATGTTAATCTTAATTATGATTCATTAAGACTTGAAATTTGCTACTAGGATTGTTTGACAGTCATTCTACTCCGGTAGGATTGACTGACCGTTACACTTGTTTCTTGATGTTTTACTAGCCTCTATTCCTTGTAATGGTTGGGACTCTCCATCGGATACTCCTTCCGTCGTCTAGGACCTCCATTATGAGACCTCCGTAAGTCCCCGCGAGCCTGGGATTCCTACTAGGATGCCAGATAGGTTGTACCATCAAGACCTGAATATGTTTTCATGATCGAACCGCTTGGAGTGCTGTGTTATGAGTCACGGCTCAATTTGGACCGACTAAGACTTGAACGGCCGGAAATAGACCGTGTGTCTCAATAGGCGGTCCAATGGAGACCGTGCATCCCTAGCTAAGTGTCACTTTATGTTGGTCGATTAACCTTGTTCTTTCTTCGACCAAATCATGGTTTTATCAACCCAATAAGCCCTAGGCTGACCAGTGGAAAGTGGGCTAGACCTTGGCTCAGTTCCACCCCACTTATGACAACCGGAGCCCATTTGGGTGGATTTTCTCTTGACTTATAAAGCCCAATATTGAACGGACGGGATAGACCCGTTTATCTCCTCGAACGGATCCTCTTGGACTGTTCATCTCCTGCGCGGCCCATCTTGGCTCGCTTATCTTTGTTTGGTCTTCAAATCTCTCCTGCCATGAACGGCCCAGGATAGACCGTTCATACCTCTTGAGCGGCCCAATGCTGACCGCGTATCTTCCAATTTTTCGAAAGGTGATATTTCATGATTTTGATTTACGTGAGCTACCCTAGCCTATCTAGGCTATGGTATTTCAAGTTGCGACCTATTGCTAGGTCTATTAATCTGTTCTAGTCATTTTGAATGACTTTTCCTCTTGATCAAGGAGTTTATTGTTTGGAATATCAAGAAAATCAATATTCGTATGTGCTTTACCTTGATTACATGAACTTGACTTTAGAACTCCTGGCCATTATTATTCATAGATGTCTAGACTCGGATCTATGATCCAAATAAAATCAATGCCAAGGCAAACAAATGAAGGGTCCAGTCCGGTCCTGGGAGGAGCACCTGAAAAGTACTTGATCCCCGGGGAGGTGAATGACTAGGTGTGACATTTGGCACCGGTACTATCTAGCATGTTAAGTCTAGGACATTCCACATTCTCATGAAAACAGTTTCTCCTGCTTGCTTGCGTGACATGACTCAACTTGACTTAACTTTATATGGCCATTTATTGGAAATTCTTGTTAATAGTACTTGATATCTCGACATTCACTTGTTCCTTTCTATTATCTTTTGTTTATTTTCGAATCATTTTGATTATTTAGTTTTGTTTAATTATATTTTTACGTTATTCATGCACATTCATGAACTGGTTAACTACTTAAACCATGCCTGATCATAGAGTGTAATTCCTACTGAGCTTCTTGCTCACCCCTATTTCCAATCCTTTCAAGTAACGTGGTAAATGGAACGCTTGCAATTGGGATCGGGTCAACGTGGCCGTCTGCCAGTTCGCTGACTTAAGCAATAGAGGGTTTTCCTCAAGGTTACAACCGTAGGCTCCTCTAATCCATTTCTTACCCTGCAGATCCCCCATTGGTGGTGATGTCAACCATATCAACGGCTCAGGACTAGGCGCGAGATCACCCCTCTTCAGGAATATAAAATGGTGACGTGTAGTAAGATGGACTATGTTTGTCTGAAAGCACTCATTATGAGTTAGAAGATACCCCGCCAATCACCAAGGGTCCTCACATATAGTGTTCCAGATTCCATGGGTTGAGGGGGAGTCAGTAGGAATTCCAAGAGATAGGTTTCTTGTCAGTTAGCTACACATGCAGTCCTGTTGGTCATAGGTCTCCTGCATTGACCCACAGCTTCATTGAGTCAACCTACTCCTACCTCTCTATGTTCATTATGTTTGCCTTGTAAACCTGTCAGCTGGTTACTCCTCATTATGTTGCATCCTTCCACTCAAAATTCTAACTCAGGGGGAGATTCATATCTAATGACTGATCTTCAATGACTGGCATTCTTGAAATCACTACTTTTCAACTTCTGGCATCATGGTGTTTCCAATAAAATGAAGGTTTAAGGCTACTAACTTTGCGAGGTCTTAAAGTGGGAAGCTGAAGGAAAGCTTCTTCAGGTTTATTCATGTTGAGGCAGTAAGTGTGCTATAACTTAATGCTCCTCTAGCCCGATTTTGAGAGCTCAGTAATGTTTTGATTGACTAACTTCACATTGAGCATTGTTTTCAAACACTCATGATATCTCAGTCTATCTAAAGCATTTGATGCAGAGCAATGGCCTAGGCCTACTGAGTAACCGGGCACACTTCACCTGAGACATGAGGTTGTTCACGTAAAAAGGTTGTGTTGTAACTAACTCTGCTCTGGTTTAATTTATCAAAAAAATGCACGTATACACAGAGTAATGGCTTTAGCTTGCTGAGAAACAATACCCCTTTGCCAAAAGAAGTGATGTGGGCTAAGGCATGAGGAGGCTAGCTATCTTAGGTCAAAATGAGGTAGAATAGTTAACTGCACTAAGTAACTGGGGAAGGTTGCATCTGACAAATGTACTTCTTAACGTCAAAAGATGTCAGTTCAACCTGACTGTCAATCTATCTAAGCTAATTAATTTGTGCCTTCCACTAAAAGCCAAAGGTACTTAATTAAGTAGACTTTCACTGATTCAAGTTGTTTGGCCTCAATGCTAAGGGTAGTTTCTCTTGAATTGTCACTGGGCTTGGATAAGAAAGGCTCCAAGTTGAGTATTAAGGTCTTTCAGTATGGCCTAGTGCCTCAATTCTATGTCTATGTGCAAGCACTCCTGGTGCTTTCCTCATCTCTATGACCTTCGCAGTTATTTACCTTAAATCATGCAATCATAAAGTTCACCATGCAATGCTTATTGAGGAAAATGTTTGTATTCAGAGTCAGTCCTGTATAATGATGAACTTGGTATTGGGTCTGAATCCCCTCACTAAACTCCATTTCAGCCTCCTCTCTCTTAACATATATTCTCCACTTCCTTCCTAGTTGGCTTCTGAGAAACTGCTGCCTCCTTTTAATCAAAAAAAAATGATTGAGGCATGTGTGGCATGACGAACCAAGCTAACTCTGTCATATCTAAAATAAATGGTTGAGGGTACTGAGTAAGTGGGGATACTAGCGTCTAATCAACGTGTATCCTCACCCAAAAAGGTGCTCATCAATTCAAAAATGGAATGGTTAGGCATGCTAAGTAGCCAGAGTCTCTGGCGTGTAAAAAGCGTATTTCTTCGTGTAGAAAGGCATGTGATGAACTTGACCATAAATTTTTTTTTTAAAAAAGGAAGGAAATGAAAAATGAAAAAATGATGAAAATGATCAATGGAAACTAGTTGACTCAAGGCAACAAACTAAAACATGAACACTCTTGAATTCAAGTTCAGATAACACCTTGATTAATTGACCTTCATGAAATTGTCTATAAGGATGAGGGGCACTGTGTAGGACACTGCTTAGTTGATCTAGTATTGTTATAGTTTTGGCAAATCAGAGACACTGTCTAAGCCTTAAATCCCAATCACAAGTCTGCAGAGTCTATCTTATTGCATTGAGAAAAAGGGTTAATTTAAAGGAATTTATTAAGTGAAGAAAGGTGTGGTTTTATTCTCATATTCCCCATTCTGATATTGCTTGACCTTTGATGGGCTTATTTACAAAATCCTCCTTAGTTTCATCCTCAAAATAAATATGCCTTAAAAGCCTTATTAACCCATTCTACTTTTCCTTTTTCACCATTGCCCATCTTCTTCCTCCGAAGTCGACTCTCACCGTCCCAGCTAAGCCCTAAGCCGACTCCCGCTCTGTTCCTCGCCTGCTTAGCCTTTCCACCTACTACTCTTCCTTCTCCATGGCATCCCGTCTCACCCGTGCAGCCAAGCGGAAGGTAGGTGAAGAGCTGGAGTCAACCGCTCCTATTCATGAGAAGCGCACAAAGCACCGCCATGACCCTCCATCTCTGACGGTCCAGTAGAGTGAGTCTGAAGTTCCGGCAAGAAAGAAAAAGCCCAAGGGTTCCGCTCTGTCTAAGGGGAAAGGAGTTCAGGAAGAAGGACCCAAGTGTCCTCCGATGTCACGGGTTGCTGTGCCCGCCTCAACCATCCTCATTCACCCTATCTCTGGGGTTATGAAGCCCAGAACAATCATGTTGCCTCGATGGGTTGATTTTTAGGATCAGAAGCTATTGGAACTCTTTCCAGAGCTCCCAGAAGTAATTGATGCTCAGGGATGGCTCTCCTTCATGTCTTCACACAAAAGGTATTATCCTCAGCTAGTCCAAGAATTTTACCACAATTTGCAACTGGTGGATGGGACATTATACACAGTGGCAAAAGATGTGGTAATAGGGCTCTCGAAGTAATTAATTTCCAAAGTCATGAAAATTCCCAAACCTGGATTGATTTTTCACAAAAAAATCCTTCAATGATCGTGAAGCATTCACTCTTGTTTCTGGTTTACCAGCCACTGCTCCTCTTCCAAAATTAATTAATGCCAATACACTGCCTCCCTTTCAACGTCTTCTACATCACATGAACGTAGGAATATCATCGGAATAGACGAAAGGTCTACGCCAACATGAATATCATTGGTTTTGCTAATGGTGACAAAGAACCAACAGTATCATCAACACTAGTCACGACACAAGGTAGGAATATCACCAGAATAGATGGAAGGTCTACTTTGACATGACTATCATTGGTTTTGCTGATGATGACAAAGAACCAAAAGTATCATCAACACTAGTCAAGTGTCGACGCAAAGGTAGGAATATCATCGGAATGGATGGAAGGTCTACACCAACATGAATATCATTGTTTTTGTCGATGGTGATAAAGAACCAAGAGTATCATCAATACTAGTCTAGTGCCATCGCAAAGGTAGGAATATCATCGGAATAGACGAAAGGTCTACGCCAACATGAATATCATTGGTTTTGCTGATGGTGACAAAGAACCAACAATATTGCAACAATGCTTCTTGGTGTAATTGGGAGTGAATGTAGAGCAAAGGGGAGCTTTATTAGTGCAGACGGAAGGTCTAACACCCAGTTGGGCTTTTGGTTATGAAGCCATTTGCCACTAAAGGCTTTATCATTGATATTGGGTTGATATCAATGCAAAGGAAAATGTTTAAATGTTGATATGGATGCAAGGTCCATACCAGCAATGATATCCATATCAGCTTAAGTACGAAGCTGTATGCCGTCAGGGATTTTATCATTGGCATTGGGTCAGTGAGAACACAAAGGAAAAGGTTAAGAGATTGATCTGGACATTAGGTCCAAACAAATGGTGGTAGGATGGGCCTAATAGGATTAGGGACCTATATTTGAGAGCTCGATCGGGCGGAGTGCCTCAGTCCAAAAAAGTTCATGTATCTGCCACTAGTTCTGACCTGATGGGACCATGGGGCAATATTTAAGAGCTCGACCGGGGCAGAGTGCCTTAAGTCAAGGGGAGAAGTTCACGTATCTGCAACACTGAGCTTGGCCAGTTAGGACTTAGGGGTTAATGTTTGAGAGCTCATCCAAGGCAGAGTGCCTCAGACCAAGGGAAAAGGTTCATGTATCCGCCGCTAGCCCTACCCCATAGGACTAGAGGGCAATATTTGAGAGCTCGACCAGGGCAGAGTGCCTCAGGCCAAGGGAGGGGTTTCATGTATCCACACTAATGGGCTGACTCAGTTGGACTAGGGGTTAATGCTTGAGAGCTCGGCTGGGGTGAAGTGCCTCAGACAAAGGGAAAAACTTTATGTATCTTCCACTAGGCCTAGCCCGACAGGACTAGAGGGCAATATTTGAGAGCTCGGCCAAGGCAGAGTGCCTCAGGCCAAGGGAGGAAGTTCATGTATCTGCTACTAGGCCTAGCTTGATGGGACTAGGGGGGAATATCTGAAAGCTCGGCTAGACGGAGTCCCTTGGGCCAAGGGAAAGGGTTGACATACTGACTTAGGCTCAATGTTCAAGCCAATGGTGGTGGGGTGAGCCCAATGGGACAACATGTGACATCTAATGACGAATTGCAGTAGAACAATGGGCGATAATGAAAGCATATTGGCTGGAGTTGGGAGTCCCATCGAGTGAAGACCTAGAATTGTCGAAATATGTCTAGATTGAGTCGTTATATGTAATTTTTCTTTTATTGAGTTTAGGAGTTTAAAGAGAGTCGAATACATTGTGTATTTTGATTTAATATGAAATGGAAGTGAAGGTTGATTAAATTATTGTGCAATTACTTTGTATGATTGTTCTTGCGCTCTGATTATATTGCTCGCTCGAGGCTTACCATGCCGGCTGTTTGCGTTCCCGATTGTTTCCGCTGCATAATCTCGGGGCGTGACAAATAAAGTAGGCCAATAATGTACCAGTTCAAACTATAGTTTCATGATAACAATTTGTCAAGGTAAGAATGCTTAATTATGAGTTTGAGAGTTCAAAGAAGATTTAAAACATGGTCATGCCACGGAAGAAAAAAAGAATAACGGCACATTCTTTAACTTTCACCATTTATTAAATAGCTTTTGAATAAGGCGTTAAGTTCAAGATAATTAATAGACCATCTTAGAACATAGGAAAATTAACCATTGGGTCCAAACTTGGGTTAAGAATATTGAGAACCCTTGCGGTCATGACTGGACCATTTAGGAAAACTTAGCGGTCATTTACTAGACTATTTACAGTCATTTAGCGGTCAGTACTGGGCCGTTTGTAACAGAGTTGACTCAATGAACGCAATGGAACTATACGGTCATGACAAGGCCACTAGGCAATCCTTAGCGGTCAAGTAAATGGTCGCTAATCAGGCTTTTACGGTCTCTAGAGGACCGTTAAGGTCTAGAACACAGAAAATCTCCGGTGAAAGTGCTTTCTAGACAATTGGGTTTTGAGGGTACAACTAGCTCGGTGTCTTAGTAAGAATCCTAGGCTCACGGAGACTTATGGAGGCCTTGAAACAAGTTCCCCTAATCCGGTAGAAGGAATATCCAATAGAGAGGATCACAAGTCCAATATTGTGTGCTTAAGTGAAGTGTATCTAATGACCCCGTATCGGAATACGTGTCATGTACTTAAGAAAAAGACTCTAGATGAGAAGGATCATGATAAAACAACAATATAAATAAAACAAGTCCATGTATCATTGGAAATATGAATTTATTACAAAGTATATGGTTTTGGCATAAAAATATCATACGTTTAAAATAATCCTAAAACATAAGGAACATGGAAACAACTATTAACATAACCAAGTCTACAAATACAATACTTAAAACAGGAATAAACCTAATTAGCTAGGCTTATCATATGATAAATAATATTATTATGCATTATGTTTTGGGTTAACAATAACACAGAACTCAAAAAAAACCTAGCAGTCGCCTTTGGACCATTTACGGGCTTTAGCGGTCTATCGTAGGGCCGCTAAGGAATGCTTGGCGGTCTGAGGAGGATCGTTTCTTCCTCTGTAGCATAGAAATGTAAAACAAAAAAATAAGTCCAATCTAAGGCAAACACATGCATAGAAAAACATGCCAACGGGTAAGCAAGGCTTGATACAACTATATAAAACATGGGGATGCACAGGGGTGCACAATTTAAACAAGATTTTCAACTTTATAGTGTTAATGCACATCCGCAAGCTAGGAAAGAGGGGAAAGGGTCCTCAATGGAGATCTGAGTTTGCCTGGGCACATTTAGTGGTGTCGATATCAGATGGTTGTGTCACTGGTGGAGCTTAACTGGAAACTTCATCCTATAAATGGTGAGCTCTGGGAGATCTGTCTTATTATAGATAGTTTTTTGAGGTTCTGGCATAATTCTCTGTTGCCTTCATAATATAGCATGTGCTTTGGGTTGTCTATCAAGGTTCCCATTTATGTCATGTGTGTGTGTGTGTGGTACAAATATAATAATCTTGTGTTCCTTTGTGATCTTAATGAGTGAACCGATGCACTAGGAATCCCATTTTTATGCATCCCTTGGGGTCAAGGGACCTGGTACTTCGGCACTTTTCTGTTAGGTCAAGGTTAGAAGCCAGGGCTGGCCTGTTTTGCCTTTCCTTATTAATGTTTTATGGACAAGCAGGACCATTAGAGTAGTGAGAGGTTAATGGACATAGCACTTTGTGAGAGATTAATGACTTGTGTTTATGGACATAGCACTATTTATCCATTAACAAGCTTATTAGCAAAAGGATAAAAAATGGTTGGGTTAAGGCAGTGCGGTAATAGTGAGACTAGTGGTTTTTTTGATGTAATTCATGTTACTTTTTAGGTGTTGAATGTGCAGAAATTAGAAACTTTGTATTTTTATGGTCAACAAAAGCTTAACTGGATGATGATGAAGAGCTACTTATCATTTGTTACTTTGATTAAATATGGTAAATCTATCAATGAGTTCCTAAAATGGAAGGCCTATCCATGAAATTAAGTGGTTACAACTGATGGATGATGAACATTTTGTTATGGGTAATGTTAACCAATCAGGTAATGGGTTGTTAGTTGTACTGGTGATTGAAGGTCATTTAAGCAAATACATTTGTTTGAAGTTTTTCCCTTTTTTTGCGGTTTGATGGGGGGGAAGAGGGGTTGAAAAGCAAACAAGGGAGCTGACCTGAGCATCATTTGTCAAGGTTGTTCACAACTTTGTGATGTGTGATGTTTATTTGTCCCGGTTATGCTTTTGCAATATTGTACCAATAAGATAATTCTGCCACGTGAGAATAAAAGTAGTAGTGCTGAACCAGGAGCATAAAAATCTTAGCTAGCTGCTGAATAAGTGGACGGTTTCTAACCCTTCGCATTTGAATCTGCAAAACAGTGGAAAATGTTGAAGCACTTTTCCTCAACTGATGATTTCCGTAGCATTTTGGGTACACATATGATACTATTGTCAGTTGATGCATCCTCTCATGTATGGTAACAGCAGTGCAAGGTTCCAACTATCACATCTCCCTGAACTGACAGAAACACAGCATGATATCTATGAAGCTTTATATGTCATGTCTCAAAGGTGTTGAGAGATGTCCTACATTTGCGGAGAAAAAATGATCCTCAAGAAAAGATTTTCAAATCTGAACTTCACATGTTACCATAAAGTTGGTTGGCTTGACACATAATTAAACTTAAGTTACTTTTAAAATGCATTTTTCTTACTCATAGGCTTCCTATTTTATAATGTTTTCTCAAAAAATGGGCCCATCTAGCGGACGGCCTGGCCCGGTTATGAACATGTAGCTTTACTGGGACAGTTGCCCCTAGACACCTGGTGCTTACCACAGTCGGACACTTTTGAACAGTGAATTCCTTAGATGGATGAGCATTAGAAAACCGTGGAGTTTTGTAACTCGGCACCAAGACATGGAGATTCGGCAACTCCACTTGGTAATTAGCTTGAAGCATAACTCTCTTACTAGAAAAGCAGGATGAAATTGAGGGGAGCAATACACGGCATTGACATGGCTGGCGTAATAAACTGAGAGAGATTGCGTAAAATGTGCAGAATGTCCTTGGAGAAGCTTGAGAATATGGCCAATTACCCCTTGAACATAGGACTCATAATCTGCTTAGCAGCCATATCAGTTAGCACCAACTGGGTAGAGATCCCCTCTTGGCTAGTGAACTGAATTGCAATAGTGCGAGAAGAAATAACAGCATCAATAGTGAATCCACCGGCGGGCAATGAGATTGCCACCGGCTTCGCTCAAGAAGAAACGGGCACCAAGGCAAAGGAACTTTTCTTAGCAACCGTCTTTTGAAACATAGGCTCATTAGCTCTAAAATACCCAGAGACCGAGACGCAGACCGGCATGTGGTAGATAAAATATTGAATCTTGAAATGAACAACCAGCAATGAATCATCCTGACTCGGCTCATTGTCTCCATGGGGACCAGACCTGAGGGGCACCATAGGCAATGCACACCCGCTCCATGGGGTGGAAGTAGATGGAGGGATGGGTGTAAAAGGCTTGGATGGCCAGGAAGATTTAATGGGGATGATGTGTTTAGGTGGAGTCAAAGGCAATGCGGGTGGAGGAGAAGGTAAAGGTGGAGCTTGCTCAGGCTCGGGCAATAATGGAGATGAAGAAGATGGTGAAGATGGTGGAGGTGATGGAATAGGGGTCTTTGGGAGAGGAGGCAGTGAAGACAACACTAGTGGTGAAGATGGAGGTGGTGATGATGGTGAAGATGGTGAGGATGAAGTGGAACACCATGGGGTCCAACGCCGGCGTATTGACACAATACGTCATGCGGCATTGGGAGTGAAAGTGGCGGTGGAGGTAATGGGAGTAGAAGGGATGGCACTAGCCTGAGCAAAGGTTTGAATTTATGGAGGTGATAGAGACGGTGTAGGAGGCGACGAAGGTAATGAGGTAAGTGGAGATGGAGGTGGCAATGGGGTGGGCGATGGCCTAGGTAGGGGAGTGGGTAAGGGAGTTGATGATAGAGTAGATAATGGAGCGGGCGCTGCAGTGGATGCAGAATCACAGGGGTGCCCCTGGTCTTCTAGTGATGGAGATGGCTGCCTAGGCGGCGCTTCTTGCTACTGTTGCTCCTGGCTGTGGAGATGTAGAACAACTTTGTGAATGGCATCGCAATCAATCCTCTTCTGATCTTCCAGATCATAAATCACTTCCCGAAACTTAGGGCAATCCTCGACCAAATGCCCCTACTGACGGTGAAAATCACAGAACTAAAGTATATTCCCGACCATGGGTCGGCAAGGCACAACCGGAGGGAGTTGTAATGCATGAGTGGCCATCAAAGCCCTAAACATATCTGAAAAACACTCCCGGAATGGAGGGTGAGAAACCTGCTCTGGGCAAGGTGAATGTCGAGGGATATGTGATGGAGATGGTTGTGGAGAGGGAAGCGGAGGTTGCCTAGGCAATGGTGCGTGGCTAGTGGAAGGACTCGGTGGAGGCATATGTGGAGTGGGAAGGGAGATAGGAGGTGTGTAGATAGCATCCACCTGCTCGGGGTGTGATGTTTCCTTAACCGGAGGGGAAGACACAGGCGGAGACACATGTGGGTATGTGGAGGCGGAAGGTTGACTCATGGAAGGTTGATATGCGGAGGATTGATGTGTGGGAGCGAAAGGCTGACTCGTGGAGGGATATGTGGCAGAAGGCTGACTCATGGAGGGTAGACTCGTGAAGGGTTGATTTGCGGAGGTATACGTGGATTGCGAGGTGTAAGTGACGGTAGACGATGGAGAGGACTCTGGATCAAGGGAACTTTGGACTTGTTGGCAGATGAAGCGGGCTCGATTATAGAGTTGTTGCCAGGAGGAAATATCATTAAGGGCTCAAATGAAGTGATATTCTGGCGTTGCATTAAAAATTAGCATCTTGATTAGCTCCCCCTCCGGAATGTGCCCTGGGACTTGCGCTGCCAAGCGACGCCAGCGGCCAGGAAAGGTGGAGAACTCCTCATCGGACTTCATCTTCTCATGGGCCAGATCCACAACAGAGTACTTGGGCCCAACCTGGTCCTAAAACTGTTGAAAGAACTTATCTTGCACGACTTGGAAATTTACAATTTACTCTTGCGGGAGAGAGAAGAACCAATCCCGAGCTAGGCCCTCCAAAGATAGACCAAATAGATAGGCCATCAAGTGCTAGTCATGTCAAAATTGGGTCGACTCATAAATAAACTCCTTCAAGTGCATGTAGGGGTCACCGACTCCACTATAGCAACGATATGCGAGAATTTGTGAATGCGGTGGAAGTCGAAGATCTTGAAATATGAATGGAACACGTAAGGACGTTTTGGGATCAATTCGACATTGAAGCTCATCAAGCTGGCATTGGGCTTGAGCAATCATCTCCTGAGTAGGGAGAGATCGAGAGTAATGCGGGCCAACCTGAGCAAGAGGTTGTGAACCTGAACCAGGATTATGATAATAGGCCGGATGAGAGGATCCGGGCTGAGAAGTAGAAGAAAAGTCCATTCCAGGAGTGGAAGGATATGTGGGCCTAGAAGAAACATAAACAAGATGATTCATTGGGCCGGCAGCAACATGGGTAGAAGGAGGAGACCCATTGAAGTAGGAAGGCCCATTAAGAAAAGAAGAACCTTGAAGAGAATAGGCCCATTAGGAGAAGAAGGCCGATTATGAGGATGAGGCCCATTAAGAGGATGAAGCCAATTAGGAGGATGAGGCCCATGAAGATGATTTACAGTAAATTTTTGGGTCTGGGCTGGGTCTATTTGGCGAACAAGGCTTAAAAGATGGGCTATGAGATTAGCCTATTCCTCGAATCGATCGAAGGGACCACGTGAAGATGGACCCGCATGGGAAGAAGATTTCACGTGGAAATAGGAAGAAGGTTGGAAAGAAGAATGATACAATGAGTGGGAATGATAATCCATGAGGACAAATGGAGACTTAATATAAGAAATATCAAAGAAAATACAGTGAGGGAAGCAATGGCTTACTTGGCTTGAGGACAAAAGGGGGATGACCCACTAATGCAAAGATAAATGGACGACAGACCTATGACAATGGACTAGACAGTGGACACACAAAATGGGTAGACCTAAGTGGGCCTAACAACAACAAAATGTGCGGATGATAAAAGAATGCAACACAAACACCACTAATGGGCTTGGGCAAGCCCAAACAACACAAACAATGCAATGTGAGAGGATTTCACCCAAGTCAAACAATTTGATATGATGAGAAATATTTTTGAAGTTTTAATAAACCATTTAATGATTTGAGTTAAACACAATTCCCTCAAGATAGGAATCTTATGGGAATATGGGCTAAACTTTGGGTTGACTAAGGTTAACTCCCTCACACTTATGCAAATGCGAGCCTAAAGGGATGGAAAGGCACAACCGGTCCGGCATCCGTGTTGGAATCCACAGCTCACGGGGACTTACGGAAGGCCTGGATAAGATCACCTTGTCGACCCCAAGGAATATGGAGGTGAGAGGATCACTTACCAAGGAGGAATACAACTACAATATGAAGAATGAATGGACTTACGTGCACTGGTGTGCATGCAATTTTTAGCCTAAAACTAACAAATCAAGGTAATATTAAACCATGCAAACATGACGATATTGGTGCAACCAATATATGAAAATGAAGATCGAGGCCTCTAACTTCTCAAGGGCTTGATCTCCTGGCATGGGATTTAGAGGGGAGTTGGACAAAACAAAGAAGAATAACATCTTCTTAAGACATACCCTGAGAAGATGATTCCTTACCTTCAAAATACGTGACCAAAACAAGGGTTCGCACAGGTCGAATCTGGGCTCTATTTATCGAGTTGGCTAGGGTTTGAGGGATTTGATCAATTGGGAGTCCTAATTTGGCATTGGATCGATCTTTAAGAGTTCTAAACATGTTTACATGTCTACACACTTCGATCCAATGTGATTAGGATGGGAAAAATCTAAGCTTTTCATGTTTCTTCACCTCTCATAATCTGAAGGAGATAGCAGTCACTCCTAGATCGCCTCCATGAAGTAGCAGTCTTGCGATAGACTGCTACTAGCTAGGATGCCAGAATTTAAATTGTATTCAAATTCTCTCTATAATTATCCCCTCTTATCCACTTAAAATTTTGAAGATACTCCTATTACGCCTCTAGGAGTGGACTTGGGCCCATAAAACTTGGAAATTGGTCTATGGGCTTAATTTAAGTGGGCTTAGCCCTTTGGTTAATATAGGGCTTTTAAATAAATTTTAATTAACCCTTAACTCCTTAAATAGCCCATTTAAGCCTTTTGAAATGAGAATAATTACTTTTAATTACTAGAAATTCCTAAAAAATTAAAAAAATTCCAGGGTGTTACATCGAGTTACATGACACCTTTGTAACCACAAACATGGTCTCGGTACCCACGAGGTGTTTGGGACATCCACGAGGCCAAAGGTCGACCAAAGGGTTACAACCGGGTCGATCGGAGGCCAAAATGGGCCAAAGAGCTGCATTTCGGTTGACCAACTTGCATGGGTTGGTTGACCAATCCAGTAGCTAGGCTGAGCATAGCCTTGGTCGGTCAACCTACTGAGGGGCTCAATCAACTGCGGAGAATGCGGTTGGGGTCTCGATCACATTCTCCGGAACACAGCCGGTCAACTGACCGCGATCGCACAAGGGCCCTTCCCTGGTGAACAATTGATCGATCGACTGATTCACCAAATCAGTCGACTGATTCTAGTGACGGACCTGTGGAACCCCATCTGAGGGGCCGTAATCCATTCCCCAATCACCCTGAGTGATGGGGAAAACAAGGGGAACCCATTCCCCAGCCTCTGGACCACCAAGAAGAGCCATTTAAACCCCAAAACACAATCAAAATGATGGATCCACCGCTCAACCCAAAATCATGCAAAATTAACCCCGGCCTGAAATAAACCACCATCAGCCTCATCTCGGCCTACAAAACACAGGAAAATGGAATATGCGAGCTAGGGATCCATCCCCCTACCTGCACCGAAGATTTTCTGCGTAGAGGACGTCGATTCCTCGTGAAAACACTTCTCAAATCACTGTTGAGTTCTGAAATCCGTGAACGAATGCCACCTCACCATTGCCCCATTCCTCGCTCCATCCTCGCCTCTCCCCGCCCAATGAGCCTCGCCGCCTCGCCCGCCTCTAACTCCGTCAATCGCCTGGATAACAAAAAAATTCACTAAGAGGAATTTCCTTCATGTGGGTAGTTTGTCCGAAATGATGAAAGATGCGTTGGTCTATGTTGAGCGTCACAAAATTCACAAGTATTTTCTGATATTTACAAAAAAAATTCTAAAATTAAAATGCATTATGTTATGGCACACAACGATATGAGATCGTCATCGTCACATGGGCACCCATGGACGTTTCATCAAATACCTTGTGCATGGCACAAAACCACATACCCACTTAACAAAATCTACACAAAATCAATCTTTTTTTTTAAGCTTCAAATGACCCATGGAGATTTTGTCAAGTATTTGGTGGGCGGCACGAAGCAACATGTCCACTCAATAAAATTTACACAAAGTCAAGTTTTTTAGCTTCTTGTGATGCTTGGACATTTTGTCAAACACCTGGTGGGTGGTACAAAGCCAAACACCCACCTAATCGAATAGACTCAAAGTCAAAGATTTTGGTCTCCAGGGAATATTCCCTTTGTTTTGCACCTATGTCCCCCACTCTGGAGTCAAGGACAACGAGACGTGCCAAGGGGAAAACTATAAACAAAAAAGAAGAGCTCCGTGTATTCTCTGCTGAAAAGGAGGCCAGAAAAAGATAAAAAAAAATTCAGACTCTTTGGCTTTCTATAACTTCGGACTGGAGCATATGGAGGGGGGGTGCCCTCCTTCCTCTTCTTCTCTCCCTCTCCCATCGGTGGCAGCCACTAGGGGTGGGCCACCCGCAGTCAGAGCCATCGGGGGTTTGCCCCCCTTTTCTTCTCCTTGTTGCTGTGACAAGGCCAGGAGGGGGGGGGGACCCGGTTAGGTCCACCGGGGGTTCTACCCACCCTCTCTCCTCTTACTGTTGCTGCAAATGGACGGGGGGAGAACCCCAATTAGACCAATCGGGGGTGGCACCCCCCACCTCTTCTCCTGTCGCTGCTGCAAATGGATAGGGGGGCCCCCTGGTTAGACTCACTGGGGGTGGCACCCCCCTCTCTCCTCCTACCACTGCTGCAAGTAAAAGAAGAGCGGGTCAGATCCACTGGGGGTGCCCCCCTTTTTTTTTTGAGTGTGTTCACTGCAGACAAAGATCGGGGGGACCCCCGATCAATGCCACCGGGGGTGCTCCCCCCATTGACTACAACCGGGGGTTGCCCCCTCTCTTGCTACTACAGATCCGGGGACCCCTGGCCAGTTCCACCGGCCCCCCCAGCAAATACCACCGGGAGTGGGAAACTTTTCTTCCTTGCGCACAAAACAAATCAAACAAAAAGGAGAAGAAGAAAAGGAAGAACAACGAGAAGGCAAAGGGTCAAAGAGGCTTACCTCCTCTCCAATCCACCGGGGGTGATGTCTTCCTCTTGGCTTCTCCAACACCTATAAAACGGGGAGAGGGCGGCCACAAAGGGGACTAGTTGGGAACACACTTGGAAGAATTGAAGCTCTTGTTTTGTTTGAAGCTTGAAGACTTGAAGCTTAAAGCCCAGCAACTTGCGCAAAGAGGTGAGGCGGTGGCCCTCCTTCAAACCTAAGTTTTGTCAAAACCTTACTCTTCTCACATTCTTCCAATTTTAATTTTGTTTCATTTATTTGTTTCAACAACCCTTCACTTTCAGATTTCATTGTTTCCAAATTCTTATATGCACTTTGTTTTTCAACTTCAAGATAACTTATTTCATCTTCAGACAAAGTCATCCTAGAGAACAATTCCTCTTTATCATGTTTACATTTTTCAATGCCCTGTTGGATTACAACACACCTATCACATGAATTATTAGACTGAAAAGATCATGAAATTCCTTTTTCAAATTTTTGTTCTCACTTTTGAGTTTCTTATAACTCTTATACAGATCAGCATAGATAAATTGCCATTGTTCAGCAGTAAGGTTTTCAGAATCGGAATTTACCTGATCTTCCTCAACTTCTCCAGCCATTAAGCAGAGGTTGTGGACAATCTCCTCTAGCTCGTCACCTTCAGCTTTAGTGTTCGATTCTTCTGAATCCTCGTCACTCCATGTGGCCCTCATAGCTTAGGACTTTTTATCTTTTTCTTTCTTCAATCTCTTCTGGAGCTTAAGGCACTCAACTCTCATATACCCGACTTTCTTACATTCATAACATATGATTTCTTCTTTCTTGCTGAATTATCTCTTCTTTGCAGCATTTTTCTTCAAAAATCTTCTTGGGAAAGTTCCTTCCCTCCTTGCTTTCCTGAAGTACTTTCTGGCTCGCTTAGTCACAAGAGCCATAAACTCCTCCATATCGCTGTCAACCAGTGTGTCTTCACCGCTTTCTTCTGAAGAAACTGAATGAACCTTCAATGCAATGGTCTTCTTCTTCTTGCTCTCTTCCTCGACTGGTTTCATGATATTAATCTTGTAAGTCATCAGCGACCCCATCAATTGATCCACCATGAGTATGGTGAGATCCTTCGAATCCTCGATGACAGTCACCTTTGTGTGTCACGGCGGTGAGAGTGACCGCAGCACCTTCCTGACCAACTCTTGATTTGAATACTCTTTTTCTAAAGCTTTCAAACCATTTGTGATCTCACTTAGCCTTGTATATATTTCGCTTATATTTTCCCCAGGCTTCATTGTGAACAACTCATATTCTCGGACCAGCAAACTAGCCTTTGTCTCACGAACTTCTGAGGTGCCTTCATATATCAGCCGTAACTTCTCCCACATCTCCTGCGCAGATGAGCACATTGACACATGTGAGTACTCGTTAGGATCTATTGCGCACTGAATGATATTTATGGCCTTAAAATTTAAACAAGATTTCTTGATTTGATCTTCATTCCATTTATCCTCATCCGGAGGCAATTGGTATGGTCCTTTGCTGACCACCCTCCAAACATCAAACTCCTGTGCTCTTAAGAACATAATCATCTTATTCTTCTAGTACGGGTAATTTTTCCCATCAAAGTATGGTGGACGATGGATTGAATGTCCCTCGGGGAGCATTCCTTTGTTAGCCATAACAAATATGATGGATCTTTTCTTTACAATCGCAGGATGGATTAAAGATCAGAGACCGGCTCTGATACCAGATGTTGGTCCTAAGTATAACAAGCGTGGACGGACCCCACTACTCGTCGTATTTGGTTTGGTATTGCTACCGCGCATGACTTCGAGAGTCATGATGATATTACTGAGGCCCTGTAGCACACCCAATACTAACATAGGTGACCCTGTGTGTTCCGAACTTCTTCGTTATGTTAGCTTGAGTCACTATTCCACGAGTACGTGCGGAGGGTTATTTCTGCACAGTGATAGTTCCCTCGAAAAGTGATTTTTGTGTGGGCCATGAGTATGGCCAGCAATCAAGAATTCTGTGACCCAGCTAGTGGTGCTGGAGGTTTCCTAGTTCACTCTTGGAGGGGAGAGAGCCCTGGTAGTAGTAGGCCACTTTGGGAGTCCTTTTCCTCCTAGTTTCTGGATTCTGGCCTAGGGTAATTTATCAACATGGAGCCATATTGTACAGCAACCATGGGATGAGTCGCGTGACTCAATGGCTGTTGGATTAGCAGGTCTAGCTAGTTCTCTTGAGTTTGGTTGTACCGAGCGGCCCTGTGTTCTATGATACTTACGATTAGTACATGCGCACCCCGTTAGTACTTTGGTGTTTCCTCTCTACTGAGAGTTCCCAAGTCAAGTCACTTCCCCCACTAGTCGTAGCTTGCCTGGGCACGCGGGTGCTGACCCACCTAGGAGTGGTAGAGAGCTAGACCTCGCAGAGACTGTTTTAGGCTGGTTGTCGTAGGGCCTCCCACTATGGCTACTCGAATCTGGGCCAGGAGAAAAATCAGCTAGAGGGCCTAACGTAACGCAGTCAGTTAATGTGTGCACACGTGGTCAGAGACTATGGACGCGTGCTGATGAGCATGACCCCGACTAGACCATTGTCTTGTGTTACTGTGTATGGTGTCTTAATTTCTACCTGGGACAAGTAGGGAGACACCTGAGGCTGCAGACTAAGTCGTCAATGGATGCATCCGACCTTGCTTCTAGTGGGTAGGTTCTCTCATCACGCGACACGTGACTCTCCTAACTGTAGGTTTTGGGTTTCCCGACAGTGAGGTCGTGACTTTTCAGGTGACTTCTATACGCTTTTCCCGACGATGAGGTCGAGGGCTCCCAACAGAGTCATCGAGGTCTCACCCGTAGACAGTGTAGGGTTCACGATGGCGAGGTCGTGATTGTACCCTTAGACCATGTGGTATTGGTTGGGCCTCCGTCAGTGAGGACGGGCCTTCACGACAGAGGTATCATGATTTTTTCTTTAGTAGCATAGCCGTGGTTTCACCGGTGGTTCGACAGTCCCAACTATGAGGTTTACTTTCCGTTGACAATAGGAGTAACTTAGAGAGTTATATTTTCGTCGCCTTCTTATCTTACTGTTGTTATTATGATCGCTACTGCTGTTGTTGCCGTTTACCGCTGTTGTTTCTTGGTGGAGATCTGTGGTATCCCTACTGAGCTAATGAGATGAGGGTCACCCCTTTCTTTTTAGGTGTCATGATTCCTCCTTAAAATTTGAAGGATTAGCGTAGCAGTTCATAGTTGCCAGCCTACCAGAGTCTAGGCATCCCCGGCGATTGAGTACATTTTCTTCCTTGTAACTAGAAAATCTTTCAAAAATAGAGTTGAAAATCAGTCCAGTAGACCGCTTGAACTTGTGCATATGGATTTGTTTGGTCCCACGCAGACAGCGAGCATAAGTGGCAAACGATATGGCTATGTTCTTGTGGATGATTTTTCATGATTTACTTGAGTCTTCTTTCTGTCACATAAAAATGATGCATTTGATGAATTTTAGGCTTCATGAAAATTAAGCAGGATGGCAAGTTCAGAATATCTACTATTCAGTCAGATCATGGAAGTGAATTTGAGAATGCTAAATTTGATGAATTCTACAGGGAGTAGGGGATAACTCATAGGTACTCTTTACCAAGAACTCTCGACCAAAATGGAGTGGTGGAAAGATGCAACAGAACCCTTGTAGAGATGGCTAGGATGATGCCTATAGAAAGTTAGCTACCATGGAGATTTTGGGCCGAGACGGTAAACATTGCATGCTACATTGTTAATCATGCTATGGTAAGGCCCACATACAAAAAGACTCCTTATGAGCTGCTGAAAGGTAAAAAGCCATCACTCATACACTTTCAGATTTTTTGAACTAAATGCTTTATTCTTAATAATGACAAAAAGGATTTGAACAAATTTGAACCAAAGAGCGAATCGGGTATCTTCCTTGGATACTCTGAACACTCTAGGGCCTATAGGACCTTGAATATCAAAAGTCAAGTTGTTGAAGAAACCCCCCAGGTTACATTTGATGAATTCAGTTCTAGATTTGAAAATGATGGTTCTTGTAGAAAAGAGAATGATGGGGAGTTTCTGGAGTCAAGGGACAAGTAACTTCAACAAGGAGAAGAAGTAAGGAAAAATAAAAATCTAGGCCAGTCCAGCGAACAAGGGAATAGCAATGCCGATGACAGTCTTCAAATAACCTAAGGCAAGGAGGGCTGCTTCATAAATTAGGTGAAGTATATTTCAGATCTGCTGAAAAAGTACAAGTTGGAGAACAGTAAGCCACTAAACACTCCAATGCGCACAAGCACAACACTGGATGCTAACCAGACAGGTAAATCTATGGATGTAAAAAAATATCAAGGTATGATTGGCTCACTTCTCTATCTCACTACATCTAGACGTGATATCTAATTTAGTGTATGTCTGTGTGCTAGATTTCAAGCTAATCCTAGAGAATCCCACTTGAGTGTCCCCAAGCATATCTTTAGATACCTTGTTGGAACTCAAGACTTAGGGATTTGGTATCCAGCATCTTGTGTTTTCACTCTTGTTTCATATTCAGATGCTGACTATGTTGGTTGCAAATTAGATAGAAAAGGTACTAGTGGGTATTGCCAATTCTTGGGAGGGTGTTTAGTTTCTTGGGCGTCCAAGAAACAACACTCGGTTTCCCTCTCCACACCCAAGGCAGAATGTAAGACCCGTGCTTTAGTGGATTCTTAGTGGTTTGGGTCTAGAATTTATTCTGTGAATTTAGGCTATTTTTATGAATTTTTAGGCTATTTTATGGGGTTTAATTGAATTAGTTAAAGTATTTATATAATCAAGATGGGCATTTATATAAAGTATATATCCTTAAGTACTTGCCAAGTACTAAGGATATGTTTCTTGTTTATAGAGGAGAGGACTTGAAACTTTGAGGTTATACTGACTCGAATTTTTAGTCTGATAAAGATGACAGCAAGTCAACTTCGGGGTATATGTTTACCCTAAATGGTAGGGCAGTGAGTTGGAAAAGTTCCAAACAATGCACCATTGTTGATTTTATGACCGAAGTTGAGTACATTGTTGCTACCGAGGTGGCCAAAGTAGCGGTCTGGATGAAGAAGTTCATCGAAGAGCTTGGAGTTGCTCCGAGCATCTCTGATATGGTCCTCTTGTTATGTGATAATAATGGGATAATTGCACAAGTAAAGGAGCTGAGGTCTCATCAGAAATTGAAACATATGTTGCGACACTACCATATGATCAGAGACATCATAGCTAGAGGAGATATTGTTATTGACAGAGTGTCTTCCAGTCATAACATTGTAGTTCCACTAACTAAGTCGTTGACTCAAAGTGTTTTTAAGCATCACCCAGGGTTGATGGGAATCAAGTATGTAGGTGATTGACTTTAATTGAAGTGGGAGATTGATAGAAATGTATGTCCTACAAGCCAATCACATGAAATGCGATGGTGACAATTCTTGTAATATCTCATTCATATTTTTATTAATGGTATTTATTCGTTACATTTAATGTGTCTTAATGAGCTGAATGTAATGAAGTCCCTGCACTTGTGCGATGATGACTAGATTATAATAAAATTATGATAATGAGATTAGTCATCCAAAAGCACATGTTCTGAATGTTCACAATCATTGGATCTTCAAAAGGGACATTGAAGATCCGAATAGACTGACACACATGATACTTACTCATATGATGAGTGTGATTGTTCTTATAGTCATCAGTGTGGAGACACTGAAGTACATGTGTGGGTGCTCATTAGTGGAGTGAGTATACTGAACTGACCCGATCTAGAATTCCTAGATGATAATCATACTAACTATAAATCAGGGTATTCTATTCTCTCAGTAGCACAGTTAGATCATAGATCCAAGTCACTAAAGATGTCTTGTATGAGGGATGCTGAGTGTTTGGTTACTGACTTATGGACTCCTATTAAGTGGTCTTGTACAGTTAGTTATTCAGACTTAGTGGAACTCTTGCGAAGGTAATTAGTTTAACAACATGGGATTATTCACTCTTAGTATGATATATGAGAGAGAATGCCCAACAGATCTGTACTCGACAAATCCCTTGTCAAGGTATGGGAGTTCATTATGAAAAAAAAGTTTTTCTAGTGAGCCAGTTTAGAGTACATGGTTCAGTTGAGTCGGGAGACAATAGGGTTTGACAGTTGGACCATACCCTAGTCCAAGTGGGGGCATTGGATGAATGAGGATCTATAGCTGTGTAGAATCTGTAAACAGAAAGGTTCCAGTGTGGGTTGCTTATCTCTAATGTCATTTGGGATCACGAGGTATTGCTTGGTGTCTTTCGTGACCAGAAAGCTTGTTAATTCCATTAAGGGTTAATGGACCTAGGTTTATTAAGTTTAGGTGAACTACTATGACTTTGAAGACCAGAATAGATGAGTCTAGGATGCTCACAGAAGGTTTATAGACCCTTCCTGCAATCTATGACAACCTTATGCCTAGATAACCAACCTGTGCCTAATATGACATCATACCCCTCCACATCCATGCATATTAGATCGGCGGGTGAATTTCGACCTTCCACTATTTAGGTAATGATACTTAATATCGATTCCAGCTCCAATAGGAGTAGCAATAACTAATTCAGATTCTAACAAAATGGGCTACACAGACAAAGAGACAGCAAAACTCTGAGAGACAAAAGAATGAGTCACTCCGATATCGAATAGCACAAAAGTAGATTTGGAACAAACTACTAAAGTACCTTCCACGATACCTCCTTCACTTGGTTCAGCCTCCTGTAGCACTTGTAAACGGCCTTGCTTCTTGGCTCTGGCCTGATGCTTCTCATTGTCGGCTTGCTCATTGAGTAATAGATAGTCGGTGATCTGGTGATCATGGGCTCCACATCGAAGACAAGCCCCTAACCTCCTCTAGCACTCTTCGGCTCGGTGACCTACCTTGTCACAATGTTTACACACTTCCTAGGATGAAGTAAGGACATGGATTATCTGCTTATCGTTCCACTTAGCTTTCTTTTTCTTTGAGAAATCTCATCTACCATTGGCCCTCTTCTTACAGAAAGGAGCCTTGAAAGAACTAGAACTTATGACATGCTCCTTATCTCGTCCACGAATCTGATATGATAACTCGATCACATCTTCTAGCAACTGTGCTTGCCTAACCATCTCGGGATAAGTTTGCACATCCATGGGTGCCAGTTGAGTGATATACTAAGGCTTGAGCCCATCTAAGAACCTCCGGGCCTTCATCTTCTCCGTTCCTACTAGATGCGGTGCATAACAGGACAACCTTGATAACTAAGCTTCATAATTTGAAATAGACAGACTCTGCTACTTCAAAGTGGCAAACTCCACAACCTTCTTCTTTTGTACCTAATCGGAGAAATATTTACTATTAAAGTACTCAACAAACTCTCCCCAAGTAACTTGATTATGTGACAGAGTTGCCTCTATCGACTCCCACCAAGACCGAGCAACACGCTCCAACTGAAAAGTAACCAATAAAACCTTCTCTTCATCGGCACATTGCATTATATGAAAGATCCGCTCTATCTCCTTGACCCAATTTTCCCCATCATCGGGGTCCATCAATCCAACGAACTTTGGTGGAGTACAGGAGAGGAGGGGGCCCACGGCCACCAGATCGAAATCGTCTCATGGAAAAAACATAGAAAGCCCTCACCCTAGGTGGACTCCTCAACGCACTAGGGTCTTAACAAGGGGCAAGCCTCACCGGCACTGCCAACATGAGAATAGAATTGCTAACTCACCCACTTACTGACATCCATGGCTTGCCAATTCATTGAGGACCTTTTCCCAAGTCTCAAACCACCAAAAGCAAGAATTTAAGCAAGGAAACACCGCCCGATGTTTTTGGTAGGGGAGGGGAGGCCCGAGAGGTGGGGTCCCGTGGGGGAAATATTATTGCAACATACTTTCAACAAGAATTGACTTGTATGCTTCTAGAATAGCATACGTCTTTGTATATAACAAATTTAAAATATTCATTTTCCTGGCAAACTGGGAATGGACAAGAAAGGCCAGCCGCCAGCTTTTTTGTGCTGTTGAAGTCCAAGCCTATAGGTGGCTTAGTCGGAGGGAGACTGCTATTTAGTCAATGAACCACACTTCCACCTCTCTTCTTCCATTTTTGCTGGTGTGTGTGGGGTGGGGGGAGCATTAAAAATACTGATTATGCAGCTTGGTGGTATTGAATGGGAACAGCTGGCCCAGAGACAACCAACAATTATCCTTATTATGGGATCCAAATTCTAGGTCAATTAGGCTACAATGTGTGCATACTCCATAGTCAGGGCCAAAAAAACCTGGAACATAATTTGTAAGTCATCATGGGGAATCAGCATTAAACAATCAATGACCAGCATGCTAAAGAGCCATGTGTATCATGTGTAAGTCAAAGAGAGCAAATCTTGGCACTAAAGGTATGTGGCGTGAACAATCAATGGATCACACTGCACATGTTTAAGGGCATTTTTGGTCTGATGGCAGTGGGGTGTCTCATGCTGCAACCTGCAAAAGTGGGAATCAATTTGAAGCACAACAAAACGTAGTTTCAATTAATAATGTAGACATACAAGTAACCACTTTTCATATACTTACATTGTTTATTTATGAATCATAATGCTTCGTACGTTAAATGAGACAAGTCTAGTAACTTGTAATTTTTTTTCTCAAACTCTCAATTATTGTCTTATCCATCACCATTACCTGTACTATTAGTCCTTAGATGGTAAAGATTCATATGAGCCAACAATAACCCAGCAGGTTTACCTCAATCATGCTTCGCTAACTTGGACCAGATAGGCTCGAGTCAGGTGACTTGTACTGAATCATGGTGTGGATCTGTCTGCTCCGATATTAATTATTTAAACAATAGTATAATATTGTTGAATCCCATAAAGTTTATAATAATTTCTGATAATTACAGAAAATTTCAGAAAATTAAAATATCACATGACACAACTCGAAGCAATGTTCGATCATCACCGTCATGGCGACGCACATGGACATTATTTTAAACACCTTGTGGGTGGTACAAAGTCATGTGCACCCGCTCTACATCATCAAGTATTCGAGCCTATAAATTCCATAAAGACATTTGGGCAAGCATCTGTTGTGCGGCGTAAGGCCACCAAGTCCTTAACAAAGTCCCATGATAAGTCGAGCTTTTAGCTCTTTTTTGTGACAAGTGAGTATTTTAACAAACACCTTATAGGCGATATGAAATTACATGCTCGTGGGATTAAATCCATGCAAAATCAAGTGTTTAAGTGCCATTGTGTATTCCCATGGCATTTAATTAAAATCCTGTTAACCTGAAGTCAAACGGGTAGCAAGGCAGCACTTGGGGACGGCTAACAAATAAACAAAAGTCTTCACGCGTCGTTCTGCTGGAAGAAGTTAACAAAATAGTAAAAAAATTCTAAAAAGAGGGGTTTTTAAACCTTGGCTGCATCAACCTTCAAATGCATCTGCAGTCAACTCTGTCATAAGCTTTCTCAAAGTATGTTTTGAAAACTAGACAAGTTTCTTTCTTATTTTCTGATCATGTGACAACATGCTGCCATGAAAGTATGCAAGATAAACCTCGCTTGAGTAGAAGATGATTGATCAAAGTCTATTACCTTATCAATGATCTTTTAAATTCTACTATCTTAGGATTTTGTGATGATCTCATAGATGCCATTTAGAAGGCTTATACTGAATTAATGTATTCAACATTCTCTGCCTTTGGGATCACAACAACAGATGTTGAATTTTGAAAATTTCCGGTGGTACGGCAGCGTGTGGGCTGGTCCCACACTCGTCTGCACCAACAGTGGCCTGAATCCTCTCGAACAACAATCCATGGGCAGGCCCGCCTCTGCCCAGTAGAAAGGGCATCGCCCTGTTGAATTTTGAAAGTTTTGACTCCTCAGGCATTACTTTTATAGCCCCCAGACCTCTTCTTCATGTGAAGGTCTAGTGAGATGCTGGCTTCTAAATCAGAAATTTACCTGAATAAAGTACTTTACCATAGGTCTCAAGTCTAAACTACTATTCTTCAAACAAGTTTTGATATTAATCATTTACTGCCTGGCCAATTCGTATCTTATCATTTATTAAGGATTCATCGACTTTAATTGTCTTAATGACAACTGTCTGGTTTTTCCCCTCACTTGCCACAACATGACAGATGCAGTGTTTCAATTTAACTTCTGCCCTGAAGGCCTGTGTATTATGTTATTTTTTGTCTTCTTTCCAATGTAGTTCTCTTTCATCAGTCAGCTTTCCCTGGCTCTTCTTTAGATAAAACTTTTCTGTCCTCTCAAAAAGTGCTTGCCTGATTTCTGCAGCACCTCTGAAGGTTTCCCTACTTCAAGCTTTCACCATCTTCCTTTCCCATTTTAATTTTCCAGTCAAGTTAAGACACGGATAATCTCTTGTTGGAGCTTCATTCCACCATGTCTTAGTCACAGTCTTAAAATCTTTATGTCTAGAACGTGCTAGTTGATGTCTGATTACCTGACATTGTTTTTTATTACTCGGGCTTATTGACGGTGGCATTGGGATATTTGATACCACCTGAGGTAGACATTCTGCTGCAGCTTTAAACTTTGAGTGGCAATTCACATTTACCAGGAACTTGTCTTGTTTTGATCTTTCAGTGTTTTCCTCGGGTACATTCTGCCAATAGATGCTAGCATAGGAATCTCAACCTTAATCATGTATCTTCTATCTGCAGGTCCACACACTCCAGTAAATGGCTAATGTATCCTGTCCCTTTTTGTCAGAAGTTTGCAGAGGTACAGAACTGGCCACTGAATGTCTTACTACACTCAACCATCTCCTAGTCCCATGGCAACGACTCACCTCCTTTCCTTTTGTTCGTTTAAACCTCCAATTTGCATATACATTACTTGTTAATATCTGCCAACTACGAAGGAACTTCCTGATTGGGTTCTCTTTGCCCACAAAAGTGATCCCAACTAGAGCCTGCCTACAATCAAATCTTGAAGTGCATTCCTGACTCTTGCAAGCCATGATCTTATGGCTTCCCATTCAATTGTTGGAATTTTACTTGGTCCTAGAAGAAAAGTTACATAGCTTGACCTTGAAATTCGTGGCCGATTCTAGTGAATGTCTAGATATTACTTGGGATCTTGGATCCACCAAATCAATGCCAACGCATGATAAGGGCTGGTCTAGGGAGGAGTGCCTGAAAAGTACTAATGTCTCGGGGAGTTTCAATGACATAGTGAGGCATTGCACCAAGTGCATGACTAGCGTGTTGTCTATGACTTTCATTCCTTTTCCTACACATTTCTACAAGTTACTAAATTCCTATATGCAATTTATCTCTTCATGACTTGCTTATTTGCGTGCTTGATCAGCCAATTCATGTAAATGATTTATCTCTGTTCTACTTATTCCGAGTTGTTCTTTTATTTCACATCATGACTGTTGTTAATTTCATTTTTATTTATTCGCAGGACATCTAATGAAATTGGTTAATTACTTAAACCTTGCCTGCTATTACCTATTGAGCGTTTGCTCACCCAGTTGTTCCCCCATTTCAGGTAGTTCCAGCGATGAAGAGCAAACAGACAGGGATGGGCAAGAGTGAAGACCCGGAGTGGACCAATTGTCTTAGTAGAGTTGTGGATTGGTCACGTTGTGGTTTGTTGAGTCATTGTTTAGTAATGTATTTAAGAGTTGTAATCCTTTCTTTACTTCCTTTTCTTCGAGACGTGATGTTAGAATTATGAGGCTGTTGGAAACATTTTATTCTCTTAGTTATAAATAAATTGGCATTTTTGGAGTTATTCTTCCTCTTTACAATGATATGTTCTTTTAGTTCCGTTATCGCTCTACTTATCATGAATGTATATAACTACGGCATTCTGATATTTCGCATCGGGGCATGACACATACCATGCATGTAAATCAATGAAACCCATATATAAGCATGCTTGAAGGGATTCAAGTCATAAATATGCATAGCTGAAAGTGTATTAGGCAAAAAATTACATTTTCATCTCATTAAGGCTAATTTGGTGCATGAACAATGAACTATATGCGCAATCTCAATAAAACATGAAATTCTCTACATATAATGCATGAAAACGACTGGAAGTAGAGGGCTTTTATTCATACCTTCGAGCTTGATCCATTCATGAGATAACCTACCCCTGGACTGGGCTTTAGACTTTGAATTTTGGACTTGAAGTAAACCCTAGTTCTGCTCATCCTGAATCGAACCAATAACTTCTCGCCCCTCTAACTCCTGGTTCCCTTCACCTAAGGCCACAAAAATTGGAGGATAGGAAGAGGGTATGAAGGTGAATAAATAATGCTAAAGATCCATCTTCTAATTACCTCGTTTAGGGCATCTAATTCACTAATCTTCCTGGGTCAGTCGCACAGGTTCCTAGGTTGCTTGCACCGAAGCAGCGACTTTGGATGCTTCTTTCTCCCTAATGGCTGGATCTTCTAAGATGAAATTTTGAGGGCAGTTAGACCCCACTATTATGAACAAAACTCGCCTGATAACTGTTATTATAAGTAAATTCGACCAGAGGCAAGTGATCATGCCAGCTTCCACTGAAATCAATAACACAGGCTCGTAGCATATCTTCCATGACTTGATTCATTCTCTCGGTCTGACCATCCGTTTGGGGGTGAAAAGTAGTGCTAAAATTGAGTCTCGTCCCCAAGGAGTGTTGTAGACCCTTCCAAAAGTGAGAAGTGAAATGCGAGTCTCGGTCAGATGCGATCGAAATAGGAACTCCATGCAGTCTAACCACCTCTTTGAGGTATAAGGTAGCTAGAACATCGACTGACCATCG
The DNA here is from genome assembly GCA_024336825.1 of Amorphophallus titanum. Lineage (NCBI taxonomy): Eukaryota > Viridiplantae > Streptophyta > Magnoliopsida > Alismatales > Araceae > Amorphophallus > Amorphophallus titanum. The sequence goes on from JANBPO010003772.1 coordinate 6,466,614, forward strand.
ACTCTTTATAGGCAAGAAGTGTGCTGACTTGGTCAATCGATCTATCATAACCCATATCTCATCATGTCTGCCCCTTGACTTAGGCAAACCCTTGATGAAATCTATTCTGACATCTTCCCACTTTCACTTGGGAATGTCTAGAGGATGCAGTTTACCAACAGGCTTTTGGTGTTTCGTCATTACTTGTTGGCATGTGATACAATGAGAGACAAAGTTTGCTACCTCTCTTTTCATATTGGGTCACCAAAAAGTCCGTTTTAAGTCCTAGTACATCTTTGTAGCTCCGGGGTGTATGGTGTATCTCAATCGGTGAGCTTCTTCTAAGATCTTATTCTTAAATTCCAGACAGTCCGGCACACATGTCCTTTCATGAAATAATAGCCTTTCATCAGATGCCAGCTTGAAATTGGGTCATTCCTCCAACTTACCCTTCATCTCTACTAGCACTGGGTCTTCATCTTGTAGTCTTTTGATTTCGAAAAGTAGATCCGGTTGCATCCTCATGTGTGATAGAGTAATACACCCTTTCTCTTTGTCCATGCTTATATTAAGTTTGAAAAATTGCCTAACATCTTCCACTCTTGAATCATATAGTTGGTTAATAATGCTCTCGACTTTTGACTGAGGACATCTGCTACGGGATTGCCCTTTTCAGGATGGTACTGTATAGTGAAGTCAAAGTCCTTGATATATTCTAGCCATCGTCTTTGCCTCATATTCAAATCATTTTGTGAGAATAAATATTTGAGACTCTTGTGATTGGAGTATACGGTGAATTGTTCCCCATAGAGATAGTGTCTCCAAATCTTTAAGGCAAATACTACCGCGACCAACTCTAGGTCGTGCACCGGGTAATTCTCCTCATGCTTCTTTAGTTGCCGGGAAGAGTAAGCAATGACTCTCCCTTGCTGCATTAATACACATCTGAGGCCAATGCCAGATGCATTGGTATATACCTCGAATTTCTCCCCTTCGATAGGTAGTGTTAAGACAGGTGCAGTCATTAGATGATCCTTCAAGGCTTGGAATCTTCTTTCACAATCTTCATTCCACTTATAAGGAATCTCTTTGTGTGTCAGCCTAGTGAGAGGAACGACAATCTTGGAAAAGTTCTTTATAAATCGCTGGCAATAACCAGCTAGACCGGTTGCATTTGTCGGTCTTTCCCAATTCTTTACAGCCTCGACTTTTGATGGATCCACAGAAATTTCATTCTTTGAAATTACATGCCCTCCCCCCCCCCCCCCCCCCCCCCCCCCCCCCCCCCCCCCCCCCCCCCCCGGCCCGGCCCCCCGCCCCCGGCCGAGAACCTGATTTATAAGTATCCTTATGTTACTCCAGATTGAGTGGGCCAAACAAATCTGCTCTGCACAAAGAAATGTAATTTGGCGTTAAGGATTCTACTGGAGAGCCACAGCCCACGGTAATGGTCAAGAAGGCTCCAAGAGGGTCATGGTCAGTGTCCACTTGTCACCCCACCATAGTGGGAACAAAGGAAAGAGAACATTGAAACTTGCGTGTGGAAACTAGTTGTGGTTAAACTTGGAGAGATGAATTGTGGGTTTTGAGTGGTGTAGGAATGCCAAGTCTGAGGCATTTCCAAGTTGTTTAAACTCTGCTGTCTGTTATAGGCAACTTTTTTAGGGGGTTGGAATTGTTTATTTGTTGTGTTGAGGAGGATAATAATGTAGTAGCTTACTAGTGATGATACATGAGAAGACTTCCTAGAGATTTATGCTTCACTGCTTGATAATGTTGGACTCGCTTGCTTGGTCAGGTCTCTTTTAAACAGGGAAGACTCCGATATCAAGCTTCCACAGCCAAGAGGCATAATCTTGCGATGATCCTGAGTCCGTTCAGGAGGAGTCCTTGATCACGATCGCCACAGATGTATGAACTACAAGGTAGGAAACGGATCAGGGGTGCCCAGGGATAGATCCTTGGGGAAAAATTCTCCGATGCTTAAGTCAGCAAATATGGTTGAGGACGGGTGCGAAGGGAGGTGGTAGGAGAAGAAGAGGGCGCAAGATTCCTCCCTTCCAAGTGGTGTGGAGGTTCTTGCTCAGGATTGTTGCTTGCCTCATCGGAGAGTTTTCTTGGGATTTATATAGCAATCCGTTTAAAACAGGAGTGAGGAGATTCAGGGGGGGTTACGTCCTCGTCGTGGGCTCTTTATGGCACGAGGACTCTTGCTCTCTCTTGTCCCTTTGAGTTCTCAGCTCCCGAAGGATGCGCAACGTACACTTGGATAAGCTTTCAACAGTTGGTCCGAGTTTGGGACGCTTGCTCGGAGTTCTCTCCCGAGCGATGGGGCGTAGCTCGGATAGGTCGTGCTGGTCCATCGCAGTGGCCTTCCCGACTGTTCTGTCGCTCGGACTTCAGAACCCGAGAGTTGCCTAGGAAGTGTTTGATCCGAGTGAATTTTGTGCTTGAAGTAAGTGGGCCCAGAATAGGGCTGCCACTTTGGGAGAGTTGGGCCTGATTGGGTCTAGTTGGACCTTGTTGGGCCGTGCTCTTGGGCGGTAGATTTTCCCCCTCTTCAAAGAGAAAAGGAGTTTTTAGGTCATTTGACTATCAACAAACGAGAATCTTCGAACAGATCTATATATCGTACATGTCTGATCGTACTCGGCCAATGATGGTATGACACGCACTAGGCACGCGGCAGGGAGTGCTCGAGGGAGGGGAAGAGTGGGCCAAGATTGGTTGGGGGGGGGGGGGTGTTGCAAGCGTTGAAGGGCAGGGGTGGGTCGAGAGCCGTTCGGACGTGCGTCGCAATATGAGAGCCCATGGCCTCCTTTTATAGCCACAAGACCCCCCAAATACACCTTGAACTCAAATTTAAGTTTAACTACAACTAAGAAGCCTCCTGGAGAACAGTTTCTGAGCAGAACTTAGAGCTTTGGAACTCTCAGAGAAATAGTGCTTGTCATCTGGCTGCTATTCTTTGAACCGCGCCCGCGATCCAGTCGCTATTTCTAAAGACACGCTCCTTGGTCGGGTGTCATTTCAGTGAACAGTTCTAGTTTGGTACATATTCATCTCACGAAAGGGCGCCCTATAGCAGGTTGCCATTTTAAAATGGCATCCATCTTCAGGTCACTATTTTAGGAAAATATTTTCTCATTGATTGATGTAATGGTTTTAACTACTTATATCTATTGTGCATCATGATGCTAATAATCTTTTTAGCACAGGTAATGCAGGCTACCAGTACACTGCCCACGAAGTGAGATTTCCAACCCTGTATCCTTTCTGTAAGTATTTCTACTATAGGATATTTACACTATTATAGCATGTCAAGGACCTTGGGGTTCTGATAAACCTGAAATTTGAGTTTCCCTCCATCAAAAATAGTGATAATTCCAGAGGAATCATGATCGCACTGATAGGCCGTTGAGTCGTCCAAAGGCTTGGGATGATGGTTCCTATTTTTTTAAGTTGACACATGGATAAACGGGCTTTGGCTTAGTGTCAACTTATAAATATGGATTCTTGACTAAGTCTAGATAGCTTAGTAATATTATCCTTGATTATTTTCTATTTTAGTTTGTTTTAATTTTTCTTTTAAGCCCAGCATGCATCATGTAGGTCTTTTGAGCTTCGATGATGAACTCTTCATATTAAGCCGATAATGAAGTCCATTTAGTTTTTCATGTTGATATGAGATATTCCATTCTAAACCAAGTACTGTGTTCTCCTTGAAGCTGCTAAGGTTGGTTTCTTGTTGGCATTCATTCGCTGGATTCCTATCTCACTTCATTTTATCTTTCTTGCAAACTCACCTTGGTTGTAGCACGTTCACATTGGTAGGTAACCATTGTCCAATGGTGTCTTTCCCTTCGTGCTCTTGCGCACATTTACATTTAAATTTTGTTTATTAGCTTAGTTCCTTTCATCCAAGCAATTGTTGCTCTCTCGTGATCATCCAAGGTTGTTTTCATTCAGAATAAGGAAATGTTTCCAACGCTTAGTGTCGGAGGCGTGTCACATCACACCTTGGCATTTACTTTTCACTTCATTCTTCTTCATTCCGCTTATTACATTTTCGCTTTATTTCGTCTCACTCCCTCGTAAAGCAGACGCCAAGGCGGGGCAGCTGTAGACACGTCAAAATTGATGTTATGTCGAGTAAATCTCGTATTACCTTACAAATCCCAAATTGGACTTTGGTATTGTTTTTAATATGAAGTTTTTCTATATTTTTAGAATTAACGCCTTTGTCTACGGCGTCATTTTTGAATAATTAACGACATCATCTGAGTCGCTGCTTTAGTGATTGACGACCGTCAAGAGAGGCGTCATTTCTTATTTTCTTGACCCTAAGTATCGATTGTCTTGAGTTTTGCTCCCTTGTCATCCCTTATTGTACCTAGTGAGATTTGGGTAGAGCCATGGGCTAATTATTAAAACTTGTTCAAGAATTTGAAATGGAATAAATAATTAACCTTTGAAAATTGTTTGTAGGAACTAGATAGCTAGCGCGATGGCAACCAAGCGAGCTCAGTGGCGGGAGATGCAAAGGACAGTTCTAAGTTTGACTCAAGCTCTTCAGCAAATGGCTCAAGGTGGTATGAATCAAGGTGTTAGGGAATTACATAAGACTTTCTAGAAATTAAATCCCCCAAGGTTTAGTGGATCTATTGATCCCAACGAGGCAGAGCATTGGGTGAAGGATCTAGAAAGGATCTTTCGGGTTATGCAGTGTTCGGATGAGGATAAGGTCCTCTTAGCTACATTTCAACTGGAGAAGGATGCTAGGGCATGGTGGGAGTCCGTAGAAGCAACCTTGCTTGGTGATTAGATTTCTTGGGTAGAATTCTTAGAGTTCTTTAATAATAAATACTTTTCGGAGAGGATCCGAGAGAGGAAGGTTGGAGAATTTGCCTCATTAAAACAAAACAGCATGGTAGTGCTGAGTATGAGGCTCAATTTGCTATATTGTCCCGATATGTGCCTTATTTGATCATGACCGAGAAGATGAAGGCAAAGAGATTTATGAATGGATTGATGCTTCAATTTGTAACTCATTTATCACCGTTGGACCTTCAGACATATGTCGAGATGGTCAAGAAAGCACAGTTACTAGAGGATGCCATGGAGATGGCAGAGAAAGTAAAGGCTAGATTAGAAAAGAAGAAAAAGTTGGAATTGAATTCTTGGAATGGCAAGAGAAGAACCAATTGTGGTAATGGATTTTCTAATAAGAAGAAGATGAAGGAAGAAGGAAAATATTATCATTCTCAAATTATTGGACATCAATTCGATGTGTACTGGAAGAAATTAGGAGCATGCCTTCGTTGTGGAAGCAAGGATCACATGATATTGAGCTGTCATCTTCTAGAAGATCAGACTAAGGATCGCAATGGAGTATGGTGTCAAGGGAAGTTGCAAGCTTTGAGAGGGGCTGAACCTACCGAGGATGGAGTAGCTAGAGGTACCCCTTAACCTTAAGCTAGTTCTTTTTCTTTCTATAGATCTTAGTGTTAGCATAATTGCATGATCAATTTGGTGATTGAAAATGGGTTAGGCATCCCACTGCTGTTTTGGAAAAGAATGTCAAGTGAATTTGGAGACCAAATTCTTTTAAGTGGGGGAGGGTGTAGCAACCCAATTTTTCTAAGATTAATTAAATGAGTATAAAATTCAAAAAAGGGAAAACTTGAATGATTATAATGGAATTAGATGAAAGAAATTGTAATGAATGATCAATTAATGAAATTATAAATGGTTTAATGCATAATAAAGACTTATTGGGCTTATGGGCTTAATTAATCTCTAAAAATTTGGAATTTCTAAAACCCTTGTTAATTGGGTTAATTTGGTTTTAACTTGACCCTAATGGGCTAATAACTTGTGAAAAAGGTTATAAGACCGATCTTACACCAGAATTGAAACAACAAGGTGAGGTCATTGCCAATAAAATTGAAAATTGGGTCTCGGCGCTGTTGTAATTCCAGGCATCTTCGTTCCGGTTGTAGCCATACGAATAGCCCATGCCGCGGCTTTCCTCCCAGGGGTGATCCGCGAAGTTTACGTCGGGCTGGTATTCGGGGGTAATGACGCCGCCATGTTTGAACCGGACGCCGCGCCCCCAGCGATCATAGGTGACGACACGGTCCTTCACGGGGCTTTCGTTATAGAGCCATGCGAGGAATTCCTGCGACTTCCAGAATTCGGCGGGTTCTTCCCATTCCCCATCCGTCCAGAAGACGTCGGGATGATAGGTGTTGATGACGTCCTTCATTTGGGGCCACATATGCTCCGTTACATAACGCGTACGGTCGTTAAGCCAGAGGGGGTTATACCATTCGTAGAGCGAATAGTACAGACCAGGATGAACTTTGGTCTTGCGGATGGCGGTGAAGAGGTCGCCGAGCAGGTCACGGTGCGGGCCCGCGTCTACGGCATTCCAGGGGAAGCCCCAGTCGCGGGAAGCTTCTTTGCTTGGCCACAGCGCAAAGCCGTCGTGATGTTTGGATGTCAGCACGACATAGCGGGCGCCGGATCTTTCGATGAGGTGCGCCCACTCGTCGGGATTGAATAATTCGGCCTTGAAGCGATCGGCTAGCTGGTAATAGGTGAGGTTGCCGTATTTCCTTTTATGATAGGCGATGACGGCGGTGTCGCCGCTGTTGAGACCGTTTTGGTACCATTCGGCATACTCGCCTACGGTGCGGAAGGCGGGCACGGAATAGACGCCCCAGTGGATGAAGATGCCGAATTTCGCGTCGCGGAACCATTCGGGGGTGGTGTACTTGCTTAACGACTCCCAAGTGGACTGATAGCGATCGTGGCCGGGGGCGGATGGGTTCCCGGGCGCGGCGGATTGCGCTTGAGCCGGAGCGGCGCCGATGGAAATGGCGATTGCGGTCAGAAATGCGAGATAGCGTTTTTTCATATGTAGTGTTCGGCTTTTTAATGCGCCCAGGCGGAGGCCGGCAGTTCCTGCCGCTCGACACCGTTAGCACTGTATTCTAATTTTAATGCTTTGTCGCTGCCGGCCTGGATATAGGCCAGTGTGAATGCATGCGGTCCTTTCTTTAGGGCGATCATGCCGGACTTTTCCGTGTTGGCATGTTTGCCATCGTGATTGACCACTTCGTGGTTGTCGATCCAAAGGACGGCGCCGTCATCTGCTGAAAGATACCAGGTGTAGAGGGCATCTTTGGGTACTTTGACATAGCCGGTGTAGATCAGTCCGGCGTTCTCTGGCCGGGAGAGGTCGTTCGTCGAGGGATGGGAGGAGATGGTATCGCTGATGGGTTGCGCTTTTTGCAGGTCGCCGACAGCGGTAAGGGTCAGCTCGTATTTCGTTACTTTGAGGCCGGGCCTTGTTTTGGTCGTAGGGGTAGTCGGTGATAGTGTGTAAACTGTAGCTGGGACGGATACCGTGACTTGCCCCTTAAGATTCTTAACTCTGGGTCTATAACCCCTGCACCCTGTACTCATAATCACTAGGATCAGTGGGTTTCCATCCAGTTCTTTCCTTGCCTCTGCCCACATGTGTAATGAACATTCTATATAAAAAGTTCAATCTTTCCCATTCAGCCATCCAAACGCCCATAGAGATTGCCTTCAATTATTGGACATACAACAAAAACCATGCTCATAAATTGACAGCAAGTACTACATGATCACTCCTATTCTAGGGCTGAGCTGTAAGATTCCAACTTAAAGGTTCCACACTATATCTTCCACCATCAAATCTAGAAATTATGTTATTACACGGACCCTATTTTTATGTCCCATCTTCTCCACTAGCATTTCAAAACTCCTATAACTTGTCTAATTACGGGCCACAACCTGCACAACCTTGTCCCTGTCAACACAATTCACCGTCTCATGCATCAACTCCAACTCAATAAAGGATCATAAATTCCAGATGTAGAAGTATCAACATACTTCAAAGCACAGCCCCTTTGGTACGACATCTATTGATCATAGACCTTTTATCATGTGTATCCTGCCATCACGCATTAACATGTGACATCTATTGTTCATAAACTATTTTGAAGGAATCTATCTGCTCTACAACTGGTGAACATCATCTCCAAGACTTGATCATCATCGTAAACCTTAACCCAACAACCCATGGTTGTGTAGACCAAATGATGTATTCAAGGATATGCCAAAGTTTTCCGACTAGCCACCTACCTAACATCAATCCTCTCTACAAGGTGGTATTGAGAAGCTGGCCATAATTTTGGACAGGAGATAATCTGTCCAAAGTTCCGTGTTGCCAATTAGCAGTAAGAAACTGCCTTCTTGGTCATACAATTTAAGATCGTGCAATCAAAAAACATCATCACCACATTGCCTTCATATGCTTTTTGGGTGCAAGGGCACTTGAACAATATTTTAACTCAACAAAAGCAACTACCATTTTCATAAAATAAGAACTAGATTCTTCTTAAGGACTAGAGGTTGTATATGCTGCAACTCCAGCATGGACGAATCATTTATCTATCTGTTGCTTCTTGCAATTTTTTCATTACTAAAAACCATCATACAAAAGAATCACTCAGTAATATGGTTCAATTAATAAGTGGTGTTTGCTCCTCCTTGCAAGTCTTTGATACTCTCTTAAAAGTAGTGTGCCTTCCATGTTAAGAAATCATACATCTATAAGTTCTACCCTGCAGTCAATCAGACTGCAAATGCCAAATTGCCATTGAACAGCAGGCAACCCCTGTCTTCACCTGTTTCTGGTCCCAGCTTGGCCAGACTTAGACTGGGACTTCAGGTAGAACATGTTCCTTGAAACCAAACCAAATTAACAAATTGTCAAGCCAGCTGATCAGAATCAGATGAGCATGTTTGGTCACGATTTCCCCAATTTGATCGATATGGGATTGAGGCTACTAGCCCCGGAAGATGACGAGTTATGTTTGGAAATGATACCGATCGTGGCCGTAGAACTTTTCTGTCCAAAACTACACGGCGCCGTGCAACACCGCGAGCCTCGGATTCTTCCGCCAGATTTACGATGCCTCCTGGCAGTTCCAGGAGTACCGCGTCACCCGACCGAACTCGACCGCAAAACCGCTCGGCGTCAACAAGATCCAGTACAGCCCCAACACGGCGTGCGGCACTGAGTCGGTCAACATCCGCAACGAGGCGACCCGCGGCTTGTATATCTACACTCCCTATGTTCCGAACGCTGCCGCGCTCGCGAACCTGACCGGCGTCGGAAACTCCTGCTCGTCGTACGGCAACCGCAACTTCTGGGTGTACTACAGCACCTGGTTCGGCTCGCCAACGACCACGGTGCCGCCGAGCGTCACGACCATCACACACGATGTGGGGGCGGACAGGTTCGCAACTTCGGTCGCCGTTTCGAAGTCGGCGTTCTCGCCCGGTGTTCCCGTCGTCTACGTTGCTGACGGATTGAGCTATCCGGACGCGCTTTCTGCTCCCGCGGCCGCGGCGAAACAGGGCGGACCGCTGCTCTGGGTCGAGCCGACAGCCATTCCCGCGAGTGTCCTTGCCGAAATCAAACGCCTGGCGCCGCAGAAAATCGTTGTAGTAGGCGGAACATCCCAGGTGAATGCCGCTGTGTACGCGAAACTCGCCGCGCTCGTGCCGGCCGCGACACCGGCGAACATTGTGCGCCTCGGCAGTTCAGACCCGTACGCGACCTCCCGGGCCGTCGTGTCCTATGCCTTCGGCACATCGGCGCCGAAGGTGTTCATCGCGACCGGCTCGAACTTCCAGGACGCGATGGCGGCGAACTCCGCGGCCGGCGCGCAGGGCGCACCGGTGCTCCTCGTGAACGGGTCTGCGAGCACCCTTGATGCGGCAACCACAACATTGCTGACGACCCTCGGCACTACCCAGTTCTCGATTTCGGGTGGAACGCCATCGGTGAGTGCGGGAATTCAAACCGCGTTGTCGAAGCTGCCAGGGGTGACCTCGACGGTCCGTTACCCGGGCACCGATCGTTACCAGACGTCGTACCTGCTCAACGAGGGCGAATTCACGTCGGCGAGTTCGATCTTCCTGACCACGGGCACGAATTACCCTGACGGTCTTGCAGCCTCGGCGCTTGCCGGATCGCAGAAGTCACCGATGTACCTGGTCTCGGCGAGCTGCATCCAGTCGCACGTGCTTTCGGACTTCCTCACGTTCGCCCCGACCACGATGGTTTTGCTGGGTGGCCCGCCTGTGATGACCACCAAGATTTCGTCGTTCGTGGGTTGCTGACGCAGCGCCCGGCATTCGGGTTTCGACTTTCTCGAGGGTGATCTGCTCGGCACGCCCCCGGCTGCCTTAGTTACGTCTTAGACGAAAATTTGTCATTCGGATGCCTGCCGTTAAGCTGTCGGGGGCTTAGTCGCGGGTGGGCGGCTCGACGACGAGGGAGTCGACGTGAGGACACTGGTTACCGGCGCAGCCGGTTTCATCGGTAGCCACATTCTCCGTTACCTCCTCGAGAACACGGACTGGCAGATCGTGTGCCTGGTCACGTTCCGGCATAGCTCTTGGTTCCTCTGCCTCCTCTCCGGACGCTCGTGACGCCCGAGGAGAACCGTCTGCTGAGGGAGATGCTGGCCAGGTTTGTGGTTCGACGTGAAGAGGAGATCCCGGCGAGAGGAACGGTTCAACTAGGGCGCACGCCTGCCATCGCCCTAATCCTCGCCACTCTCCGCGCTCTTGCCGCACAGGAGCGCGATGATGCCCGGTGAGCGCAAGGAGGCGGTGAGGGCGTGGGAGACTGATCCTGTTTTGCACATGATGCCGCAGGATCAGCTTGATCGCGTTTTTGCACAGGATATGTGCGACATTGACCCCGAGTTCTTGGGTTTCACCAATGTCTACCTGGCGCTGGCTGGCCTGATCCCGAAGCACTGGACCGTGGTGGACCTTGGCTGTGCTTATGCGCCGCAAGCCCACATCTTCCGCTACCACAAAGCCTATATCGGCGTCGACGTGTCGGGGTGCGAACGCTTTTCCGCGCCAAACACGATGCACTACCAAATGACGATTGCCGAGTTCATTGAGGCTCACGGTGCATCGTTCGATCAGGACCGGACCTTCGCCATCTGCTCATATGTGCCGGCCGATCTTCGGCTGGCTCGTGAGACCTTCAAAAATTTATTCGCCTACTACCCGGCCAGCGATCCGAGCGAGAAACCGTTCTTCGCCCACCCTCTCCCGGAGAGTGAGACGTGACGAGGGCGCTGGCCGTCGACCGGATTACACCGGAGCAACTTGCCGAGGAAATCGGCTGTTCGCCTCGCCATGTGCGAAAACTGGCGAGGGGGCTTGGCGCGTGCCGTATCTTCGGCAAGACTATGTTCCTTCTGCCCGACGACGTGACGGCCATTCTGGAGGCCAGCCGGCCATGCCCCTCAAACTCTACAAGCGCGGCGAGATTTGGCACTACCGGGGCACCGTTGCCGGTCGGCGGATACGCGGCTCTACGCAAACTTCGCGAAAAGACCGAGCCCAGGAAATCGCAGCCGACCGCGAAGCCCGCGAGTGGAAAAGTCATCACCATGGACCGGAATCGGTCCTGACGTTTGCCGACGCCGCGATGCTCTACCGGCAGGCCCAGAAGCCTACCAGATTCCTCGCCACGGTCGAGGATCATTGGAAGGAAACGCTGATCCGGCAAATCAACAGCGGCGCGGTTCGGCAGGCGGCTATCGTGCTATTACCGAGAGCGTCGGGGGCGACCCGCAACCGGCAAGTCATCGTGCCGACACAGGCGATCATCAATCACGCCGCATCACTTGACCTATGCCAGCATCTGAAGGTCGAACGCTTCCCCGTCGTGTCCAAACGCAAGGAGCCGGTGGACTGGATTTGGGTGCGGGCGTTCATGGCCGCTGCCTCGCCGCATCTAGGCGCGCTGGCGTGCTTCATGTTCCTGACCGGAGCCAGAATATCAGAAGCGCTGGAAGTGCGCTGGAAGGACGTGAGACTGGCCGAAGCGCGGGCGCTTGTCATCATGGGGAAGCGGGGCGGGGATGAGCGTTGGGCGCATCTGCCGAACGTTCTTGTGGTGGCGATTGGGTAAGGTGGGGGGTCGCTTCCGGGTAAGAGTTGGCATTGTGCGTTGGGATCCTCTGGGCCGGGTACGCCGACTAGACGTTCATGATGTATTCGATCGATCGGGAATGTGACATCTTTAGTATATTGCGTTCTTGCATGAAGTAATATTTTGATTTGTTTGCCAATGGGACTTTACAAAGTTCTTAGCTCTTAGGTAAGGAGTTGGCAAATGTGGGTTTCATGGATTAATTAAACCAAGAAGATTTTATAATGGACACTGGTATCTGCTCAAGAACAGATAGGGTTCAGCTTCAATTGGACTTTTTAGAAGGCTTTCTTTGTGGAGCTTATGGGAGTTCATCAGAAAGTTGTCGATTGAAACTAGTTTACAGAACTGTTTTTTTTTTCTTCTGAAAAGTAGATTCAACATGTTGCTAGTTGTGTCTCTGGAGCCATGTTTGCCCATGAAATGATGGTTTATTGGTAACTATAAGGGTGATGTATTTGGCATTGGAAAGGATACTTCCAGGCAAGTGTTCTATGGATGAGCTTTGGGCCAAAATGGCCGCCTCTTGTACTTGTTAAAGAATAAGATTAGAAAAGAGAGAGAATTAATCTGCAGGGAGGAGTGTAACAATAGCAATTAAGTCACAACACTGTAAGCTGCATAAGAAGACCCTGTAGGCATATGCCTTTTCCATGAAATCAATGTAGAATCGTCCTACCCGTTGGAAAACACTTCCCTTTTGTCCTGCCATTCCTTTGGGATGGTTGGCTATGAAACAAGGGGAGAGAGAGATGGCAACACCATAGTGCAGAAGGAGGGAACTGGGAGTGTTACTGTGTTAGAGAAAAAGAGAGGCAAAATTATGTAAGGGGGGAGGGGTGCTTGGCATGACCAGAGAGACAGAATGAGACTGGCATACTTGGTCACTTGGTCATCATTATGGAGGCACTGCACCAAACAATGTTCTCACTTGGTCATCAGGATGTAGATATGCTGTGCAATGTTAAATAAAGTAGAATGACATTTATCTAGCAAAATTTACAACTTGAATCACATTACTCATATTTCATATTTCTTCTGTGGAATCAGACCATTTAATTTCCATGTACAAGTAGAACAGTAAATCACGATTTCACTTAATCGTCAGGACATAGGTGTGTCGAGCAATATTAAATAGAGTGGAATGATATTTATCTTGAAAATTTACAAATCCAAATCATTATTCATGTTTCATATTTTCTTCCTTCTGTGGAATCAGATAGTTTTGGCAGTCGTGAGTGTGTTTTGGCCGTTCGAAGAAGATGCATAAAACAAGTCGTCAAAAAACAAGGTAAGTGACATGGTCTAGTTGAAAGAATTTCCTGTTTAAGATCATGTGAAAATAAGTCACTCTTGTTGCATATTCAACAAAGAGGATTGCATTTTGTTCTTTTTTCAATCATGTCTGGTGTTTTTTTTTTGTTTGAAACGTGGATGGTATCCCGGAATATATTGAGGAAGAAAAAAAAAGAGGGATGTACATTTCTATTCTGTCAGCCCACAAAATCCCTTTACATAGCTTACTTTGAAATATCAGCGCGCATCATTCTGTTGCACCACTCATATACTACATTCCTTGCTGCATATAGTTATACCATCAGTACATATCATTGTTCGCCTTTGCATCATTCTATTTGATGTTTCTATATTCTTTTGCATTAGCATTTGCATTGGCATTTGTATTGGCTTGGGAGCCCTCCTCTCTCTACACTTTCTAGGGACCATACCCCTCTCTTGGTTAAGGAATGACCCTCTATTGAGCACTCTGTCTCTTTAGTCAAAAAATTCCTAAACCAAGACCTCTATAAGTCCCCACACCCGTGGATTCCCTCACGGAAGCTTGGGCTGGTTGTACCTTCGAAGTCCCCGGGTTTAGTTGGCCTAAACGTGGTGAGAGTGCACCTAATTGGCATTGAAGAAAATCACATTGAAACTATGTTCATCACCTTGTGTGAAACATATCAAAATTTTGTAAAAACATAATTATTTAATTCACCAAGGTTCAACTAAGAAAAATCAAGTGTAACATTCTAACTTGTTTGTTGTTCTTGTAAATTATTTTGATTGAAAATTGATTATTTTCATGGTGTTCTGCTTTGATAATCAAACCAACATGTTAAATACTAATTATAATCATGAGGATGCACAACCTAGCACATCCTATATTCCTCAATCTCAACATGTTCATCATAATTCCCACCATAACTCTTTCAAGGGACCACATCCTCATTCATATGGTCTTGCCTGACCTATGGGCAATTTTCAATCCGATAGTCCCTCACCTCAATCGCGAGCCGCTACTCCCACAGAACCGTCTCCTTCTCACGACGAGAAGGTCTCCCAAGGCCTTCATGCATTAGATCATCTCACTCATCAACAAATCCAAGCCCTTAAGGCTATTGTTGAGGGTGCATCTCCTTCTACTCATTCTCCTTCTACTCCCATTCGGGTGGCCCATCACCCGCCTCCCTCTACTGTTCATGTTCCCATTTGGGTGGCCCATCACCCGCCTCCTTCTATTCCTCCTCTTTCATGGCCCCAAGGCCCTTTTACTCCTTGCAACCCGGCCCGATCGGGTCTTTTTCTGGGTCAGCCCATTAACCCCCCTCCACGACCTTCTTATGTGGCCCCTCCTTCAAGACCACCATGCCAACCCTCTACTTCTCAAGTTACACACCTCCAACAGGTTCTTGTTGATAAAGTCACTTCGTTGGAGGAACAACTTAAGAGGGTTACCAACCCGCAGCCCGTTCCTCCTCCTCCTTCTCAAATCAATCCTCTTTACACCTTCCTGAACAACATCACTAAGATGGAGAAAGAATGGAAAGAGAGGACAGACGACTACGGCATCAACAGTTCAAGTGAGCAAGAGTCGACAGATTTCAACAATCAAGTGGACGTCGTTCGCCCTCCACCTATTCATCCCATTCATTCATATGGCCCTCCGCCTTCATATCCATATACACAAGATCCTCCACAACATCATTGTATTTCACCACCCGTTAATACGCATCCATAATGGCATCCACTTGAGCCTAACAATGAAGAGCCGACATGTGAAGAATTGAAGATGACACATGACAATGAAGTTCTGAAGGCACCCATTCTGAGTTTCCTCCGCTTTCCTCTACCTCCACTACCACCAAATGAACCTCCTACTCAGGATGATGTCACTATCCCCAATCCAACCCCCATTTTGAAGACCTACTGGTGTTACGATGATGGGTCGATACTCTAATCGCCCACACCAGTGCATCGTGAGTCTTCTCCTACTCCTAACACCTCTCGCCCCATCCGGCATTTCCTACGCACCAAACCTTCTCCTTTGACACATTCCATTATACCTCCTTTAAGCACCACACCATCAGCCTCCATAGCACCGGTCTCCACAGAACCTTCCACTAAACCTCCATCAACTATACCTTCATTAGCCTCCACTCCACTGGCCTCCACCGAGCCCACCACCAAACCTTCTCCAATTAGCCTCCCATTGCAGCCACCTCGGCCCTCCAATATCCCTATAACCCCAAAACCAACTTTGTCAATCCCTTCCCCTACCCCTTTACCCAAACCCATAGCTAATCCTGAGTAGGGTCCACCCCTATTTGTACTCGAGCCCCACCCCTATTTGTACTCGAGCCAACCCCGTCTGCTTCTGAGCAAGGGGAGAAGCTTGACGTGTTTCTTCCAACACCGTTCATTACACCTCCACCATCTATGAAGCCCTCCGCCTCCACTTCACCTTCCTCTACCATTCGGAGTGGGTGTGTTTCTACAAGTTTATGTGCCAAAGATGATCGAGAGCCGGATAAGAAGGAATTGGCCATGGCTATGCTATTCAAGATGCAAGACTTTATTTGTCGGATACCAATCCGCGTTTTTGTGCCGAGCATGGTTGAAGAGGCCAAGTCCCCGCCACTACTCACCAGGAGGAAATGTCAAGCTTTGATGTCGTATAAGTCCATGCCCAAGGGCTGGGTAGGGCTCCCCTTGTTTCAACTTTCCAATCTTGATCCCATTCTTCCGTACAAGGGGCGAATGCCCATTTTATTCAACACTTTTCATACGCCACAATCCCTAGGCAAGACGATGCTTCCCATTCTAACTTTTCAACTCCATCACATTGTTGATCTTCGCCCTTCGAGTGAGTTATCATTTATTGTTGAAGCTTCATCATGGGCTTTGACTTTATCCATTAGGATGATTGACCGCACACTTTCACTGCCATGGAGGGACGGGCACTCTTTTAATAATGGGCCTTCCATCATTCCACTCACCCTTGCTTTTATTCCATTCACCCTATTACTCACCATTGATTTTTCTTCATGGGCCACTCCATAGGTGAGGAGGAGGATCTCATCCTCTCATTCCATGCATTCTTTACACCCATTGCATTCCATGAATCCATCGTATTGCATTCGCATGCATTTGCATTTATTCTTTCCCGAGTTTTCAAATCCATATCTTCCCCACCTTCCGGAGCCTCCAGACCCTCCACATCCCCGATCTCATTCACCTCTATCTTCGGGATCTCCGGGTCCCCTTTTACTTTTCAGGCATCGCACCCCTTCCAATTTTCTCTCCAGGCATCGTGCCCCCTCCAACTTCCTTTCAGGGCATCACGCCCACTCCCAACCCTTGTATCCAGATCCTCCAAATTTTTTCCTCCTTTCCGAGCATTGCGCCCTCCTTCTCCACATCCATCCGGAACCTCCAGACCATCCAGGGCATCGCGCCCTTTTATATCTTCTTCCTCTGGAATCTCTGGAATTTCTTCCAGGGCATCGCGCCATTTTCCATTTTCCTCCTCCAAAACCTCCAGATCTCCCAGGGCATCACTCCCATTTCCATTTTCCTCCTCCGGAACCTCCGGATCTCTCAGGGCATCGCACCCTTTTCTATCTTCTTCCTCTGGAATCTCTAGAATTTCTTACAGGGCATCGCGTCCCTTTTCATTTTCCTCCTCCGGAACCTCCAGATTCTCCATCTTATCTTCCCTCCCATCTCTTGTATCCCGACCCTCCGGATTTTCCTCTGTCTATCAGACATCGCGCCCCTTTCCTTATTCCCCTGGAACCTCCAGACCTCCTCCCTTTTCTCTGATTTCTCCTTCTTCTCCTAGAGGACATCGTGTCCTTTGCCACGTTCTTCCTCTTAATTCATCTTTTCCCATACTTTTTTTTGGGCATCGCGTCCCTCATCACTCTCTCCCTCCGGAACCTTTGGACGATTCTTCTTCCCACCATGATTCTCCTCCTTTGCTTTCGGACCCTCCGAATCTACCACTTTCCCTCTATCAATTTCTCCTCATAATTCCTCCTGATCCCAGGTCTGGCCCGACTTCTTCTACATCCACTGCTTTGGGCATTTGCCCATTCTCCCACTACTTTTGAGACATTAGTCCTCACTCCTCCTCTTGATTTTTTATTTCTTCTATAGACCATTCTTGTGATTAGGAGTATGTCTTAAGATATTTTAAAGTATACAAGAAATAAGTAATCTTTTCTTTTCAATATCTTTATAATTCGTTTACGTGGATGGTAGTGTTCTGTAGGCGCCATACTGTGTAATTCGTCGTTTAGTACGGTCAAGGAGTCAAAAGCAATACACGTGGATCACATTTGTATATTATTGCTAAAGATTAATATACCAATAAAGGGGACATGCGAAATATCGCCTTTCCATATGATGCATTGTAAATACACTTTTGTTTCTATCATTTTCTATTAAGACGGTGCATCAGATTTGCTCCGTCTTCTTTCGAAAATAAAAAGTGTTCCGCCTTGTTAAGGAATTTTGTCGTTTACTACTGAGGCAGAATATTATACGTGTTTCGCCTTACTAAGATAGTTCAGTCAAATGCTTCGCCGTATCTTATAGTTTTGTCATTTTCTATTGAGGCAAAGTGTTCTTTTTGTTGTTCTTCCTTGTTTAGGAGTTTTGTCATTTATGTTAAGGTAGATGTTTCAGCTAAGACCCTTCTCATCCCGGTAAGATGAATGTTTTGCCTTCCAGGAAGTTAAGGTGAATGTTCCGTCTTATCTAGCTATTTTGTCTTTTTCTTTTGAGGCAGAATCTCTTCGCCTTATTAGGGTGCTTGCTAAGGTCAATGCTCCACCTTATCTTTAGTTTTATCTTTTTCTGTTGAGGCCAAAACTTCAACTAAGACAAATACTTTGCCTTACCATCCTGCTCAGGCAAATGCTCCGTCTTATCAGAGTTTTTGTTGTTTTGTGTTAAGGTGGATGCTGAGGTAAATACTTCACTAAGTCAAATGATTCGCCTTCCAAAGTTATTTTGTCTTTTTCTATTGAGGCAAAATCGTTTCGCCTCCTCATCAGAACTTTTTGTCATTTTGTGGTAAAGCGAATGCCTCACTAAGGCGTATGCTTCGCCTTCTTATGTTATTTTTACCTTCTTTTAATATTAAGGTGAATGTTTTATCTTTTTATGTACTAAGTCAAATGTATCACCTTCTTAGGGAATTGTATAAATGATTAAGCTTTCCATCCGTGTTCCCTGTCACCTTCCTATTGCTCCTTATAAACTAAGGCGAATGGGTCGTGTAAAGATAGAAAAGTGTTACCTCGAGCTTCATACTACACCTTTAAGATTTTTTGTGGGGAAGAGTGTGATGTCCCGGACCCTTCGGATCATTCTTCTCGGGTCCCAGACTTACTTTCTCGAAGAATTTGTACCCGTTCTGTCCGGAATTATCTTCTGGACATCTTTCGTGTTCGGATCCGTGCGATTCAGGTCAGTTTCGAAGGTCGAAACGCGTTCCGCGACTTTTTCCGCGTGTTTTTCGATTCCCGTGTGTGTGTTTCGGAAATACTTACGGAATCCTGTAGTGGGTGAACCGGGTCGTTCACCTACTCGCGGGTGGTACAGTTGTGATCAACGTGTCGCGAGGATCAAGAAAATATATTTTTCTATTTTTAAGATTTTTTTGATTATCCAGATTTTCTATAAATACCAACCTCTTTTTCTCTTTTTCCTTCTCGCTTTTGTCTGCTGGGCTGTGAAGGATGCTGCGTAGATTGATAAGGAACTTAATTACTTCACTGACTGATGTAAGTGGTTATCATTCTTCTTGTGTGCCTTCTGGTGCTTGGTGCTTGCAGGTCAACGCAACATAACAAATCATACAACATTAACGAGGCGAAAAGCCAATAAATATGGGACTCGAAAGATTCAACAAAACGGTAGACATTCTGGTTAAGGCTTACTTGAATGATACGCTGGTGCACGGTAACTGTACAGCGTGCGCGGTAGGCAACATTATTACCGCAAACATGGGATACTCGTATGTCCCTTGTATTGATGAGGCTTATCGCAAGATAGCTTGGCGCCACGAAGGCGGAAGATATTCGCATCCAAATCCATCTTGGTTCTCTGAAATGATGGATGGAGACCAACCTAGTTCATCAGTTGTTAAACACGAAATTGAATCAACTGGATACAGTTTTGAAGAACTACGGAAAGTTGAGAATGCTTTTGAAAGAGCAGATGTAATTAAAGATGACGACGATGAAAAATGGATGTTTAATGGCCTCACGGCAGTTGTCGACATCCTCGCCGAAATAGACAACATCTCACTAGACTCAAGAGAGAGCGCTAAGGCTTTGTTTGTAAAGGCATGAACGAACTACAAACAACCGACAGCCTACCGGCACATCCGTTCGCAACAGCGGCGGCGTTTGAACACATCCAACGCGTCGCGAAAGTGTTTGCCGAAAGTGACATCGTGCCGGACACCTACAAGGGAAAGATTGGCAACGTAATCATCGCGCTGGAGATGTCGAACCGGCTCAACGTGAGCCCTATTGTCGTGATGCAATCGCTGCACGTCATCAAGGGAAAGCCGTCGTGGTCGTCTACTTACGTGATTGCCGCAATCAACTCGTGCGGCAAGTTCGACAAGCTGGACTTCTCATTGTCTGGAGAGGGTATGAATCGTAAGTGCATCGCCTACGCAAAAGAAATCGGTGGAGATAGAAAGACGGTTGAGGGGCCCGAGGTAACGATGAAGATGGCCAAAGACGAAGGGTGGATTGACAAGCCAGGATCGAAATGGAAGACCATGTCGGACCTGATGCTATCATACCGTGCAGCAGCATTCTTTGGTCGTCTTCACGTACCTGAAGTTCTCGCTGGACTCCAGACAAGGGAGGAAGTAATTGATGTCACTGGCGTCACAGTAGAGCCACAGGAGAAGCGCAACGAGGAAGAGAACAGATTGCTATTGATGATTCAGGACTGTAAGACGCTGGAAGATTTGCAGCAATTGCAGCCGTACATCAAAGGCGAGAACCTGGAGCAGGCATTTTCGGACAAGTTAACCGCGCTGTCATGATAGATTTCAGCAACCTAAAGTTCCACGCCTCATCGCTTGGAAACATCATGACCGGATCTCGCACGAAAGGTGATTTCCTAGGAGAAACCTGTAAGGCCGAATTGCTTTCTATCTGGATCTGGGAGAAGTACCGGCGGGACAAGGATTTCGTGAACAAGTTCACAGAGAAGGGCAACCTGGTCGAACTTTATTTCATAAGAATAATAATCTAAAAGTACATAAGATCATTACTTTTGACATACTTCCATCATATAACTCAAGAAAATAGAAAATTACAATATGACTCGACTACACACTAGATAACTAGGGCTTCTCTCATTCCAATGGACTATTAATCTCTCTCGGACCCACTACTTGCATAATTCGTATCCGATTCACTAGTATTTCTTGAAAAGATGGGAAAGTAGGTATGAGCACACTTGCCTAGTAGGTATCTTCGCATCAACATGAAGGCAACATTTAAGTAATTAACATTTTAGCACTAGAAAATAAGATAGAGGAAATATGGTAAAATACGCGATATAAACCAAAGTAACACAAGTAACAAGACAAGATCAAGGTAAGAGATATACGAGTAGGATGGAGCAAGTGTATAACAAGAATGTAAGTATGACCTTTCATGAACAAGAATGTAACGAGAATGCACTTTTCATAACCATAAGGCTATGCACTAGAAAGTCACTTAAGATGCAAGAATATAATTTCACTAGATTGTCTCGTGATTTTCACTCATTTAAAAAAGAAATTACTCCCAACGCAATGCAACGCCAGTATCATCGTACCCCATGGTTTATAGTGTATTTTCGACAATCAGTCGAGAGGGCTAGCATGGTGCCCTTGGACACAATCAGTGTCCGATCTACATCTTTACGTTATAAATCTAGCTACTTCCACAAATATAACAATAATGTCAGTTGAGAATGTGACAATTTAGATAGTAAGCTCATGACAACAATATTAAGGTAAGAATGCATCAATTCGATCATGGGAATTTGAGAAAGATTTAGAAGGGACATTATGCTACGGTGGCATTCCGACAGCATAACGGTACATTAATATAGTTCCATAACTTATCAATGACTTATTAAACAGGGTTTTAGGTTCCAGATAACCAAGAGACTATCTAAGAACACATTTATAACAACCATTGGGTCAAATCTCGGGTTAGGAACTTGACAGAAAATGGCGGTCATGTATAGAACCATTTCATAATTTAGCGATCTAGACAGGGCCGTTTCTGGAATAATAGCGGTTAAATACAGGCTGCAAATAGATAGTAGCAGCCCCTGGGTGGCCGCAATTAACCAGAACACAGAAATGAAAACGTAGATCATGTGAGTGCATTCTAGATAATTTGGGCTTTAAGGGTATAACCAGCTCGGCGTCCTAGTGAGAATCCCAGACTCACAGAGACTTACAGAGACCTTAAAACAAGTCCACCTAATCCGACAGAAGGATTATCCGACGAAGAGGCTCACAAGTCCAAGAGCTGTGCCTAAATGTGCAAATGTGTATCTAATGGCCACACACCGGAGTATACGTTATGTACTTATGAAAGACACTAGATGAGAGTGAAACGGCAAAACTCATGGTTAACACAACGATATTAATATCACATGACATATGTCCACAATAACAAAACATTTAGTTACAAAAGTATAACATTTTGGGCAAGAAATTACATAATGGTGAAACATAAAGTTTTAAAAATTAAACAGGGTGTTCCACGGTTGTGCCCGCCGCAATGTCACCCTGCCAGAACGCAACGGCTGTCGGCGTGGCATTCACCCAGCGAAGCGTCACCTCGCAAGCATTCGCTATGTCGATGTTTGCCAGCACGATTGCCTCGACCACGCGAATGTATTTGCTCGACGCGGTGTGGATGGTCGTTGCATCGGCGGTGGTGAGCGCCGTTGTCTCGGGCGGTTCGAGCGCCCCGGTACGCTGCAGGGTGATGCTCATACCTTGCCGGTCCTTCTGGCGTTTTCCATTTCAACGCCGATCACCTGCTTCCATGAAGCGCCTGCCGGTATCTCCATTCGGATGGCATGAAGCCGCGCGTCGGATCGCATGTGGCAAAGACCGGAACGGGCATTGGGCGATTTCGCATCACCCACCGTCCTTGCCGCGCCATGAATGTTCGAAGTGATGGCCCTGAGTGTGTATTCAGTCGCATCCCCGTAAACCCTGACAGGATCGACCAGCGTCCGATAGCCTGGGTTCAATTCGAGGTCAGCCGTGTCGAGCGTGACGGCGCGCGCCTCGCCCGTGAAGAATCCAAGCCGGTTCGACGTATCGAATGCCGAGAAGTACGGAAGCCCGCCCGAGAAGGTGCCGGAATCGAACGGTTCGGATACTGCGTCAATCGAGGTGAAAAGATCGGCCAGACCATCGATCGATATACCCGGCGTCACCATGACGCACATTTCGGACACCATCGCATCCGACGAGCACCAGCGGTCCAGTTGCCAGTTATAGCCGATGAGGAACTTCGCCCCCGACGTTTCTTCGGCCTGCACCCAAACGATTTTCCGAAATGGATCGGCAACGGCGCGGATCGATGCGACTTTCTTTGGATTGATGCGAGCGGCGAAGGTCCGGTCCATCCGTTCCGCACCGATTGGCCTGCCTTCCGCGCCCAGCATGAAGCCGTCAGGGGAATAGTAGAAGAACTGCCCCGGTCCATATTGACAGATCGAGTGAGGCGATGAGGTGCCCCTGTTCGGATTGATGATTTGGGTCTGGAACGAGAAGTCCCCGACCTGCGCAATGACCATCTGTCGGATCATCTCGCGCTGAAAAACGATAGCTCCCTTTTCCGAGCCAATACCGCCTTGAACCTCGCCGCCATCGGGGAAGTCCTGGTAGTCGCAGCCCCTTTGGCCGACCGTCCAATATCCGATATCGCCAATGCCCGAAGTCATCACCCTGCGAGGGAAACCCGCATGGCAGCCAAGCACCAGAAATTCGCCCGAGTTCCAGTTGTATTTCACCTTGGGCGGGGAACCGGGGACGACTGCGAAATTCGTGCCGGAATCGATGTCGATATATTGCGGATCGTCCGTGATGTTGGTGGCGACAAGATTGGTGCCGTTGATGTTTAGGCACCACCTGTCACCGACCGGAACACCGTAAGCGCCGCCGGCAAGACGCGTAACGTCCGTCCACGAATAGTCGGACAGATTGAGCGTATAGTAGGCCGGTATCTTCAGTACATCTCCGGGATCCGCGTAGTATCCGTCATTGTAATTGAACGACAGCGTCGGAGGAGCTGTAAAGTGAAGATGGTGGAGGATTCCTCACCTCGACTAGCACTAAGCTCAAACTTCCAAGGGCAGCCTCTGTGGATCTAGCCCCTTCACCTACAAGTGGGCCTGACGGCCCAAGGCCACTCCATGCCAACTGGGGTGGATTGAAGGTTGTATAGTCACTTTCATAGGCCGAAGACACCCTAGCATCCTCGGTCTCTGTCTCAGTAGGTGGGAACTCCTTGTCACTTGAGTCACCACCGTAATCGACCTGCTCGGAAGAGGAAGAGCCCCCTGCCCGTTCTTGGCACTCCACCATCAGAGCAGATGCCTCGCTGATAGGAACGTCTCCCTCGGCAAGGACTTCCTTGGTCGATTCTATAGTGGTAGCATCGGCTGAATGAACCTCGGGGGTAGGCACACCCCCTGAAACGGCTTGCCCCCCAGCAGCAGCTTCCTCCACAGCCCCGGCTTCAGGGAGTAATGTCGGTTGTATTTCAGCTGAAATTTAAAAATAAGAAATAGTCAAGCCGACTGAAGACATGCTGGGTCATGGAAGCCCTATGAACAAACTGTAAATTACCCTCCATTTCATGGCTGGGCATTGGGGAAGGCAAATCTCCCTCCGCAGGGGCTATGGGAGCTCCCCCTGTTCTTTCTCTAGTCACAGCGCCTGCTATTACCTCTAGTCCGACGACTGTAGCAACGGTGCTAGCAATTGTAAAGAAGAATTAGCCAAAGCGGTCAGAATAAGCAAATAAACCATAGAAGAATGAAGAATTTACCTTTAGCTTCAGGCCCCTGTGCACGAGAAGCCTCAAATTCTTTGAAAGATATAACTGGAGGAGGGACAATTGCTGGTTCTTATTCTGCAGCCTTCCTTCGGCATGCCCGTGTCACCCAAGTCACTGCCTTTTTAGCCTTGCTAACGGCCTCTTTCACTTGGGACCTGGTCCGCTTCCACGAGTCACCAGGAGGCAATGGTGTCGTGGTCGGGGCCGGCTCGGGGATCCCAAAGTATGTTGGCTTCTGGGCCTTAACTATCAGTACCCTAAAATGTCGAGTCTCCTCTGAAGAGAGTCGGGCTGCACAAGCACGAGGGTGAGAATGACACATGCTGAAATGTGAAAGAAATAGCTCAAAGCTGAATTGAAGAAATGAAATATACTTGCCGGCCCTGTGTACAAGGGAGAAAGAGGCCAATAAAATAGCGAAGGCGTCTTATCTCTAGAGGCCACCTCGCGAATAAGCCAACATACATCTCCAATCTTCTAGCTCTTTTTGACCAGCGATGCCAAGTCTTCATGGCCGCGAGAAGACAGACGATAATATAAGCTCAAGTGGTCCAGCCCCCATCCATCTGCATATTTGAAGGAGATTAGAAAGGGATGATCCTGGATGGCTTCACTCAGGCCGCCAACTGAGAGCCCATGGGAATGAAGCAGTGCAAATAGCCAGGGGGTGTTACTGTATAGTCCATCCCGCCTGTCCTCCCCTCTGAAGAAAGTCCTGTAAGGATGCAAGCTGTCAGTCTCTGGACGCCAGTCGGCCACCGACGGAATGGGCTCCTCCACTGGCAAAGGGATTTGCTGAAGGGCCACCTGTTCACCACTCATGCGACACAACCCCCGAAGTGTCTTCACATAGTCATCTTTTTCGATCTTCGGCAACTTCGGATCGGTCTTGGATGAGTGGCCCTTTGCAGTCTTCTGAGCTTCTAGATAAGCCATTACCTCCGTATTGGTCCAAGACTTTAACTTCTTCAAATAAGAAGGTTCAACGTCAAGGGCTGGCTCTGGCTGAGAGTCCAAGAATTGGCGTTCTTCAATGAACCAGCATTCTCAGCGGAAATTTCTATAAAACCCCGTCCACGCATTCCACCACTTGATGTACTTAGGAGTAACGCGAGGGAAACGAGCAAGGGCTAGCACCCTGAATGATACCTCCTCACGACGGTGAAAGAAATCCCACCACACGCGAGCCTCGTCATTGGCCACCTGGCTTGCTCGGTGCCTGTTTAGCAATGCAAATTGTGTGGAAGAAGGAGGGATGTGCTGATCGTAGCCGAAATTCTGACTAAATCTGAATGGATAATATGGCTCCAACCATAGGATGCCGCTCTTCCAGAAGACAAGGACGCTTGGTCTAATATCTAGCACCTAGTCAACCAGTTCTGACTCCAGGATCGGCCTTGTACACTTGGCACCAGAGTTGGATGAATATACTCTTCTGTCTCGAATAGATGGCATTGCCGCATCCTGTTCACAAGCAGACCGGAATGAGCCACTAGGCTCCAGAAATACAGAACGTCGGGCGAGTCCATCGGGACCTTGGTTAACTTTCCCCGAATGGCAAAGAGTTGCTCCGCCGTTGAAGATGATTCAGCACTTGCAAATTCAATCATCCTCAGGACAAGGTGATCTGATTGCAGGGCCTGAGGAGCAGCTTCTAGAAATAGGGTACAAACCCAAGCATTGAAGAAATGTAATGGACCAACCATCTGCAAATTCCTGGGGAGATGGGTCCTGTGCAAGTCTCCCAGCATTTTGTAAATCAGGCATAAAGCCATTGGGCAAAGGGACGGCTTCGTACCCTAAGCCATCAAACAAGCAAGGTAGATGGCCTCTGTCCTGATCACACTCTCGTCGCCTTGCGGGAGAGAAAAATGTGATGTGACACAACTTATGAATTGTAGCAACGAGACCGAGAGTCCTTGGACCAACCACGCAAACACAACGCACAAGAGCGGAGAATCTCGAAAGTTGTCGAACCATCGTTATACACACGATTCCCGGGGTGACTCGACAATGCCGAGTGGAGGTAGTTGAATAAGACCCTTGCTAGTAGAGGACTAGCAGGGCTAGGATTGCCCTCCCAAGGGTACGGTACCCACACTCAAGGGGCTGGCTGGGTGCCAATTGGGCACTAGGTCGCTCTCTCTCACAATTCCACGGTGACCACCCGAAAGCTAGGTGCTCCAGGGTCGGGCACTCTCTCACCACCAGTGGAGCAATTCTACGGATATTAAATAAACAAGAACTGAAATGAGAGCAAGGAGTTAGAGCTTACCCAGTCGATTTGAAGACACCAACCCCGTTCGGAGACGTGGGCGAGCGGGGAAGTGTGGGTTCCCCACACACTACGTCAGTGAAGCTTCTCCCTGTTTAAAGGTTACATGAACTACTCCCCATAGAGGAGGGATGGACTAGGGGTGGGAAAATAGTGAATACATTCAAACACTACCTCCACGCAGGGAGGGGCGCTAAGCCGGCAAAGCGGGGAAGGGGAAAATTAGCTAAACTAGTGTCGAATGGGTACTCCACCGGTTCTGCCCACTTCTGGAACAGTTGGATAGGTAGCCGCTGTATACGCTGCCACGCGCTCTATTGAAATTGGAAGTCACCGAAACTGGTGCCAAAACGTCGCCGATGGACCCAGGTAGGCTCTTGAATTTCTGTGGGAGGTCCCGACATCGTCAAAGGCCGGGGAAGGCTCTGGAGCTGGATCTCTGCATTGTGGCTCAGACTGGTCCCAGAGTACTACAGCAAGAAGATGAAGTCACCACGACCACTCCCAAAGTCCGAACAAGGCGGGACCAAAATGAGTGCGAACGTGGTCAAATCCTCTTCGAGCAGAAACCAGGAAGAACACTAGAGGAGGTCGGGGTAGAGAGATAGAGCTCATTGAGTGAAGGGGTGTCAGTTCAGGTCCTCACTAGACTGATCTGCACACCTGGGGGGAGAAAATTAGAACGGGATGATCCGGATTCCAATCGGGGCTGATGGGGACATCACCTCCCTTGCCCACACTCATGGCATGTCTCCTCACCTCGGACGCATATAGCATGGTCTAGTTATCTATTTTGAGTCATATGATGTATTCTCTTATTTTATGAGAGTCATATCATTGTATTTTCCCTTTTATTTGAGTCATGTACCTAGGTTAATGAGTCATTTACCTGACGTGGTGAAGTCGACCGTGGGCATCCAGATGAAACTGGTCGCCTCGCCGGAAACGGTCGAGTTCAAGGCCTATGACAACAATCTGTACGATCTGACAGCGGATGACCTCATCGCCATGGGGCTACAGGTCGCGGGTCGCGTGCAGGCCTGCTACCGCGCGGAATGGGCGCTCAAGGACATGAGCCCGATCCCAGCCGACTACACCGACGACGCCTATTGGCCGTGACGCTTCTGCGCAAGCGCTAAACCCCAAACATCGGAGACCATCGTGGATCCCATCGAAACATTCCGGGCTAAGGCGCCCGGCGTGATGAAATTGCTCATGTCCGATTTTGGACTGAACGACCAGAGCGCAGCGGCAATCGTGGGCAACCTGGGCCACGAGAGCAACGGCTTCGCCACGCTGCAGGAGATCAAGCCCGTCGTGAAGGGCTCTCGAGGCGGGTGGGGCTGGGCCCAATGGACGGGTCCGCGCCGTAAGGAATTCGAGGCCTACTGCAAGCGCAACAGCCTTGATCCGGCGTCCGACAAGGCCAACTACGGGTTCCTGTTCGTAGAGTTGACGAGCACGGAAGCCAAGGCGCTTCCGGCCGTCAAAGCCGCCATCGGGCTAGATGCCAAGGTTGAGGCGTTCGAGAAGGCTTTTCTCCGCGCCGGGGTGAAGCACTACCCCTCCCGCAAGGAATGGGCTCTCCGCGCGCTAACCGCTTTCACCGCGGCCACCACCGCCAGCAAGCCCGCGCCCAAGCCTGTCGAACCATCGCCCCAGCCAACCACACCCACCGATTCCCGCAATGGGCTTGTCGGCCTGATCGTCATCGCCGCCGGCCTCATCGCTACCGGTGCTGGCATGATGGCTGCTGGGGCGTGGGACGCCATCGTCGCTATCTGGAACTGGATCTTCTGAGATGCTCCGCGCCAAAGTCTGGGACTTCCTCGTCCGCTTCCGCACCTGGCTGGTGAATACCGGCTTCATGCTGCTGCTGTTCGTGCCCGATGTGGTGAACCAGCCGCAGCTGTTGGCGGTCATTCCGCAGGGCTACCACAAGTATGTCGTGGCGGCGGCCTTTGTCATCAACATCTGGCTTCGCCCACGTCCGGCGGCCCGCGCCAAGGATCAGCAGTGATGGAGTGCCTGTTCAATCCTGGCGGCTGCATCGATCAGTCGGTGCAGTCCTTCATTGCGTGGTTCCCGTTCGGCCTTGAAGGGCTGAAGGCCGCCGTGTGGATGCTCGTCGGGGCCGCTCTCGGCAAGTGGGGCGTTGGTGCTGTGTTCGCCCTTGTCCTTGCCCTGAAGGTATCCGGCAAGTCGCCCGATGCCCATGAGCACGTGGTGGGGAAGGATGCAGAACCGCCTCCGGCAAAACCGAAGAAGCGGCCGACGGTTTTCGACCGCTGACTTTCTCTGTTTGCGCGCTTCCTAGCGCACCGAAATCCGCATGTCGCGGATAAGCGGCTGATGCCGCACAACTCCCCCTGAACTGTCAATCGAAAGGAACGTGCTGATGCGCACGATCAACGACCACAAGGTAAATCCCGTTCAGAACTCAGATAAGATTCATTGAGAAGCCTGGGAAATTTAGACGATTAACTACTAGGCAACAGCAAAATTCAGGCTATTAGGCATCAAAAAACTAGGCTCAGCTTATGAAGCAAATCAAGTACCAAGATCTATAATGTCAACTATCACATGCATTTTCGTTTGGAAGTCAATGGTACCATGGTTCATCAGCAAAAATAAAAAGGAATATATGCATATGTATCATATCAGTAAGCTCTCCCCCCACCCCCCCAAAAATTAAAACTCTATTTACAGACACCTCTAATTCTAATACATGCAACTCAGGAGCAAATACAACATGAAAATTGGAGGAAAAATAACAGTTCAACTGTGATAGGATTAGTTAGCTACTGCAGCATCATTAAATCAAGCACAATGCCTTTCCAAAAATATTTATAGGAGCAGCGAGCAAATAAAGTTGCCTTTAAACATCCTTATGGCTAGCTTAACCAAGCAGCATTCATTCCATGGCTCCACACACCATTACATGTCCTTTGGCTAATTTGACTAAAGGGCATTCATTATATTTTATGGTTCAATCTTTAGCATATCCTTCCCAACTTTGTATGTGCATGCTATGAAACATTCTTGTCTAAGACTATCATTGGGAAAGGCACAAGGGGCCTCCTTATGTCCATCCTTCGGAGATCACCAACTTATGGACAGTGCATTTTGCAGTGTGTTCAAAAAGTAGGTATCATAAGGTCATGTGGTATAGTGAACCAAGTCAGGAGTATATGGAAAGTCTGCAAATTCAAGAGTGAACTCCTTCCCCAAACCTGAGTCAGTTTAAAAGAGAATTATAACACAAAAGTACATTGATCCCTAGAAGTTAAATTGCATTCCTTTGGTTTGTGTGTAAGTATCATCATATATAGGAACAGAAGAAGCCAATGGCACAGGGTGAGAGCAAAACAAGGACAGAAGGGGGGGAAATGAGAAATGGTAGATAGGAAAAAATATAACAATACATGACAATAATAGAACTAAATGGAAGGAAGGATTTTCATTTCCTACTCTCATTTGACAGGGAAAGGGGTTGCAGAAACAGCATACCAGAACATGGAGGGACAGGCATGGGGTTGAGGAAAGAGGAAAGAAAGGGAGAAAAAATATAAGCTGTTGCAGCACATAGTACAATGAAGATGTTGTTGGCAGTAAATATAATAGCATATAAAAAAGCACAATGTATTAGGATGAGTAGCATGCTAGAAAAATCACTTACCATAGAATATCACTTACTTACTGACAACAAAGTTGACTTTCACATAAGTTCTCATCATTAAATGGCTTTTCATAACAAAAGCCACATGAGGGAGGAGAGAGGGGTGCACATGGGGATGGAAAAGAGAGTAAATGAAGGGGGGGAAGGTAGGCTATAGCAGCAGATGTTAGAATAGAAAGGTTGGCATGGAATATAAATAAAATGCAGAAAAGCGATAAGGAATAGTACAACAGGAAAATCACATGCCACAGCACACCACTTTGAAATTCAATTGAAGTCAACTTTCATAAAATGCCTACGGCGTGGAATTTCGACACACGTCGACGTCGACCCAGATCGGCCAGTGATCCGAGCCATCGACGTACTCGATGCCCTTGGCGACGATCGGCAGCGCGCGCGCGTAGAGGTTGTCGATCCGCATGTCGATGACCGGCACGCGCATCGTCGCCGTGTCGGGCGAGATCGCGCCGACGAACTGCTTGCCGGTCAGGTAGTCGTCGATGACGCGCGCCTGATCCTGGCCGACGACGGCCTCGGTCTCGGTCAGCGGCAGCAGCGAGTCGGCCCACGCGTACGGGTTGCTGTTGAAGTCGCCGCCGAGCACGACGCGCTCGTCGATGTCGTTGGCCGCGGGGTGCAGCTGGCGGATGCGATCGACCGGCCCGAGCCGCACGTCGAGGTGGAGGTTGACGACTTGCACCTGTGCCCCGCCGAGGTCGATCGTCACCGCGAGCGCGTTGCGTTCGCGCGGGCGCAGCGGCTGGTCGAAGTACGGCAGCTCGCGGATCGCGGCCGCGGTGATCGGCCGGCGCGTCAGCGTCGCGATGCCGTGCGTGCCGTCGCCCTCGATGCGCGCGGGCGCGTAGACCCACGTCATGCCGAGCGCGCCGGCGAGCCGCGCGGCGCGCGTACCGGCCTCCGTCGGGTAGGCCTCGATCTCCTGCACGAACAGCACGTCGGCGCGCGCGATCTCCGTCGAGCCTGCGATCGCCGCCGCGAGCGCGTCGGGGTCGGCGCCGAAGTGCACGTTCCAGGTCGCGATGCGCAGCGTGCACGACGCCGGCGCGGCCGCGGTCACCGCGGGTCCGACCTCGGGCGCGAGCGCGCCGGTCATCGTCTCGACGGGGACCCACGGCGAGCCGTCGTCGAGCTGCTCGGTGCAGCCGGCGGCGAGCGCGAGCACGAGCGCCGCGCGCCTCACGGGCGGACTCCGATCGCGAACCCGAGCCACGGCGACACGCCGCCCTCGCCGGCGACGACCGAGCCGCTGGTGCGCACGACGAGGTGGCGCCACGCGCGCTCCCAGCCGAGCGACACGAACCCGCCGCCGCCGGTGTCGCTCATGCCGTCCCAGTCGTCGACGGGCGACGGGATGTGGCTGTGCACGAGCATCGGGCCGAGCTCGGTGAACAGCGCGTCGCGCCGGCCGCGCACCAGGGTCGCGTGCACGTACGGCGCGATCGTGAGCAGCTGCTGGTCGCGCACGACCGCGAACGAGCCCGCCGCGCCGATCGCGAGCCGCGGCGTGATCGCGAGCTCGTAGCCGACGCCGTACAGCCCGCCCTTGCCGAACAGCTCGCCGTAGAACAAGTGCCGGCTCGGCGGCTGCTCCGGCGAGGCGGTGGCGCTCACGCCGTCGGCGCGGGCCGACGCCGCGCACGCGACGATGCTCAGCACCACCCAGGAGCGCATCGAGCTACAGACGCTCGCGCGCGGCGCACGGTTGCTCGGCGTGCGCGAGGTTGCCGCGACGTGCCGTCCGAGAATCTCCGACGGCGCTCTCGCGTGGCTCTCACGCTGCCACCCGGCCGGCGCGCACATAGATCCACCCTAAAGACAACGTGGTGGCATTGGAAGCCACGGTACGCGGTTGGCATGAAGTATTCGGGGCTTCCCACAGGTCCCCATCTCGTTCAACTGTTTGCCGAGGCCATGCCAAGCTGGCCAAGCGCGTGAAGAGCAACGTTCCGAGGCTGGCTGAAGCCATCGACATCTATGCGAAGGCTGAGCGCAAGGACCTCAAATCCGACATCTGGAAGCAGCGCGATACCACCCAGTTTTGAGCGGCACCGTGGTTTGGGGTCCAATCCCTTGCCCGTCGCCTATGCGAAGCAGTTAAAGTGACCTCGGACTCTAAACCGTCCCGCGAATCAATGCGGGAAGACGTCGTCCGTTCGGGAGATTTTATGAAAGCAGGGATTTTTTTCATTGCTGCAACGATGGCTGCTGGCGCAGCGCTGGCGCAGCAGAAGCCACCGGCACGCGACGCTTTGGAGGTGCAGCAGGGTACCGGTACGCAGTCGCCGTACAGCTTCAAGAAGGCTTATCTCGGAATGAGCCTTGAGGAGTTCAAACGTGTAACAAGTGGCGATGTGGTGAAGCGAGGAACTGGCCACAACATGCTGGGCATGCCTACTACGAAGAAATTCCCAACACCATTTTGTACCGATACGATCAGGGGATTTGACGGGGATCCCATGCTCGAGTTGAAGCCGGGCGAAATCGTCTGCAATCCCTCGCCACAGGACGCGAACCAGGATCTTCTTGCCGTGACCGGCCTGAGACTTCGCCGGATAACCTATAGCTTCTTTCACGCAAAGCTCTACAAGATATCTCTGACGATCGCGCCGCCTATGTTCGGCAGGATAGTGGAGGCCTTCAGCAGGAAATATGGCGCGCCGCGTCGACTGGGTTCCGATGCGTACCAGAATGATTTCGGAGCGACCTGGCGCGGCGAGAATGTTCGTTGGGAGAAAGGTGCCCAGTCGATCACCCTGAACCAGGGCAGCGGAGAGATCGCCAGTGACAGCCAAGGGGTTTTCATGGACTCGTCGCTTGGACCTTCGGCCGTCCCTCAAAAGCCACTCGATTTCTAGGCGCGATGATCAAAACAGACAGAGGCTAAGTACTCGAACTGACTATCTTCGTCCCCGCCACTTGGTTCGCCGTGCGCCAGTGGATGCCATCGGCAAGCTGGATGTTGCGGTACTGTGGGGCCACGAAGTGCGTAGGGGAGCTCCATTCCTTGCATGTGTCAATCCGCGAAACGCAATGAAGCCCGCCGCCCCATGCCACGGGCAGCAGACCATCCGAGTCAATCGGTATTCACTGCTGCTTTCTGCAGCAACCGCACGCCGGGGCCCCTTGGTGCAAATCCACGATATGGCGCGAGGCCTCGTGGCACATTCCCTGTGCAGCGATTGTGCCGCGCCGGGGACGCGCGTGAACCTGTCAATTCTTGCGGCTAGTCAGGACAGGCGTGATGTGGTCTTATAACAGCCGTTTTCGTTGGGATGCGAAATCGGATTCGGGCTTGCGTCGCGGCTGATTCCACCAAGGGCCGCCTGGCGAGATCCGCGCAACATTCGGCCCACTCAGCATCGAACGCGCTCTGAGCGACGCTTTCCCGGGGATGTCCGTGGCAATGACGCGCAAGCGCGGCGAAGCAACGGCATTGGTCCGCGAAGCCTTGCTGGAAGGCCATTCAGAGATCATCGCAGTCGGCGGCGACGGCACCATCAACGAGGCCCTGAACGGTTTCTTCGATCGCGGCGCGGCGGTTTCGCCCGATGCGGTGTTCAGCTTCGTTCATAATGGCCATGACAGCGCCCTATGCCGTCAGTTGGGCGTCCTGCCCGGCTGGCGCGCCGGGGTGGCGCATCTGGCCCATGCCCGCATTCACAAGCGCGATCTGGGCCGGGTCGCCTGTCTCAGCGCCGATGGCCAGCCGGTGACGCGTTATTTTCTGGGCGGCGCCAGCTTTGGCCTTTCCGCCAGCACGGCGCGCGCCTTCGGCCGCGCCCGCATTGCGCGCCTGTTCGGTCATGGTTTCGCCACCGCCCTGCATCGGCTGACGACGCGTGGCCGCTGGCGCGCGACACGGGTGCGTTTGATGAGCGAAGGCCAGGACGAAATCGCCGGCATCGCCAGCGTGTCGGTCACCCCCAACCGCGGTCTGTTCGACATGCAGGTCCTGGACGGGCTGAACCGGCTCGATCAGGCCCGCAATTTCCGCATCGCGCGGCTGACTGCCGCCCCCACCCTGGACACGGCTGCGCCAGTGCATGTGGAATGCGACGGGGAAGCGACGGGAGTTCTGCCGGCCACCTTTGAAATTGTTCCCGCCGCCATTAACCTTAGAATCTGATAGCAGCCCGCGCCGCATCTTCCGGCGCGCTAAACTCGACGCATGACTCCGTGGATTTTCGGGCAGGACGACGCCGTCAGCGGCGAACCGGCATGGCGCTGGCTCGCCGATTGGGTCGCCATGCCCGCGCTTCTGGCGACGCCGCCGCGTCCGCTTGGTGAAATGGACGAGCCCGCCTCGCGGGTCAGCGGGCCTTTGCGGGAAAGATTTATCGACCTGTTGGGTGCCCGACGGGTGAAGCAGGATCTGGACGAGCGCGCGCGCCATGGCGGCGCCAGCACGGCCGATCGCCTGCGCCTGCGCACCGGCGATCTCTCCCGTCTGCCGGACGTGGTGCTCTATCCCCGCAATCCCGATGATGTGCTGGCGCTGCTCAAACTCTGCGCCGCCGCCGATGTGGCGGTGACGCCGTTCGGCAGCGGCAGCGGGTTGGGCGCACTGCCGGGGCGTGGGCCCCACCAGGCGCTGGTCAGTTTCGATCTTTCCGCCCTGTCGCATCTGTTGTCGGTGGACAGCATGGCCGGCCTGGCGCGCGCCGAAGCTGGACTGACGGCGGAAGAACTGGCGCGCCAGCTCGCCGCCCACGGCATGATGCTGAAGGGCACGATGCAGGGCACGGTGGGCGGCCATATCGCCCGCAACCGCCAGATCCCCTGGCTGCAGGCCGTAAAGTTCACGACGACGGAAGGCGTGGTGGCGGCCGGCCTTCCTTTCGCGCCAGGTTCGGATGGCGCGCTTGGCATCATCACCAGCGCCAGCCTGCGCATTCCAGGCCACCCACGGCGACTGCGACGTCCGGCAGCCCAGCTGGCTCAACATGACCGGTGCGACAAAGGCCAGCGCTCTACCGTCACCCACCAATGTTCCCACGCTAACGCGACGGGTGGCCTGCGCAAGCGAGCGTACCGGTAGGCCCAACCCGTGCTGCTAGCCAACACCCGCTGGGACGCCTGGAACTGCAGGCCACGCCGCAGCAGCGCGACTGGCGCATCGAGCGCCTGGCGCTGATCATGCCGGGCCGGCTCGAACCCGTCGCTCCGACGCACTGGTCGTTCGGCCAGCTTGCGGGTCAACTCCTTGCGCGAATGTTCGCGCCGCACCAGCAGGGCCAATGCACGCTGGTCAACCTGTCGGTGTTCGGAAAGCTGGTGACTATCAAAGTGGCGTCTTGCTTGCTGCATGAAAATATGGCAGAAAGCGTGTTGCCTCAGGCGAACGCGGCTTGAGGACGAGGTTGTTGGCAAAGGCCCCCTCGTTGGCAAACGGCGAGCGAAACCGCTTCCGCCGTCGTGCAGCGCAATACTAAATTCCAGAGATAGGCAGCGTGTTCCCTCATGCCACGCCTGCCCGCCGACCAGTGCGTCTCTCCATCTCCCGGGCGCGAGTGTCGGCGGCAAAGTTTCGCGATGGCAAGCGGTCTGGCGGCCGAAGACATGGAGCGCTAGGAGGAGATGGCCATGATGTTCACCGCTACCATCGTTTTGTTTGCTGCCGTCGCCGGCACCGTTGTGGCATGGCGGCTCGAGGATTCGATTCCAAGCGAGTGGGATGCGATCGGCGAAGCATTTGAGCGTCTCGATGCCCTATCGCTTGATTAACATCAGCCGCGACGAGGCGGGGGAACTGGTCGCCAATGATCGGGCAGAGCCGAGGGAATGGCGGTGA
Organism: Amorphophallus titanum; assembly: GCA_024336825.1. NCBI lineage: Eukaryota > Viridiplantae > Streptophyta > Magnoliopsida > Alismatales > Araceae > Amorphophallus > Amorphophallus titanum. The sequence continues at coordinate 6,502,824 of JANBPO010003772.1, forward strand.
TGGCTACAAAGCTAGAGCGCGAGGCGATGCGGGCGCTAATCTCAGAGATGGAACCGCAGGCCGTGCTGCAGCTTTCAGAGGCGGCCAAACAACTAACGGCGCTGCATCCCATGATGAGCTATGCAGCCGAAGTCATGAGGCCGCTTTTCCGCCCCCGCTAATGCCCACTCCCTCAAGCCAAGGAAAACGCATCCGCGGCAGGCGAGGCGTAGAGCTACGCAAGCGCAGGCTCGCTCGTTCGAACTACCTCTGCGAGCATTGCAAGGCACAGGGCATCATCCGGGTCGCAACCGTGGTGAACCACATCAAGCCCCTCGCCCATGGTGGCCAGGACGTGGACGACAACACCGAGAACCTGTGTGCCGAGCACGATGCCAGGGTCACAGCGGATCAGTTTGGGCACAGGCAGCGGGTGACGATCGGAGAAGATGGATGGCCGGTCGAGTGAAACTGGTCGGTAGGGATTCGAACCCACGGCACCCTCGGTATCGGCTCTCGTGCGCCACCTCAGGCAACTAGCACGTCGCGGCCCTTACTCTTTCGGGCTTCAGCCTTAGACCTGGCTCAGCAACGACGCAGCTTCACTCTTCGCCTCGATAGCACGCCGGGGGGTGATTGAAAGTCTGGAACGGCAACCCCGGAAACAGCACAAGAACTTAATACCCAAGGAGCCATGGTAATCAACAGTAATGGCTCGTTAAAACTCGTGCAGGCTTCGGACGAAGCGTTAAATTTCTATGCCAATAACAAAGAGGTGACTTTCGATGAGTTCCTTGATTCTACATTGGCCAAGTACAAACTTATTGCTGTTAACAAACCTGCCGGCCAGCAGCAGTCCGGGGCACAATCTCAACAGACCCAGACAACTACCCAAACTGCACCGGCTGGCAACAATCCATTACTTGCACAATTAGGGGCTTCCCTAGCCGATGTAGTGAAGGTTAGTTAAGGGTTTATACTCTTAACATATTGAACAATGGCAAACGGATTCTGCCCGTATATCCTCGGGCAATTACGCGATATTGCGCAGTGCAACACTCCTTCAGTCAAAGTAACTCCCGCGGGCTTCCTTCAGATGCTGCTTGAAAACAAGCCATCTATGCAGCTGCTGCAGCTGGATGCGGGTAACGGCCACATTCGCGACGTGCGTTACAAATACAAAAAGCGCATCGTTCCTTCTCAGACCTCTACGGATGATGATTGTAATATCAATTACATCCCGGCGTGGCTAGAAGCTGCTCTTGCAACCACCAACTTCCGTAAGGTCGCTTTCTTCATCGATGATGAAACCATGGCCAAATATTGCGCTGATGCTTCCCGCACAGTAGCAGTAGGGCAGCCCAGTACTCAGCTAATGAATGAGTTTATGACCGACATCATGAATACTGTTAACGGTCTGGTGGGTGCTATTAATCAGGATCTATTGACGCTGCAGGCTATCAAATTTGGTATCAATGTGGTTACCGGTACCAATACTGCACAGTCAGTAAACATCCCGAAGGATGCCACCCAGTACGACCTGAACACTGGTATTACTAAAATACTGGCTGATGCTTCTGAAAACGAGTTCTGCGGCCAGATAGATATCGTGGGCAGTGGTATCATGAACAACTTTAGCATTCAGCAGGCAGTTTCTTGTTGTAATGCTGCGGGTATAGACATGTCTCGCTTTACTGGCTTCCGCTGGTATAATGACCTCTACGCAAAAGCTGCATGGGGTACCAATCAAGTAGGTGTATTTTCTCAGGGATCTGTGGGTATGATTGATATCGTTCGTTATCAGGGCTTCCGCGCTGGTGATAAAGGGGTGTCGCAGTTCTTCACATTGCCTTTACCGGTTCAGTGTCCGAATTGTAACGGAGGCTATGATGCCTTAGAGGTGGATGCACAGCTGAAATACTTCGATTGCCCGCAGGATATCGAAAGCGAATGCGATGGTACTGTGCCTATCAACCGTGGGTATGCTTTAATTCTGTCAAAGACTTCTTCTGCTACGTCGACGCATTGAGACTTTGCGTCGACTCAGTCCTTGAGCACTTAAGTTTTTCTTCTTTATCTCATTCACACACGCATCAATCTGCTTACATAAACTTTGGTTGACTAATTTTATCTGATGATCCCATAAGAAGATATAAAGTTAGATATTTAGGAACATTATTTTGATCTTTAAAATTAACTTTACCATGTGCTCATTTTCAACAAGATTTTAAGACCATATTTCAATGATTCGTAGTTAGGCATAATCAAAATTAGGGACACAACATTCCCCCTCTTTTTTATGATGGTAACTATGAGTCATTACCATTTGGACATTCATCATTCATATCATTCATCTCTCACATTAAACAGCACATCCCTGGTTTTGATGATGCCTAACTATAAATCATTGAAAGATGGTCTTAAAATGCTGTTAAAAATGAGCACCTGATAAAGTTAATTTAAAGATCAGAATAATGTTCCCAAATATCTAACTTTATATCTTCTTATGGGATCATCAGATAAAATCAGTCAACCAAAGTTTATGTGAGCAGATTGATGCGCTTGTGAATGAGATGAAGAAGAAAAACTTAAGTGCTCACAGACAGAGTCAACGCAAAGTCTCAGTGCATCGACGCAGTAGAAGAAGAAAACTCAAAATCCAGAGAACTCCTCTCCAAGCGACATAAAGGAAGAGTCGACGCAACAATCAAATTGAGTCGACTCAACAGCTGCTCTCCAAGCTAGATGAACGAAGAGTCGACACAACAACCACGTTGCGTCAACACAATAACTTTTCTCAACAATTCAACATCTAAGTCATACAGGGATTGGTCAACGCAATAATCTTGAGGCGTCAACACAACAAGACCTTTCCAGACAGCCTTCAAGTAAATACAAGTTGCATCGACGCAACAACATCATGGAGTCGATGCAACCATGTATTTTAGTAGGATTTCATCTAGACGCATGAACAAAGACTCGACACAGTCAAGGGCATTGCGCCGACGCACTCTATGCGACGAAAATCTGATTAAGCAGTGGGACCCACTTTTGGCACGTGATCTAAAGCTAAATCATTTGGATGATGGTGTACGATAAATATACCTTCTAGAAGGCACCTTTTGGATGGAACATGAATCTCTACTCCAATAACCTAGTTGCATAGGCTGCTGCCGAGATCCACTAGGCTCCCCAATCATAGGTCCATTTCCCTTATCCTCCCGATAGATAGGAGGTGTCGGTAACAAAGGACGAGCAAGCTGTGTGGGTGCCGGTGGACAGGCGGTGGGTGGGGCCGTGAGGTGTTGGGGACGAGGAAGGTCCCTCGGGGGTGGAGGGCGAGGCCTCGGAGCGAAAGGCTCGGGGCGAGCGGGCTCCTGAGGTCGAGTCACGGGGGCTCTCGGATAAGTGCTAGAAGAGCCACGAGGCTCTATACTCCGAAGAGGGAAAGAGCCCAACTTATGGGGTGACTCGAACTCGGCCTCGAATTGCTCCAGTTCGAGAGCAATCTGATATGCCTGCTCCAGAGTGGTCGCATTGCGGGCCAACACCCCAACAAGGTGTGTTCCATTCCATGCTTTTCATATTCATGTTAATATTATGGATTTGATACTACACACTTGATTTCTAATCAATATCTTTTCTTGTTGATGTTTTCTTTGTTCTTTGCAAGGGTAGTCTACATAAGAAGAACTCTCTTCATCGGCTGGCCGGTAGGAAGAGAAGGTGCACTCACAATCCCCTGCATTCTTTTTAAGATATTTATCCGTGATCCCTCCTTTGTTTATTATTATATCTTTTGAGGTAACCCCTCTGGCGATCACATCCTCCTATTAGCACCCTACACATGCTCCCTCTCCTTTACCCCCATTCGTATACTTGTGTTTTCTTTATTATTGTTTAGTATATTTTCCATAATCTACAGTTGATAGGTGGATTGTCTTAGTGGATGTTGGGATTTTCCCTCCTGTTGTGGCATGGCTGGTGCAGAGTTGTGCAGCGGAAGCGTGGTGGGTCAGTAACCCATGGGCTCCAGGATCGAATTGGCGGTGGAGTATGGCTTTTATTTCATGTTAAGCGTGTTTTGGAGGTTCCGGTGTCGATGGTAAGGCGTTGCTCTTAGGTGAAGAGCTGTGTTTGGACGTGTGAATGGCCTTGGTTGCTATGCGCGGGCGGTGGTATCGTGCTGAGTGGTGCTTGTAGCACAGAGAATCGGGAGGCTCAGCGGTGAGCGTAGTTGGTAGAGGTGGTATATTGCGCCTGTTTTCCCTTGAATTATGTCACGTGGCGTGGGGTAGAGCCACTTAGCGACTGGTATTGAGGCAGGTCGTGGCCTTTTAGGCCAGTTGTCTGGCGCTGGTGTTCGGTGCTCAGGAATGAGCGTGGGAGTTGACCAACCTTGGTTAGTGTGAATGTGCCAGAGGTGGATCCGAGGAGTGAGAGGTGTCGGTGTTGGCAGGAAGTCCCGTGCAAATGTCGTGTTGTGTAGTCAAGGAAGTTGCTGGGGTTGTTAAGCGCCTGGTTGAGATGCGATTTATCACGCCGGTTGTTCGGCGGGCAAGAGGTTCAAGATCGATCAAGAGTTGCGGCGGTCTCAGATGGAGTATTTGTCTGTGACAAGACTTGGGAGAGTTTGGAGCATGGTGCATCTAGTGGTGTTGCTGGCTGGAGTGTGGTGTTCCCTCGGCTCAGAGGGAGCTGCACGAGGGAGCACTGTGCGTGCATGGGCACTGTGAGTTAGTCGTTGGGCATGGTGGTTTCCAATTGGTAAAGCCCTGGCGGTGGTCCGTAAAGTGCCCCTTGGTGTTGTGGGTGTCCGGTGAGGCATTGGTTTTAGGATCGGCGTTGACCGGTGAGTATTGTGGCATTCGGCTCGAGAGCGTGTATCACTGGCTGTGTGGGGCCGACGGAGGGATTGTGGCCAATGGTGCTTGGCTGTGAGGTTGCCATATGATGATGAGGTGTGAGGTGCTCCTCATAGGGAGTGCTCGGTGTCCTGTAGCTGGAGTAGCTGTTGACCCGAGTGGTTGTTGTTGCGGTCTTTCTGTTGAGGATCATGTGGTTCTCCGCATGCGGAGTGTGTCAGGAGTGCTGTGCCTTGGAAGTTTCGAGAAGGCTGAGGTGATACTAGACTTGTTGGTCTCCTGTAACCTGATCGGTGTAGGGTCAGGCGTGCATTGGTGTGGTGGAGCGAGAGGGCTCCTATGGTTCTGCTGGTCCGGCGGTGTTCCCCAGTGTTGGGCATATGGTCTGTAGCGTGGTGCTGCTGTGACCATGAAGTCCTTTCCGTTGGGTGAGTCCTTTCCCCTCAGTCCTGTGCTTCGTCTTAAATTTTGAGGATCAAATTTCTGTAATGAGGGAGGGGTTGTAAGACCCTGAATTTTCAAATCTGATTTCGTGGGTCACGGATCGTGTCCGAGTGGGCTTCGGACCTTTTATAATGATTTTTTGGACCCCCTTTTTAGTGTGTTTCTAGATTATTTTGGGTCTGTGGCAATGTTTGGGTAGTCTTGACTTTTTCTTGGAATTTTTCAGAGTCAGATTCTATTTTTCTGGCTTTTTCTGATGTCCCGGTGGTTCTCTAAAGAGATAAAAAGAAGAAAATAGGATAAATATAATATAATAATATAACTAATATTATAACCCAAAACCCCCCTTCTCCCCTCCGTTCGCTCATTTCCCCCTCCCGTGCCTTTCTTCTTCCACATGCTTCTCTGTCTCCCGCACTCTCCCTTCTCCCTCCGACGGCCGATGGAGGCGGCGACTGGTGCGTGGCAGCGCGACGGTGGCAGCGTGCGGTTATGATGATCCTGGAGGCGTGGTGAGCTCAACCGGAGGCGGTGGCAGCTGCGTTTGTGAGGAGCCGACCATGTGGGGGAGCGTCCGATCAAGGTTTGGGTGAGCCTAAAGCGTCATTTAAGGTAGGGGGACGGATCTCTGCTATTCTCCCACATTTTCCCCATTGATGCCATGCCCGGCGAGCTTGAGATGGGGTGTTTCTATTGTTTTTAGGGTTTGAGCATGTTGGGGTTTGAGCGACCGTTTTTGGCCATTTGGGCCTGGATTTGTGGTTTGGCTATGGTATTTCGGTCGTAGGATTGTTCGGGGATGATCCCCGTGTGTTTTCCCCTTCATTCGGCACGAATGGGGCTTGGTTTGAGCTAGGGTCTCTGTTTTCCGTGAAAATTGTAGAAGAAGGCCATATATGTGGCCGTTGGGTCTAGGGCAGGGCGGCCATGGCTCTGGCCGCCCTAGTCTGTTGGGCGGCCAAGCCCCTAGCCGCCCTGGTGTGCAGACGGCCAATGGTTTGGCCGTTCTGCTCGTTCTCATCATTGGGGAGCCCATGGTATGGGCGGCCAAGGAAGTCGCCGCCCAGGCTCCTGGGCGCCTAGAGCAGTGGCCGCCCAGGCCACTATAGTGCCCAGGGTGGGCAGTCAGAGGTCTGGCCACCCAGCCCTCTGGGCGGCCAATGGAATGGCCACCGAGTCCCCATGGGCTCTCGGCGGCTAGAGGGATGGCTGCCAAGGCAAGGGGAGCCCCAGGGGTGGGCGGCCAGTGCTTTGGTTGCCCAACCTCTTGGGCACCCAATGGTCTGGCTACCCTGACCCCTTGGAGGCCAGGACGTTGGCCTTCTTGTCCCCTTCAGCCCAATTGGTTCATGCTTTGTCTTTTGGTGTTCCAAGGTATCCGTAGGAGGGGTGGCTATGCGGAATGCATGTCCGAGTGGTTCTATGTGTTCTGCTAGTTTTGGGTTGTAGTGTAGGCCACCCCTGTCTATAGTAGAGTGTGGACAATCTCCCTTGAGTTAGGCTGCTCATGTCGATTGTCCCCGCAGGAGTTCCAGGATCCTGAGAGGTGTCCCCGCGTGAGGGCTGTGATCGCGGCTAAGTGTCTTCATAGGAGTTGTGGACCGTGGTCCTTGGCTTTCTATCCTACGCTTTGATTAGCCGTCTGTGGACCGACAGTCTTGGTTTAGTTGTCCGTTTAGTGGACCTTGGTTCTCGTGCTAGTGATCCACCTCGTGGTGGCTTGGTGTGGGCCAGTGGTATTCCAGTGGTTGTCGTAGTCGCAGTGAGTTCTCGGTGACCCCACCCACTAGACATTGCTGACCAGGGCACGTATGCATGCCGACCCACCTGGGAGTGGTGGAGGCTTGTCCCGTGTAGTGGATTTTAGGTCGGTTACCCGAGGGCCCCTTGCCTTTGCAGCCAGAGTCCGACTGGGGGAAAAATTGGCTAGAGGACCGACTTAGAGTAGATGGTCTGTGTGTGCAAACATGGTCGTCGGTAGTGGACACATGTTGACGAGCATGACCCTGACTAGTCCTTGTCTTGTGGTTCTGTGCTAGTGTCTCAGTTTCTGTCGAAGGGCGTGTCAGGAGACACGTGAGGCTGCGGTATAAGTCGTTGGAGGATGCATCCGGTCTCGTGGTCAGTGGGTTAGTACTCCCATCACCTGAGGGGTTTTAGCGTGGCTTTCTTCCTGTAGGACATCATTCTTTTAAGCATTTCAATCAAACATTCAATGTTTTTGGTCATCGCGCTATGATCCCATAGCGCATTGTGAAGGCGCTATAGGTATCGGGCGCGACCATAAGCCCAAAAATTCAAATACTCCCGTTGCCCCTTTTGAAATTTTAAACCGAATAAACGCGCTCTATGAAGGTAGCGCGACAAGGACACGCTACCTGTTCATAGCGCGACCTTGGCCAGAAGTAATAAAACGGCCGCCCCCACCCTTATTTCATTCAAAACTCTTTTAACCTCTTCTTCTCACGACCCCACACCCCCACGCCGGCCCCACACCCACTCACCCCCGATTCCAAGCAAATGGAGGGAGAGGGACCGCGCCGATCGAAGAGATGCGCCGTCCGAGGGCGTAGGCAAGGACGGGGCGGTGAAGGCGAACCATCACGGGCTCGAATGGAAGAACGGCGAGATTCCGAGGCGACGGCCTCGGAACGGCTCGAAGAAGAGGAAGTAGGCATGGAAGTGGAGGGTGAGGATGCCCCAATGGCAGACCAACCCGCCGCGGAGGAGGAAGAACACGAGCCACGGATGCGCGGGCCACAACGGGTAAGTTGAAAAACCGCCCCAAATCCCTCCGTTTGAATCTATTTTTGTGTTTCTTTGTGAGTGCATGATGGGTGCGCGGAACCAAAGGACCAGGGGGCATGCCCCTTTTGACAAATGTAGGGCCTAGGCCCATGGGACGAGAGTTAGGAATCGGGGGGAAAGCATCCACCGCCGGAACATGAACGCGCTACAATCCAGTAGCGCGTTCTGGCCATGTTCGCGCTCTGACGATATAGCGCGACCAACACCCGAACTTTCATGCTTTTTAAAACCCATTTTCAGCCATATTTACTTTCAATCTTCGGTGAGGGGGAACAAGAGAGGCCCATTGAGGCTAAGTAGAGGATGAAAAACTCCTCTGGGGGGACCAACGGGAGTGAAAATTGAGCATTTTGGGAGGGGTTTCTAACGCGCTACAAGCAGGTAGCGCTATCTGGTCGCGCTATCTGCCTGCAGCGCGTTGGAAACCAGAACACCTTTCCTGCTTTTAAATTTTAATTATTGATTGAATTTAGAACTGATTTGTTCTGTTTAAATGTAATGCAGGGTGTTCAAGGAGCAGCTCGCACCCGCATTTCATGGACCCTGGTCAGAGCAGTTTATCAAGCCATGCCCAGGTTTCAACAAGCCCGCCTCCACCGAATGGGCTTCGGGCAGTTCTTGGACATCGAGGTTCTACGAGTGGATGTCGGCTTGATACGCGCACTGAAGGCGCGTTGGGATGCGGGCTGCCATGCCTTCCTATTCCCTTGGGGGCACATGATCCCGACCTTAGAGGATGTTACCCGCATCACTGGCCTGCGGGTTCATGGAACGGCAGTTTCTGGCCTGACACTCCCCGACTACCGAGAGATGGCACGTGACCTACTGGGATTGGAGTTGGAGGGGACCGGCCGGACGTCACTTGTGCCGAGGATAGCCCTGCAGGAGAGTTTAGGGCTGTTCCATACAAGAGTGGGAAGGGATCGAGCAGGCTATGCGGAATTATCTCCGAGGCCCGGGCAGTACCCCCGCAGGCCGCCAGAGGTTGCTGGGGGCAATGGCCTCCGCCTTCCAAGAGGAAGAACAAGCCCGACCCTCGTCCGGCGCGGAGTCAGAGGGTCAACCAGAGACACGACACCCGTCCCCTGCCCGGGGAGACACGCCACCTCGGCAATCGGTCTTCGACAGACTGGTTTTCCCGAACAAACGGTCGCGGAAGGCGGCAAAGAGGGACAGACCCTGGAGAGTCTTCACCTGCAACATGGCAGGGTTCTCCAGTCGATATGGGGCCTTGCCCACCGACCCCGAGGAAGTGGCCAGGCTAGCCTCTAGGCCCGGTCCCCTCACCAGGAGAGGAAGAAGGGCAAGTGAAGTGGCCCGATCAGGTGCCGAGGCAACTTCCCATGATGACTCCCCGGTAGCTCTCACCGCCAACGTCATTACCACTGGGGGCACGAGTGGCGGGCCCGCCACGTCGTCCGAGGATCCCCCGCTCGAAGAGACAGGTGGTCTGCCCAGTCTCCCGACAATAGACCCCACCATGTTGAACATGATTCAGCAGTACGAGCGGGAGATTGAACTCCTGAAAAGACGACTCGGCGAAAGAGGTACCCTACCCTCGACGTCGGGACAAACTGAGGTTTTGCCCGAAACACTTGGGGGCAACGGGCAGTCCTCCGAGGCAACCTTACAAGCCGCGGCTTTTCCACCAACTCCGGGCTTCCCCACGGGCGCACCTCTGCAACAAGGGCACTACTTGGCCCCGATGCAGGGACTGTCCTCCCAGCAATCCCCCGCGGCTCCTCATGCAACCGCGTTGGCTACCCCGGCAGCTCAACCGGCTCATTTCTATCCAAGTCCAGTTGATCCAGCGACAGTCAGTCGGCTAATGCTGGAACAAATGATTGACATGAAGCTAGCGGAGAGGGGCGACGGAGATCAGACGCCGTTCGACGTCTACCGAGTCCCCTACCCGGCTCATTATGCCGCAAAGAAATTACCGGCCGGTATCACTAAGCCGCCGAAGTTCGAAAAATTCAACGGGCAGGGGTCCCCAAGGGAACACATTGCCTACTATGTGAATGTGATGGGAGACCTAGCTGCTGATGAAGCTTATCTCCTGAAGTTCTTCGGCTCAACACTCACCGGGTTGGCTTTCGAGTGGTACTCGAGCCTGCCCCCGGGCTCCATCTCCGACTGGCGCGACATGCAAAAGAAGTTCAAGGAAAGATTCTACATTACCGAGCGGGAGGTCACCGTGGCGGAGCTCTACGCCACGAGGCAAAGGAATGATGAATCGGCACTTGACTTCATCAAGAGATGGAGGAATCTCAGCATGAGGTGCAGGCGTCCCCCGCACCAGGAGGATGCAGTCCAAATTTGCAAGCAGAATCTGAAGAAGGAGATCCTCGAAAGGATGATTGGCGCCGAAGTCAAGACCTTCGATCGCCTGAACAACATGGTGGCCGAGATCGAGGCGTTCCTCGCCCGGTACTCCTCCACCCCTGCTAAGACCCGGGCGTTCGGTAATCCATGGGACACGGGGAAGCTAGTGGATGGCCATGCCGACACGTGGACAAGACACTAGACACAATCCTAAACACTAATGCAACCACGCTAAGGTGAAATGGCTCATGGAGCAGTTCTATCTCATTGAAATAGACCACATTGCCAGAGGAGAAAATGCACAAGCCGACGCACTGGCAAAATTGGCAAGTTCATTACCAGTGCCGCCAGATGGGTCACTCGACATCTGGGTGATAAATCAGCACCAAGTACCTAGCATGATAGAAGAATCAGAAGAGGAAGAACTGGAGGTCCCCACAGCAGAGGCCATCAGCTCACCCAACTGGAGGGACCCCCTCATGCAGTGGTTCAAATACCAGCAATTGCCCAAGCAAAGAGAAGAGAAGATCAAGCTGATTAGGATGAAGGACTCTTATGAGGCCCAGAACAGGATCTTATTCCGAGTCACGGTGGATGCCAAGTGAAAAGTACTCCTCCGATGCCTATCCACTAAAGAAGCTTGGAAGGTCATGAAGGGGGTACACATCGGGACAGCTACACCAGGTAGGACCAAAAATGAAGATTGAGATAAAAAAGCTTGGCTACTACTGGTCGACCATGTTTGATGACTGCTGTAAGTATGCTAAGTCTTGTCAAAAATGCTAGGAGCATGCGACAGTGCCTAGAAGACCGTCCGTGCCGCTACATCCGATAGTGCCCAGTTGGTTGTTTGCCCGATAGGGAATAGACATCGTGGGTCCACTACCCGTATCATCCACAGGATGCAAGTATATTTTGGTGGAAACTAACTACTTCTCCCGCTGGGCAGAAGCTGCCGCCCTGAAGGAAGTGATAGGGGAAATCATGGTCAGATTTATCTGTCGTAACATCATATTCTAGTTTGGGGCCCCCAACCGAATTGTCTCAGACAACGACAGCTACTTCCATAATCAGAAGGTCTACCGACTGGCAGAAAAATACAAGATCAACTGGAGGATGTTGACTCCTTACAACTCACAGGCCAATGGCTTGGCTGAAGTTTTCAATAAAACTCTTTGTACTCTCCTAGTCAAAATTGTTAACTTCAACAAAAGAGACTGGGAAGAGAAGATATACAAAGCGCAGTGGGTGTATCGAATTGTATACGAAACTCCAACAGGCTGTTCACCCTTTTCCTTGGTCTACGGCTCGGAAGTAATTGTCCCCATTGAGCTAGAGATACCCTCCCTAAGGGTCGCAACCCAGCAAGGGCAGATCCCGGAAGAGCAGATAAATGTTGAGCGAAGACTCGAAGAGCTCTCCAACTTGGAGGGTAAGCGACTTCAAGCCCAGCAGAATATCCAGGGTTATCAGGCCCAGATAGCATGCGTCTTCGACAAGCTCGTCAAGGAGCCTGAATTCAAAAAGGGTGACCTTGTCATGGTCAAAAGAAGAGAGGTCATGGCTACCAACCCCAAGGGCAAGCTGAATGAGAAGTGGCTCGGACCCTACATAGTCCAAACAATCTACGAGGGCGGGGCATATGTAATCGTCAATCATCGAGCCAGTTGGCCCAGTGGTTGGTGATCGGGGCGCCGTTGTGGCGGACGAGGAAGTCGTGGCAGACCGGATACCAATAGGCGGTCATCATGCCCTGGAACCGCCCGAGGTCGGCGCCTTGCCAGCGCGGAGAGGCACGGAGGAGTTCGCCCACGATGGCAAATTCCGCGATGGGGATGCCGCTGAGGCCGGGGATGTCGGTGCCGGAGGGGACGCGATTAACCTTCGCCGACCAGTCGTTGCAGATGCGTATCGCGCAATCGACATGGGTTTCGTCGCCGGAGATGTAGCCGCGCAAGAAATTAAGGTAGGCGGCGTGCGCGTCGCGCGAGGCGTTCTGGCGGCTGGCGCCCATGTTGCCGGTGGCGTGGTCCCGGTAGCCGGCGTCGGAAAGCGGATCGTCGAGGAGCTTTTGCCAGTCCTCGATCCACGGTGAGCGTTTGGCGGCGATCATGGCCTTCATGCGCTCGAGGTCGGCGAGCGTGTGCAGTCCGCCGGGATGGAGGAAGGCCCCCGTGTGGTAGGGCGGCTGGCTGTCGAGGGAAAGCAGGCGGGGCGGAGGCTCGGGGAGGCTGGGCGGGACGGCGGGGCTGGCGGGCGTTGGAGATTGCTGGGCCGACCAAGCCGGGACGGCGGGGAGAAACAGCGAGACGGCAACGGAGAGGCGGGCAATGAGGCGCGTTATCATGGGGAGGGTTCGTGGGGACGTGCGGACAATTCTCCATTTGCCCGCTTTTCCAAAGGAAAGGCTCGCTTACACAGTTAGTGGGTAGGCGATGCGCCGTCGTCCGTCGCGGTCGTGTTCATCGCCTGCCGCTGCTTTTTTTTGCGCTCTTCGCCTTCCTGCCTGCATCTTCCCGTAGAGGCAGCGTACGGCCATCCACCCAGGAGCCTTCGATGAGCAGTTCGCGCGGGTGGGCCGGGGTGCCGAAATTGTTGTGCAGGATGAGGGAGACCACGGCCTCGCAGGCGGCCTTGCCGATTTCGAGGGGATTTTGGTCGATGCCCGCATCGGCGTTGCCGTCGTGGATGCTGAAGGCCGCCAGCCCGATGTCCCGAGGGATACGCAGTCCCAGCGAGCGCAACATGCCGGGGGTTTCGCTCATGTTGGTGAGCACGGCGTCGGGGCGGTTGCGCTGCAGCCATTGTGCGAGGCGGGTGGTGTCGCGGGCCGCGATTTCGGCTTCCGTCAGGCTGAAGAAGGGCACGCGGCGGCCGGCGGGGATGTCCACCTGCGCGCGGAGCACGCCGTTGAGAAATTGCGTGCGAGGGAGAGCGTAGTCACTGGTGACGAAGCCTACGCGGAGATAGCCGCGGGCCGTCATGCGGTTCATCGCGAGCATCGCGTTGAAGGAGTGGGCGCTGGTGACGAGGCTGACGCGGAGGTCGGCGTGGGCATGGCCGAATTTCACGACGGCAAATTCGCCCCAGTCATGGTCCCCCAGTTTCCACGGGAAGGTTCTCTGCGGCGGGGACACGAGCACGCCACGTATGCCGCGGGCGCGCATGATCCGCTGGATGCGCTCGACGGAGAGTTCCGGCGAAATGCAAGGTCCTAGGACTTAGGCTTGATAGAGACAAGTCTAAACTTGCTCTGATACCAATTGATGTGACACAACCTCAGACCTAAGCAAGCAAGCACAATCACAAACTGAATGGGCCGATATCGGCGGCCAACTCACCCGGCACTCACCCAAACTCGTGGGTAACTCAGCAATGCCAAGTGGAGGATATGAGGGCTGGTCCCTTGCTAGTAGAGGGCCAGCAAGGCCAGAGGGTCACCCAAAGGGGTATGGCTAGTCCGATCCTAGGGGCCGACCCGATGCCGAGGGCACGGGTAATCACTCACTCCCACGGTGATCACTCGGAAGTCCGAGACTTGTGAGATCGGGCACTCTATCTCATCGGCCAGCGTAGCTAAGAGCTAATATTGATTGAAAAGCACTGAAATAAGAGCAAGGGAAGAGTGCTTACTCAACTAGTTTGAAGAAATCGGTCCCGACCAGAGACGTGGGTGAGTGGGGAAGCGTGGGGTTTACCACGCCGCGGCGGGGAAGCTTCAACCTACTCGAATGTTTACACCACTATGCCTCACACAGGAGGGGGATCTTAGGGTGGGGGTTAATTGATTACAATCAAAACTACCTCCTCACAGGGAGTGGCCTTTAGCCGGCCAAGCGGGGAGGGGAAGAAGTAAGCTAGAAGCTTCAATGATTATCGGAGATGATTCTGGCCCTTCTCAGGAACAGAGGATAGACAATCGGTGTCGATGCCGCTGTGGCCACTCCCAGACTCAGATTTTGACGAAACTAGTGGACAACTCCTCGTAATTGGACCAACTTCTTGACTAAATTTTTTGGAATTCCTAAGTTGTTGGGGCTGGTAGGGGAAGAACAACAAACAAGGTCTCTACTTCCTGGTTCGGTCTGCTATAGAACCACAACAGCAGGAAGCCGAGGCCGCCACAAACTCTCCCAGACTCAGAATTAAGCGTGGCAGGTAGCGTTGGAACCGTTGACGAGTCACCATCGAAAAGTGACCCACGGGGGTGCCAGCTGATGTCGGGGTAGGCCAGAGTAGTCTAGTGAGTGACAGGGTGTCTGCTCAGTCCCAGAGGGGATAGAGCAGCGCACTGAGAGGAGAAAATCTGGAAGTTGTTGCTCCGGTCTCCGAATGGAGTCCCGCTTCTTGGAGAAGGAAGAATACTCATCGTAGAGTGCCTCGGCCAAGCCCCGTCTTCATATCTTTAGATGAATAGTCATGGCAACTTCTGGAAATAGCCTCAGGTTGCTAGTCGGACCTCTTCTGCGCAGTCGGAGTAGATCGCTTCCCCCGGACAGCCACGAATTCAGAATGAGACGAAACAACTATCGTTGCGAAGAAGACTCGAAGACACTTCCAGAGGTAGCATTGTGCCTGCTGAATCGCCTGGATGACGTCAAAGCTTCCTCTGCAATCTACTGGTCCTCTGCTACCTCCGAACTGAGAACTTGTGGATTGAAGATGATGGGGGGAAAATGGAGTTTATGGGTAGGGAAGTGGGGTGGAGGGGTATGGGGGTGACCCCTAGCTGTGAGGGGGTCTTAGGTAAGGTCCATGCGTGTTTGGATTGAGTCCATGCAGACTGGGTAAGGTCTGTGCAACGTGTCCATGCATGTGTGCAGAGTTAAGGGTGAAGTCCATGCACATTTAGGTAAGGTCCATGCAGATTTAAACTAGGTCCATCCATGTGTACAGGCTTTGGAGTGCAGTCTGTGCATATGTATGGTGTTAAGGGGCAAAATCCGTACAGGTTTTAGGCAAGTCCGTGCATATGCACGGGGTTAAGGGACGAAGTCCATGCAGGTTTCTGGGCAAGTCCATGTAGGTTTTTTTTTTAGACAAGGGTGAAGTCCATGCACATTTGGACTAAGTCCGTGCATATGCACGGGGTTGAAGAACAAAGTCTGTGCATGGTCTGCATGGGGCTGAAGTATAAAGTCCGTGCATATGCACGGGGTTGAAGAACAAAGTCCGTGCACATTATGCACGGGGTTGAAGAACAAAGTCCGTGCATATGCACGGGGTTGAAGAATAAGGTCTGTGCATGTTGTGCACAGGGTTGAAGAACACGGTCCGTGCATGTTGTGCATAGGGTTGAAGAACATGGTTCGTGTACGTTGTGCACAGGGTTGAAGAACAAGGTCCGTGCACGTTGTGCACAGGGTTGAAGAATAAGGTCTGTGTATGTTGTGCACGGGGTTGAAGAACAAGGTCTGTGCATGTTGGGGCAAGGTCAATGCAAGGTCTGTGCATGTGCGATTCGAAGTCCATGCACGTGGGGCCAACGGCTGAAATAAGGTCTGTGTACATGGGCCAAGGTCAGTGCATATGCAGGGAGAGGCAGTGTAGTTATGGAGTATGCAAGGGGCAAGGTCAGTGTACATGCAGACTACGGTCAGTGCACCTGGGCTAAAGTCGGTGCACTTGCAGACTAAGGTCAGTGTACATGCAGACTAAGGTCAGTGCACATGGGCTAAAGTTGGTGTACATGCAGACTAAGGTCAGTGTACATGCAGACTAAGGTCAGTGCACATGGGCTAAAGTCAGTGCACATGCAAACTAAGGTCACTGTACATGCAGACTAAGGTCAGTGCATGTGGGCTAAAGTCAGTGCACATGCAGACTAAGGTCAGTGCAGGGTCCATGCATGTGAGGGCTATTGAACAGCTAAAGGGTGATCTAGAGGGGGGGTGAATAGATCGGTCACCCTCTTTTCGATGATGTTAAGCGGTAAAACAGATGCGGAATGTAATGATCGCTATTTGCAGAATGATGAGAGAAATACAGGCGCAAGATGAGCAAGCCACACACAAAGAACAACCACACTGGACAGCAACCTTTTTAAGGTGGTTCGATCTCAGACTCGAGATCTACGTCCACCCCACAGTCCAAAACGAAAAGTGGCTTCACTGCTGCGCCTCACAGCTTGCGAAGGCTGGGTAACACAGCTTGCCTTACAAACGACTGAGCGTCACAGTTTGCTGTCCAGAGAACTGCGTTCTCTCCAACTGCTGGGGACTACAGCTTAACCCGACCAGAGGACTCCTCCTCTGCGACTGCTGGGGACTACAGCTTAACCCGTGATATTAACTTACTGCTTCAATGCAAACTAAGTGTTCGACGTTTTGCAGGGACTTGTCTTAAAAGGTTTGAAAGATCCAGGAGAGATGTTCGTGATCTTCAAAGAGGGCACATGATCTGAGACGTGAAGCTTCTGACACGTGGAAAGTCATCTGATCCAAAAGATGACACGTGGCTCATGGGGGACCAAATCTGGACTAAACCTTGGGCGGGAACCGTGACTTCCACACGCCCCTCTTCTCTACTGCCGCATATAAATAAGGAGATTCTCGTTCAAGAGATAGTGATCGTAACTAGAAGAAAGAAAGTAGAAGCAAAGAGTGCCAGAGTTAACACGATCCAGAAAGAAGACAAATAGAGAGTTAGAGAAAGAAAGAAAGAGAGAGAGAGAGCTCGAGGAGAGAAAGAAAAGCTTCGTCAGAAAATTTATCTTTACTGGAATCTGGATCAAATCCAATCCAGTCAGCTCCTGCGAGAGCCACATCTGTGCTACGATTCTTTCAGCTTTCAGTCGCTGTGATTTCTTGTTTCTTATTTTTTCTTTTGAATCCTTGTTTCAAGCTGTGAGTCAGCAGAGTAAGCTGTGATGCTCAACGGGTAAGGTGGATACCTCGGACAGCAAGCTGTGATGCTCAGCAGGTCAGCAAGCTGTGATGCTCAGCGGGTGTAAGCCAAGCTGTAATGCTCAGCGGATGCAAGCTATGAGGCACAGCAGTGAAGCCACACTCTAGTTTGAGTGTGGGGTGGACGTAGGTCTGGAGGACCGAACTACCTAAAAACCTTCTGTGTAGTGGTTTGATTACCTTCTCGTTCCGCTAGATTTATGTTTAGGTTCGCTCGTGCTTAGTGAAATATTGGTTGCACATCGTGCATTTGAGTTTAGATTCCAGGGAGTCTAGTTCAATAGATAAATTAAGTTGTCCTCCTTCTTATATTGGGTAGATCAAAAGTTCTACCATGTCTGATCTTTAGTTCATCAGTAAAAGGAGTGCATCCAAGTTGTTCAAGGCACTCGCATGTGTTAATTTCGCATCATTGTTCAATCAAGGTTTTAATCGGGCAAAATTCTATAAGGGGATTCATTCAACCCCCCTTCTGAATCCATCGCTTCGCACCCAACAGTGGAGGTGGCACAGAACCACGAGGTTGCCAAATCTCTTGGAAGAGAGGAGGTGGCACATAACCAAGGTGCTGCCAAATATCTTGAAGGAGATGTGTGTTGTCCTCTATGCTATGCCAAATATGGGTAAGATTATGATCCCGCTCATAGTCATGGTGCTGCATGTTCCGGATAACACGGTTCATATTACGAGAAGCTTCACGTGAGTCGGCATGGCTTTGGGTGAGGGTGTTCAAGTTGGTGGAGAGTGTGGCCATCTGAGTGGAGAGAGTGTCCAGAACAGTGGAGTAAGAGGCAATGCTATTGTGCATATCAGTAACCATATTGCCCATAGTGTCCATGTGATCCCCAAAGGTAGTAAGTCGATCCCCAAAAGAGTCCACACGAGTCTCTAGCCCAGTGAGACGCCTATCAAAAGTCTAACGGGTGTCAACAGATGCCCCTCCTTGATGTCCGCTTTGCAAGGGAATGAGCGAAAGTGACACGGAGGCAGAATGCAAAAGGTGATGGAGTGAAAGCGATAGTGACGTGAAATGGAGATGAAGCGCAGATAAAGCGGAAAGAACTAAAAGTGGACATCAAGGCAAAAGACACCCGTCACAACCAACAAGCGACAGGAATTCTTCCGAAAATACCAAACTAACCACCTAGAATGATTGACGCAGATGAGACATGTTTGGAGAACTAAACTAATGAAGAAAAAGGAAACATGACCAACCTCATTGGGGACACAATCCACAGACAATGAGGGGATCAGAAGGAACACAGCGTAAGAGCTGAAAACGGAGAAATAAAATTGAGATAAAATCTAGACAGAAATTACACTGGCCAACCAGACCAAGCAGGCAGATCAGAGAAATCGTTCAAATTCAGAGTGGAATGAGAATCTCTTATCCAAGAGAAGTAAAGTGTAATTAACCAATGTTGAGGAGAAACCTTAAACGGATCACGAGGCGTGAATGCTAAAAAATGACATGATGCATGCTGGGCTAAAATAAAGAAATCATCAAAACAAATGCAAAGGAAGATAAAATAAAAAATACTCAAGGATAATATTACTAGACCGAGCAAAAATGGAGTCAAGAGTCTTCTTGCAATCATGACGTACGAGACAGAGTCCATCGTCCCCCACCTGACTCAACCGAGCGGCCTATCCAACGATTAACTGTATACTCCTAGATCATCATCGTTTTTGTTAAAGGGGAACATTAGATCCCAGAACACACGGACAACTAGCCGGTCCTTGAGAGGCTATAATAAGGTAGATATCATATAGTAATGCAATAGAGAGCTGGGATAGAGAGCTATACCTGAGTTACCTGCCAAGCGAAACGGTATTTTTATTTGATTTTCTAATTTTTGTGATTTTTGTGAGTTTTCAGCATAAGACACAACAATATGGACATGACATGAGATGAACATAATATATGAATATAGCAAAACCATGTAGATGAACATAACATAACAAGACAAGATGGAACATAACATATCAAAGATGAACAAAATACAACAGCATAACAAACATCACAAGAACAAATGGCAAGCATGCGTGGCACGGTGGGACAAGGCAACATAATGCGGTGGGACAGCATACGGTGGGACATAAGACAACATGTGGGATAACACGGACATGGTGGGACAAGACCGCGGCGCGACAAAGACATGGCGGGATAACACAGACATGGTGGGAGAAGTACGCTCTTCAATCAAAGCCCAAGATCAGATGAAGCGGAACCGCCAGGTTCATAATCGTGAGACAAAGCCTTCTCATGGAGATATGATGAAACGAGATAAGCTGAGAAGGACATGAGCTTCAAAGTAGATCGAGAGACTAGATCGAAGAGATGAGAACAGATCAGAAAGAAGTGAACAGGGGACAGAGCGAAAGAGATAGAGCAAAGAGAGCTTGAACCTGCAACCTGCACACTTAGTAAATAGATTACATATTTGTCCTGAAGATACCCCCCCCCCCCCCCCCCCCCCCCCCCCCCCCCCGCGGCGCGCCGCCCCCCAGAAGAGCGAGAAGGCAAATGCCCCTCTCCTCTCCACTCGTGGTGGTACGGAGGGAAAAAATGTGCCCCGTCTTTGAGTGGGTGACGTCAGATAGCACAGCCTACACTGCAAAGGAATGTCCCTGCTGCACCTCGTCGGTCTTCTGGCGAAAAGACACTTGGACACCCCCACCCATCATCCTTCATCATCACCATGACTCCGCGTCCATGGTGATGCGAGCTTCCCCAGAGCCCCCTTCTCCCCTTCCCGATCAACGACTATAAAAGAAAGCCGCCCAAGCAGAGGAAATTCCCTTCACTTCTACTGCGTCTGCCCATGGAGCCGCGGATCGTGCAGGGAAGTTCGGAGATATATGGGGGCGTGTCGGAGGGCCGGAGGCTCCATTTCGGATTGTACGGGAGCCTGGCGCCCTGTGAGTATGGAACAGCCGCGGCCGAGACTACGGCGGTGGTGGACAGGGGGGTCCCTGGGTTTGTGTCCTCGTTCTACGGCCCGTTGGAGGCGTTGGCGGGGGTGGCTGAGGAGGAGCCGGTCAACCGGGCGACGGCAGCCTCGAGGAACCACAGGGAGGCCGAGAGGCGGCGGCGGGAGCGCATCAAGTACCACCTGGACCGGCTCCGTGACATCCTCGCCTGCGATGCCAAGGTAATCGGATCTCTCTTTCTCTCTCTCTCCCACTCTTTCTCCAGATGTACCTTATTATATCTATCTATCTCAGACACACACCACAGACATCTCTCTTTCTAAGTTTACCCTTCTTTCCAGCCATTAATTAGGCTCCGGAAAATGTAATATGGACCATATGTAACCAGAGAGATCTTCAGTGAAACTAGCTTGGATATATGAATTGGTGAGATTTCAGGAGCAATATTGAACACCAGGATCCTCCATGCATAATCACAAGATTAAGTTGACAACGTTTCTATTAACCTGATTTGGAAGAAAATGGCTCTTTTGTTGCGAGAGGAGAAATTCTTTCTCCCATGGTGGAGTTCTTTGATAGAAAGAAAAGGGGCAATCACGCAGCATAGGGTTAAAGCATGTATGCCAGCTAGTGATACTCTGAGGAAGATAGAGGGAGATGAAGAACAGCCCTCCAACAACATGCTGGGTGATCCCGCGCGTGCAGAGAGAAACCTTAATGATTTCTCCAGGTAACACAGGCAAGTGAGTGCTTAATACCATGCTTCTTAACTATTGAATTGTTTTTGGCACAACACAGCTCACTCGTTGTCTCTGATTGCTGTTTCTTGGTATATTTTTCCAGGTCATACTTCTCTCAGGTGATGCAGTACTTAATCAAAAGTCCCTGTAGTTTTGCATAGTATGAGAGAATTTTGAGACCACCCTGCAGATCACGTTGTTTCTCTGATGGAAACTGATAAGACTAGGTTCCCCTTTCCGTGTATAGGACGGCCACTCAAATCACAGATCATTAGGACAGTTCTAGTTTAATTAGCATCTGTCCCTATGGTTTCTAGCGGCATTTCCATCAAGAAGACACGAAGATTGCAGCTGTGGTAGCTAAGAGCTCCTGTTTCTGCAGTCAAATTGGAAACTTTAGCCGGTCATTTAGGTCTCAGGATCACAATATATACGACTTCTATTGCCATTCTTCACTGCTTTCTCTTACTTACCTCTATTTCTCTCTCTCTCAAGTTGTAGAGTTCCATATGGAAGAAACTGTGGCAAATCTTTCTGTTTCTGACATAAAAGTACCGTGGAAAGCTGCCGACCATTTTCGCTAGGGTTAGGGTTTATCCTGATCTCCTTCTCCTTTTGATTCTTTCCTCAGACAGACAAGGCTTCTCTGCTGGCCAAGGCAGTGGAGCACGTCAGAGATCTGAAGCAGCGAGTCGCCGAGATAGGCGTCATGGAAAGCTTCCCCACCGAGACGGACGAGGTCTCCGTGAACTCCGGGGACCATCCCGCTGCCGCCGGCCAGGGCCTCGTCATCAAGGCCTCCTTCTGCTGCGAGGACCGTTCCGGACTGCTGCCGGAGGTGGCGGAGACGCTCAGGTCCCTCCGCCTCAGGATCCTGAACGCCGAGATGGCGACGCTCGGCGGCAGGGTGCGCAACGTCCTGGTCGTCGCCGGGGACGAAGTCAGTGGGAAGGCGGAAGAGGAAGGCAGCGGCGGGGGACAGGCGGCGTTCCTAAGGGACGCCCTGAGTGCCCTCGTGGACCGGGCGGTTCCCGGTGGCGTCGCGCGGCCGAAGCGGAGGAGGGTTTCGGAGGCAAGTGCGGCTACAGTCTGAGACCTCTCCTAGTCCGTCATCCATGGCTTTCTGCGTTAATGTGTGTGCTTCTACATATGGGTTTTATTGGTTAGTACGTAATGATAAGTTTTAAGAGCTATATCCCCCTCGTTCGTAGGGTTTGGAGTGTGCACGGTTGTGCGAATAAGGTGGTGAGCTGATCATGAGGTGTTTCTCCCTTTTATTTTCTTCCCATGTATAGAGGTTTAATATAATATTAAATGCAGTCTCTCCCTGGTTTCCACTGTTCTATGCATACACACAACTTGATGGGGAAGAATGGTGGAAACTTCAGTTTCTGCAAGCTGGGGATGGAATAGATGGAATTTAGAACACAACATGTGTGGGTTCCCGTGCAGTTCACTGATTTGGATGGATGTCCATGGATCCGAAGGATAATCAAAAATATGAGGAAAAGAATGACCGGGGATGAGACATCAGAACTATTTTAATCATGACCAGTCCCATCGGACGTCTAGCAAAGCCTATACGACATCCTCTCGTGGGTCGATGTGCACCACCCCTCTATGGCTCTGCATGCATTTGCTCGGTCGCCCTCCCCACCTTCTTTCTTCATACGGGAGCAAATACAAAAACCGTTAGCTTGCCTTCCCTCACCTGACAAGATCCCTCGTCTCTGCATGTGATGAGATGTTAGAAAAAAGATGACGATATCAGAGTACCAAGCCTCCAGAGTTTGTCTGTTTACGTGGGAAACAGACCCAGTTCTGCAGCTCGCAGAGGGTCATCTTCTGGCTACGGCTCCCCAAATTCTCCTCCTCCTCCTCCTCCCCCACGCCCAACCCCGCCCCCACGCACGAAGGGACCACGCCCCCGCTACCCTGGCGGTCGGATGCTCCATGGACGGTCGAGATGAGAATCATAGCTTGCAGCGGCGCGTGCGGGGGAGGGTGGGGGCTGGAGAGTGCATGCAAATGGGTGGGTGGCAGGGGCAGCCCGCGCGGCGGCAGAAAGGGGGCGGGGTGGTGGCGAGATGTGGGGGTGGAGGGAGGGTTGGCCTCGTTCGGCCTCACGCGTGCCGGAACCTGACAAGAACGTAATCATGGGGTGCCGGGAGCCGACAAAAAGAACGGGTGAGGATGGGGGCGCGGCTTGGTCGGCACGTGCGCTCCCATAGGCGTGCAACCTTTCCTCTTGCCCCCTATTCGTTGTTTATAACATTCTTCCGTGGTACATTTGCAATTACATGGTTTTTGGTACTTTCACCGTAAGAATAACTCCAACAGTAAATTTAACAGTTTGTTCCTTTTTAATGTTTACATGAGTATTCTTACGAGAAAGGTATGTACGTACATGATATTTTTCTTATTGTGAATGCCATATTATATACCCAACGCAGGAATTCATAATGTCACCACCCTTGTCACTGTAGTCCATTAATTACCTGGGCGTCCATAAACCAAATATTCCAAGTAATTATTCTACTTTTTACGAGGGGTTTTGGCATAGGGAAGGAATACGTATTGTCTCATTTTAAAAAGAGGAAATTTCATGTAATTATGCTTTGGATATGAATGCCGATATAGAAAACCCCACACGATTGTCCGAGTTCGCTTCGGACACCTATACGAACCTGTTCAAGTTTGCCTTCTACTAGAAAATTTTGTTCCCTCATTCATCCTCACCGCGACAGAGTATTTCACCAAGTGGGCGGAAGCCAAAGCTTATGCAGAAATCAAAGCAACCACAGTATGCCACTTCATCATGAAGAATATCATTGAGTGGTTCAGGGTGCCAAGTGATATCGTCACCGACAACGGACCTCAATTTGTGTCTCAAGAACTCCAGGACCTCTATAAAAAATTTCATATTTCATTGCATCATTCATCGCCATATTACCCCTAAGGCAACGGCCAAGCCGAGGCCACAAATAAAACCCTTCTTAAAATCATTAAGAAAATATGTGAGTCACACAGATTTGCTGATTGGGTCGACAAATTGACAGAAGCTCTATGGGCTTATCGTACCTCTGTCCGTACTCCCACGGGGTAAACTCCCTTTGCCCTCACCTATGGGATGGAGGCGGTACTCCCATATGAGATCTTAATCCCTTCCCTTAGGGTACAACTAGACAAAGAACTTAATCTCGATGAACGTCGAGAGACGTTGCTGGTCCAGCTGGAACTCTTAGATGAGAAGAGGCTTAATGCGGCCAATCACGTTTCTGTTTACCAAAAGCGTGTCTTCCGGCATTTTCAAAAGAAGGTCATCGAACGTAAATTCCAAGTGGGTAACATGGTTCTGAAATGTAAATTTATTTGAACGGGTGGTCCTAAGTCCAAACTGCAACCCAATTGGGAAGGGCTGTTTGTAATTAAGGAAGTATATCTTGGAAACGCTTATCGTCTAGTTAACGCTGAGGGAGAAGAATTGTCACATGCGTGGAATGGTCTCTACCTAAAGCGTTTCTACCCCTAAAAAGAGTCTAGCTAATGATAGCTGAGTAGTAAGGTAACCTTTGCCTTCATCACTTGGGATGACTCCTTGACCCAGCGTCCCCACACACTACACGGCACCCCTTGGGTTAAGGTCCCCATTTTGTATGACACCGTTTCTCCTTCGGCCATGCTCGGGGGAGGTGATGGTCCTTTTTGCTCTTCTCCTTTCGGCCAAGCGTAGGGGCAAAGGATTGGCGGATTAGACGATCGATCCAGGCACTCCCCAATATGGGAGCGGTCTCAAATAGGGGCAGTCCTCAAAAGAAAAAATCAAAAGAAAAAAAAAACACCATGAAAAATACCCCTGATCCTAGTAACCGAGCCTGCTTCTCCTAAGACAAGAGTTGAGGTTCACGTAAAACGGTGACGGGTAGTGCAGCATCATAGGAGAAAATTACGAATTGAAAGCACGACAAGAGTGGCAAAGTCCCCGCGAGTTGCCCAACCCAGACGTATGCGTGCTAAGCTAAAATCCCAGTTACAATACACCGACTCTTTGAGGGGTAGTGCCCTGAGAGGGAGTCAAACCTAGATCTCCCGCGTCCCTATGTTAGGTTTGCTTCCATGTTTCTTCTTTTTTTTTTTCATTCAAACCAGAGTCATCCAATGGCAAAAGGGAGAGTGCACCCCCAACCAGAGGAAGGGAATGTTCCCACTCCACCAAAAGCCAAATGGATGCTACTTTTATTGATATATGAGAAACAAAATACAATTCTATAGTGCAAAAAGTGTAACTAATAGTCATATACCGGAATATATGCCATGTACTTAGAGAAACTGACTCTATAGATGAGAAAAGAATGTGTCACAGTGTAGAACTATGATAAAACTCCGTCAATACAATCATTTAAAATCATGGATTTAATACAAACTATAAAATTTTGGCAATGAAATTAACATAGGCTTTAAAATAACTCAAAGCACTCTAATCATGTAGTTCCTATCATGAATCAATAATTAAACTCAATGTCACGAAAAACAGGTTAAACCTTAGATATCTAGGCTTTATTTATAAGCTAAGTTGACTGTTTTCAACACAGTATTCTGATGGTCTAATATGGGGGCGTCACAGTGATGTGACGGTCTATCGTGGGGCCGTCAGAGTGTTGTAACGTGCTAACTCTGGTCCGTTAGAGTTTACAAAAAACTTGAGTGTGTGGCGGTGTATCGTAAGGCCGTTACATAAGTGTGACGGTCAAACTATGATCCGTCAGAGCACTGCTGACAGTAAATAGAAATAAATGACTAAAATATGTCATATTTAAAAGATAACTAACTACTCTAGTCATGAGAGAACAAAGTATAGGCCATCTAGATTCATAGGTTGCAGTGAAATAACAAGAGAATACCTTTTATCTTTATTAATGCTAAAGGGACATGCATGCATGTATAGACCAACCTAATCATGAAATTCATGGATTACAATACATGAAATCAAGTGAAATCAGAGGATTTTTATCCTTAACATGGTATTCTTGCCGTTCATGAGATGACCTACCTCTTTACAAGCTTCTAAACTTCAATTTGGGACTGCTAGGCACGCCCTAATCCTTCCCTTCCTGTGGGTTTTTAGCAACTTCACGTCATCCTAACTCTTCAATCTCTTGACCTAAAGACGTGAAATTTGGAAGTAAGAAGAAGATACTAAGGGGAACAGAAAGTTCTAAAGAACCAATCTCTAAATACCTCATTTAGGCGTTCTAATTCCCTGATCTTCAGCACCCCGTTGCTCAGTTTCCTGGGTCGCTAAGGTAGAACCAGCAACTTTGGAAGTTCCTAACTCCTTGGATGCTTGATCTCCTAGCACGAAATTTTGGGAGATGTTAGTCCTATATATTAGAAACAAATACTTTCAAAGAACCTACCCAAAATAACAACACCTTACCTTGATTCCACGCAAGCCAAAGTAGGGGTCGCGCAGGTCAGATCTGGGACCTATTTATAGGGTTTTGCTAGGTTTTCAAGGATTAGGTCGATTTTAGAGTCCTATTTGGCCAAAGCCTGATCCCTGAGAGTCCTAGGGATGATTATTAGTCCCTTCAACTAGGTCTCTAGGAGATGAATTTCCCCAAAATCTAATCGTTTTGCTCTTTCTTCCATTCACGGAACTGACAGAGTATAACGGTCGAGTCTTGGTCCGTCAAAGCCTTGTGGCGGTCGTATGATAGACCGTTACCGCCACTGTGCGCAGAATTTAAACTTAATTCAAACTCTTTTATTGTTTTATCCATATAATTATCTATATAAGGGATATTTTTCTTGAGACATTCCACGAGTTCTTGAATCGAAATGACATGACTTGACTTGACATGACATGACTCGCGTGACCCGTAAAAGGGTATATACATGTTACTTGCTTGAAATTGATAGCCAATTCAGGACTTGATATATTACTTGCTTGAATGTCTTGACAACATTATCGTGAATACATGCTTGATGCACTTGTTCCTTACATATTTATTGATATCATCTCTTGATTATGATTATACACATTCTCTCTTTAGAGCCGTTTCATACATAGCTTATTGCATTTCATGATAACAAGTAAATTATTTAAAGCAATGCTAGTATTTGAGAGTTAGCACCTACTGAGCTTTAGCTCATATAGTTTTTTCTCCTCTTTTTTAGGTAAGTCTGATGAAGAAACAAACACGGATGGGGATGAGCCAGAGTGAAGTCGTAGAGCCATCCAAGAGTCTAGCGTTCTGTAGTCTTCTCTACTTCTATATTTCTTAAGTCAAGATTATAGTTTTCTTCTTATTTTGGTCAAGTTATTTCAAGAATGTAATAAGGAGGATATTTGAATAAATGAAGGATTGGGTTATTACTATCTTGTGCGCTTTATCTTTGTGTTGAATGCACTACGCTCTGACTGACATGAATGATATAGACTCATCACGTACCTCCGGGTAATCTTCCACGCTTGGGGCGTGACAGACTGAGGCAGCGGAACGTGACTTGGAGGCAGCGGTAAGAATGATTATTTTAAGTAATGCATTTATTACCAATCTTACTCGGTTGCTTGGTGTTGCAGAGGAGGGAGCTTCAGGAGGTGATGGCCCGGGCCGCCTTGGTGGGCACCGAGCTCACGATCTATGACCAGCGCGTCACGAAACTTGAGGAGGAGCAACAATGTGCTTCCGAGGAGCTAGGGGAGGTGAGGCGTCCAGCCACAGAGGAGCTGGCCGAGGAGAGACATTGGGCCATAGTAGAGCTGGTAGAGGAGAGACGTCGGGTCGCAGTAGAGCTACAGCGAGCGATAGCGAAGCTACCCTGCGAGGGAGAGGAGCTTCCTCGGGATGTAGTAGAGCTGTAGCTACTCCTCAAGATCGAGAGGCAGGAGCGCGACCGGGAGAGGACAGAGCATGACTGCGAGCATGATCGAGAGAGAGAGGAGCGCGACCGCGAGCGCGACTGGGAGGGGGTGGAGCGCGACGAGTTGAGACTCCGCCTCGGCGCGGCAGAGAAGTGAGCGCGGTTAGCAAAGGACCGCTACAGGAGGGGTCACGAGCACGCGCATGCTGAGGGACACCCGAGCGCCTACTCCAGCTCGAGTTTCTTCATGGGCTCTTCTACTCACGACAGGAGAGAGGAGGCAGACCGTGCTCGGGCCAAGAGGTCGACTCCTAGTCAGGGGTCAATGAGGCCCCCGCAGACTCGTCCGAGGGAGAGAGATGGTGCAGAGAGCAGCGAGAGGAGAGACGAGGGTGGTGATGGGAGCTAGAGAGATTATCTCCTTTCACACTTTTGTACACATATGATGATTATGAAATGAAAGACACATTTTGTTACCTGAGAGAGAGAGAGAGAGAGAGAGAGAGAGAGAGAGAGAGAGAGAGAGAGAGAGAGAGAGAGAGAGAGAGAGAGAATGTGTGTGTGAGAGGGAGAGAGAGAAAGAGACGTGCGTGAAAGAGAGGGGGAGAGAGAGAGAGAGAGCGCTTACGGGTGAGAGAGGGGGAGAGAGAGAGAGAAGTGCGTGAGAGAGGGGGTGAGTTCTGTGTGTGTTTAGGAGATGGGTTGGGTTAGGAGATGGGTTCGCTGCCTGGGTTACGTGGGTTTAAATCTCTAGGAGCCCCTCTATATATAACAGAGATAGGGGGAGATAGATGGTGAGATAACAGAGCATAATCATGGGGGAGATCAGATCCTAAAAATAAGAGGTGGGGTAGGCAATCAATATGAGTAAGGGGCCAAGTCGAAACAGAAAAACTAACCTATTTTTCTAAGTAATGTGTGCAAGAGTTGAAAAAGTAAGAAAGACATAGAGAACGGCGAACTGAACATTCCATTATTTCCTTCCAGAAAGTGTACATCAAGTTCTACACTCTCCCTCAACATTACTCCTTTCACCACTCTCCATGCGAGGAGTCCTAGAGGGTGTTGCCAAACTATGGGAGGCAGTACTCCTACCGCCTTGTAATCCTCTCCCCGATTCCGCTCCCCGTCGGTCTGCAAAGGCAGCGAAGAAGCTACTAACATGAAATCCATGCTCTCGTGCTCTTCGGTAGAGCTCTTCACCATCCCTCAGTCATTGTTCAGCCAGACTGAGGCTGGTTCGGAGCTCAAACAATTGGGCCTCCAAGGCCCTCTGCTCCTCCCTTTCAGCCAATTTCTCAGCTCTCTCTCTATCATCTGGGCCTCTAGAGCCCTCATCTCCTCTCTCTCCCTCTCCCTCTCATCTCCTCTCTCTCTCGGCATCCCTTTGCAACACCTGGAGGGTGATCCTCAGCTCTATGATGTCGCGGGGTAGCTCCTCCGTGTCGCGACGCCGCAGCTCTGCCTCTAGCTCCGCCATGGTGGTCGCCCGGGCGTCACGCTCCTCCTCAACCCGGACCGCCCGGGCCAATGCATCCCGGATCTGCACTACCTGTCAAGGGTCAATCTTCTCTCAAAATCAATAAAAGAGAGGAAATGTGTAATGAAGGTTCGAGGCAAGCAAGTACTCAACCGAGCTGCGAGCTCGCGCTCGACCTTCTCAGCGTGGGCCACCGCACCGGCCAGCTACTCCTAGAGGGAGGTGACCTCCGGAGGAGGAGCCTAGGAGCTGGATGACGGCCCACCTGCCATCCCGACTATCGTGCTAGCTAGGCATGCTGAAACAAAGGAACAAACGACAGTTAGTGACTAAGCATCAGGAATCCAGGTAAACAAAAAAAAACACAAAAAATAAAATGAGAAAAAAAACATTGCATAAGGCTTACGAGGATGTCCAGCTCATGCCGAGTGACTGTCAGCTGCCATCTGGCATCTGCCAACTGGGCCCGCAAGTCGGTGATGATGGCGTCACGGACATCCTGCATTCACAAACATATAGGCTACTGTCACGTACATATGCCTTCCATCCCCTTCCTCCTCAAGCTAGTGCGCCCCCCCCACAAACCCTAACCCTAGCCACCAGCCACCCACGCCCCAGCCCCCTCTCCTACTACAACTCAGGTCCGCCCTCCCCAGCTCCCAGCTTCCACGGCGCCCCGGTGTCGCCCCGTTATCGCTACGTCGTCTCGTGGATCGAGAAGGCCTTGCTGTTGTCCACTACAACCCACCTATAGCAGAGGTCAAGTATGCAGAGACTACTCCGGCCTCCACGATGCAAACCAGCTGAAGCTTTCTTCTGGGAAGTCATACGTCGTCAAGTTAGCTTCGTTCCAGAAGTGATCCCATGGCGATCCGACCTCGGCACTGCACGCACTGCCTGTTCTCGTGAAACTGCACCAAGCTCAGGTCCGAACCTAAGTCCCAAATGGTAGCAGCTCCACAGCCCGCCCCGGCGTGATTCAGCCAGAGCTCTCTTCACATGAATTCTGCTCCTCCAAAGTGCCAACGCACCAGAGGTGGTCCTGCCTGCATTCGACGTCGTCTCTGTCCGTGGCGTCCAAACTCCCATAGGCGTGCCAGACTTGGAGCCCCTGTTCACCCAGGATGGACTGCTGTCAAGTCGGCCCCGACATCCCATCCTCCTATCAGTTTCAGTTCGTGATGTCTTCATCAAAGTTGCAGCCCCCGATGTGAAGAAACCAACGCAAGTGGTTACGTCACGTTCTGACGTCAGCACCAGGAGTTCTGCCCCAATCTTTGACATCATATCCTACTGTTCACCCATAAACCTGACGCCAGCTGTCCCTGTGACCACGCCCAGTGAGGTGATCGGACAGCCACCCCCTTCTGAGGGCTCGTAGCCCTCCCAGTCAGCAACGTCCCCAACCTGGTCCCGCCGTGATTGGAGTTCTATAGCGCCCATACCGATTGTCGCACCACACCTGCGCCAACCAGTCCAGCCAAGCAGAACTGCACCAGCCTGCTGTAGCAGCCGCTGCCCCCATCCAGTGCCGTCAGCTCAACGCACGACTTCCAAGCATCCGTCAGCATCCTTCGGTCTTCATCCAGGAGTTGGTTGCATCGTGAGTTGACACCCAAGCCCGGCGTACGGGCAATTGTTGCTTACCCTTCCCCGCGATCCCCCCTCCTGCGTGAGGGTAGTGAATGTAACGTTTGGTCCCCTCCCTGTGAGCCCCCCTCCCTACGTGGAGCATAGGGCATGTAATAGCAGGAA
This sequence comes from Amorphophallus titanum, assembly GCA_024336825.1. Lineage (NCBI taxonomy): Eukaryota > Viridiplantae > Streptophyta > Magnoliopsida > Alismatales > Araceae > Amorphophallus > Amorphophallus titanum. Next base: position 6,533,926 of record JANBPO010003772.1, read on the forward strand.
CGACATCAAGCCTCCCTGACACAGTGTGTCCGCCGGGTGTGCACACTCCCCGGCTCACCATCGTCTCTGACCAGAGCCGATCCTTCGGACGGCTAGGTACGTGCGTTCGCCACTCCACCTGCTTGCTTAGTATTAGCTGTGACTGTCACGCCGCGTGAGGAGTGCCCGGCCCAAATTCCACGATACGAGAGTTCTTGCTGTCGGTGAGAGAGTACACACCAGAACTGATCCCCTCGGTATCGGTCCACCTGGTTGAAACCGGCGCCCATCACTTGTCCCCGGGTGGGTCACCACCACCCTCCGCGCTACTCGGACCGTGTCCGATCTTGGAATAGAAGAGGACCCCAGGCTCATCATTATCTCCGCTAATCTCGCTCCTCAGGTTGAAGAGGAGTTAGTCAAGGTTCTGAGGGAGTATAGCGATTCTTTTTTTTTTATCAGTAATGAACTATGTATTAATAAATAACGAAATTGTACATCAGAAGTCTAAAAATCAGAACTATCATACTCAAGGCCACACAAGTTGTGGTCTCAGAGCTAATTAAGAAGAATGAATCTTTTAAAGATGGTTTTTTCTCTAACAGTCAATGATTTTTGGCCCTGAGCTTCTATGACCCTTCTTGCATCATCAAGGATGTCTATTAAGATGTGAGCTTCCATGGAATGGGTGCCTTCAAAAATTCTTCCACAACGTTCCTTCCATATCTTCCAAATAGTAATTCGAAAGAGAAGTCTGGCTAAGATCACCAATTGCCCTGATTTTGGGAATTCAATTTGTAGCTGCATCAATTCTTGGGCCACTCCAGTCTTCGGTTGCCTGGAAAGGTCAAAGCGAATGAGCACATGTTTCCATACCCAACCTGAGAATGCACAATCAAAGAAGATGTGGTCTTGATAGTCTATTCCCTTGTTGCATAAAACACACATGCTTGGCATATAGTAACCTTTCTTTTGCAAATTCTCGACTGTGGGTAGTTTATTAAGTGCAGCTTGCCATGTGCAATGAGATGCATTTTATGTGGTTGGATTTTTTCAAACCCATTCATAGAGATCAAAAGCAGAATGTTTCTGGCGAATCTCTTGCCATATTATGTTAGTCTTCATTTCCTCCACATGGTTATGCCATCTAATTGTGTCCGAGCCATAATTGTGAATAGGTACTGCTTCAATAAGTTGCCAAAGCTCCTCCATTTCTGCAGACATGGCAGTGGGTAGATTCCATTGCCCTTCTGAAATCAGCTGACTCACTTTAGCTCCTTTTTTGAGCATCAAATCCTACCTAATATGATCACCATACATTTGATTAATGTTGTAACCATTTATCCAAGGATCTGTCCAAAGACTTATATGTTGGCCATCAGAGATAATATAAGTCATGTGGCTGCAGACTACACTTCTGGCCTTTAGAATTCCCTTCCAAGCTGATGAGTAATAGGGCTGGATTTTATAGTCCCAGATGCTTTTGTCTGCTAAGTACTTGTTCCTGATCCAATCATTCCATAATGACTTTTTATTTAGGAGTATGTCCCACAGCAGCTTACCTCTTGAAGCCTAGTTCCATTCTGTCAGGTTTTTAATTCCCAATCCCCCTTCTATTTTTGGCTTGCAGATATGTTTCCAGGATACCATATGATTAGCTGGTTTTGATGAGTTGCCATTCCAGTAGAAATTGCACAATGTCCTTTCAATGTCTTGAATCAGCCCTGCTAGTAGATGGAAAGCAGTAGTCCAATAAATGGAGCAAGAAGAGAGAACAGACCTTATTAGTTCCAGTTTGCCAGCCCTGAAAAGCAATCTATTCTTCCAAGCATCCATCTTCCTTTTGATCTTCTCCACAATAGGATAGCAGTTGGATTTTCTGATAGTTGACGCACAGGGGGCCCTTTTTAGCCCTTGCTGCGTAGACGCCTGCCTCTCTGCGTTGACGCATTTTGCACTCTCATCATTATTCACGCCCCTCAGGGGGGCGTTGTCCCTCCGTCTCATCTTAATTCACGCCCCTCAGGGGGGCGTTGTTTCTCCGTCTCTCCCTCCGTCTCATCTTAATTCACGCCCCTCAGGGGGGCGTTGTTTCTCCGTCTCTTCCTCCGTTTATCTACAACTGTCTCCTTAATTCATGCCCCTAAGGGGGGCGTTGTTTCACCGTCTCTCTCCCACTCTCTCCTTAATTCACGCCCCTGGGGGGGGGGGCGTTATTTCACCATCTTTCTCTCTCTCCCTCCATTTCTCTACCACTGTCTTCCTAATCCACGCCCCTGAGGGGGGCGTCGTTTCAACAATCTACGCCCCTATGAGGGGCGTTGTTTCTGCACTGCCCCAGTGCGTTGACGCAGTGACCATCGTTGAACTGTTTTCTTTTCAGGGAATTATTTAATGGGCGACACACCCTGTGCCGTCATTCTGATGATTCACGCCCCTTTGGGGGGCGTTATTTCTGAACTTGGCCTTTTGAGTTTTAATTGACGCCCTTTGTGGAGGGCGTCAGTTGTTGAATTCACGCCCTTTTGAGGGGCGTCATTTCTCTGTGCCTAGGGTTTTTTTTACAGAACACGTTCTGTGGGCTATGGAATACACAAATAAAATAAAAAGAAAAGAAAAGAGGAATGGAGAAAGGGCGTGTGGGGCACCCACCTTATTCAGGGGGGGGATTCCCCCACCGCGCATTGGCTGCCGGCGGGGAGCTTCGCCACCGCCTTCGTCACCGTCGTCGCCGGCCTCGTCGCCTTCTTCACCACCCTCACCGCCATCTCCATCATCGTCTCCTCCAGCTTCATCGCCACCTTCTCCTTCTCCTTCCCTTCCTTCACCCACTTCCTCTCCAGTGCCGGCGCCGCCTTCGGTGGGTCCCTCCTCGCCGGACGGTGCCGCCGCGGGAGCCTCCTCGCCGGCCAACGCAATCACCTCCTCCATTTCTACCTCCTCGCCACCGGTGAGGTCCACCACCTCGGGGCCAGTCACCCGTTGACGCTTTTGGGGGCCACGGCCGGCCATGGCTCCGGTTTAGGCAGGATTAGGGCTCCGGTTAGGGTTTGGGTTCGAACAGACGAAGGAGGAAGATGGAAGGAGAGAGAGAATGGAACAGAATGAAAAGGGGAGAGGGAAAGACAGGGTTTTGTTTCGAAACATTTGAATTTGAATAACGCCCCTGCAAGTGGCGCGCCTTTGTGGAATAACGACCGTTTTAAAGGCGTTAATTAAGTGAATAATGGCGTTAAGAGGGGCATCATTTGAAAAGGCGTTTGGAAATTTGAACCGTTGTCAGAAGAGTTAATGTGAACTGATTGATTCGATGATTGTAATTATGAGTTGAATGGAATTGACGGCATCTTGAAAGACGTCAAATATGGAAATACAATACTCTTTTTTCAGAAATTAATGTTGAATGGACGCCTATGAGAGGGGCGGCCAAGGGTTGTCTCCACACCCGTCCACCCTCTTTCCCCCTCCCATTTACCTTATTTCCCACCTCCCATCTTTAACCTACACTTCCCAGTTTGCAGGCATCAGAGTACCAACAACTTGCAGAGCCTGCCACGACTTCATCCTGGCACTCCTTGGTGTTCAAGAGGCATCGTCGGAAGCGTCTTCACGTCCTCTACGCAACGGTGGTCATCTTGCCATCTTCTAAACTCGTGGCTAACTGAAGGAGCCTTCACCGCCAGACTGCGCATTCCCTCCCAGGTAGACAACCAGAGAGGGATTGCAAAGGCTCCCATGGTCTGTTCTCTAGGATTCATGGAGCACCTCTTGGCTGAGATCTTATACGTCAAGTCACCTTTCATTACCAAGAAGCAGCACTCCGTTCGGCATTTAAAGCTATAATTTCCCATTTTTCTCCCCCGGGTGCGCAGGACTATTCCCTCAGGAACTAGCTTGACACCTGATTACTGTTTGGGCCCCCATCACCTGCTCTGACCACTTCCAGCATCACCGTGGGTCTCCGTTTGAAGAGGGCTCGTCCATGGATCCAATGACTCTGGCCACGCCTGAATCTGAGCTCGGGAACATCCGTGGTGACCATGTCTTCCTGCTGTAGTGGTACAGAAGCAGCCAGAACTAGAAGGTAGAGACCCTGCTTACTACCCTGCCACGACCAGCGCCGGCAACCAGAAGTCCTCCCAAAAATTTGACGTCCTCTTGGGCCAACTTAGGAGGTTTTTATGCTGGTTTCGTAGCAAACGGAGTCCGGGAGTGGCTGTGACGGTGCTAACATCAACTGCCTGTCCCCTATTCTAGAGAGCGGACAGAACCGGCAACCGCCTTCCAATTAGTTCCTAGCTCAGCTTTTCCCCTCCCCGCCTGGCCGGCTGAGCGCCCCTCCCTGCGTGGAGGTACATTTTGGTTGTAATTCTACTCCTAACCCCTAGTCCAACCCCCTTGGAAGGGGCGTAATGCATGTATTAGTAGGTCATCGACCGAAGCTTCTCTGAAGCGGCGTGCGAGTAAGCCCACGCTTCCTCGCTCGCCCTTGTCTCCGACCGGGATCAGTGTCTTCACACCGATCAGGTGAGTCTTGGTTACCCTCCCTTGATGGTCTTTCCTTGATGGTTTAGTATCGCTGCTAGTGCCATCGGGTGGTGAGTTGAGTGCCTATTCTTGAATTGCTTATATTTGAGTTACCACCGCGGGCGAGTTGTGAGAGAGCCATTACATCCCATGCCCTCGGCGTGCTGGCTGCCCATAAGAGTGGGCATCCCAGGACCCTTAGGGGTTCAACCACAAGCTAGACAAACCTCGGATCAGCAAGGTCCCACCTCGGACCCTTCTCACCATCGCCGAGTTGCCTACGGGCACTAGTGTGCGCTACGCGGGTGAGTCCGCTCGAGTGAAGTCACCGGTCCATTGCATTGCTTGCTTGCTAGGTCCAAGGGGTCTTCGGTCTTGTGACTATCACCCCCAAGGTGGTGTCACATCAAATTGGTATCAGAGCAAGTTCTAGACTTGTCCATGAGGATAGTCTCCTAGAATATGAGAGGTTTAGAGGGGGGCAGAGAAGAAGAGGACAGTTAGGGAGCTAGTGAGGAGATGCAAGATTGATATTCTTTGTATTCAAGAAAACAAATGTGAAGAGGATGGGGAGCTTCTTATGATGAGGGAGTTGGGAGGTGCTAGACTTTCCAGGGATGCTGCTTCCTTGGCAGAGCGTAGGTCAGGGGGCATTATAATCCTATGGAACTTTTATGGGGTTGATGAGGTGGTTTGGTGGACAGACACATTACTAGGTGGGCCATCTCCCTCCATTTTACTTCGGTGAAGGATGGTTTCTCGTGGGACTTCACCAGGATGTATAGGCCTCAAGGGAGAGAGGAGAAGCGACTTTTATGGGAGGAGTTGATCAGCCTACATCTGTCTTTGGGGAGGCGTGGTATGTTGGAGGAGAATTCAATGTTGTGGTGGCTCCGTGGGAGAGATCAGGGGATAGTGGTCACACAGGGGACATGGATGACTTTGCTGTTTTCATTGAGCAGGCGGCTCTGGTGGATATTGGCATGGCTCATGGTCATTTTACCTGGTCCAACATGCGAGCTGATACTTCTTGTTCGAGGTTGAACAAATTCTTGATCTCCGTTGATTGGGAGGATCATTATCTTCATGCGCATGTGCTTTTATTGGCTGGGTCTATATCGGATCACAAGTCAATCCTCTTGAAGACTGCCCGTTTGCAAGACAAGAGGTTCACCTTTAGGCTGGAGAAGTTTTAGTTTAGGGAGGTAGACTTCATGGATGCTGTCAAGGGATGGGCTGCACAGGTTTCCGGTAGCTCCACCATGGCAACTCTTGTGTCCAGATTGAGGCATACTGCTCATGTTCTCAAGACCTGGGGGGCAGACAAGACCCTCTCGAAGAGGATAGTTAATGACAAAATTCTTCAGCAGATTGAGGGGCTTGATAGCTTGGAGGAGGCAAGACTTGTGGATGCAGAGGATAGGAGGCCGAGAGACACTCTGAGGTGTCAGTTTGATGAATTTCTCTCCAAAGAGGAGATCTATTGGAGGTAGAGATCAAGGGATAAATGGATCAAAGAGGGGGGATTGAAACACTACTTACTTTTAGCGCATAGTATCGGGGAGGAGGAGCGTGAATACCATTACCTGCATTCGGGTGGGTGTACTCTCCATCTCTTCGAATGAGCACATCAAGGTTTGGTGAGGGACTTCTATTCCTAGTTGTTTTTAGAAGAGGACCACTTTAGATCGAGAATTTTTGACGACCTTCTTCCACGGCTTTCCCAAGAGGAGAGGGATATTATATCGCTGAGCTTCACTGAGGATGAGGTTTGGCATACAGTTTTTTCTCTTGCAAGGGATAGAGCCCTAGGTCTAGATGAATTCCCTTTGGCCTTCTTTCAGTAGTATTGGGATGTCATCAAATCTGATCTCCTGGCAGCAGTTAGGGAATTCCATTAGGGAACGACACACTTGAGGGGCATTAACAAAATTTTCATTGTTCTCATTCCCAAGAAACAAGGAGCCTAGGACTTTTGTGACTTCAGGTCTATCAGTTTGTTGAATGGTACTTACAAGATTATCATCAAATTCCTGGCATGGAGACTGGAGAGAGTTATGGATAGGATAGTTAGTTGTTTCCAGAGAGCCTTTATTAGGGGACGCCATATTCAGGACAATTTTTTTGGTGGTCCATGAGTGCTTATATGTCATGAAGACCCAAAGAAAGAGAGCGGTGGTCTTGAAGTTAGATTTTGAAAAGACCTATGATAGGGCCAACTGGTCTTGTCTGTTTGATGTGCTGGAGAAGATGACTTTTGGGGATAGATGAATCGATTGGATCAGGTTTTGCATCTCTTCTGCATCATTTGTAGTTCTTGTTAATGGAAAGTCAACTTCTTTCTTTCTTAGTGGCAGGGGGCTCAGGCAGGGAGATCATATATCTCCTCTCTTTTTGTGCTTGTGGTTAATGTTCTGAGCAAGGTTTGGCAGAGTGCAGAGTTTGCAGGTTTGATCAGGGGATTCTAGGTTAGGAGAGGTGGTCTGTCGGTCACCCACTTGCTATATCCCAATGATATCATCATGTTCCTACCAAAGGATGAGAGGTAGATGCAAGTGGCAAGAATCTTGCTAGAGCTGCTGGAGGAGACTACCTGCTCGACAGTTTAACTTCAACAAGAGTTTGATTGTTGGGGTTTAACATGGAGGCTAGACCACTTCACAGGACCGCTCGCATCTTGAGATGTCAGATAGGGACTTTCTCTATTTCTTATTTGGGTCTCCCTCTCACCCCAGGGGCTCTTCGGTGTGCTAATTGACTTCCTATCATCCAGAGGTATTAGATTAGACTGGCTAGCTGAAAGGCGAGGTTGCTATCCTATGGGAGCATATTAGTCGTGTGTAGACTGGTGTTGGATAGTTTACTTATCTATTATCTCTCTGTGTTCCGCATCCCAAAGACTATGGTGAAGAAGATCGCAGCCATCCACGGAAGGTTCTTCTGACATGGGAGTGGGGGGAGGTGTAGGGGTTGGCATGACATCAGGTAGGGGAGGGTGGCTACTCCTAAGGAACAATGGGCTATTGGGATCAAGAATGTGAGTGACTTCAATGTGACCCTTTTGAGTAAGTGGTTATGGAGATTTGGAGCAGGGGATGGAGGTCTTTGGGTACAACTCATCAGGTAGAAGTACTACAGCAAAAAGAGAATTTGAGACTTGGACTTTCCAGCTCCTACTCAGACGTCTCCTATTTGGCCCGACATCTTCTCTTGCAGGGACTTCATCTCTTCCGAGGTTCGGATCCGTCTAGGAAAAGACAATCATTGTCTTTTCTGAAAGGACAGATGGTGCGGCAACTTTACTTTGGAGGCCTCCTTTCCTAGTTTGTTCGCGATTTCGGTTGATCCTATGGGGTCGGTTGCTCGGGCATTTGATCCCCACCTTTCTGGGGACACCTGGGCGCCGACTTTTAGGAGGGACCTCAGGAGTGCCTAGTTGGAGCAGTTCGAGGACCTCCTCCTGACCTTCCTTGACTTTGTCCTGCACTTACTCAGGGAGGATGCATGGATTTAGAGGTGGGATAGTGAGGGAATCTTCTCTATTAGGTCTGCCTTCTCTATCATCTCTGACGGTGGGATGCAGTACAGTCTGGCTCCCCACATCTGGAGGTTGAAGAGTCCGTTGAAGGTGAAACTTCTGATCTGGAGGATTTCACACTGGAGGCTTCCCACCAGAGATAGGCTCCTTTGCTTCCCACCGGATATCTAGCCAGCATGTTGCTTGTGTGGTCTGGAGGACGAGTCTGTGGACCATCTGTTTGTAGGCTGCCCCTACTCGCAAGCAGTGTGGGAGGGTGTGGCTATGAGAGCCTGGTGTGTTTTTGGCCGACAGATTGACGTGTAGCTCTTCATTGGGTCCTGGGGTAGGAGTTGGCCCCTCAGAGGTGATCGTGCGGTTTGGTAACTCATCCTGCATGCCACCCTTTGATCCCAATGGTGTGAAAGGAACAAAATGATCTTCAGGAGGGAGACTAGAGTGGAGGACGACTTCATTTTTTTCATTTATACTAGAGTGAGGGAATGGGCGGAGTCACTATGTAATGTGAATGCCCTCAGCTCACATCTTTTTGATTTGTTGGGGTGGTAGACTATCCCACACCGCCTTGGTGTGATCTTTTGTACAAGGTCTCTTTTTGAGAGCTCTTTGACTACACGTGTACATCTTCTTTTTCATTTAATACACACAATGCTACTACTCACTTTTAAAAAAAAACGTGTACCCTATGTAAGTGCAATAAACAATTAAACACTAAAAAAAGTAAGGTTGGGCTAGTGAGGTGACTCAATAGCAGATCACAGACCTGGTTTGTCCATGATACGGTATGAGTCAACCAACTCGCACCGGTATACTACAGGTTGGCCAACCTTGGTAGGAACCATGGACCGAGCACTCTCTCACCGTCCGATGGAGCTAAGCGACAATACTATTTAAGCAAGGAATACCAGCAAGGGGAAGTGACCAGAAGCTTACCTAGTCGGCGTGAAGACACCAACTCCGACCGGAGATGAGGGCGAGCGGGGAGTGTGGGTTCACCGCACACTACGCCGATGAGGCTTCCGGTGATGACCTGCTATTACAATCACTATGCCCTCACAGAGGGGTTGGACTAGGGGAGGAGGAAATTAATATTACATCAAAATACTACCTCCACACAGGGAGGGGCATTAAGCCAGCCAGGCGGGGTGAGGGAGAAGAACACTAGGTTATCGAAAAGTCACTCGACCGGTTCTGCCAGCTTCTGGAACGAACTGACCGACAGTCGCTGTTGACGTCGCCACGGATGGTAACGAACTCGGATGACGTCGAAACCAACGCCAAACTTCCGCTGACTGGTCCAGGAAGGCTTCAGAATTTTCGGGGAACAGTCCGAAGTAGTGGCTGGTCATGGCTGGCTCTGGAACTAGGATGTTCTATTCTGACTGGTACTACTCTCAGGTCACAGCAGCAGGAAGATGATGCCCTCCCGAACACTCCCGGAGTCGAAATGGTGCGGGACTAGAACTGATGCATTCGTGTATGAGTCTTCTTCGATGTCCAACTGGAAAGGACACCTGAGGAGGTCAGGGCCGAGAGATATGTCCAGAAGAGTGGTGGGGAGTCTGGACGGATTCAGACTGACCTGATCTACTACCTTGGGGTAGAAAAATCAGAACGGGCTGCTCCGGGCTTCAATCGAAGCCCCGCTTGTTGCGTTGGACAGAAGACTGGTGGGACTCCACTCTGGCTAAGTGGCGCGTCAAGGGGAGCCGTGGTGTGGTCGCTGGAGCTTCTGTATGCCGTCTCTGGTTGCCTACCGGACTGATTCTGCACAGTCTGTGGCAGACGACTCTCAGGAAGGCGGCGCCGTCACGATCAATCCCGTCGTCAAAATGATGCGGGACCAAAATGGGCATGTTCGTGACTAAGTACTCTTCGATCTCCAACCAGGAAGGCTGCCAGGGGAGGTCAGAGTAGGGAGATAGAGGATGAATAGTGGCGGGGTGTCAGTGCTGGCTCTAAGTTGTCTGACCTGTGCACCTGGGGGAGAAAATTCGGAACGAACAGTTCCGGACTCCAAATGTGGCTCTGCCAACTGTGTTGGATGGAGGACTGGTACAATAACGTCCCAGCCAAACGGTGCACCAAGAGGAGCTGAGTTGTGGAAGTAGCAGCTACTGCACCAGTGCTCTGGTCTTCCCTCAGATGCCAGATGCGCACTTCGACGAAAATAGATCTCTCGAACAGCCCCGAACTCGGATGAAGGTGGGATGAACTCGCTGTCGAAGCTGACTTTAAGACCTTTCCGTTGATGTATTGTACACCTCCAAAAGATGCCGGATGGCCCCGGGGCAGGCTCTGCAAGCGGGGCTTCTGGTGCTGCCTGCGAATTGGATATGCAAGAAGATGATAGGTGTAGTAGGGGTGGATTGGGGTGATGGGAGACTGTAATATAAAGCGCAGGGCTGTGCCACTTTGCTCTAAATGCAGATGTTGTAAGCAAAGTCAGGAGGAGGACACAGACCACTTGTTTGTTAAGAGTGATCTGGCATCCAAAATATGGTCATTCTTCAGAGCCAAAGGTCTTCCTATCTCAGGTGATACTGCAAGGAATCTTATAACCCATTCAGTTCATGTAGTTAATTGTAACACTGCCTTTGGACTATTTACTGTTGGGATTATTGCTCATGGGTTATGGGAGACTTGGTCTGCCAAGAATATTGTAATCCATGAAGATAGCTCTCCTCAACCGACTGCTCTGATTTCTAAAATCATAACCCAGGTTAAGCAAGAAATGAGGCTGGCAAACTTGCAGGAACCAGATCTTAAAAAGAAGTAGATCTTGGCTACCTTTGACATCACAACTCAGCACACAAAGGAATTGCCATTTAAGCTGGTTAAGTGACTATGCCCCCCATGGCCTCATCTCAAACTCAACACTGATGGAGCGTCAAAACAGGCAGGTATCTCGAGTAGTGGTGGCATTATTAGAGATGCTTCGGGTAATCCTATTATTGCCTTTTCTCACTACTATGCACAGAGTAACTGTATCATAGCTGAAGCCAGAGCTTTCATGGATGGAATTAAAATTTTAAAGGTAGTCTCAACTCAGCCAGCTCTTATAGAATGTGACTCTCAAACCCTTGTGCAAGTGGTCACCCGAAAAATTCCTTGTCCTTGGAAGATCACAAGCTATGTGAGAGAAATTTGGAGGCTATTATCTACTTATGACTCCATCAGCCACATTTATCGAGAAGCAAATAATGTCGCTGATTCCTTGGCCAATTATGCTAATGATTTGAAATGTAATTTCTGTTTCTTTTCACTTCAACAACTCCCTAAGCATATAAAGGGAATTGTTCGAATGGACAAGCTAGGATTTCCTAGCATCCAGATGTTGTAAATTTTTCCCTTCATCATTAATAAAAACTAACCTCCTAGTGTTGTGATGGTGGAGTGGCTTTCTCTCTATCTTTGATAGAGGGTGCACTCTCCTATTACACCTAGGTAGGGTTTTCCAAAACAAAAAGTGACGGATCCCGAAGATCGTACCCTCTCAGCGCGATCCCTGAAACGTAGCTTCATATCCTCTGAAAAATATCTGAAGCAGGGAGAAAAATTGGCATGCCACCTAGCAAGCTCCAGAGTTTGCGCGGAAGTGGAAAGCCTTTACGCCAGCCCAAGAAAGGTTTCAAAAATATAGGTTCCATTCCAAAATAGAAAGAAGGTGTACATATCAGAGGGCGATCGCCCCGACGCAACAACCAAAAGGGAAGTGCAACATAAGGACAATAAAAACAGGAAAAGGAGTGGCGAGCCAAGATCAAGAGCTAGCCCCGATAGTAGCGTCGCACAGTCCCTGGTCGCCCCCGGTAGCAGCTTCAGGAGGGGACAGGCTATCGGTTATGATGGGGACATCACTTACCCCCTCCACATTTTTGAAGCCCGGATGGATCGTCATCAAGTGCCATCATGATCTTACTGAGGCTTCCGGTGATGACCTGCTATTACAATCACTACGCCCTCACAGAGGGGTTGGCATAGGGGAGGGGGACTGTGAGTTACATAAAAATACTACCTCTGCACAGGGAGGGGCTGTAAGCCGGCCAGGCGGGGGTGGAGAAACGAGAATGGCGATCGTTGTCGGTTCTGCCCGCTTCTCGGACAGCCTGATAGGGGGCCAATGACGGCACTGCCACAGATTGTAATGAACTGGGATGACGCCAAAATCAGCACCAATCTTTCGCTGACTAGTCCAGGAAGGCTCCAGAATTTTTGGGGAACAGTCCACTGTCGTGGCTGGTCGTGGCTGGCTCTAGAACTGTGCTGCTCTACTCGGACTGGGACTGCTCAGAAGTCGTAGCAGTAGGAATTCGATGCCGTCACGAGCACTCCCGAAGTCTAATTGGGGCGGGACCAAAACAGTCATATCCGTGGCTGAGTCCCCTTCGATCTCCAACCAGGGAGGACACCAGAGGAGGTCGGGGCTGGGAGATATGTCTAGAATAGTGGGAGGGGGTCTGGACAGATCCTAACTGACCTGATCTGCTACCTTGGGGTAGAAAAATCAGAACGGGCTGCCTCGAGCTTCAATCGATGCCCCGCTTGTTGCGTTGGATAGATGACCGGTGCGGCTCCACTTCGGATAAGTGGCGCGCCAAGGAGAGCCGTGGTGTGGTCACTGGAGATTCTATAAGCCACCTCTGGTAGCAGGCTGGACTGGTTCTGCACAGTCTGGGGAGAACAATTCTCAAGAAGGCGGCGCCGTCACGATCACTCCCGTCGTCGAAATGGTGTGGGACCAAAATGGGCACGTCGGTGTATGAGTCCTCTTCGATCTCCAACCAGGAAGGCCGCTAGGGGAGGTCGGAGTAGGGAGATAGAGGACGAATGGTGGTGGGGTGTCAGTGCTGGCTCTGAGGAGACTGACTCGCACACTTGGGGGAGAAAATTTGGAACGGACAGCTCTAGACTCCAAATGTGGCTCTATCGACTGTGTTGGATGGAGGACTGGTAGGAGAATGCCCCAACCAAATGGCGCACCAAGAGGAGTTGGGGTGTGGGTGTTCTCCTACCAGTCCTCAATCCAACACAGTCAGCGGAGCTACATTTGGAGTCCGGAGCTGTCCGTTCTAAATTTTCTCCCCCAAGTGCGCAGGTCAGTCTCCTCAGAGCCAACACTGACACCTCACCACCATTCATCCTCTATGTCCCTACTCTGACCTCCCCTGGTGGCCTTCCTGGTTGGAGATCGAAGAGGACTCATACACCAACGCGCCCGTTTTGGTCCCGCACCATTTCGACGACGGGAGTGATCGTGACGGCGCCGCCTTCCTGAGAATTGTTCTCCCCAGACTACGCAGAACCAGTCCGGCTTGCTACTAGAGGCAGCTTACAGAAGCTCCAGCGACCACACCATGGCTCTCCTTGGCGCGCCACTTATCCGGAGTGGAGCCCCACCAGTCATCTGTCCAACGCAACAAGCGGGGTGTCGATTGGAGCTCGGAGCAGCCCGTTCTGATCTCTGCCGCCGAACCTGTCAATAGACACAGCATTATACAATGTCCCAGTCTTATAACCAGAAAGTGGCAAAAGAAAAAGGGATGGAGTGTCTCAAACAAGGCCGTACCTAGAGTCCCAAAGGGGGTCAGTGGCAGGAGTACCAACTACTCCGGCTTCAGGGCCAGCAACTGAGCTACTATCATCACGGCCTCCCTGATGTCCCGTAGATTGCGGGCACACTCAATCTGGGACAAGAACTCCATGGGTCCGGTGGACCAGATCGCGTGGCCGATATGCTGTCGCCCGTCATCGATCACTGAATCGGCAAAGCTCCCGTGCGGGAGCTCTCGGTCCAGTGAACCCCTACTCTCGAAGCCGCAGTTGGCCAAGAACTAGGCCCACCAGGCCTTAGGTGCCCTTGACCAGGACACCTTCCCTCCTGTCACCGTCGCTCACGCTGACACTGGTCTCTGGGGCTTCAGTAACCCTCTATTACTCCGGCTCCCAGAGGTCAAACCCCGGCCACTTCGGGCGTGCCACTCCATGACTCGCTCGATCTCTCGGCGGATTCAAGCAATACGGGTCCTCAAGTACTCCTCATCAAGTGTAATAGGAAGCAGATCTTCCCTCAGCAAGCGGCTCTCCTCTGCCTTCCAGATTGCAGAGGCCTTCTGTCGGTACAGGTGGCTATGCTCGAACCACCACCTGGCATAGTGAACATCGAACCTCCCTCGGCGTCCCTGTCCTGGCATCGAGAACTGCTCCAGCTCCTGATGACTATAGAAGTCACACCATGCCGCCGCGAGTAAGTCGGTGTCCCTACTCTAGTGCTGCTTGCCTGCAAAAGGGAACTCCTGGTTCTGCGGGATCCCCTAGTCATACCCGAAGCCCCTTACAAACCTGTGTGGATAGTACTGCTCCAAGGAACCTATCGCTCAGTGGTGTAACGTCAGCACCGCTGACCGGGTACTCTGTATCCACTCCGTCCGTAGCTCGACATCTGCCACCTCCCGAACAGGGTGCGCGCTGGTCAGCCCTCCACCTGAAGGTCCCAGAAAAAGGCGGGAGTCCCTCGTGGCACTGTCGAAAGGCAGTCCCTCCTTGCCCCGAGTGGGCAAGTAGCAAAGGGCTCTCCTAGCCCCCTCCAGCTGCGCCTCTGCGTCCTCGTCAGGCTGTCCGGGGAAGCTAAACAAAAGCAGTGCCGTCGGGTTCATCACTGTCCCTCACGTCACCAGTCCCAGAAGCAGCAGTCCGGCCCACACGCTGAGGTAATGGGTCGGTAGAAGTATGCTCCTCTCCCTCGGCGCCGGGTGCGCCACCAGAACTCCTAGTCCTTGGTAGATGTTGGCCAGTGTAGTAGGAGCCAGGGCCAACTGTCTCCCCTCAGCCAGTAAACAAGTCGGCCATAGTAGCTCGACTCTCAGCAAACCATCCTCTCCATGCAGAACCATGAACGTCGCCAACCAGTATGCCAAATAGGCGGTGGGGTGTGTCACATCTGGCAGACCGTGGGGGTTCCACCCCTCTTGTGGGGCATAAATGTACCTGGTGTAGGTCCTGGCACTCCGAACCGCGAGATAATATTCTTCATGATGAAGCGGCACACCGTGGTAGCTTTAATCTCCGCGTATGCTTCGACTTCGGCCCACTTGGTGAAGTACTCCGTGGCGGTAAGGATAAAAGAGTTTTGTTTGGTTTGGGAGTTAGGATCACCGAGTGGGCCAACAATGTCAAAAGCCCACATGGAGAATGGCCAAGGAGCAGAGAGAGGATGAAGTGATGAAGCTGGAGCATGAATTTTGTCGGCATGGAGTTGGCATTTAAGACACCTCTTGACATAGAGGGAGTAATCTTCCTCTAGAGTGGGCAATAGTAGCCCTGCCTAAGGATTTTCTTTGCTAAAGTCTGGCCATTGACATGACCTCCACACTCACTAGAATGAGTCGCTTCGGCTACCTTCCATGCTTCATCATCATCTAGACACCTTAAGAGCATTCCATTAGTGGCCCGCCTATACAGTTCTCCAGCAATGATAGTGTACCTTAAGGCGGCTCTTCTAATTGCCTACCGATGCTCGGTATTTGCCCCTTCCGAGACCAATCCATCTCGACAATATAGCTTGATTTCATGGTACCAAGGTAACTCTTCTTCCTCCAAGATCTCTTCTAATTCTGTTAAAGATACTTCCTTCAATTCTTCCTTCTCAGCCCTTGCCTCTACAGTTTTCCTAAGGCTGACATACCAAGGATCCTGGAGGGAGGGTGCGTCCAATCTCTGAATGACAACGGTCTCAGTGCTTCGACTGAGAGGAAAAGATAGAGAGGAAGCGAGGGAAGCTAGAGCATCAGCTAGAATAATCTGAGATCGAGGAGTGCGGATGTAGATCAACTTGCGGAATTGCCTAGCAAGGAGCGTGACTAAATCTTGATAAGGCTTGAGCTTAGGGTCACGAGTGCGGTAAGTGGATAGAACCTGCCGTAGGATGAGCTGAGAGTCTCCTATGATCTTCAAGTGGCGCGCGCTGAGGAGGTAAGTGTGCTTTAAATCGGCTAGGAGAGCCTCGTACTCGGAGATATTGTTGGTAGTAGAAAATCGAAGCTGATAAGCGAAAGGGATCGTCACCCCTTCCGAAGTGAGGATGATAGCGCCTATCCCTCGGCCTTGAGAACTGAGTGCAATGTCAAAGTGAAGAGACCAGAAGGGATGATGAGAGATGACAGAAAGATGCTCATCCGAAAAATCATCCTTAATAGAGTCCGTGTGAGGGATAGGAAGATGGGCAAGATGCTCAGCAATGGCATATCCTTTGATTGCCTTCTGAGCGACGAATATGATATCAAATTGGGAAAGGATGCTCTACCAGTGAGCCAACCTACTAGAAAGGATGGGTTTTTCTAGGAGATAGTGAATCGGGTCCATTCTAGAGATCAACCTGACTGGGTGGGCATGGAAGTAGTGTTTAAGTTTCTGGGCTACCCACACTAAGGCGGCACAAGTCTTTTCCATAGCGGTGTATTTGGTCTAGGCCGAGTTAAATAACCTGGAGATGTAATAAGCCACCCGCTCTTTTCCTTCGCCATCCACTTGTGCTAGAACCGCCAACAAGGAGAAGACAAGGCCATGAGAAGAGGAGCACATTATCAATCGGAGGGAGAAGCTAAATTTTGAAGCCCTTACCTGTCGATTCCAACATCTGGGTGAGACATCGCTCAACGTTGGCAGGAGTCACCAAATCACCCGTCGACCGGTGATTCTCTAGGAGGATGGTAGCCCTCCTCTCCACCTCTGCGGAAGCCTCCGACAACTTCAGGGGAAGGTTCGGGTGATAGTTGGGCGCGATTGTGAACCCCCAAGACGCACCAACCGAAGACGTACCCACCCAAAAATATTGGGTCTTCCACCCCTTGTGGGAAGAATCCTTCTGGGAAAGGGACACACAGCTCCTATTTTGCCTCGCTTGGATGAAGAAGAAGCCTTTGCCAGCTTGCAGATGCTCCTTCAACTCGAAAAAATAGTGAAAAAGATCCAGCGAGGGAATCACTCCGCACTGGCGACAGATGAAAATGAAGGAATAGACAAAGAGGTAGGAGTTGGCGACCAGTTGGATAGGAGCCAGTAGAAAGAAGCCAAGAAGACCGACAACAAAGGCATGGAGAGGCAAGCGAAACCCACACTTCCAAGAAAGAAGAAAGGAATAGAAGAACCCAGAGCGAGTATCCAAGCTTGACTCATGGGGGTCAGGGGCAGAAAAATGGTACTGCCAAGGCAGACCATACCGACGCTCCAGCCGTTTCGCCTCCACCTCACCCAACTCACTGTGGTTCAGGATCGACAGCACCAACAAAGCTCTCGGGGCTTGCCCGCCTTCTTGCTCCTCAACCTCAGGATGCTGGTCCACCATGGAAGGAGTATGAGAGCTAGAGGAAGACGATTCTATTGACTCTGGAGGAAGGGGAAGATGCCGAATCACCGCTGTGGTAATCTCCGCCAGCTCCGCAGAGGCTGTCGTAATTCTCTGCTCCTTCAAGTTATCCTCACGGCACATGTGGAAACCCCAAAGGCAGAAGCGATGGAGGGCAAAACCCTAAGCCACGGGAGTATGGAACGTAAACAACTCACAATGCTTATAACCCCCAACGGGAGGCGACGTGACGTTCTGATCTCTGAGAAAAGGGGCCTCCTCGCTTTAACCCGTCAGGACTATCATCATTACGGGCACACTTCCAGGCTAGCTGCTTCACGTGGCCCCCATTAAAGTTGGATCTCCACCCACCTGAGCCACAAAAGTCCAGCCCAAATAGCTACTCGACCGAGCCTAAGTTTGCTCGGGAGTAGAAGGGGGACAAGTGGAGAGGGGGATTTTCATAGCCCAAACAAGAGCGACCAAATGAGGTCCTACTAGACCAAACGAGGCCCAGCTCCCTCAAGTAATAGCACTTTTGGGCCCACTTACTACAAGCCCAATAATTCACTCGGAATCAAGCGCTTCCTAGGCGGCCTCTGGGCTCAGAAGTCCGAGCGTCAGTCCAATCAGAAAATGATGAGGGCATCTCACAGCGCTTACTTTGGCTCGGATCGCCTGCATCACTTTGAGGAGGTCCGACTATGTTATCACATGTTAATTTCCCTTTCATTGAGTCTCTAAAAAGAACCAGGGAGTAGAGCTCTGCATCTTCATTCTCTTTTAAACAAAGGAGGAGCTACATTAAGGGTTGGGGCCCATATAAGAGAAGAACGTGAAGCGGAGAGAAAAGGCAAGGGAATCAAAAGGGAACGCAATGACCTGCCTTTCCTATCCAAATATTC
The DNA here is from genome assembly GCA_024336825.1 of Amorphophallus titanum. Taxonomy (NCBI): domain Eukaryota; kingdom Viridiplantae; phylum Streptophyta; class Magnoliopsida; order Alismatales; family Araceae; genus Amorphophallus; species Amorphophallus titanum. Next base: position 6,552,218 of record JANBPO010003772.1, read on the forward strand.
CAACCTCCCTTGTCCCTCTTTCCTAGACCTTCAGCTCTCTTCTCTTCTACCCAGAAGCTTGCCAGGGAGGAAGAAAACTCCAATTCCACAGCCCTCCTCTTCTCTTTTCTTCCACCGACGGATGCTTTTATATGTCCACTAGGATTGATCTCCATTCACTACGCAGGCCGCTCCGAGGTTGACCCCGGTCTTGTCCCTGTCAGATGGGTGGCTGCGTGCTTGAGCTGGAGGCTGATAGCTTGGCGAAGTCCGGCTGGCTTCGACGTGACCGTGCTACGCGCCAAGGGTCATACGCAGTGTCCGACGTATTTTCCGCCGCTGTGTCGGACATGGCTATCAGTGAGCGTCCCGGGTGGAACACCCTGAAGGTGTACCGACCAAGGGCCGCTGCGATGTGTCGGGTGAGGCCAGCAGCGAGTGTGCCAGCAGAGCTATTCACGGGTGTACCGGTGGAGGAGGCAGCGGGTGTGCCGGGGCAGAGTTGTTCGTGGGTGTGCTGTTAAGGAAGTTCTTGGACAGGCAGACCCTGGTCAGCGACTTGCAGGCGCCGAACTCTTCCGGGATGGGACCGAAGAAGCTGTTCTCCATCAGGATGAAGGTCTCCAGCTTGCCTCCGCCGCACAAGCCCCAGGGGATTAGCCCCGTGAGCCAGTTGGTCGCCACGTCCAGCTTCTTTAGCCGGCCATTGCTGCCGAGGCACTTGGGGAGCTCCATGGTGAAGTTGTTGTCCCACACCTGGAGCCTCTCCAGGTTGGGGAGCTCGGCGACGAAGGCCGGGATGCCTCCGTGGAGGTGGTTCCAGAAGAGGTGGAGCAGGGAGCATGGATAGACAGAGGGAGAGTTGGGGGACCGCCAGGGTGAAGGAGGGGGCAACACCGGTAGGACCAGCAGAAGGAGCAGACAGAGGGGAACGAGGGCAGGCACGCTGGTAGGCGGAGGGACCATGCAAGCGCCACCAGAGGAAGAAGAGGGTGGTAGAGCACCATCTACACCAGCAGGTAGGAGGGCATCTTCGGGTATAGAGGATGGTGAAGCGCCAGCCGTGGGAGAAGAGGGGGATGTAGCAGAGGGCTCCGTCGAAGGGCCACCCACGGACGAAAGGAGCAGATCTGGCATGGCCGTTGAAGACGAGGGGGTGACGAAGCCGGAGGCCAGACCGCCAGGGGTAGGGCCAGCACCCATAGGCGCCAAGGTTGGAGACGATGCAAGCGTAGGAGAGCTCGATGGGAAGCAGGGCAAGGAGGAGGAAGCCCTGGCAAAAATAGGGGGCCGTTTCTCGGCGACGTCCCATCAGGTGGAGTGATGCGGGACGGACCCACGGACTCGAGACCGACTGGGACTCTAAGCAAGCTTGGGTACGTCCCACGCGAGGGATCAGCTTACACAAGGAAACATAGTCCTCTCAGCTGACAGCCTGACGACATCATCGGCTCCAGTGCCAAAGGAGACAGAGAACACCAGGCACACAAGACGCCAATGACGATTACACGGAAGAAAGACAGTAAAAATTGACAACACTAGACCACACTTAGCATTAAGTCAGTCCTCACTCAGATATTACATCTGATCGAGTCACGAGCTACTCCATCAGAAAAAGGAGCACGGCAAACTACTGACGAGATAATGGTCCAGCACATAAACGTAGAATCATACGAAAATGGCACTTACAAAAATAACAGCCAACGACAGCAGCACTTGTAGGATTCCAGCTTCGTACAGCACACAGAACCATGGGACACACTGCAAGCAGGGTCGCATGAAGGCACGCGGTAGCTGAGCACACGACTATAGAGAGCGAGTCATGCATCAGGCCGTTCACCAAGGAAAGAAACACAATAATTGAAATCGATCGCAAAACGACAAGCGACACCACAATCTTGGGGAACACATCTCAAGGACTACAAACACGCCTCGAGAGCACAACACCCGCGAGAAGGAGTGCAGAGTAGAGGGTACTTTATCAGCATGGAAGCTGACGATTTCCCTAACACTCGTAAATGCCAACACTAAAACCAGAGAAATGACCGACAACGGCACGATCACGACAATGTCTAGGCACATGCAGCTAAGATGGAGTCACATCAAGAAGGAGCAATTCTCTCGACCAGATAAAATTGTACGAAAAGAATCCTCAGCTTGTGGGTCATCAGCCCACACGCTTTCGCTGCGCGCTTCAACAACGCACGAAGGCATCAGAAAGATCCTCAGCCTTTGCATCTCAGTACACACTAGGCGTCATCGCAATCCCAGAAAATCGCAATGCAACACGCCTCGAGCACTGATCCAGCGAGCAACCGAACAGAAAAAGTCTAAGTGCAACAGAGGAGAGCACCAGCTTCAGCACAAAGTCCAAGGAAAGCACTAATCTCGGCCTACCTTTGTGTCCTGCAAATGACAATTGAGCCTCTCAGCACGTCGGCCGTTGGGCACAGCACGACGAGACACGGTACGCAACTGCTCTCGACACAGAAATTAGGTCCAAAGCCACGCAACCGTAAAACAAGGAGATGATCAGGCTTAAATTAAATTGTCCACACTTGGGTAGACACAGGACAAGGCGATACTGAAACGGTAATTCCAAGGCCAACCTCACCAAGAGATCCGCCAAACAACATGGGAAGCATCGAGCTTAGTAACAAAAGCTCACTAAAAAGGGAAGAGTCTAGTTCGCTCGAACTGCTTCTCAGCCAAAGGGGTCCAATCGAACACTTCAACTTCAACAGAAACAAAACACATCAGGAGCTGACTAGATTTAAGCTGGGATGACCAAGATATCGTAACAATATGTACGGCCATTGCCACAACTCAAATGGTCAACAACAACCTGAGCAATTGACAAAAGAATCTAATACCAGCAAATCCCGATCAGAAGGGAAATGCCAACAGGAATAACACTAAGGAATTCTTAAACAGCGATAAGGGTTTCCCTCAGATCTTTACTCCAAGCGATGGCTTCCCAGATTGTGATGCTGGCAGGGAAACGCTTCATCTGGTGGAGGACCTTCCGGTCAGCTTGAGCTCGAGCATCCTCCAATGACGATAATATGTCAGGCTGGACCTGCTGTGAGCTGCTGCGCCACTCCTCGTCAGGGAGTTGCACCACCTTGCCCTTGTTACTGGGATCAGGCTGACTGTGACCAGCCACAGACTCTTAGAAGAGGGAGGCCAGTGATAGCTCTTCCGAAGACAACTGAGGGGCTAGTCCATCCTTGCCGGATGGTCCTGCTTGTTTTGCAGGGCAGGCCGGAGCTGGTGCGGGGACTGGATTGCTAGCAACAGTCCCCTCGATGCCAGCCGGGTCAAAGATGCTGGGTTGCCCTCGGATCTCCACTGGTGGGATCAGGGCAGGTCATTCTCCTCGGAGGAGGATAACCCGTTTGAGATCAAAGGTAGATGGGCAGAGAGACGGCTCAGGGACTCTTCCGCGGCCTCTGCTACATCCACGATCGTGACCCCGGCCATGACCGGTGTGCTCTGGGGCTAGTTGTGGTCTGTATGGAGCCAGAGCCCTTTGTCTGGTTCTGGATGCTACCGGCTCACCTCACCGGGAAGCATTGATATTGTCTAGAGGTGGGATGGCCACCATGTTGCAGGTGCAGCCACGAAGCATCTGTTCCAGCTGTTCTATGGTGATCTCCTTGTCCTTATAGAACAAGGTGAGCTCCTCCGGGACGCGGAGAGTTTCGCCTTCCTTGACCTTCTGGATCATTTCTTGGACCTAGTCCCAGAGGTGAGCTCGTTTCTGCATGTCTTCCCGTGGGATGTAGCTATCGAGTGGGATAGGCCTGGTAGGGTGTAGAGGAATGTATTCCTCCAAGTTGTCGATGAGCCGCTATAACCTCTAGAGAGGCGTCAGCTCTGCTGGGGACTGCAAGGCAGCCGCTTGTTCAGCTTGCTTCTTGAGCCACCTTTTGAGATTCTTCCTTCTATTCCTCTCCTGTTTCTTGGTGATGGCCGTCTCCAGGGGAGTAGGAGGAGGAGGCACTAGGACTGGTGCTGATAGGTCCGCACAGGGATACCATCGAGCCGATGAGTTTGTAGGGTGAGGTCGGCGACTCTTCTTTGCTCAGATCTCAATCCAAGCACCTTCTGATTATTGTAGTTGGAAGGTAGCGTTGATCGCCTGCTCGATGACTTTGGGTGGTAGTTACTGGTAAGCAGGGATGCTGGGACTAGCATCTGAAAATGTGGACGCGACTTGTTGCCTCTGTCGCGGTTGGTGTGGGAGCTTACCGGGAACCAGTTGACTCGCACTAGCGTCCGAGGACGTATGCGCGGTTTGATGCCTTAGCCGCGGTGGCAGGGAAGGCTTCCCCTATTGAATTGGTGTATTGGTGCAGGTGTCCAAAGATATGTGCGCAGTTTGATGCCTTAGCCGCGGTAGCTGGGAAGGCTTTCCCCGTTGGACTGGTGTACTGGGGCTGGTGTCTGAAGACGTGTGTGCGGTTTGATGCCAACACACTATTGAACTTGTTCCCAAATCCACCCTACCCAACCGTCCCCACCTGAACCCCCACGAGCATGTTGAGTTCCGAGGAATTATCGAGGACCTTATTCAAAAGGGTTTCCTCAGGGTGAGAACGAGCCCCTATGATGTCCTTGCCTTGCTCACACCAAAGAATGATGGCACCTGGCGGCCAACCGCGCCATCAACAAAATCACTGTTGAATACAGAATTCCAATTCCTCGTCGCGATAACATGTGTGACATGATGAGTGGAGCCACCACCTTTTCCACGATTGACTTGAAAAGTGGCCACCACCAGGTCAGAATCCGACCACGGGATGAATGGAAGACAGTCAATAGAAGTTTAGGGAATCTCTTGAGGTGTCTTGTAGGGGATCATTCTGGCACCTGGGATCTTCTCTTGCCCAGAGCCGAGTTTGCATACAACAGCTCTGTCAAAAGGTCCATAGGTATGAGTCCATTTGAGGTTGTGCATGGCTATAAACCTAGGAAACCTGTGGATCTCATTCCCCTCCCACTCGAGTCTAGGGCATCCAAGTCAGTTGAGGAGTTTGCACAACACGTCAAGAGTCTGCATGAGTTAATTAGCAAGCAAATAAGTCTTAGTAATGAGACTAACAAACGACTAGCTGATTCACATAGGCGTCACCATGAATTTCAAGAAGGTGACTTGGCTATGGTACGGGTCCGACCCGAATGACTCCCCTCGGGAGCCGTTAAAAAGTTACAAGCTCGTAGTGATGGTCCCTTCCCGATACTGCGAAAGATTGGCTCCAATGCTTATGTTGTGGACTTACCTCCTGAATATGGGATTAGCTCTACCTTTAATGTGACAGACCTAGTGGCCTACAAGGAACCCACAGTGATTCGTAGTGACCCTTTCGAGCCTTCTCCTCCTATTGAGAGTGAGCCCACACAAGTGCGTCCCACAGTCTCGAGAGCACCGCGTGAGCAAATTGAGAGGATACTGGATAAGCAAGTGACCACTACATGGAGCAGGGTGTACCAGTGCTACCTTGTCTGCTGGCGAGACCGTCCACCATCAGATGACTCCTGGATCAGTCAGGAGGATCTCCAGCCTCTCGATCCAGATCTGCTAGAGCACTACCAGAGCGGTGTCCCACCTTACTCGATGGAGTCAAGTTCCAGCCGTCCCGGGAGAGTTGGTGGGGACACCGGGCCCACTACCGGATGCCGCACCTCCGCACCGAGCTTGTGGCTCAGAGATTCGACTACCTAAAGACTCGACGTCACGTATTTATGTATTGCGTCTGTATTGTATGTAAAATACATGTATTAGTACATGTATATTTACTTTTATCTTATTAGGCTAGTTATAAGTCAAAAGTTATTGTATTTTATTTTTATTAAACCCACAAGTCAAATGTGGGTAGATGAGTTTGTTTTATTAGGCTAGGACATAAGTACAATTAGTAAAAGTCTAAAGGTATGGATGTTATAGCCTCCTCCTATATAAAGGGGGCTAAGGGTGTATGTTTTCATATGATGAAAATTGAAAGAAGTTTGCATCATTCTCCACTCCTTCCTCTCATTGTGTCACTGTTCTTGAAAATAAAAAAAAATGCCAATTTTCAAACCCCCCAATCTTCCTCTGCCATCTCTGTTGAAGAGACCTCCTATCTTCTTCATGAGTGTGCCCTAACTCAAGGACCACTCCTCCAGGGTCCGTTATCGGGCTTCCTTTACTCCTCCGACGAGGGGTCCTCTTCTGTATCATCTCTTGTACCCACTTCCTCTTGTCCCTCTTCTTCCTTAGGATCTAGTGATCAGGCTAGTTGTTCTTCTGGTTCTGCTAGTAATAAGAGTCTGGGGGTAGTTACCACTAAGAAAGCCAAGGGTAAGCAGATTCCCCGTAGGTTCTTGATAGAGCTAGCCAGGAGGTGTCGAGCTTGCTTAGCTGTTCCCCAGTTTCGAGATGATCTGATTCTTCTGCCAGAGTTAGAATGTGAGGATGCATGTGCTTTTGACGAAGGGTTTGGAGTTTATGAAATTATGAATGATGAAGACCCTGTCGAAGAGGGGGAAGAAGAGTATGGAGAATATGAGGACGAGGCTGACGCATTTGCTAGTGGCATGAGGAGATTCGACGAACCGTCAGTCTCAGTAGAAGAACCCACCAAAGAAATTAATTTAGGGATCGAGAAAAACCCTAGGATAGTCCTCATAAGTAAAAATTTACCACCATCTAAAGAAGAAGTGCTTGTTCAGGTTCTCCAAGAATATAAGGACACATTTTCGTAGAGTTACGAGGATATGCCAGGTCTGGATCCTGCGCTAGTCGAACATCGCTTAACACTTAAGCCAGGGTCTGTCCCAATCAAGTAGCGGTTAAGACGTTTCCACCCACATATGGCATTAAAAATGAAAAAAGAGGTTGATAAGCTCCATAAGGCTAGATTCATTAGGGTCAGCCTCTATCGTAATTGGGTGACTAACATCGTCCTGATAATGAAGAAGGACGAAAGGGTTAGGATTTGCATAGACTTCTGGGTCCTTAACCGCACATGTCCTAAGGATTATTTTCCCTCCCTCACATAGATATTTTGATTGATAACACGGTAGGGTACGAGACTCTCTCTTTTATGGATGGCTTCTCCGGATACAATCAAATTCACCTGGCTGAAGAGTATCAAGAGAAGACCTCTTTCACTATCCCGTGGGGTACGTATTGTTATGTGGTCATGCCGTTCGGACTCAAGAATGCCAGAGCCACCTACCAAAGGGCCATGATAGCTATTTTTCATGACATGATCCACATCTATATCGAGATGTATGTTGATGATCTGGTAGTGAAATCAAGGATAATGATTGAGAATCCTGGGGTTCTGGCCAAAGTTTTACAAAGGTCGAGAGAATATCAATTGAAGATGAACCCCAAGAAATGCATATTTGGTGTATCATCTAGTAAGTTACTTGGATTCATTGTTAGCAAGAGGGGTATTAAGATTGATCCCAATAAGGCGTAGGCCATAAGAGATATGCCTCCTCCCAAGAATTTGAAGGAAGTTCGAGGATTAATCGGGAGGTTGCAGTTTATTCACCGATTTATCTCCCAGCATTCACAAAGGTGTAGGCCATTCTATGACCTCACCAAGCCAGGAGTCAACTTTAATTGGGATGACAAGTGCTAGGTAGCTTTTGACGGATTGAAGGACTATCTGTTTAGTCCTCTTGTCCTGAGGCCATCGGTTCCAGGCAAACCACTCGTTCTTTATATTTTTGTCTTGGATGACTCAGTAGGAGCTGTCCTTACGCAAGTTCATGAAGAAGGTAAGGAGTGGGCAGCCTACTACTTGTCAAAACTCCTCAACCCTTGTGAGCAGAAGTATACAATTATGGAGAAGACCTGCGCAGCTTTAGTCTGGGTAGTTCAGAAGTTGAAGCATTATTTCTTAGCTCACGAGGTTCATCGCATTGCTCACATGAATCCCATCAAGTTCCTCATTGAGAAATCTGTTCTTACTAATTGATTAGCATTATGACAAAGCTTCCTTTCTCAGCTCAACATCACTTATATTCAGCAAAAAGTGATTAAAGGCTATGCTATAGTAGAACATCTTGCTCATCACCCTCGTCCTCGATTTGATCCGGTCTGCTTTGAGTTTCCGGATGAGGAACTAATGTCCGTCAATCAGCCTAATTCGATATGGACATTACATGTTGATGGAGCTCTAAATTCTCAAGGTAAGGGTATCGACATTGTTCTCCTATCACCTGAGGGAGTCACCATTCCACAAGCCTTTCAAGTTGCATCTCCTGTTACAAATAACATAGCTGAATATGAGGCTCTTCTGGCCGGACTGGAGGCCGCTCATCTATATGGTGTCACCCAATTGTGGATTGTAGGTGATAGTCAGCTTATTCTACGTCAAGTGCTCACCAAATACTACACTCTTGATCCAAAACTCAAACCCTACCAGGAACTCACATCAACTTACACCAAGCTCTTCTCTAAGCTGATCTTTGTCCATGTTCCTGGCAACCAAAACATTCTAGCTGATGCTCTCGCATCACTAGCTTCCTCCTTGGCCTTCCTGTTGACACCCATTTTATGCCGATGAGTTGTGTCACATTTTTCATCCTTATTTATGATGTCCCGGGTTATTCACTACTTATTGGGTCATTTCTGGTTGATTTTGCAGATGTTGTTGGAGAAATACGTACTGTTGGCAGAGAGTCCTTAACTATTCATGAAGGGAAGAAGGATGTTTGGCAGTTGTGTATGATGAACAGACAACAAACTGTAGAATGGCTAATGTGGGCCATTGGGATTTCTTTGTCATGAACTCCTTTTGTAGGAGCCTGGACTCTCAATGGGACCTTGGAATTTGCTTTTGCACTTTTTCTATTACATCCCCTTGAAACGTTTCAGCTGAAGATGGAGGATGCCAGACCCATGGTCAGCTCCTCACAGAAAATTCCATCGGAAAGAGTGCATTATCAGTTATCACTAGAATTATGTTAGACACACAGTAGTTGATGAAAAATATCCAAAATCTTCTTTATGGAGGGAGGGGATGTCTCAAGACTTATTTTAATATGCTGGAAAGGGAACAGAAACTAGAATAATGAGGCATTATGTAGACAGCTTGACAGATAATAGAGTGGCTCCTCATTTTCTATCAAATGCTGTATGAATTGGTGCCAGAGTTGGGTGGATCCCACTCAAAAAAAAAAGAAAAGAAAAACAGGTTCATACCCTCCACCTTGGTCAAACAAGCATACAAGCACACACTTCCCTGCAAACAGTGGGCTGTAGATGTTACTGCAACCCTCGTCCGCAAAGCATTCTGTTGGCCCCATTAGAGTGGGATTTAATGTCACCATGGAGTTCGTTGGCAACATTGATGAGGCAACTGTCCTTCTCAAAGAAAATTCAGAACCTGAAGAGCATATTGCCCTGAGGAATCTATGGAAATAAAACCCCTCTAAAAGCCATTTCTCCAGTTGGAGAGAGAGAGAGAGAGAGAGACTGGAGTATTTACTAGTTAATAATTCCAAGTGTGATAAGCATATGATCAGAATAATGTATCATCTGTGACGATGGAGCATGAGATTCTCTTGTTTGCATTGTGGTTGTCCAGTACCCTGATGAACTGTCCCCGACCTGCCTCGCACATGGACTTTGCCTCTGTCCGGGCAATTTGATCCCCAAGATTCTCCAACCCTGATTGGTAAAAGAACGTCAAACAGCAGATATAGCTTGGTTGAAAGATGACCGGAGGTAGACGGCAGTAGGAACAAATGGAATCGTTTGAAGTATTGCACCCTCCAGGCCTAGCTGGAAGGTCATAATCATTAGCTGATCTGAGTTATTATAATGCAGTGCCTCTTTTTCATTTTAGTACACTGCTCCAACCCTGGAAGGGGATGAGAAGATTTCAGGTAATTTATGTATCCTTCCCTTCCAAACAAATTCCTACTTCAAAGAGATAAAAAAAATGGAATGCATTCATCTTGGGAAGGGGGTAGTGGAGCGGGGAGGGGTGATCCTTCTAGACTCAATGATGATGCAATGCCCAAGGGCTAGACTTAGTAGAGACAAGTCTAAAACTTGCTCTGATACCAATTTGATGTGACACCACTTCTTGTACCAAGGATGCAAGCACGAACCGAACGGCGGACTCACTCATGCGGGTTCACTCGCGTCGCGTACACCCAGGTCCGTAGGAGGACCGGTGATGAGGATGAGGGTCCGATGTTGGCCCTTAAGGTTCCAAGGGTTTGACTAGCTTAGGATTGAACCCCCAATGATCCAGGGATGCCCACTTTTGCAGGCGGCCAGCACGTCAAAGGCGTGGGATGTAATGCCTCTCTCGCAACTCGCCCGCAGTAATCACTGAAATATAAGCAAATTCAGGTTCGAGCACTCTCTTACCACCGACGGCACTAAGATGCAATACTAATTAAGCAAATGAAACCAGCAAAGAGAAGTGTTCCGAAGCTCACCTAGTCAGTGTGAAGACGTCGATCCCAGCCGGAGACGAAGGTGAGCGGGGAGGCGTGGGTACGCACCCGCACGCCTCGTCAATGTAGCTTCGGATGGCGACCTGCTAATACACTCACTACACCTTACTCAGGAGGGGGATCTTGGGGTGGGGATTACCTTGAATTACAACCAAAACTACCTCCATGCAGGGAGGGGCACTAAGCCGGCCAGGTGGGGTAGGGGAAAGCTTAAATGAAACCAAATCGGTGAGTGATGTCGGTTCTGTCTGCCTTCAGGAATGGGGGACAGGCAGTCAGAGTTGTCGCTACTGTGGCCACTCCTGAATTTTGCCGATGATGAGACTAGTTGGAATATCTTCGTGACTGGATCAGGATGCCGTTAGAATTTTGTTGAATTTCCTGATTGCCGGTGCTGGTCGGGGACAGGCCGCAAACAGGGTCCCTGAGTTCTGGTTCGGACAGTAGAGGTGCCTCAGTAACAGGAAGAAGAGGCTGCCACGAGTGCTCCCGAACTCTGATTTGAGCATGGACAGAGTCTCTGGAACCTTTGTTTAGTCCTCTTCGAAATGACACCTGTGGGAATGCCGGTGGAGGTCAGAGAAGACCGGAGAACCCCGACCAGTGAACAGGTGTCTATTCAGTTTAGGAGCTGACAGAACAGAGCACTTGGGGAAGAAAATTTGGAAAACACTCTTTCGGATACTGAATGGGACGCTACTTTTTGGTGGTGGAAGATGATTTGTGGTAGAAGCTCTCGGCCAAGTGGCGCCTCCAGAAGCTAAGGGATGTGGCCGTGGGAGCTCCTGGAAGTCACTTTAGGTTGCTAGCCGGACCAATCCTGCACAGTCAGAGAAGAACGGCTCCCCCAGGAAGCTCGGAGCTTAGACGGAGGTGAAACCACCTTGCTTGGAAAGCTATTTGGATGAACTTTCCAGAGGTATATGACTTGCCACCAGAAAACTCGGGGAAGGACTAGAGAGGACACTGCTTCCAGGACCTTGCTTGCTACCTGCGAACTGGCTCTGGCAGGCTGGTAATGCCCTCCCCTATCCGTGCATAGCACCCTAACATGCTAGGTCCGAGTCATAATGTTGACCAGAGGGAAAAATAATCATCCTTGGCACCTGTTCCGCTGCCCAGCAGATGGCCCGGCTATAACCGTGCTTGAGCCCCCTGCGGATACCTCGGCGAAGCGCTGACTCATAGTAGGGGAGGGCCACCTCCTTAAGGTCCATCCGGTAGGCCTCTAAGCATTTAAACTGCTCGAGTGCCTCCGCCCTAACCGATCCCACCCTACTAGCGAGCTCGGCCTTTTCCCGTTCTGCCTCGGCCAACCTCCGATCTACCTTGGCCATTTGCTTCTCTGCCTTGGCCTCCAACCGAAGGTGCACGGCTTCCTCCGCTCGGTCTAGTAGCTCGATGGGCTCGGCCTCCCACTGACCATCTCACTCGGCATGGGCCACGTGCTCCTCCTCTAGAAGTTGGCTCTTCCTCTCGAGCGACTCGCCTGCCCGAGCCAGCTGCTCGGTCAGGGCCTGGGCCTCCGCCCGACTCACCCTCGCCAGCTCTTTAAATGAGGAGAGCTCTCACCGAAGCCCATCCTGCTCCTCAGTGAGCCAAGCTATCTTCCCATCGGACGTACCAAGGGTCCAGGCAAGGTTCGCCCGATCCAACTCCGACTGAGCGTAAGCTTCAGTTAGGGAGGCCCCCATCTGGGCCAGGATCAAGCCACCCTCCATGACCATTTCGAGGGCTGCGGTCGAGGAGCGCTGCCTATCTCCTCCTCGCACCACCTTAGTGGCTATGCTACAACACTTCTGGTATAGAGGGCCTCGGATGCCCAACCTCTCAAGAGCAGCCGGAATAGGGGCTCCCCCTCCGAGCGACACCCCCTCGGGAACCCCACTGGCTAGCCCAGATTGAGCCACTACTTCCTTCACCCCTCTTGCCTCGGTCAGTTGGGGCTATGTCACCTCTTCTTGTGACCCCCCGTCCCCCATCAGCTCAGCCCCGGCGTCTCCGCCCTGAACGCCACCTGCCTCGCTCGGCGCCCCAATCTCGGCCACTGTCCTAGAGCCGCCCGCTTCAGCCCCGACCTCCTCGGTCCTCTCTTGCCCAGCAGACGGGAGAGCCAGCCGAATAGGCTTGGCCTCTTCTAGCCTGGCGATGGGGACAGCTGAGCTAACTCCCCCTCCAACCACAGGGATGGCTGTGGCCTCCTCGGCCCCTTCTAGCTCGGCAGAGGGGAGAGCCGAACCAGAGTCGTCGTCGATTGCGGGGATGGCCTCAGCCTTCTTGGCCCACTTTTTAGCCTTCATGGCGTCCCACAGCATCCTCTCCACGGGATCCTTGCGCTTGGACCCCCGCTACTTGGAAGACCCTTTCTGGGCCACCCCCTTCCCTTGTCTTGGGCTCAGGCGGAACCTTCGAGAACTCGCGACTCAACGGTGGCTGGGTCGTCACCCAAGTCGATTACTGCTCGCTTAGTCGAAGGCGCCTCCCCCTCAGCCGGCCGCCTGGTGTCTACGCAAAGGAAGACAAGGTCAGGGAAAAAAGAACAACTTCCTCATCCGAAGGGATGCGGGGTTGCAGCGTGTGTTTGTGGTTAGATCCATTGTGGATCGTGTAGGAGACGTCGTCTCCGTGTCTCTTGGAGTGGAAGCTCCGTGCGCTTCATTTGAAGTGAGTGGATCCTCACCGTTTTGGTGAGGGGTGGACGTAGGGAGCCCGTCGTGGTCCCGAACCACCTAAAAATCTATCTCGCACTGTGGTTGAATGTGGTTTGCATGTTTACATTACTTCTGTTGATCGTGTGTGAACCGTAAGCTTGAGAGAGTTAACCTCTGCATAGCTTGCATTTCGTCTAAACATCATTTGCATTGGTGGTTATTTAATTTACTATGTTAAAATCTAAAAACTACCATCGTGCTTGGCGGGGACAATTCAACCCCCCCTTCTTGTCCATACGAGAACCTAGGGATAACAATCTGGTATCAAAGCGAGGTCTCTGATTTTAGGACAACCTCACGGTTGTAGAGAAAAGATCTCTTAGTATGGCCAACATGGGAATGCTCCCCGAGGGACATTCGATACACCGACCACCCTTCTTTGATGGGACTAGCTATCCTTGTTGGAAAAATTGTATGATTGTGTTCATGCGAGCACAGGACTATGATACGTGGAGGGTCATTAACAAAGGTCCTTATGTGTTACCCCCAAATGAGGACTCATGGGATGATGAGAATATTAATAAATCATGTGCAAACTTTAGAGATATGAATATCATTCAATGCGCTATACATTCTAATGAATACTCACGTATTTCAATGTGTTCTTCTACATAGGAAGTGTGGAACAAGCTCAAAGTCATCTATGAAGGCACTTCAGAAGTTCGAGAAACAAAAGAAAATTTGTTAGTGCGAGAATATGAGTTGTTTGCTATGATGCCCGAGGAGAACATCACGCAAATGTATGCAAGGCTGAGCGAGATAATCAACAACTTGAAGGCTTTGGGAAAAGAGTATTCCAACCAAGATTTGGTTAGGAAGGTGCTGCGGTCCCTCACACCTCCGTGGCACACAAAAGCGATGGTCATTGAATATTTTAAGGATCTCACCACACTCACGGTGGATCAACTCATTGGATCACTGATGACGTACGAAATTAACATCATGAAGCCAACTAAGGAGGAAAGCAAAAAGAAGAAGACGATTGCTTTGAAAGCACATCCAGCATCGTCGGACGACAGTGATGGAAGATCAAGCATTGATAGTGAGGAAGAGGAGTTGATGGCTCTTGTCACAAGGAGAGTTAGGAAATTCTTTAGAAAGGCAAGGCAGGAAGGAAATTTCCCGAGGAGATTTTTGAGAAGGAATGCCACAAAGAAAGGAGAGCCGAGCAAGAAAGAGGAGATCATCTGCTATAAGTGTAAGAAGCCCGACCATATGAGGGGTCAATGCCCCGACCTCCAGAAGAAGTTGAAGAAGGACAAGGCAAAGAAAGGAAAGGCCATAAAAGCCACCTGGAGCGATGAAGATTCGGATAGCTCAACATCCGAAGGGAACATGGACGGACTGGACGAGCTAGTCCAGAACCTTTGCTTCATGGCGGATGAGGAACGATGTTCCCCTCAAACAAAAACGATGATGATCTAGGCGCACATGTTTAATCGTTGGATAGGCTGTTAGGTTGGAAAAACTTGGGGACGATGGTTCTATCTTGCACGCCGTGGTTGCAGATGGTGTCCTAACCCTAGTTTCTCTGGTCTAGCAATACTATTCTCGAGTATCTTGTTATTTTTATCTTTCTTCGCATTCATTTTAATGATTTCCTTTTTCCTTTAGCCCAGCATGCATCATACGCATTTTTTTGTGCCTTGCCTGTCCAAGGTGTCTCAGTGATGGTGAATAACTGTGTTCATAATTTTGAGTAAGGAGAATCATTCCATTCTGAATCAGAAGGTTTCTATCGGTCTACTCGCTCGGTCTAGTTAGCTAAAGATTCCTATCTGGAGTTAGTTAATTGTCTCTTTCCTTTCCGTTGCTCCAACCATTGGCCGTGTTTTCCTTTCCTTAGCTGTTAGTTCCTCCAGACCGGCGTCATTTGGTCTACCAGTCCTTGGGGATTAGTCTGACATTTTTTCGGAAGATTCTTATCACTCGTTGGTTGAAAATGGGTGTCATTTACCTTAACGCCCGCTTTTCAGTTCACTCTGCATCATCTCCACTTCATCTCCATGTTCCATTTCACTTTCACTACACCTCCGCTCACTCCCCTGCAAAGAGGACGTTAGGGAGGGGCATCTGTTGGCACCCATTTTATGACCAAGAAGTTGGGTCATCTCCTTGCTCATTTTAATGATGCTCTGGGTTATTCACTCTTGTTGAAGTTATTTTGGTTAGTTAGAGGTCTCTTTCATGAGTCACTACCTTCCTTGGTTGGGACCGGTTCCTTATTTTTAACCTCTGGAGGTTGCTTGGAAATCTTCTGTTTCATTTGTCGCCCTTTTGTCCATAACGCATCATGACTGGCACGTTATAGTAATATAACGCCCCTCATAAGATCCATTATAGTCCTTTCATCATCTCATCTAGCATCTTATGTTGCGTCTTTGTTCTTTAACGGACCTCTATCCATCCATCATTCCCGTCATATAACGCTCCCAGCATGGTCCGTTAACTTCTCTCAAAATCGGAGGCTTCCGTCTCATCAACTGTCTCATCCACCGTCTTTTCTTCTGTCTCACCTAACGTCTCTGCTATTTAACAGACCTTTGTTCATCCGTCATAATATCACAGAACGCACCTCACTTGGTCCGTTATACCCCCTCAAAAGTTGAGTCTATCATTGCATCCACCGACGTCCTCATCGTCTCAACCACCGTCTCACTGAACGTCTTCATTTCATAACGGATCACCTTCCATCCGTTATATGTCTGTTATAACGCCCTTATTCCTATCCGTTATACCCTCCAGAGTCCTAAGTCCGAACGCTTCGCTTGTTGTTCTTATCTTCTGTTGGATAAGATCACATAACGGATTGTCTATGGCGTGTTATATAACTATGGCGGTCTATCATGGATGTGTTATGTCAAGCGGAAGAGTTTTAATAGAACTGCTCTTCTTTGCTACTCTGTGGATGGATTAAAGAGTTTGATTTCCGTGCACGTCCGAACGCTTCCCTCGCTAGGGACGAACGCGAGCTTGCTAGAGTCCTAGGTGTGCATTCCAACTCGGCGTCGAGTCCGCGTCCATTTTCCCGCATCACCTAGGGGTTTAAAAACCTTTAGATGAACCCCCATTCATGTTATTCAACTTCCGTTTCGTCGTTTCTAGCATATACTACACCTCATAGATCTAATCTGGGTTTTATCTTGTTGGTCACATGTTGTCTTGCAGGTCAGCAGCTATCCAGCATGAGGCCCACTCTTTCTGGCCGGCCGGAAAGAGTGGAGGTAGAAGTCCCATGATTTGGAGGTAGGCGGGGTAGAGCGGCTGATTATCGGCCGTCCATACTTGACCTGCGGTCGATCCAGAACCGCATTAACTCTAGCGTGCTTCGTTCCGCATTCCACTCCAGCGTTGGTAGGTGGCCTAAGAGGAGCCGCCCAACTCTTAGGCGGTTCATCCTTAGCCGTTCATCCTTACAGCGCTAAGCAAAGGTGAGTGTCCCTCCCTTTCTCAAGACACGGCGTGTCTATCGTGTCTGGGGTCTTGAGTGGCGATCACACAGGTTCCATCTCCACCTTACTCTTCTAGTTTCCTGGTTTCTTTCATGCTTTCCTAGTCGTGAGGAGCAAAAGGTGGTTTGATCTCACTGTCGGCACTTTTAAAAGAGGAAAAGCCATTTTTCCGATCAACAGACTTTCTGGCGATCACGGTCGGATGCCTGGTGCCCATCATGTCGGTGTTTGCTGACCCCCTCCAGTCTTTCAGTGTTTGTTGGTCTTTGTTCCTGTTCAACTGTCGTAGGTCGCTGGCTGGCAAGTTCTATTCCCTGGTGGTTGTGCGGTTCGTCGAGGGCCGCCTGAGTGTTGGTACGGATCGAGATCAACCGCTCTTCATCATCCTCGGTCATGCTCACCGCGTGACCCTGTTGTCTCCTGCGGTCGGATAGCGATCGCGCTTCCCTTCTGCAGCCAGTAGTCAGCCGCCCATCTTCCTGGCACAGGTACATACCCCCATTTGCATTATTCTATCTGTGATTGTGTCAGGGTTGCTCCAGGACCTGCCCTGCTAGTGACAGGCTGCCCACCCAGGTACGTTCACTAGTGGCTCTGTTATTTGCGTAGTGTTGCCAGGTCGTTTCGTCTTTGTTTTACACATATTGTCCCTTCTTGCTGTTGGACGGTTCCCTGTGAGCTACCTATCCCGCTTGGGTGGTCTTCCTAAGACCACATATCTGTGCTACAGTGTACCCAAGCCTTGAGTATATATTGCAATGTTACATTTGCTCCATGCTATTGGGTGTTGATCTCTCCTGAGCTTGCTTATTGTTACATGATTGTTATATTCACTTATTCATACGTGTTGTGATCATTGCCTGCTAGATCTAGGCTAGACTCTTGCATGCACTCTGGTGCACATAGGATCATATTATTCCATCAGTAGTTGCATTCCTACTGAAGCAGGGTTTCCTCTCGTCTCCATATTCCTTGGAGCCGACTAGGGGACCTTGCCGAGGACCTCCGTAAGTCCCCGGCCTCACAGCTTGCTCCGCTGACAAACAGCTTGAAGAAAAGATAAAAGGAGAAATAAGGATTGGAAGAAACAGCAACGGAAAGCTGTAAACACTAAAGCCCAAATGTGGCTCTCACGGAGCTGACTGGCTTGGATTTGATCACGGTCTAGTAGAGATTGGTCTTCAGATGACTCTCTTCTTCTTCTTCTCAAACTCTCGATCTCTCTTTTTCTTTCTTCTTCTTCATCTCTAGTTCTCTCTACTGCTCTCTGATTCCTTTTCTCTGCTACTCTCTGATTCCTTTTCTCTGCTGCTCACTCTTTCTTTCTCGAACACTCTTCTCCTCTTTTCTGCTCTGCTTATCAGCTTGATCTCTCCGAGAGTTACTTTCTCGAGTTGCAGAAGTATGGCTTATATAGTCCATCAGCCTGGAGTCCTCGTACAGATGCCCTAGGCGTGTGGAGAGAACACTCCCGCCTGGAGGCTTTTAGAGACCTTTGCCACATGTCAGAATCTAAATGAGTGGTACACCACGTGGAAGCTTCTTTCAGTGTAGATCATCCTCGACTCACGTGCCCTTTAACAATGCTACAGATCTCACGTGTATCTACCCTTCTGGTCATTGATCGTTGAATGCTCAGGTGCCCACGAGATGCTCGAACCCTGGCTTCCTTAAGTTGCACCAACTTGGCTATCTACCACTATTCATGCACAGTCATGAAATCTACAGCCATGTGAGCATAGCACCAACTCAGTGTAAAAGATACATACATTCCATAGTGCGTATATAAGCAAGTATGCACGGACTTAAATGGCCTAAGATAAATGTGCACAAACTTTGCTACAGTGTGTGTCTGCGCAGACCTTGATGCACAAAGAGCAAAAAGTGCACGGACTAAGTTTGAGCCTTAGACATATATGCACGGACTTTGTTTTTCGACAAAGCCAGGACTTGCACGTACTTGGTTCGTGCCTTAGACATATATGCACGGACTTTATTTTTGACACAGCCAAAACCTGCATGGACTTGGTTTGTGCCTTAGACATATATGCATGGACTTTGTTGCCAAACAGACGTGCACTGACTTGGTGTTCACACCAAACGTGCACGGACTTGATGGAAGATAGTGCACAGACTTGGACATATGCACGGACTTGATGTTTGCATAATATGCACAGACTTTAGACATATGCACGGACTCAATTGGAGATGCGAAATGTGCACGGACTTCTACATGCTCAGACTTGGTATGAACAAAAGTGCACGAACTTCTACATGCTCGGACTTGGTTTAGTAAAATGTAGACGGGAACTATTCAGGCACAGACTCAATGATGGACTTAACATATAAACATGTATGGACTTTAATCGTGCCTAAACAAACTATGCATGGACTTGGTGTTTAACTCGAAAACATGCACGGACTCATATGCACGGACTCACATATATACATGGACTTGAGTGTGCGATAGCAAGAAACCTACTCGGACTTTGGCGACCCAAAACATGCATGTACTTACATCGTGCTCGGACTTGGTTTTGCTGTGAGCAGAAACATGCCCAAAAATAAATTTCATCCTCGAAATTTAGAACGTGGCACAGATACGGGGGCAAGACTCACACAAACAAGTAAGGATACTGCTGCCGCAACTCATCCTCACACTCCCATGATGCCTCACCACCAGAATGATGATGTCAGACTCCTTAACTAGAGGAATAACCTTGTTCCACAAGCGCTGCTCATGCCGATCCCCAATACCAACAGGATACTCTTGAAGAGACAAGTCTGGGGTCACCTCAGGCCAGCCGGTGTCCTCCAAAACATGGGAATCATCGGGCATATACTTTCGAAGCATTGACACATGAAACACATCATGCACGGCAGATAGCTCCGGAGGTAACTGCAACCGATAAGCGACTTCCCCAATGCACTCGACAATAAGGAAAGGATCAATGTAGCAGGGACTTAGCTTTCCACGCCTGCCGAAGCGCATTACACCCTTCATGGGAGAAACTCTCAAGATCACTCGGTCTCCCACAGTAAAGCTGAGAGGTCGCCTCCTCTAATCGGCATAACTCTTCTGCCAGCTCTGCGCTGCCAACATCTTCTACCGAACGAGATGCACCACCTCAACACACTGCTGTAGCAAATTCGGTCCTGTCAGGACACGCTCGCCCACCTCGAACCAATCAAGCGGAGTCCGACACGGTCGCCTGTACAATGCCTCATAGGGAGCCATACCAATACTCGAATGATAGCTGTTGTTGTAGGCAAACTCCACTAACGGCAAGTGGTGGGTCCAACTCCCTTGCCACTCTAGAAAACACGATCTCAACATGTCCTCCAAAGTCTGGATGGTCCGCTCAGACTGACCGTCCGACTGAGGATGATAGGTTGAGCTGAATGCCAACTCGGTACCTAGAGCTGGCTGGAAACTCCTCTGGAATCCCGATGTGAAGCGCAGATCATGATCAAACACGATGGAGATGGGGACTCCATGCAATGGGACGATCCACTCCACATATAGACGGGCCAATCTCTGCACACTCCAACTGACTTTGATCGGCAGCAACCAAGCCGTCTTCATCAGTCTATCCACCAGTAACCAAATATAATCATACCCACTGGACGTCCTCGGTAACCCAACTACGAAATCAGTGGTCACGTGGTCCCACTTCCACGTGGGTATCTCCAAGGGCTGAAGTGTGCCTCCTGGTCGCTGATGCTCAGTCTTCACTTGCTGACAGGCCAAACACCTGGCCAAAACTCTGCCACATCTCTCTTCATGCCAGGCCACCAAAATTGCCTCTTCAGATTCTGGTACATCTTGGCCGAACCGGGGTGCACGGCATACCGACTCGCATGAGCCTCACACAGCACCGTACGTCTCACCTACTCCTCGGATAGGACGTACAACCTACCTTTGAACCTCATAGCTCTATCCTCACCAAACTCCACCACCATGTCATAAGACATCTCGGCCATCGGGTCCTCCACACTCTGAGCAAAATTCTCCAAAATGAACGAATGAGAAGCACCCGAATCGAACAAAACACGAGCCGCACAACCCAAAATTAAAAGAGTACCTTCCACCAACTGTCTTTTTTGTATAACTTTTGATGTATATTGACATTAGTGCATGTGAATTGATTTGTTATTGTTATCATTACTCTTTATTTGGTAAGATTGACTTGTCAATTATAAAAACATATTTGTGAAATTGAGTTGTTAGTATAAAAGAATTAAGATTATTTTAGAAATAGGTTATATGTATGAAAAATTATTCCGAAATCCCCGAACCCGATCTCCCGAGATTTTTTCGAGATCTCTCCGAAATCTCTTCTCTACGACCCCCCCGAGACGAAGCCGAGATCCGATACGGCAAACCATGTGCATAACCAGTTATTAAAGCCTCCAGTTATGCAGCACAAATGCCTTGAAAAAAGTACTCCACATATAAGTTGGTTTGTAAACAAAATGGTAAAAGATACCTTAGAAAAAAATTAAAACAACAGAAAGGGGGAAACCAGAATTGTTGACATCCAAACACCATATAAGATCATCTAATGCATGACGTCTACATGCACTCAAAACAGAGGTCACAATCTTCAAAGCAATTGTGTGTTAAGAAAGACACATAAACACTTGCTTTACTCCGATTATTAAGAACCATGAAGCATAGGAAACATAGTGCAAAACCTAGTACCACTCTGTCTCAACAAAGATTCAATGAATCAAGGAAATAGCCAGAGTACCTGAACATCAGCATAAAGAAACTTTTCACCTAATCTTGATGTGAAGAAGTAATCTGCAATAAACATCTGCATAGACAAACATAACATGGTAATGACATAGAGCTTCACAAGACCACCGAGCCAACAAACAGCAACTGCTATATTATATGCATAGCACAGATAATAGTTCACGAAAACAATTCATATGTGAAAAGGGAACTGATTAGAATCTTTTTCTACTGCTCACCTGCATCAAAGGACAGCTGATCATTGTTTGCAGTGTAAGAGAATGAACCCAAAAAACAAAACAAAAAACAAAAAACATTCCTAAAGAGCAACGGTCAGCTTGACCACTGGATACTGAAGGAGTCTTGACTGATCTCATTGTTACAATCGGGTGAAGAGCATAGACAATGAGTTCAATATCCATACTCCTAATTTCAGTTCCTTAGAGTAAGAACCAGAAATTAATAGAATTTTGGGATTCAAGGGCATTTCATTAATTATCAATTTCTTAGGATTTTAGTCCAGGGTTAACACCAACGTGGCACGGGCAATAACGCAAGGATGGCCAGCTGTCTTCGACAGGCTTCCATGGGCTGCGTGGACTTCGACCGACAAGGCTGCCTGGCGGGTCAACAGGTGCGGCATGGGTGGCTTCTTCAGGCGAAAGCTCACGCGGTGTTGGCAGGTAGGAGGGCGTGCTTCATGCGGCTTCACACGATAGAAGGAAGAAAAGAAGAGAGAAAAGAAAGAAAAGTGTGAAGAAAAAAATGTATAGTGGCCTTTAATATCAACAAAATTAGGTAATGACATCTCAAGGTGTTCACATGAGGAATTGGGGTAATTTTTGGCCCTATAAAATGGGGTCCTATTGTGTATGATAGAAGCTCTCTTTGGAGGGATCATATTCATTGTTCGTTCTACCCTTGGCTCATACGACTGCATGCGTGGCCTCATTGGCACTATCGTAGGAGATGCTTTAGTTGCCCCCTGACTCGCCCAGGGGACTGTGTGTTGGAATGGTTGAGGGAGAATACCCCTGTAACAACCTAGGATTTGGATGCCGGGAATGACCTGATACCATTCGGACCCTGGGCCATCACCCACGAGCTGGAGGGCTCGGAAAGGCTAAAAAGGATAGGTGTGGTGTACATAGAAATAAGAAATATAATAGGATAATACAATAATTAACAAAAATAAATAATCGAACTACAATAGAGTCTAGTCCAACAGAAAGTACAATCTAAGGCAGAGAACATACCAAATGTCAAGTGAACACTCGGCCCGACGAACTGGCAGCTAAAAATCTCCACGCAACGCCCTCGAACATCGAGGAAGAACTGTAACACCTGAAAAATAGGGGTGAGCCTCCTATCACTGGCTCAGTAGGGGTCCCGCGAAACCCCAACCGAAAGCAATGGCGACATGGAAAGCAGCAACTACAGCAAGAACAATAGTAATAGTAGGAACAGGAAACACGGTGGCTGGTAAAACCTCGGCTCTACAGCTACTCATACAGTACCGGAACTCAACGCCCTGATCCCACAGTCAGGGGACTACCAGAACACGGACCACCCTAGTCACGCTACAAGGAAAACACCTCGACACCTCTGTCGTGGAGGCCTGTGCTCATACACGTAGGCCCACTCTGAAACCACACAGTCCAGAAACAAGGTCATGAACTCACCATCGTGAACTTTACGCCGTCTAGGGAAAAACCCTCGATGATGCTCACCGGAAATCCCAGACCTCAGCTCTAGGAAAACACCCGAAAATAACGCGCAAAATCTCGTCTCGCAGACGAGGGACAGAACCTTGAGTCACGACAAACTCACCTCACGAGACGGGACTACCGCCCACCAGAAGCAAAGCTAGATGCGTTCACTGACGTCTTAGTCCGCGCCTCAAGTGTCTCGCTACAATGCCCCAGGCGGAGAGTGAGACACCGTACAGTAACCACAGAACAAGGACTAGCTGAGGTCGCGCTCGTCAACGCGTGTCCTCTGCCCCTAGCTACGCTTGCACACACAGACCATCTGCTCTAGGTCGGATCCTCTAGTTGGCTTTCCCCCCAGTCGGACTTAGGATGCAAAGACAAGGGGCCCTACAGTAACCAGCCTAAAAACTGTCTCACTTGGGTCACGCTCTCCACCACTCCCAAGTGGGTCCGCACCTGCGTGCGCAGGAGAGCTACGACTAGTGGGGCTCACAAAACGTAAACACTGAAAATCACGCGTGCATCCATCTCGAGTAATGTGAAGTGACAGGTGACTCATGGCCACCAGACTCTGGACAGCCCAGTAGACCTAATAACCCAACGATCCTTGAGTCACAAGACTCAGGTCAAGACTACTGCACGTGACGACACAGCGCCGTCAATCTGGCCTAATCCCTAGGTCTGAAACCACGGTGACATGATTCTCAAGGTAGCTCACAAGCCGTACATAAGATTGCATGTGCATTCATAGCTATTCTGCATATGCTTGAGATGAATGGCATTATTGCCTTATTGCTGCTGTGATGTGACACAGCCAAGGGGTCAGTAGATATGCCATGAGAAATCTTGGACCTAGACGCGCAAGCACACTAGCCAAGGGTTGTACCCGATTTTGGCAGACAAGCTCACCCGATGCACGTCCCTTTCCAGGGGTGACTCGGGGATGGAAGGTCGAGTCCGAGGGCCAGACCCTTATTGGTTGGGGTAAGTACGGGGCTGAGAGGGGATCTCACCTGGAGATATGGAGGTTCCCACAACAACGGGCAAACTACGTGCCTTGGCGGGCGCGGGTATCACTTGCTCTCACTCCCGTGATGGCCACTCGAGGTGGTGGGTCAGCTGGGGCCGAGCGCTCTCTTCCTCACTGTTAGAGCTCAGAAATGATAAGGGATGACAGGTATAACTAGGAGGGATAGGGGCTCACCTAGCTGGCTTGAAGAAGCCAACTCTGACCAGAGAGGAAGGCGAGCGGGGGATGTGCGATGCCCGCACATGCGTCAGTGTCGCTTGACCTCAAAGTTTAAAGTATACACCACTACTCCTCTCGCAGGGGGGTTGAACAAGGGGTAGGGGTTAAAATATTACATGCAAACACTACCTCCACATAGGGAGGGGCTGTAAGCCGGTCAGGTGAGGGGTGGGGATGAGAAGAACAACAAAGGAAACCCGACGTGGTCAAGGGAAATTCTGCAGGGATAGCACGACCGGGTGCTGGAGTTGAGATGACCATGAGCTTGTCCGGATGCTGATGGAAGAGGGACCAGCTCTGAAACGACCAGGACAGGTCTAGGAAGAGGCAGTAGGATTTTGGGGTTGAACAGAGAGCAATGACGGTCGCTGCAACTCTGAGAATAGGACTGGTCTGAACTGTCTCTATTTGGTGCAGAACCACTAAGGGATGTTGTAGAAGTTGCCACGAACTCTACCAAACTCCTATGGATACGAGATTGACTTTGACGTGACCGCTTGCAAGTTGGCGATGCACAGGAACTGACGGGACCTCTTTCTATGGTCGGAGCGAAGCGCGGTGGTCTGGGAGGCAGAGAGGGGTCCGATCTGGCCCACGTCAGGACAGCTTGCGCACGCTGGGGAAGATGGCCAGAATGGGATGCTCCAGGATCTGAATGACATCCTTTTTGCTAGAGATGAAAGAGGACTGGAGGAGGATCACCTCGGCCGAAGATCTCACCACAAAACTCAGAGGAGCGACTGTGGGAGCTTCTGTAACTCGTCTCTACCTCCTGCCAGAGTCGATCTGGCGCAGCCTAACGAGAATGGGCCTCCTGCCCAGCTCTGACCTCGGATGACGGTGCACAACCACTCATTGGAAAGCTGCTTCAGAGTAGAATGCCCAGGTGCTGGGTTGGGTGCCAAAAGCTCCTTGGGGTAGTCGAGGGCATCACTGCATCCGGAAGCCAAATCTGCTCCTATGCTTGCTTGGGTGGCAGCAAGAGAAAGAGGTGGGAAATGGGGGAAGATAAAGGGTTATTCATTAGCACTAATAAGATTAATTAACATGATTAATTAATACTAATAAAATAAATTAATATAGTTAATTAACACTAATAAGATTAAATAATATTATTATAATTAATTATTTAATAATAATTAAATAATATATTAATTAATTAATACTAATGAGCTTAATTAACATGATTAATTAACACTAATAGTATTAATTAACAATAATAGAATTAATTATCACTAATAATTAAGGGAGAAAAATGGGGTTAAGAAAGTGGGAATAAATCATTCCACCTAAAAGGGTGGAATGACTTATCCCCAGTTTTAACCCCATTTTTGGAGATAACCCCATTCTCCTTAACCCCCTTATTCTCGTCAGTTTTAGCCATACCAAACGATTAATAAGGTTAAGACGGGGATATCTCTCTCTTGACCCCCAACCAAACAGGACCTTGGTCTCAAGGTTTTCTATCCATGCATTCTGCTTGTCTCTGTTTCATATATTCTATTATCCTTTATTTTGCTATTTACATCTAACATTCTTTTCTCCCTCTTTCCTTTGTTTTTCTTTTTCCCCATGGAAAAAAACCATGGATTACATTACGAGTTTTATTTGTAAGATAAATAGTAGTACAGCCACGTTGAGAGGAGAGAGGTCTCTCTCCTTCACCACTCCACACACACTGAGACAAAAAGTAACATAAACTATTAGATATATGGTTAAAGGCATGAGGCGACCGAGGTGACCAAAGGGTTGCCTTAGCATTAAATGCTTAGGTGATGGCCTAGGCATTTGAGGTGACATTTACTGAATAGATATATAAAATAAAAAGATATTATTAAATATGACATACACACCTATGTAGTTAAACAAAACATTTAAGACGATGATAAATTAGACTTAAGGAAACCTTGATCATGTCCAGATGAAGGCCAATTTGTACAAAGTACTTCATAGGAGTAGTGGATGGACTTAGGAATCATCAATAATAAGAAAAATGTGGAAGCATGTAAAAGAAAAAAGGAAATTAGACATTACTAAAAGAGACATTAACCACTTTGGAATTACTAAGAATAAGAAAAGCAACGCCACAAAACTAAAAGGCCGAGTACATTGTGCAAATTGGCAGCCTATTGTCCAAAGATATGAGTCTAGACTGGCATGATGGAAGGTCAGATTATTATCTTATGGAGGGAGGCTAGTGTTATGCATATCAATTTTGGATGCCTTCCTATGTATTTCTTTTCCATGTTCAAGATCTTGAAGACGGTGGCGAAGAAGTTAGAAGCTATTCAAAGGAGATTCCTTTGGCATGACAGTGCGGACTGAGGAGAGGTGCAGTGGCTGGCATGACATTAAGTGGGGCGGGGTGACTGCAAGCAAGGAAGAGGGAGGGTTGGGCATCAAGAATATTAGAGACTTCAATATGACTCTTTTGTCTAAATGGTTGTGGAAGCTGGGGGTAGGAGAGGGTGATCTGTGGGCAAGAGTTATCAAGTAGAGGTACCGTGGCAGGAGGAGAGTGTAGCACCTTCGCCTTAGTATCAGACTTACCCTGTTTGCGTGACATTTGCTCTTATAGGGTATAGGGACTTTATCTCCTCCAACGTTCGGGTCCTGAGTTGGAAAAGGTGACAAGTGCCTTTTCTGGAAGGACAAATGATGCGATGATTTTACTTTGGAGGCTTTATACATGGGCCTTTTTGCAATTTCAGTAGACCCTTTTGGGGCCGATTTCTCAGACTTTTGACTCTCAGCTCTCAAGTGGCATATGGGCTCCGACTTTTAGAAGGGATCTCAGCCTCGTTGAGATGGAGCAACTACAGGACCTCTTACACTTCCTTCTCGACTTTACTCCCCACTCAGATAGGGAGGACGGGTGGACATGGACGTGGGAGAGAGAGGAGACCTTCTAAGTTATATCAGTTTACACCATTATCTCAGATAAAGGGCTTCACCACAATCTCGCTCGTTAGGTCTAGAGGTCCAAGAGTCCGCTGAAGGTGAAGCTTCTAATTTGGAGGATTAGGTTATCCACTCGGGATAGGTTGATCTAGTTCCTTCCGGCCATCCAGTCGACTTGTTGTCTTTGTGAAGAGGAGGACGAGACCTTGGACCATCTATTTGTGGGTTGCACCTACTTACAGGGGGTGTGGGGTCAATGTGATTTTGGCCATCAGATAGGGGTGCATCATTTGATTGGGAGATGGGGTAGAAGTTGGCTCCTTGGGGGTGGCAGAGTCGTTTGTTGGTTGATACTTTATGCTAGTCTGTCTTTGTGGGGGAAAGGAACAACAAAGTGTTCAAGAGGGAGACTAGAGCAGGGGATACTATTGTCTCTTTTATTTGTAATAGAGTGATCTAATGTGAATTCTTTTTACTAGTACCCTTGTTGTTTTGTTGGGGGGTTGGAGTGATCCGCACTTTCTTGGTGTGGCCTGCATGTATAGGGACTTTTTGGGAACTTACTGACTATACTTTTATTATTATTTTATTTAATGCAATAGTGGTACTACCCACTTAAAAAAAGGCTAAGCATTTAGCATAGATAATGTAGGCAGGCACCTAGGTGAGTGAGGCAAACATGAGGCGAGGTGTTCTTGTCCTGCCTCACCCTACTCCATTGTCTAGGTGAGCGAGGCAATCACCTTTGGTAGCATAGGTTATGACATAATTTTCACCTCCCAACAATCAGCAGAAATATGAAAGATAAACCTACTCAAAAAATACAGAAAATTCAAAGTTCTGAGATGAATGTTTTGGATGTATGCTCTACTTCCCTAAAAGGTGCTGTTGTTTTGTTTCTTCCATATGCACCAACAATGGCATGTGGAATGATAGGCAGATTTTTCCTTGTGGCACATTTCCTGAGCTTGAGTCTCAGATCTTTGAAATAGTTTCACATCTCCTTGACAAAAGGAAATTTGTTCCGGAAACATGCTATACATCTGGATATTCTTCACACTTCTTGATTAATTTAACGATTAATGATCAAATGCTCCCTGTCTGTCTAACAAAAGGAGCAATCAATTTGAATTTTTGGTAGGTTGGGAACTGAGCCACCAAGAACTTTTACAATGATTTCACTGGGAAACTCCCATTATCTGTGTCTCTAAGAGTCCTTGCTGGCTATGCTAATATCTATTTTGCATTATGTAGTCTGAGGCAAGAGGCGGCCGAGGTGATCAAGTGGTCGCCATAGCCTCAAATGCCTAGGCAATGGCCTCGATGTTTAAGGCTACAATTTATTAAAATAATATATAAAAATCAGAAATATAAATATCTATCTAAATATTACAAAAATGCATACATAAAACCATTATACTTCCTAAATTCATTCATTCATATGTGTCAAATTCTTGTATAACTCACTAAATTCATATGAAATTTAACAAACCAAATTGCAACTATCAAATTCACACTCATACGTGCAAATACACTAAACAAAAATAACAAGTGCTATATCATAACAAAACTAAAACAAGTAAATAACCAAATTACTTGAGCGCTCTCTCTCTCTCTCTGTGTGTGAGAGAGAGTGAGATAGAGAGAGAGAGTTGAGAGAGAGTGTGAGTGAGTGAGATAGATTGTGTGTGTGTGTGAGAGAGAGAGAGAGAGAGAGAGGGGCCGGTCCCCTCTGTGTGTGTGTGAGAGAGAGAGAGAGAGACAGAGAGAGCTTGGCCCGCAAGCCGCCATTCGCCCACGCAGAGGGGGAGACACGAGAGGGGGAGAGAGGAGAGGGATCGGCTAGGGTTGAATTGGGGGAGGGAGGAGAGGGAGCCCTTTTATAGGGCCGAACTAGATCGACTTTATCAGGCTCAGGCTCGGGCCGGGGGCGGGCGAGGTGGGCTGGGCGTGAAAGGCAGGCTGAGGCGGGCCCAAAGGTGATCCCAGCAATCACTGAGGCAATTATGGTCAGAGTGAGGTGACTTATCACTGCCTCACCTTGCCTCGCCTCCTTGCTTAGGCGACCGCCTCGGTTGCCTTTGATAACATGGATTTTGCAAAGTGGTTGAAGAAGCAATCTATATGATTCCTCCTCCTTTATCCTCAGAACAATACTCCACAGTCTGTTATTCCCAAAGAAGGTAGTTTCGGTTTCGGTGCGGTTTCGGTTGGGTCCGAAATCGAAACCGTTTCGGTTTTGATTTTGGCCCGAAACCAAATACAATATTATTTTTTCTAACTGAAGGAGTTTCGATTTTGTCCGATTTCGGCCGGTAGGTTTCGGATCGTTTTGGTTCGAAACCGATACGTTTCGGTCGAAATATTTCGGTTTCGGTCGAAACTGCCATCCATGATTATTCCCCTCCATGTGATATAAGCTTTACTTTGTGCCATTTTTTTGATTCCACATGATTTTTTTTTGGGAATCTGTCCTTTAAGTAAAACCTGCCCACCTGCTTGACCTTTTATTATGCCTGCCCCAAGAAAGTTCTCTCTCCGTTACTTTAATTTCCTTCCAACCTCATTTGGTATAGGAAGAACAGATAGATAATTCTGAGAGTAGTTGAAAGCACTGAAATAAGAAGAATGATTCTGCTCTTGAGAGACAAATTCTACCATTTCCAAGTTGACATTTTTTGCTGTATTCCGTGGATTAGGGATTACCATTTTGAAGCTCTCGGCTGCCTATTGGAGCCCCAGATACATGATTGGAAGTTTCTCAACTTAGCCGGCCACAACATCAGCACACTCTGGTCATCTCTTCTTCCACTAGGACCACTCCAATAATGGGGCCTTTATCAAAATTAATCCTCATTCTTGAACAAGCCTTTAAACTTTTTAAAATGAAGACCATGATTGCTATGTATTCCCTCAAAAAAGCAAAGTACTGACTGTATATTGCAAATTGAAATCCAAAAGGAGCTCTTATGGTATGTACATCTTGGATGCAACCATGATTTTCATCAATTTTGCACGGCATACTCAACATATTTACAGCCATTAAAAAGAGAAGTGAAGATAGTGGATCATCCTGTCAAAGGTCTATTGATTTAGGAGAGAAACCAGAGTCATTACCATTCATTATAGCTGAAAATTTAGCTGCACTAACACCATGCCCTGTGGCTTTATCCATTGTGAAGGTGGATTGTTGTTCTGCATGGTACTCCATTGGTGTTGCCATGGCACTATTAAAAATGGGCAGCCTAGTGCTATGAAGATCTTGCCACTGCAGGGTCTGGGGAGAGTCAACTGTATGCAGCACTACCCCCTGCTTTTTGCAAGGAGGCTGTTTCTGTTTTTGAACCCATGATCTCTTGGTCACAATGGAGCAACCTTTCACTTGGACCAAGGCTCCCCCTCCATGACACTCAATTTTATTATAGTTCAATTTGCAAGCCAACCCCATCTTTTTAACTTTTTTAGTTGAGCAAAGTTCTTCATGAGCCAACAAGGAGGCATTATTTTAGGCTCCTTCCATGGTTGACTGGTTTTCCTCAATAATCCTGTCTAGCACTTTTGTGGGCCTAGTTGTCAACACCTTAGGATTTATTTTGATGATCCATTAAACAAACTTACGAATTTGGAGTCCTTCAACCCAAGGGTCTCACCTTTTTGGGGGTATTAATACAAAAAGCATTTGATTTATGTGCTCACACCTTCTGCTTTGTAAGACACATTCTTGAACGGCTTTGAGTACATCACCTTTAACAAATCTCCAACACCTTTGATAAAAGAGAATGGTATATCTGTCGTGTCCTGGAGCTTTCTCTCCTCTAAAATAGAAACAGCCTGCCTCATCTCCTCCTCGGGGACTTCCTCACTTAGAAGGGATTAGACTTGTAACTTTGATTGCTTTGGGATTTTTCCATTTTGGTACATCTATTTTCTGTTGAGTACAAGAGCTGTAGAAATGAAGAGTCTCTTGCCTAGTTTCTTTTGCTTTTAAGCTTTATCATCTTAAAATTTTCCAATAGATGCAGTCTCTTGTCTTATTCATTTCTTTTTTTCCCTTTTTGTGTTCTAACATTCTTTGTCTTCCTATCTGTGTTTTTATTCTCCAGAGAGGTTCAGAGTGCTCTCATACAATATTCTTGCTGACTACCTTGCTAGAGACCATCAGCCAAAGCTTTATTTTCACATACCACCTGAATTATTAGACTGGGAGTGGCGAAAGGGTAGATTGCTTATCGAATTTGGATTGTGGTCTCCTGACATTATGTGTCTTCAGGTGTGTTGAACAGTCGTCTCCTTTGCACCCTCCACTTCATTATGTTCTCTCGTGCAGGTGTTGTGCTTGCCATATCTTGATTATTGAATCATCCTGAAGAGTCGCTGATTTTATATTATGATAAGGGATTATTATGTATTAGTTCCTGTAAGCTTACCTAATTCCACATAATTCCTTGTAATTTTCAATACATCAAATAACTCCCCCAAATCTCCCTCCATTCCAAATAAGTACCCACTGGTAAATTTTAAACAGTTCTTTACCATAGGTGGAGTAAACTTTGGTTAAATTTAACCTCACATAAAAAATGATGTAAATGCCTATGGTTAGTGGGGTCTGAGAGAGAGATCACATGGAGGGAAGACAGAGCTAGAGGGGAGGGTTCTTATTTTGGAGCCGGCACCAACACCAATAGAGAGAGGGAGAGAGATGAGGCTCCCCTGCCACCACTGGTGCACCGACACCAACACCTTTTGGTAGCCTCCTCTCTCTTGGGGCTCGTTGTCCTCTTCTGGGGTGATGGGCACCTCCGTAGCAATGAAGGTGGAGGCAACAACACCAACACTGGCTAACATACAAGGATAGCAAAGGTGATGGCGATGGGTCAGGGCGTCACCTATGGAAAGGGTATGTAGATGCAACCATTACTTGGAACATAGTTCTCGTCTTTGTGGTGGGTCTTGGAGGCATCAATCTCTTTGCCAGGTCCCGTGCCATGAAAGAGAAGAAACAGCTCGATTGGGTTCAAATGACATTTTAAAGGAGAGGACTAAGAAATCTAGAAGTATGTTTACCCCCCCTCCTTTTGTTGTTTGGATGGCTTATCTTCGGAGAAAGGGCAGAGGTAGCCTGATGGGTGAGGCTGGATGCGGCCCTGGCAGAATTGGCTCGATATGGATATAATGGTATTTGGAAGGTGAGTAAAATTGATTCAATCTGATTTTTTCCCCTCTTTCTCTAACGTGTTTTCCATGTCTATTGAATAAATTTTGCCGAATTGAACTAGTGTCTTCTGTAATTATTTTGCACCATTTGGTTGGTGATAATATAACATAATGAATTGTATGAAGAAAGATACCATCTCTGACTTCGTTGAACACACACACACATAGAGAGAGAGAGAAAGATTGAAAGTTTTGGAAACCCAGATCAATCGTGATGGATTCCCAGTTGAAACCAATGCTCTCAGAAAAGAGGGAGGGAGGGGGATCAGAACCAGAGAGGGAGAGAGAGGGAAATTTTGTAATTTATTAAGGGTTTAATTTTTTTTCTATCTTGAAGAAGGAATTTTTATTGAGAGATACGTTTTACTGACGTCTATTAACTGCAAGGACTTGTGTTAGAAAGATATATTTCAAGGAGCTCAACCTCATGCTCGTCCGTTCCCAGAGAGAGATCTTGTAATTTATTTAGGGTAATTAAGTCTTTTTCTATCTTGAAGAAGGAATATTCTTTGAGAGAGACTTTTTTCAGACTCCCCTTAACTGCAAGGACTTGTGTTAGAAAGATAATTTATTTCAATGAGTTATTTGATATATTGAAGATTACAAGGGCTTATTTGGAATTAGTAAGATCAGGGACTAATATGTAAAAATCTCTATGAATCTTTTTATGGCTGTGCCCAGTATTTCTTGTACAATTTGTTTTTGTTTCGTACTCGTCTCACATGTTAAATCTTCTCAACATTTTTGCTTCATTTACTTTTTTTCTGTGGGAATGTGGGTAGATTTTTGCTTCAGTTTTGATTTGGATTTCTAGCAGGAGGTTGACAAATTCCAGGATTTAGAGAAAGAATTGGCACAATATGGATATAATGGTACTTGGAAGGTGAGTAAATTGATTCAATTTGAAGTTTTTTCCTCTTTCTGTAATGTGTTTTCCATGTCCATTGAATAAAGTTTGCTGCATTGAACTAGTGTCTTCTGCAATTATTTTGCATCACTTGGCTGCTGATAATATAACATAATGAATTGTTGAACCTTTTGAATTGCAATTCTTTCTCTCCATCCTATTGTTGCATTTTTAAATAGAAATGGATGTTAATTCTTGTGATGTTTATATTTGGTCCACGGATAAGAATGGTCAAACATCAAATAACCCATAAAAAGTAGAAAAGAGCATTGAGTTGTGCTAGAATGATGATAATCTTATGTTATTGTGGGTTCAAATAGCTCTTAAGTGTGTTTGGTTGGCAGCAAGATAACATGTTGCTTCTCTGCTTTTTTTCTTTCATTTTAAGAAGATTAAGGGTGGGGGGGCATTTTAAAGATTTTGAAGGGCTGATCTCCAAGCCCTTGTCCATCCCTCAGCAGAAGTTGATCCATTCACCGGATGTTCTTTTTTCCCTGGGAGGTAGAGTGGGGGGTTTGCTTTTTCTTTTTCCTTGATTTCTTTTCTGTTGCCTTAGGAGACTTTTGACTCTTGCCAAGCTTCTCCTTATTGTTCCATTGATCGACTTCCGTCATGAATTAATGTCAAGACTCTCATAATTGTTATGTATGAAACTCAGAATTGAGCTCCTTGTGCATGCTCTAAATTTTGGTTTTATGAATGTAAAAATGTTATAAGTTTATTCTTTCTTTTTTCACTTTGGAGGCTGATACTTGGTCAAGGGGATAGAGTGATCCTCATTAATGATGATTTACTATTCCATCTAAAGGAGTTGATAAATGAAAACAATTTTGGAACCTACTAGAGAATTAATAGAAAAAGTTAGATTTTAGGTGTTCCTATGAAATCAATTATGCCATTGTTTGACCGCGAAATTTTCATAATGATGGCGACTCTGATGAATTAATAAATTAGAAGTATCATCATCCACATGTTTATTTGCGTCATTAATTTCACGTTTTTGGGTTTATCAGACGATTAGGGTTCGGGTGCTGGACTTTTCTCCACCAACCGTAGTTGGTGTTGATTTACATCGGCTTAAAGTTCGAACACCTTTGATTAACTGTCAAATAAAACCTTTAAATTATCTAGCAATATCTGTTGTGATATTGAGGGTTTTGTCTTGGTCATGATCTTAATGATCGCCCATTAGAGACACATACTCTTGCAGAAAATTTGAAGATTTTTTATATTTCTTGAATATATGCAATTTGAGTTAAAATCGGTCTTTTGAGACCTATACATTTAGTCCTGATTATGTAATCGAACCCTCGGGTTTACATATAAGTGCGACCGGACTGTTTGAATTTGCTTCCCGCCCACGATTGGACCATGGGATTTGCTTATGTCCACGATCGGACCATTGAATTTGCTTCCGGGCCATGATCAGATTGTTGGATTTACTTTTGGACATGATCTGACTGTTGGATTTGAATCTGGTCTCGATCGGACTGTTAGATTTGTTTCTAGTCTTGATCGGACCGTTGGATTTGAATCTAGTCTCAATCGAGTCTCGATTATGTAATCGAACCGTTGAGTTTACATATAACCGTGATTGGATCTTTTTGAATTTGCTTTTCGCCCATGGTCAAACCATCATATTTGCTTCTATTCATGATCGGACCATTAAATTTGCTTCCGGGCCATGATCGGATCATTGGATTTATTTCTGGCCATGATTTGACCGTTGGATTTCAATTTGGTTTTGATTAGACCGTTGGATTTGTCTTTAGTCTCCATCGGACTGTTGGATTTGTTCTAGACCTCAATTTCACCGTTGGATTTGAATCTGATCAGACCATTGCATTTGCTTTGGTCACGATCGGACCGCCACTGGTGTGGCCGCCCAGGCCTCTGGGCGGCCAAGAGGTTGGCCGCCCAGCTCATCCTGCCCCCGGGCTGCTGTATTTCACGTTCTCTTGCCCCGAGGTGTCTGTATGCGATACAAATTCATGGGAGGGGTGTCTAGGTGATTCCTCGTGACTCCTGAGGTACTACTTTACCCCGATTAGTGTGCCCATAGGTTTGGTGGGTCCAGGTAACCCCATGTGTTTTGGGCTTTTGTGTTATCGCATGATTGAGTCGCCGTGAGTCGACATGAGTGTGGCGGGCTCTCCTCGCACGACGTGGCTTTCTCTGAAAAGTGGTTTCCAAGTGGGCCATGCTTATGACCTTGGACTGTGAGTCCAGTCACCTAGCCTGGGGTTGGAGTTTCCCTGCTTTTCCCTTGGATGGGGAATTATCTCGACAGCTCGTGAGTTGCCTCGATATTCATGCTATCGTGGTTTCAGGCCTAGGGATTAGGTTAGATTGATGACGTTGTGTCGTCATGTGCAATGATGTTGACCCGAGTTATGTGACTAGAGGACCGTTATGTTTATTAGGTCTAGTAGACCATCCAGAGTCTAGTGGCCCTGAGCCACCCTTTTCTCTATGTTACTCAGGATGGGTGAGTGTGTGGCTTTTCCGTTCACGTTTAGTGAGCCCCCACTAGTCGTAGCCTTCTTACTGCACGCGTGTGCTGACCCACCAGGGCGTGGTCGAGCGACTTACTCGAGAGAGACGATTTTTAGGCTGGTTACCGTAGGGCCCCCACGCGTAGCCGAGTCTGAACTTCGGGGGAAGAATCAGCTAGAGGGTTAGACCTAGGGCGCATGGTCTGTCTGTGCCCACATGGCTGGTAGCGTCAGACCGGTGCTGACGAGCCCGACCTTAGCTAGTCCTTGTTCTATGTTCTTGGTTACCATACGGTGTCTTAGCCTCTGCCTAGGGCATCGTAGGCAGACACCTGAGGCTATAGACTAAGTCATCAGTGGACGCATCCGACCTTACTTCTGGTGGGCGGTACTCCCGTCACGCGACATGAGTTATCGTGTCACAGATTTTCATTTTTCATCTACGAGATAGGATTTCGTGTGTAGTTCTAGACGTTCTCCTAGAATTGAGGCCTAGGGTTTTCGGTGAGCGTCATCGAGGGCTTCTCCCTAGATGGTGTAGAGTTCACGACGACGAGGTCGTGACTGTGTTTCCTGATCACGTAGTTTCAGTGGGCCCTTGTCTGAGTGGACAGGCCTCCACGACAGTGGTGTCGTGTCATTTTCCTGGTAAAGTGACTAGGGCGGTCGTAGTCTAGTTGTTCCCCGACCGTCGGATCGGGGTGTTAGTTTCATTCTGGTACAGTAGGAGTAGCTGTAGAGCCGAGATTTTTACCGGCCACCGAGTCTTACTATTCCCATTGTTGTTGTTGTTGTTCTCGTAGTTGTTGCTTTCCGTGCCGCCGTTGTTTTCAGTTGGGGTTCTGTGGGACCCGTATTGAGCCAGTGATAGGAGGCTTACCCCTGATTTTCAGGTGCGACGGTTCTTCCTCAAGATTCGAGGGCATTGCGTGGAGGTTCTTAGTTGCCAGCTCACCGGGCCGAGTGTTCACTTGGCATGTGGTACGTTCTCTGCCTTAGACTGTACTTTCTGTTAGACTGGACTCTGTTGTAGTTAGTTATTTATTTCTATTAATTATTGAATTATCCTATTTTATTTTCTTTTTCTGTGTACACCACACCTATCCTTTTAGCCCTTCCGAGTCCTCCAGCTCGTAGGTGGCGGGCCAGGATTTGAATGGTATCGGGTATTCTCAGTATACAGATCTTGGGTCGTTACAATACGCCTCAAGCTAGTAACGTAATCAAAGCGTAATAACATCCACAAAAAAAAAGAATGCACAAGAATAGATACTCAAAAATTCCACTTTGTTGATATAATCTTCCAGGTACATAAGGAGTTGACCTTCTTTGGACAAAACGACAACTAGACTCAAGAAAATGAAAACTTACAAAATGACTCAATAAAAAGAAAATTACATGACAAGACTTTAGACCCATCTAGTGACTAAGGACCACTAAGTCTTCTCTCGATCATCATTCATCATCACTCTCGGACCCGTTGCTAGAAAAATCTGAATCTGACTTACTTGAATTTCTTGGAAAGATTGAAAAAGTAGGGTAATGAGCACACTTGCTCAATAGGCATCTTCGTATCAACATGGAGGCATAGTTTAAGTAATTACATTTTCACTCTAGATGATGAAGTAATGGTAAATATGATAAAACACGGAAATAAACAATAGTAACCATAAGAATTTGACTATAGAGATATGAAAAATATGAAGAGATAATAGAGTAAGATCAAGTAAGATAAGGTAAAGTGACCTTTCATTAACAAGAATGTACTACATAAACATAAAAGCTATCCACTAGAAAGTCATGAACAAGAAAGTACTAGCAAGCATGTAATTTTCACAATATTGTCTCATGATTTTCACCCGTCAATAAAAATAGTACTCCCAGTGCAATGCGATGCCAGTATTCATTGTACCCCATGATTTTCAGCACGTTTTCGGCTCTCTGCTGAGGGGGCTAGTGTGGAGCCTTGGACACTGTCTGTGCCCCCTCTCGCATCTTCAAGTTACAGATCAAGCTATTTCCATGAGAATATAATAAAGTTCAGCCAATAATGTTCAAATCCCTAATAGTTCCATGATAATGTAACCAAGGTATAGAGCCCACTTAAAATATGATCATGGGAATTCAAAGAATGATTTAACAAGGTCATGCCACAGGAGGATTTCGACAGCCATAACGGCATATTCTTTAATTTTCTTAATTTATGAAATAACTTTGGAATGAAGTGTTGGGTTCTAGATAATCAATAGACCATCTAGAAACTTAGGAAAATCAACCCTTAGGTCAAACCCCGGGTCAGACAACAACTAAGTGAGGCGATCTTTTACTAGACCATTTTTGGGCACAAGCGGTCAAGAAAGGATCGCTAGGGTACTTATGCAGTCAGCTCAGGACCATTTCTTGGTGGTCGACACTAGAACAAGGAAAAAGGGTCAACAAGATGCATGCAGTCCGATAGAGGCCGCTAATCAAGCCTTGCGGTCTACGAGATGGCCACTACTATCCAAGATTTAGAAAACTTAGATAGTGTGTGTGCTTTCTAGATAATTGGGCTTTAAGGGTACAACCAGCTCAGCGTCCTAGTAGGAATCCCAAGCTCGCGGAGACTTACGGAGGCCTTGAAATAAGATCACTTAGTCTTGTGGAAGGAATATCCAATGGAGAGGATCACAAGTCCAAGAAGGGTGCCTATAAGTGCAAAAGTGTATCTAATGGCCACGCACCGGGGTACGCACCATGCACTTAAGAAAGACTATAGATGAGAAGGGATCGTGGTAAACAATGATTAAAACATCACTTAAACAAGTCCATGAAACATATAAAATATGATCCTTAATACAATAATATATGTTTTGGCACGAAAATAACATAAGATAAAAATAAGTATTTAAATCGTGCAAGATATGCAACCTACCATGTATGATGCACAATATAACCAATACCACGAATACGAAGTTAAAATCAGGAATAAAACCTATTTACCTAGGTTTATCATATAGTTAATGGGGCCAATCTGCAATCTGTTTGGAGTTAACAGGAAGTAGAAAACAGGAAGCGATTAGCGGTAAGGAAAGGACCGCATGAGTGTGTTAGCGGTCTGTCGTAGGGCCGCTAAAGGATCTTGGCGGTCTGACGGGGACCGTTTATGTTCTGTACCAGATAGAAGTGAACTAGGGCATGTAAAGCCTATTCTACTAAAACAAATGCATGTAAATATGATATACAGGAAGTAAAACTTGCTGCAATGTAAATCAAGACATGGGGGTGCATGGGTTTGCATGAATTGAGTTAAGATTATCATCTTTGTAATTAAGGGGGACCTAAGCCAGCAAGCAACGAGCACAATCGTCTAGTTGACAAGGCAAACACTCGCGCGTGTTGCGGACTCCACTTGAGGCTCGTAGTGACGGATCGATGAGCTATGGCTCGCGAGAGGGTCAGACACGGTCCGAGTAGCGAGGAGGGTGGTGGTGAACCACCCGGAGAACAAGGTCGTGGGCACCGGATTCAACCAGGCGGACCGATACTGAGGGGATCAGTTCAAATGTACGCTCACTCACTGGCAGCAAGAACTCCTGAAAAGTGGAAGTTTAGATCGGGCACTCCTCACACGGGTGCTGCAGTTAGAACTAATACTAAGCAAGCAAATTGGAGTGGCAGCCATACGTACCTAGCCCATCCGAAGGATCGGCTCCGGTCGGAGACGAGGGTGAACCGGGGAGCGTGCGCACCCGGTGGACATGCTGCGTCTAGGAAGCTCGGCGATGATCCCTGCTATTACAATTGCTACACTCCACGCAGGGAGGGGATCACGAGAATGGGCAAACCATTACATGCACTACCCTCACGCAGGAGGGGGGAACAAGGGGAGCGGAACACTAAGGTGCCGATCTGCTAACAGGCCTGCTGGGATGACGCCGATCGTCCTGCATGGTACCCTGAGCATGGACGTATGAATGGAGTGCCGTCAGTGCTCAGACGAAGCCAGGGGAGTGCTGGTGTGCTCCTGAAATGTTGGTGTCGATCCGAGGTTGCTGGAAGGCGGGGCCAGCCGAAGAAGTGGACCTACGCGATTCTGTCCGCGGGACAGGGTTGCACAATCGTGGTGCAGTCGCCGGTACGCTCGCGGTAGAACTCCAAAAGTGACAGGACCAACTCGTGGGCATAGCAGACAGAGAGCAAGACAAACCCTCAAAATCTGGGGGCCATCAGATCACCTCGCCGGTCGTGGTCGCCGAAATGGTCGGCTTCTTGTTCCTGGGCAAATAGCAGGATAGGTCGATGATGGCCATAGTGGAATCTTCTGTGATGATGTCAGAATGAGACAAAACCACTTGTGTTGGCTTCGTATCATCGAAATTCATAACTTTTTAGAAGACTGCTCAGCCTGAAACTGAGTGGAGGATGGAGTATCAGGGCCAACTAGGTGGCAGTCAGTCCTGGGTGAACAGAGAGTTTCAGATCTGGTGCGATCAAGGGAAAATAGACGCCCCGGGTGGAGGCATTGTCGAAAGAAGGCAGGACCATCTCTGGTTCGTCGGTGCCTCAAAGAGGAAGAAATCTTGTGAAGAGAGTTCTGGCCTATTCGTATAGGGGAAGTCAGTGTTGATGTTGCCAAGTGGCACTCAGAAACAGGTGTGGTCTGGGCACAGTTGCACGGAAACGCCTGTAGCGGTTGATGCCATTGATGAAAGGAGGCGGGACCACTTCAGGAGCATGGCTGATTAGCATGAAAAGTTTTTCGATGAATATGTTTGTCATGGAAAGCTTTAGTTTTAGCTTTGTAAATCTTGAAATTTTCGTAGGCCTCATTACGCAGTTCCTCCAATTCATTAAGTTGTAGAGCTCTTTGGGACGCCATCATCGCCCGGTCACCTTCGGGGGGTCGTGTGCGCCGTGAGAGCACACCGTTCGCGTGAGTCCGTAGTCTTCACTATATGCTTGCTGGTCTAGGTCCAAGGGGTCGTCATTGCATCCCATACATCATAGGGCTGTGCCACTTCAACACCAGAAACACACCATTGGCTTTGAACATCGTCTACCCAGATGGCTACCACCACACCTCAGACACGGTCTCGGCTGACTAGGCACCTGTCTCTGTTGCTGAAAAGAAGAGGGTGCTGCTTGTTGTAAGGTATCGGAAGATGCTTGTCGGTCATTCTGCTTCTTTGATTTCCTGAACATCCGCCTGAACTTGGATTTCACGGAGGAAGTGCCACTGGAAGAAGGAACAGAAGGTGGTATCCCCGTCACATTCGACTAACTAACTTGTTGATGCTGCACACTCTACTGCACTGGCTCAACTTGAGTTCATCCTCGAGATCTTGCCATGTCCAATTCTAATGTTGCAGCTTCCTAGTAAGCCGCATCTAATTCTGCTACTCTAGTTGCGATCAGAGGTTGCCTTAACTCTGCCTTCAACCAACGTAAAAATTGCTCAGTTTTTAGTGCTTCATCAGCAAGAATATGAGGAGCATACCGACCCAATTCCATAAACTTGCTCTGATATTGCAAGACAGACATATCACCTTGAGTCAAGTCCAAAAATTTATACATTTTGTCCATCCTCAGATATGTTGGACTGTATGTATGCTCAAAAGAAGTGACAAACTCATGCTAAGAAATTTGTCAAAGAGGACGAGACCTGATAGTTACTTCCCACTCCGTGGTCCACTAGGCGAGTGCTGCTCCATGCAATTGGAATGTAGCTAGCATCACTTTCTCATCTTCTGTGCATTCCATGGAACAGAACACATGTTAAGTTGTATCTAGCCACACTTTTGCTGCATCTAGATCTGCTTGCCCTTCATATGTTGGTTGGTGGAATAGAAGAAATTCTTTTAAAGCTCTACCACGACCACCTTGAGGTACACGATCACCAGGAGCAGGGTCGATACGGCCTTGTGCTTGAACATTCACTAGAGGAGGTGAGGTACCACACTCCTCCCTTGGAACGCGAGCTCTCCTTCTAGGCAGCATTTTAATCAACTAGGAGACATACGACAACAGAAAAACCATAAGTAATCACAGAAAACAACCTAAGCCAGCAGTAGTAGACACATGGACTTGTTCTGAACCAGTGCAATTTCGATTCCTTATACATAATCTCAACACTGCTCGGATACCAACTGTAACGACCCGAAGATCTGGATACCGAAAAACTGATACCAAGAACTCGGACATGCCACCTAAGAGGCTGATGAGGCCCCGTAAGGGTTGGGAAGTAGTTGAGGAGATGCATAACAAATCGAAATTACACGCGTAATAGTAATTAAAGCAATAATTTGAACTTTAAATAGAAGCAATTTATAATATCAGAGTGGTAAAGATATAAAATAGTCCAGATTCACAATTTATACAAGTCCACACACTATACAGGAGTCAAAATAAACAACGGCTCGTAGTGATGGGTCGGTGAGCTGTGGCTCGCGAGAGGGTCGGACACGGTCCGAGTAGCGAGGAGGGAGGTGGTAAACCACCCGGGGAACAAGTCGCGTGCGCCAGATTCAACCAGGCGGACCGATACCGAGGGGATCGATTCAGATGTGCACTCACTCACCGGTAGCAAGAACTCACGATTAGTGGAATTATAGACTGGGCACTCCTCACACGGGCGCTACAGTTGGAGCTAATACTAGACAAGCAGAGTGGAGAGGCAGACGCACGTACCTAGCCCGTCCGAAGGACCGGCTCCGGTCGAAGACGAGGGTGCACCGGGGAGCGTGCGCACCTGGCAGACACGCTACGTCGAGGAAACTTGGCGACGATCCCTGCTAGTACATTGACTAAACTCCACGCAGGGAGGGGTGCACGGGGAGGGGAAAACAATTACATGCACTACCCTCACACAGGAGGGGGGATCGCGGGGTGGGGAAATGAGCGATCGACCGTACGTCGAGCTCGGGCATCCGATCGAGGTGTAGCCAACTCCTGGACAAAGCCCGAGGGGTGTCGAAGGATGCTTGAAGGTCTGGCACCGAGCTGATGTCACTGGATGGGGACGGCGGCCACAGCTGTGGGCCTGTGCAGTTCTGCTGTGTAGGATTGGTTGGCGTGGTCGAGGTGCGTCGACCAGTACGGGCGCTGTCAAACTCCAAACATGACGGGACCAAGTCATGGATGTTTTTGACAGGGAGATCTATGAACCCTCAGAAGATGGTGGCCGTCTGATCGCCTAGCTGGACGTGGTCGCAGGAATGGCCGATGTCAGGTTCCTGGGTGAACAGCAGGACAAGATGCCGATGGTCATGGTGGAACTTCTAGTGCCGACGTCAGAACGAGACAAAACCACTTGCGTTGGTTTCATTTCATCGAAAGCCGCAACTTTGCTGAAGACAGAATGACCTGAACTGGAGAGGAGGAGGGGGTGTCAGGGCCAACTTGGCAGCAATCTGTCCTGGGCAAATAGGGGGCTCTGGGTCTGGCGCGACTGAGGGAGATTGGATGCCCTAGACTGAGGTGTTGTCAAAACTTGGTGGGACCACCTCTGGTTCGTCGGTGCTTCAGAGAAGAAGAACTCTCATGAAGAGAGCTCTGACTGATTCACACAGGGGCGGGCGGTGGAGCTGCTACCAAAAGGTACTCAGGTTCAGACCTGAATCTGGTGCAGTTGCACGAGAATGGACGACGCGAACGGAGCCGAGGTCGGATCGCGGTGGGATGACTTCTGGAGCGAATCTGGCTCGATAAAGAATGACTCCACAGAATACAACTTTGGCTAGTTCACACTGGGGACACTAGGGTAGCCTCTGCAAACTCGTTATCTGCAGCAGGCTGGATGCAGAGAGCAGCAGGCGGGACTTCTCGAACCATGGGAGGTCATAGCTGCGACGGGCGACTCCGGGAATGCCGTGCCGTGGACGCACGGAGCAGGGGAGGGCAAACCTGGGTTGTAGAGGGAGAGAGGGCTGGGGTGTGGGATGCTGGTGGCTAGGGAGAGAATCAACTCAATCTTGAAAAGTATGAAGCTGTAAAAGTTGTCAATAATGCAGTGTAGAAAAATCTGGAAAAAGTTGAAGAAGAGCTGAAGAACAAACAATCCGCCCTAGAAAGAATGACCCAAGGGAAGTCCACCCTAGATGCCATCTTAGATACCCGGGTGACTTATAGGAAGGAAGGGTTTGGCTTCAACCCCTCTGAGAAAGGCCATTTGAATTCAAGAGCATGTCTTTTTATCCTGAAAAAGGGAAGGGTAAACTAATCATAGAAGAACAAACAAGCACAAATCAGATCATTCAAAGCCAAGGTCAAAACACCATGAATCAGGGTAACAGCCATCAGGCTGGATACAAGAATCAAATTGAACCAAAGAGTCAACGCACTCATGCCCAATTAAAGCAGCAACATTGACGCACTAGCTCACAGGGTCGATGCAGTACCATACAGCCAGACCCGACTAGACCGCAGGGTCGACGCACCAGAGGTATGCGTCGATGCAGTCCCTGTTGTCACTCTGAAAAGAGAGACTGGTTCAAAAATCAAAGAAGAGTTTATGGCCAGCCAAATTTGGGTACACACCATACCCAACTCAACTCATTTGGAAACCCGCGAATTAGATGACAATTTAATGCATTCTCCAATAACATCATGCAACCTAGTTGTTACACTTGTAATCGTCTTGGACACACCAGTAACCAATGCTAGTTTGGCCAGAGAACAAGGCCATATAAGCAAGTATGGATTCCAAAGAGTGTATTGCATGCCTTGAATTATGATTGTGGACCCCAGTTTGTTTGGGTTCCAAAAGCATCTGTTTGATATGTTCTATGCAGGAATGCCTAGTAGCCCATCACAACTGATGGTACTTGGACAGCGTGTCACGTCCCGATGCAGAAAGTCAGAACGTGCTAGTTATAACGATCATGTCAATCAGAGCATTCATGCCACAAGATAACATACACTAAGATTCTAACAAAATAATTTAAAGGAAAACCAACTTTATTTAATAACCAAAAGTCAAAAGGTTTAATACGACCAACTCTTGTGG
This sequence comes from Amorphophallus titanum, assembly GCA_024336825.1. NCBI lineage: Eukaryota > Viridiplantae > Streptophyta > Magnoliopsida > Alismatales > Araceae > Amorphophallus > Amorphophallus titanum. The sequence goes on from JANBPO010003772.1 coordinate 6,597,041, forward strand.
ACTTCACTACTTATTACGATGATAAAAAGAAAAGAAAATTACATAGGTCTTGAATCAATGTGACTCAACATCTAAACTAGACCAATGACTCATAGCATGACTAGAAGGCTCACTCCACGTTTACTCTTGCCCATCCCCATCGGTGTGCGCATCCTCATCCGTGCTACCTGAAAAGGGTTGGAAAGAAGGGGGAGAGTGAGCGAAAGCTCAATAGGAGTTACACTCTATCATCAGACATAGTTTAAGTAATTAGCCAATTAAACATCTACAATGGTAAAAGAAATAATGATAATTCAAGAATAAATTTTAGAGATACAAGTAGGGATCAAGTAACTATTCCAGTGATTGGCCGACAAGCACGCAAGTTTATCAAGTCCTGATTAAGAATTTTCCAAGTAAGAATGAATATCTATGAATGTCATAGACCACACACTTAGCAAGTACTCGGTGTAATGTCACAACTAGTTATTACAAACTTTCCGGGACACAGAGTACCAACTGCTCTGGCTTCAGTGCCAGCACCTGGGCCGCATTCGCCACGGCCTCCCGGATGTCCCGTAGAGTGCAGGCGCACTCAATCTGGGATAGGAACTCCATGGGCCCGGCAGACCCGATCGCATGGCCGATGTGTCACCGCCAGTCATCAATCACTGAGCGGCAAAGCCAACCCCTACCCTGAAAGCCGTAGTCGGCCAAAAACTGGGCCCACCAAGCCTTAGGTGCCCCTGGCCAGGACACTTTCACTATTGTCGCCGCTGCTCTAGCTCTTGGAAGTCTAACCCTGGCCACCCCGGGGCCATTGCTCTAAGACCCGCTCGATCTCTCGACAGACCCGAGCAACGCGAGTCCTCAGGTACCCATCGTCCAATGCAATAGGAGGCAGATCCTCTCTCAGCAAGCGGCTCTCCTCTGCCTTCCGAATCGCGGAGGTCTTCTGCCAGTACAGGTGGCTGTGCTCGAACCACCACCTGGCGTAGTGTATGTCAAACCTCCCTCGACGTCTCTGTCCCGACATCGGGAACTACTTCGGCTCCTGACGACTGTAGAAGTCCCACCATGTCGCCGCAAGAAGGTGGGTGTCCCTGCCATGGCACTGCCTTCCAGTCAAAGGGAACTCCCGATTCGGCGGGATCCCCTGGTCGTACCCAAAGTTTCTCGCAAATCGATGTGGGTAGTACGGCTCTAAGGAACTCATCGCTGACCGATGCAATGTTAGCACCACCGACTGGGTACTCCATATCCACTTCGTCCACAACCCTATCTCTGTCACCTCCTGACCAGCATCGGCGCTGGTCACCCCTCTACCTGAAGGTCCCAGGAAGAGACTGGAATCCCTTGTGGCACTATCAAAAGGAAGCCCCTCCTCGCCCCTGGCGGGCAGGTAACAAAGGGCTCTCCTAGCTCCCTCCAGCTGCGTCTCTGCATCCTCGTCAGACTGCCCGTGGAAGCTAAACAAGTGTGGTGCCATCGGGTTCCTCACTATCCCTTGCGTCACCAAGCCCGGAAACAACAACCTAGCCCACACACTGAGGTAGTGGGTCGGTAGGAGTAGGCTTCTCTCTCTCGACGCTGAGTGTGCCGCTAGAACTCCGAGCCCCTGGTAGATGTTGGCCAGTGCAGCAGGAGCTAGGGCCAACTGTCTCCCCTCGGCCAACAAACAAGCTGGCCACAACAACTCAGCTCTCAGTAGTCTATCCTCTCCGTGAGGTACTACAAAAGTTGCCAACCAATACGCTAGATACGCTGCAAGGTGTGTCACGTCTGGCAGACCATGGGGATTCCACCCCTCCTGTGGCGCATACACATATCTAGAGTACGTCCGGAAGCGTAGCTCCACCTCGGTGTACTCCTCCCATGCAGTCTGGCCTCTGGCAAACTCCTGATAAAAGTAGAATGGCCCGTTGTAGAAATGACAGACCCATACATTCAGTGGCACTCTCGGAGTCTATGCTGCTCTCTCTCTCCCGGCCAGAGCCAAGTCCCTCCAGGTCTTCAGGAGGTACCGATAGCTGAAAGGTACCCGGTACCTCCAACACCCCGTGGCGATTTAGTTCGTCCGCATCCGGGTCATTCTCTTCTTCTCTCCACCTTGTCCCCTAAACACCCCGTAATTACCACCCCGTTTTCGTGGGCGATTCTGTCGTTACAAGGACGAGAGATGGGTTTCCATGCCGTGTTAAGATTTTTCAGGATTTGGGAAGAGTTCGCCCGATCTATGGATTTGAGCCGCGATTCTACGTTTTGATGGCTTAGAAGCATGCTAGGGGTCCCTAGGGGGCTTCCCCCTTGTTTCCCCCCTCTCCCACGGAGGTATGAGGACGTGGTAGGTGTTTTTGGCTGTTTCCCGATGGTTCACCGTCGGAACGGTGTGACGGTTCTTCTAGTGACTGTCATAGCGTGTGACGCCCCAAGGTGGGTGCGTCACAGACTGTGACGCCCCATGGTGGACGCGTCACAAGATGCAGTCTTGCCAATTGGGTGGCTCGTGGGCCTAACGGTCCCACGATAGATGGCCAGGGCGTGTGACGCGCCTAGGTTGGACCGTTAGAGTGACGATCCAACCGTTGGCATTCGACCGTTATGGTTTCTGACCGTTGAGTTTTTGACCCTTGGGGGGTTAAGGCCTGTGACGCACCCAGGGTGGGGCGTTAGAGCCTTGTGATGCCCCAGTGAGGGAGCATCAGAGCTGACGCTGCCCATCACCCTAACGCTCCTATGTAGGACCGTTAGAGATTGTGACGCCCCGAGGGGTGCGCGACACAGCTGATTTCATTCTATCTTCTAACGCGCCACAGGTGGTCCGTCAGACCTGTGACGTCCCGAGCGGTGCGCGTCACAGCTTGTTTCTACTCGTCTCCTGACGCACTGGGTTAGGCGCATCAGGGACTGTGACGCACCAAGGTTGGCGCGTCACAGTGCGTTTTGCACCGTTGGCCTGACGCCCCTGTGTTGGGTCGTCAGACTGCTATGACGTCCTAGCGGTAGACCATTAGAGCCTATGGCACTCCTGGGTAGGATCGCCAGGCTCTGGGCTACACCGGGTGGGTTGCAGTCCCATTTCTTCTCCGACTGTGGTCACTGTGTGATGGTGCTGGTATGTGGGACGATCCCCGTACTTCTTCAGGTTTGGATGTTATTTTTTGTGCCTTGAGAGTCTACTCCTTCAGAGACGCTCCGCTAGTCGTAGCCTTCAGTACGCGTGTACTGACCCACCTGGGAGTGGTGGAGGGGCTACCCTGAGGATGGTTTTTAGGCTGGTTTCTGTCGGGCCCCACATGTAGCAGCCAGAGTCCGACTGAGGGAAAACCAGTTAGAGGCCAAACCTAGTGCGTACGGCCTGTGTGTGCACACATGGTTGAGGGCAGTTGGACACGCGTCGATGGGCGCGACCCTAGCTAGTCACTCACTTTGTGGTTACTTGTGCGTGTCTGAGTCTCGCGCCTAGGACGTCATAGCTAGACACTTGTGATGCAGTATAAGACGTTAGTGGACGCATCCGGTTGTTCTTCTAGTGGGAGGTACTTCTGTTCTGGATAGGGAGTGACAAGCTATTAGTCTCAGTTGCTTCGTAATAAAAGGGAAAATACATCAAAATGACTCAAATAAAATACTCAAAATAGATAATTGGACCCATATGAAGTGGAGCTCGAGCTCAAACCAATCCTGGGTTTGTGGATGACCCAAGCCAAAGGGAGGTGAGGGTGATGCCTCCATCAAGAATTCTATGACACTCGTTCGGCTGTGGAAAGCTATCGAAGAAACTCTGAGCACTGCCAGAAGTATGCCAGAGCAGCCTGATCATCCCCAGGAAAATGGGCATGGGCTGCCTTACCAGCACACTCCAGAATGGCTCAAGTTTCAGACCGACAATCGAGAAGCCCTTGAGCAGCTGCGGAGGCGCAGGGAGCAAGATGTCGCCGAGTACCTTCTTGACCAACGTCATTCATCCTCCTGCTCCCCCGGTCTCTCCTGATTCCTTGACACCACAGGCCGGTCAGCTGGCCCTTGCCACTCCAATTGGGCAATGGCGACCCTGGCAGGAGCTAGAGTCTTTACCCTTTTCCAGAGAAGACACCGCTAGATTCCTCTGAGTCCTTGGCTGAGAGGATGTCCTAGTGGGCGAGGCTACAATGGGCTCCTTAAGCTCTTCTCACCCTCCCCCTATTCCACTTCCATCTTCGATGCTCAAGGATAGGAAGGGAAAACAGAAGCTGGCTGAGGTTTCGACACGACCGGACCAGGTTCTCCCAACAGTTCGCAAGTCGGGTCTGCCATCACAAAGGCCATTTGGCATTCTAGATCAAGATAGCCAACAGGGGTAGCAAGGCCCCAAGACTTCGTCGAGTGTCGATCGACCCTGCCCACAGTCAGACTACTAGGGTCAGGCCAAGAGGCACAATGTTACTCGTGTTCCTTAGGCCACTTCTCAATAGAAGCCCTCTCCACTGTAGCTAAGGCATCAAACCGCACATACGTCTTTGGACGCTAGTACTGGTACATCAGCTCAACAGGAGAAGTCTCCCTTGCCGTTGTGGTTAAGGCATCAAACCGCGTTCACGTCCTTGGATGCCAATACAAGTCAGCCAGTTCATGGTAGATTCCCACAGCCACCATGGTTAAGGCATCAAACCGTGCCTACGTCCTCGAATGCCAATCTCAACATCCCAGCTTACCAGGAACTACCACTCGAGGTCGTTGAACAGGCAATCAACGTCACCTTCCAACTACAACAATCGGAAGGTGCCTGGATTAAGATCCGGGTAAAGAAGAGTCACCGACCTCACCCTATAAACACATTGGCTCGACGGTACCCCCACGGGGATCTGTTAACATCAGTTCTAGTGCCTCCTCCTCCTCCTTCTCCCCTGGAGACGGCCATTGCTAGGAAATAGGAGAGGAATAGAAGGAAGAATCTGAAGAGGCGACTCAAGAAATAGGCCAAACAAGTAGCCACCTTGCAATCTCTAGCAGAGCTAACGCCCCTTCAGAGGTTGCAGTGACTCACCAACAATTTGGAGGAATACACTCCTCTTCACCCTACCGGGCCTATCCCACTCGATAGCTACATCCTATGGGAAGAAATGTAGAAACGAGCTCGCCTCAGAAACTCCTTTAATTTTAGTCCCTGTCATTATAACAAACACTTAGTCAGTGTTAGTTATGCAGAAGATATTCAGACAAGTACCCGATTCGCACGGACTCAGAGTATGCTTATATAGAAGTATGCAAGGACTTTGGTTCGTTCCAAAGAAGAAAGGTGCACGGACTTGGATTGACGAATGTGCAAAGACTTCGTTTGCAATGGAACAAGGAATATGCACGGACTTTGGTATGCACGGACTTAAGTATTGCTAGGGGCAAAACATGCAAGGACTTTTGTTGTCAACACATGCAGGGACATTATTTTAATTCTAACAAAGAACTATGCACGGACTATGTATGTCCAAGAGAAAGACTTGCACGGATCTTCTACATGCAGCGTGCAACTAGCACGGACTTTATTTGCCACTAAACACCAATACATCAAGCAGAATTTGCCTAAGGCAGAAACCTGCATGGACTTGAGAGGCAAATTGAAACATGTAAGGGCTTTGAAACATGCTCAGACTCTAAGTGATGCAAGTGTGCATTCTGATATAATGTGAATAGAGCCTATTGTGCATTTTGATAGAATGTGCATGGAGCCTATTTGTGCACGGACCATGTTTGACACAAACCCAAAACTTGCACAGACTAAATGATATGCACGGACTTAAGAGGAAACTACACAGTCTGTGAATCAAGGAAAGGAGAAATGTGCACAGATTGTATGAACATATAAACAAACATGTTTTGACAAATAGTGTATGACATCATCAAAACCATAGGGATTCAACACTTCATTGAGGCCGAGCCACCCAGACCCCAGTCAAAATCCCAGTTGTCTACAGCAAAAACCAGGCAGCCCTAAAGCTCCGAGCTACTCGGTTGAGGGTCGATCCACAGTCACTTCTGCAACAGCAACAAGTCGTCGATGGCACAACCTCCAGACAACGTCCCCAGATAGCAACAAGCTAAGGACGACAGTCGCAAGACTCGCAAGTATAAAAAAATAAAAATAAATAAAATGTGGCTAAAAATAGAGATGTCCTGGCGGACTCAGCCACTCTCTCCATAAGGCAGTGGCTGGGGGCAAGAAGGCCACAAACCCAACTGACGTAAAAACCCACGAGGGCGCCTCAGGCAAAATCGGGTTACCACTCGGTGTAAAAACCCATAAGGGCGCATCGAAAAAAGTAAATGGGGGCCAGCTCCGGTGAAAACCCGAAAGGGTGGTGGAGCTGGTAAAGAGAAAAAGAAAAATCTCTCTTCCTTGTTAGAAATAGCCAACCACCTCACCCTAGTTCCCTGACCGGTTTGCTACAACGGTAGGTCAATATACCCTCTTTGGTCCATCACATCATGACGGTCGACCCTTACCCTGTCTTTGACCAATACACTATCACAGTTGATCATTCCCCAGCGTCCAGGTCAATACACCATTATGGTTGACCTACCTATTTCCCCCAGTCTCACACCTTCCTCATTGGTCACTACTCCCCTTGACCCATATGCCGTCATGGCTGGTCAAGCCTCCACCTTGGTCATCCTCCTTCACAGTCGACCTACAGTATTGCTAGCTTGAGGCATATTGCCAACTGCTCACGTCCATGAGTTGCTTCCACTATATACATATCTCGGGGCGTGACAATTAAGTTGGTATCAGAGCATAGGCATAAGTAAGTCCTAGGAAAATGTCATGTCATAGGCTAAGTCCAAGATTTAAGGGCCCATACCTATGAACTCGGAAGAAATTTCCAAACCCATGTGAGATTGGGTAGAGCCCGTGATGAGATAGTCACTTAGAATTTATTTCTAGGATTAACCCCCCCCCATGCACAAATTCCATAGGGAATAACTAATGGTTATTTTCTCAAGAACCTTATCCTCGCAATGGCTCACTGTGTAAACTGGGATAAGATGCAACAAACCACTGTGGGTCTTACCAAGGCCCTCCAAACTGTGGCCCAAGCTAGCGCGAGGGCTGGTCTGGTGATTTGCACAGGAACTTCTGAAGTTTGAACCCTCCGTAGTTCTCAGGATCCTCTAATCCTGATGAAGCTGAGAATTGGATGGACAAGATGGAACACATCATTAATGTTATGCAATGCGAGGACCGGGAGAAGGTTCTTCTAGCCACCTTTCAACTCCACAAGGATGCACGCACATGTTGGAGAGAAACATCGACCCCTCTCCAAAATAGACAACTCACTTGGGCGAAATTTCTTGAACTATTCCACGCAAAATACTTCTCTGAGCATGTCAAGGAGAGGAAGGCAGTGGAATTCGCCTCCCTTCAACAAGGGATGATGTCTGTAGCCGAATATGAACTCCAATTTTCAAGGCTGACACCCTATGCTCCCCACCTAATTAGCACAGACTTATTAAAGGCTAACCGATTTATGGATGGGTTACATCCCATCTTTATTCAGCAACTCAGTCCATAAAATATTCAGACCTATACTGAGATGGTCCAGCGAGCCCACCTATGTGAAAAGACCTTGGTGAAGATCGAGAAATTCAAGGGCAAGAGAGAGGAGCCTAGCCGAAAGTCTGATGGGTGAGAGGAAAAAGAGGAAAGGTTTAGCATCACGGAGGATGATGAATCTCATAATAATAAGAAGAGATCTCACAATGGAAATGATAATGGTAAAAGGAATGGCAATGGGAACGGCAATGGAAATGGCAAGAGTAAAAGAGCCAAGGAGGAGGAAGAAAAGTAGGCCATGGTAGCTTGCTCATTTTGTGAGAAGTTCGAACACACGGTTGAAGAATGCTGGAAGCGTCTCGGCGCTTGTCTCAAATGTGGAAGCTGGGAGCATCGCTTGCCCACTTGTCCTCTCATAAAGGAACAATACTCAAGGGTTAACAATGGACGCAAGCAGCGAGGCCGACTAAATGCCATCTTGGATGGGGAAGGTAAAGTAATTGAAGGTACCATCTCGACTTATTCACATTTAGCATTGTCTTAATTATTAATGCAACTAAATAACTACAAGTAAAACACGCTCTTTATCAAACTCACACAAGGAATTTGGGGGCCAAATTCTCCTTAAGTAGAGGAGGGTGTAACACCCCTAAATTTTCTAAAAATTATTCAAAATTTTTTATATGTGCCCAGCGACGAGGACGTCGCCTATATAAGAGGGGTAGATTGTAACACCCTCAAATATAGCTAAGTTGTACTTTATATCACCGAGATGTCTTTTAAAGTATTGGCTCAGTTCTTGAAAAGAACTTCGAAGTTAAGTGTGCTTAATGGGGAGTAGTACTGGGATGGGTGACATGTCCGGGAAGTTCCCCATTCTGGAGTCGATCACCCTTAGAAAGTCTCAAAATCATGAGGCTGGTAGGCCAAAATGGACAATACCTCGACAGTATAGAGTACAGGGCGTGACAGTTACCTTTGCCCCGGATATTCCAAATTAGGACGGAATCCATCAGGGACGATCAGTTTCACCAATCCTATCTGCCGATCGAGCCCGAGCTCGAGTTAACACCCCTTCCACTCTAGAATTATGAGCAGCTTGTGAGAGATTAACGAGCGGCATTAAAGCATTCTCTCTACCCGCAAGAGTTAAAGTATCCATACCTTGAAAGCAGGAAGGAATATTGGCTACTTGCGAAGCCTCCCCAATAGTGCCATGCAGCGTTGCCTCCTTTTTCTCCACCAGAGTTGGATCCGTAGGCGTGTCGACCTGAACCCTGTTTACAGTGGCAGTGGAGTGTGGTATGCCATGAGGGGAGGTAGACATAAGATTACCATCAACCTCTTCTGAATTGCCTATCTGCAACGTCTTCTCCATCGCAGTTTGAATATCCCGGTCGACCTTATTTCCACCCCGGAGCCTATTGCCCTCGTGTAATGAGGAGGGTGCCTCACAAGAAGGCGCCAGTTTGGGCGATGAACACCCAGGCAAACACGTTTCCTGCATCATCAAGGCAAGCTCCTTATAATGAGTCCTGATACTCTCTGACTCCCTCAATGGAGGAATAAGAGTATCATTCTTAGAAGGTTCTTCACCAACATTCACCCGCCCCACAGGAATCCACTCAACCACAGAACCCAAATCCTTAACCTTGGTAGGTAACCGGGCCCCATCCGATTTCTTACCCGCTTGCTTGTTCGAATCCAAGCTTTGGATTTACAGTTCTCCTGATTGTGCCCCAGCCTCTTGCAGAATTGGCAGTAGGAAGGAACATTTATATATTTAACCTCTTGCCAAAAGCCCCCATAGTCTAGTCGCATGCCAATCCAGACGCGGTCCGGCCTGCTATAGAGAAGATCGAGTTCGACGCAACCTCTCACCGCCGTGGTATTAACGAGGTATTCAGAGGCATGAGTGACTTGTAACACCGATCCTATGTTCACAGCAATGGACATAAGATAGTTCATGTGATACAGATTGACAGGGAGATTTGGGAACTCTATCCAAATAGGGCACACCGAAGGCTCTTCATCTGGCCAAAATAAAGGCGTCCATTTTAAAAACCTAAAGAGTTTCCCTTGGACATAGAGGGCTTCATGAAGCAACATGCGTAGATAATCATCCTGCATTTTAAAACAAAGAAGAAGGTGCATGTTATCCCTCCTGGCTACTGCCACGCGGCGTCGAGGCCGTGTTCATCCAGGGTATCGGCCGGCGTAGCCCTACTCCATTTCTCATCAACAAGTTGCAGACCCTATCCAGTTCAAAGATAGATCTGGGGTTCATGGAAGCCGCATCTCCGAGCCTTCCCAGAACCGTCTGGTGGCAAATCATATACCACGAGAAAGGTCTTCCAGAGATCTTTCGAGACGAGGTGGTTTCGTCATCATCCAAGCTCCGGGCTGATCGTGGCAGCAATTCTTCCTCGACTGTGCAAAATCACCCAGGCAGCCAACCAGAGCCTCAGAGAATATTCAACCAAGGCTTCTCCTTAGCGAATTTGGGCGTCAAACTTGGCTGGGAACACCCTCTACCAGTCTTATTTCATCCCCAATAAGTGGAGTGACGTTTGGATCTCGACAGTAAGAGTTCCAAATTTTCTCCTAGAAGTGCGCCAGGTTGGTTCCCCAGTGCCTGAACTGTACCACTCCCACCATTCTGGCCACTACGATCATCCCTGACATCAGAGGAGGTTGCTGTTCAGTCCTGTATGAAAGGAGGCTCATCCGCGGTCATTTTGGTACCATTCCCGCCTCCAACCGAGTTCGTGACAGTCCGTGGTGACTTCTTCTTCCAACAACACCACCCTGTGAGCGGCCAGAACCAGAACTATCCGGCTCTGTTCCAAATCCAGCACCAGCCAGCGGTATTCTCCAGGTGAACCACGAAAATTCAGGCGTCTTCCTGGGTCAAGTGGGAGAATTTTGGCCCTGGTCATAGGTCAATTGGGAATCGGGAGTGTCCGTGGCAGTGCCCTCTTCGTCCAACTGTTCAGTGGTTCTAGAAGCAAGCAGATTTAATACCGTCCGTCTGTTCAGGTTCCGTTTGGTCTTTTCCCCTCCCCCGCTTGGCCGGCTGAAGGCCCCTCCCTGCGTGGAGGTAGTTTTGACTGTAATACCTTAACCTCCACCCCAAGAACCCCCTCCTGCGTGAGGAGTAGTGTTGTATCCATTCTGTTTTCAGGTCAAGCTTCATCGGCGTAGTGTGCGGGGAACCCACACTCCCCGCTCGCCCTCATCTCCGGCCGGGAATAGCATCTTCATGCCAATCAGGTGAGCTTCGTGTCACTCTCCTCTGCTAGTTTTATTACTGCTTAGCTTAGTATTATTTCTAGTTGCCCGTCAGACAGCGAGTGAGTGCCCGTTCCAACTTTTCGTACATTGAGTGACCACCGCGGAGTGAGGCGAGAGCAGCCCTTACATCCCACGCCCTTGGCGTGCTGGCCGCCTGTGAAATTGGGCTTTCCGGACCCTTAGGGGTTCAGCCACAAGCTAGCCAAACCCCGGAACAGTGAGGTCCCACTTCGGACCTTCATCCCCATCGCCGATCCACCTATGGACCTGGGTGTGCGCTTCTCGAGTAAGTCCACCGTTCCATTTGCGCTTGCTTGCTAGGTCCGAGGAATAGTTAGTATCACATCAAGTGGTATCAGAGCCAGATCTTAGACTTGTCTCTACGAGTCTTGTCCTAGGGCATTGGCATTTGGGTCTCCCTGGCATCATGTATTCCATCGCTCCTTTGCATGACCACCCTAGGGAGACGGCCTACGGAAGTAGAGGGAATGGTTGCCAAGCCCATGGGTGTTATGCAACCAGTGATATTGCCTGGGCGATTTGGACTCCATTGGAAACTGTGGGAACGCTACATGCTGGACATGCGATGAAGTTGAATGTAGACTGGTAGACAAGTGGGCATGCAAAGACACAGAGGTTGGAATGCACTGACTAATGTGAAATGGAGAACCTAGACTCAAACCAGTATCCAGTACCTGGCGGAGATATCGATGCGAAGACTCATCTCACGCAAGGACGCTACCTTCCAAATAGGCGTGACCTATCGTTCCGGCAGCGTCTTTTCATATACCAGATAAAGGATGAGGTGCAACACCTTGGACAAGACTTCCCTAGACTTAGGCCGTGCTGTGATGACTACTCTAGACTCAACTTTACTCTAATACCAATTTGATGCAGGACGGGATCTGACTCGAGACTAATTTGGAAGCGAACATGAGACTCTAGGCAAGCTTGCGACTCGTCCCTAGCAAGAGAAGTGTGCGGATCTGCGCGGTTGAGAAACCGACAACGAGTCAGGGTGGTCAACACTCCTTCGTGCCCGGATCGGGTCATGGGATGGGTTACGCTCTCACTCTCACAGCGGTGTCGGGCGTTCTCACCCTTGACCTCCCATGTTGGGAGTTGTACTTTGATGGTGCTTCCCGAGCAATTAAAAGGGATGGCGGTGATGCGGGACGGGATGCGACTCGAGACCAATTTGGAAGCGAATCTGAGACTCTAGGCAAGCTCGCGACTCGTCCCTAGCAAGAGAAGCGTGCGGATCTGCGCGGTTGAGAAACTGGCAACGAGTCAGGTGGTCAACACTCCTTCGTGCCCGGATCGGGTCACGGGATGGGTCACGCTCTCACTCTTACAGTGGTGTTAAAAATTTATCGAGCTAGATATCCTATCACTCACTAGCAACGGCAAATAAACACATACGAAGTAAGCAAATGCCGAGGGAGATAGAGGTGATACCTCTACACTCCGGGCATGGGGAAGATGATCCTGGCCAAGACCCGTATTTTCGGTATAAATAATTATCAATTACAGCACAGAAATTATACCCACTCCACACAGGGAGGTAATAGGCAACATGTGGGACCCAGGAATATCGAGCTCGGGTTGACGGGCAGCGTTTTGGATAGCTTCGGCGGTGCCGACACGTTGCTATTCAGTGCTGGCCGGACGGCGCGTGCTGACGACCGTGGGGACCACGCTCCGATCGGGCAGCCGATCAGGTTGGGAGTGGTACCATTGTGAACAGGACTCCTAGAGGGACAATCCCTTGGACGTGATCGCACTGGATCCCATTGTGGAAGGCGAGGTGGCCTGATTTGTGAAGCGTTGCTAAGTGCTATCCCGAACCTGTTCTCCAGTTTCAGAATTACGTGACCCGGTGAGAATAAATGCTGCAATCAGACCTGATGTTGGATCGACACAAAACTGGCACCGTTGTAAAGCTCTTTCGAAGATCTACGAACAACTAGTGTTACCGAAATTTTTTTGTTGCTATATTCTCCATGGTTTTCATAATTTTTTCAACTCATCAATCAGTGGCTTGAGATATATGTCTAAATTTTCTCCTAAATTTTTTGGTCCTGGAATCACCAAAGTTAAGAAAAGATTCTCTCGCTTCAAGCATATGTCTGGCTGTTTTGCCCCGGGAGGTCCGCCGGGGTGGTGTGGGCGGTGACCGGAGTGAGGGGTAGGGTACAGCCACGAGAGAGATGTTGGAAGTTAATGGACCTCGGGCACCCCCTCTCATGACCGTATCCGCCTCAAGGCGTCACCGTGCACTCGCCATTTACGGAGAGTCGAGGGGAGACCGAGTGACATGGGACATTTTCTAGGTTAACGGGAAACGTGGCTAGGATGCGGGCGTACCATTCGATTTCTCGACAATCACCGATGGAACCAAACGTTTAACTGGGGACGCGTCGCCAGGGCGCGGCACGTGGACTCAGGGGGTGAGCGACACGTGGAGGGAAGGACGGTTACGTGGGTGCGAGTGCGCAGGTGACTGTGGGGAGTCATGTACTGGATGTCTTTCCCCACCGATCGTAACCAGTCGATGTTTATTTACATCAGATTGAATCTGAAGACCGTCGTTCCATGCCGAAGCGGAGTCCGTAATCCTAAAGCCTGGGATGAAGACCCGAGAGTACTTTGCAGCTGTAGGTTCATCTCAAACTGGGTCGTGCTGGCCGGGGGTGAAAGGTGCTCGGGGTTCACGCTAGGTGACACAGAGGGTAGCTGGAGGCCCGAACGTGGATGGGAGAGCATACATCCAACTGGCGGTGTAACACTGAGATGTATATATTTTTACAGGCAGGCCGTAATAGCCCTGGTACAATAGGGGCATGCCTCAGGACAATTTCGACGTGCTAGTCGATCCCCGGGTCGATGCGTGACGTATGAGTACATGTGTGTTTCACAAAGAGTTCCTCCCGTGATGTAAGCCGTGGCCGCGGTGTCAAACGGGGGCATGTGGCTGACTGGGCAACTGATGGGACACATCGGTCCAGTATCTGGATGAGGGTCGATCACAGCTTGAGTTGAGAAATCGGCGTGGCCTCGTTACTTAGAGGGAGCAAGACATCATGACGCGTGCATGGTCGTGGCTGATGGGCACGTGAGGGGTGACCCCAGTATGAGGGGGTGTCTACCCTTGTCGTAGCATCTCACATGTGGCAGGCATGGACTTGTGCGTTACGGTAACACGCGAGGGAAGTGCAAGGGACATACCCTCAGCATGCTAAGCCGCTTGACAAGTCACACACACAATTCTCCTCGGCTCGTTGTGGAGAGCCCACTCGAAACCGGATGTCAGAAGATCCGTGCGTTGAGTTAAGCCAAGTTGAGTTGAGTTGAGTGTCCACTTGTCCGTATCTTGCCCCTTGAGCCCCTAAGGGGTTTTTATAGGGGAAGTTGAAGGGTGAAGGGGTTTACGCGGGTTGGCCAAGGGGTTGGAGCTGGTTTGCGTAAACCCCCTCCCCTAGATGGGGTTTACGCGGACTAGCCTAAGGGCCAAAGTTGGTCTACGTAAACCCCCTCCCCTGGATGGGGCGGCCCCCTTTCTTGTAATGCTGATTGTTTCATCTTTGCAAATGCAGGAAAATCACATTTCAACTTCGAGAATGGCGGCCTCCTTTGGCCTGCAAGTCGTGGAGAGCCACATCCGAGAAGGCTATCTCACCGTCCCACTCTGCTTCGGGAGCTTCCCTCTGATCATGGGCTTCCCTAACTTCCTGGGGGTAGCCATCGTTAACATCCTGGACGTGGAGGCATCCGACTAGCCTAAGCCCAACACTCCCACCCAGGGAGTCACTGAAGCTGTCCCTGGCCGAGCTGTAGCCGAGAACAACAGCAGCGTCCCGCCAAGGACGTTGGTCTACGACATGCACCATGTGCACCAGACTGCCAGACCATCGCACCAGGGGTCGGCATCCCATTGGAGGAGGCTCCGAAGGAACTATGCTGGGGCTACCACTAGGCGCCGAATCTCTAGCTCGAGCAAGTCCATGACTATCGGAACCATCCGAGTCCATCTGAATTGACAGAGGTCCGAAGTAATCCCGGACCATATTGTGCTGACCATTCCAGTCCGCAACTCCTTCCAAGGACTGGAGAAGATGAAAGAAAAGATGGTGCCTGCCGTTCCGATCGCAGTGCCGAAAGACACATCGGCTTACAAGCTGGCAAAGCTGAAGTAAGTTTGGGTTCCCAAGGAAGCCCAACCCACGGCACCTACCCAGGCGGGGCCCAGCTATGCCTGCCACAGAAAGGGGCGAAGAGATGAAATGGTTAAGGTGACGGCCACGACCCGCCAACTGGCAGTTGCTGCGCCAGCGCTGCCCAAAAATACCCGTCGCCAACGTCACAGGCGTCGTCACCATGCTGACCGCCCGACGTTCACATCTTACACCTATTCTGCTGTCACCACCGACACGCAACCACTAGCCGCTCTCCCTGACCAGGAGTGGGAAGGGATCGAGTAGGCCATGAGAAACTACCTCAGAGGCCCGGGTAGCACCCCTATGGGTCGTCAGAGACTGCTAGGGGTAGTGACCTCCGCTTTTCGAGAAGAAGAGAAAATCTAACCTGCGCCTAGCACATAATCAAGGAATCGGTTGGAGGAACGATGCCAGTCCCCTGTGCGGGAGGAAGCGTCACCCCAACGGTCAGTCTTCTACAGGCTGGTGTTCCCAAATAAGCCATCAAGGAGGATGGCGAAAAGAAATAGGGACTAAAGAGTTTTCACCTGCAATATGGTAGGACACTCTAGTCTCTACGGGGCTCTACCTACCGACCCCAAAGAAGTGGCCAGGCTCACCGCCAGGCCCATCCCCCTCACTAGGAGAAGAAGAGCGGCGCGTGAAGCGACGCAGGCTGCCGTCAAAGAAACTTCCTCCGAAGAACCCTCCATGGCCCTGGCAGCCAATGTTGTCACTACCGGGGGCATGAGTGGCGCACTCTCCACATCTTCCAAGGATGCCCTGGCCGAAGAGACAGGGGGCATGCCCACTCCCTCTACAGCTGACCCCGCCATGCTATACATGATATAACAGTACCAGCGGGAGATTGAATTGTTGAAGAAGCAACTCACTGTGTTACGCTTAATTTCTATTGTTATTTGCACTGTCAATCCGTGTGAGATCGGGAAGATTGAGAGAACCTTTCTATCTCACTTATGTTTAGGGTAATTAACGTAGTTAATCTTGTGTCCGCCGTATTTAGCTTAGAAAGCTTTTAAAATCTGCCATCTCGGTAAGGGGACAACTCAACCCCCCCTTCTTGTCCTCCATCTCTCTGGGCCAACATCTTCAAACCCCCCAATGGATGCCAATCCCCAAGGGACCCCACTACCAATGAGCATGAACTTCCTGACCATGTCAAGTTCCTCATGGAGGCCACGACCAATGTCTTAGGGCGGCTTGATGACATAACAGCCCGACTTGACAAAATTTAGGAAAATAAGCTTGCCCCAAGGGCGGACGATCGAAGGGCACCTCCCCCACATGAGGAACAAGCCATGGATGAGTTAAACCCCGACCATCCACCCGAGCATGGAAGTGATCCACCCCCGAGGAGAAATGATAGATACCCCCGGGACAACCCGGATGACTACCTCATGAGACTCGTGAATGTCGATGCCCCCACCTTTGATGGGTCTTACACCCTAGTGTCTATTTAGATTGGGAGATCTCAATGCACCAATACTTCGATTGGTATCCCATGACTGAGGATAGGAAGGTCCAGCTTGCCAAAATGTAACTTACCAAATTGGCCAAGACCCATTGGTTGAATGCTGAGGAGTTAAGGATGGTTAGAAGGCAAGCTCCAATCACCACATGGGAGGGCATGAAAGAGCAACTTAGAATCAATTATGTTCCCCCCTCCTACCACCAAAACCTCCTAGATGAATGGTAGGCCCTAACCCAAGAAGGAAAGTCCATGACAGAGTACATCACAAGGTTTGATTATCACCTTCTCAAGTGCGGAGTCCAAGAGGACCACGCGGTCACATTATCCCGGTTTAGGAATGGGCTTCAATTCCACATAAGAAAGGAGCTCTTCATGCGCCATGTGACCACCCTAGAGCAAGCCTATCAAATAACTCGGGACGCCAAGAAATTCTCTCGCTATCCCCAAATGGCTCCTCCTCGTTTGATGGACCCCAAGTCCATGGTGTCTCGGACAAACACATCGCCCCCTCAACGGGGCATCCTTCCTACTCCCATGGGAACTACTCCCGTCTGAGCTACCCCTCCTAGTAGGACCCTTCCCTCTTGGCCCACAAATGGCCCTACCAACCCCACTCCCAATCATCCCAACCCGGGACCATCTTACCAACCCACTAGAGCTACCCCTAGCCACCATAATAGGTAGTAATGCTTTAGGTGCCTTGGGTATGGACACTTTACCAACCAATGTCCCACTAATCTCCTACCCCAAGTTGGGGTTGAAGAAGAAGTTGAGGTGCACAAGGCTTCTCCTGATTGACAGGAGGAGTATGAAGCCCACTACAACGAGTCCAACCAAGAGCCACCCCCCATCCACCAACCCTCACCTTGGAGTGGTTAGGTGCACCCTCACTCAAACCCAAGAGCATGATTGGAGAAGAACCACCATCTTCCACACCTACTTTTCTATAAATAAGCCATTTCCTTTTCATTTTTCATTCTTCTTCCGCTCTCCTCGTGCGTTCCTCTCCCTCTCTCTCACCCATTCGACGCGGTGGAGGCTCTGTAACGGCTGCAGATAGCGGCGGGGCGACGGTGCGGCGACGTGGGTGACGGCGAGGCGATCGTGTGGACGTGCGGCGAGCGTGGGAAGAGTGGGGGAGGCGAAACTTCAACGGCGTTCTTCACGGGATCGAGCTCGGATCGAGGTCTCGTCACGAACTGGAGGTAGGGTGACGATCCCTAGCTCATTGCCTTTCCATTCCCGCGATTTGTAGGCCGAGGCGAGGCTGAGAGGGGTTTATTTCACGCAAGGAAGGGTGAGCATGCCACGGGGAGAGTTCGCCCGGTCTGCCGTTTTAAGCCGCTAAACCCCGTTTTGGGGGCGTAGAATCATGCTAGGGGGCTTGGGGGTTCGTTCCTTATCATTTTCCCCCTCCGTGGGGCTTGTTTGGGGCCGGAAGGGGCGACCTCAGTGAGGCTCGCCATCTTCGCGTCCGCGGCATTGTGCGGTCAAACCAGAGACCGCACAAGCCTTGTGCGGCCCTGGCCTGGCCACACATCGGCTCGACACGCTTCGAGTCAGGCTCAGCGCGTAGTGGGGTTGTGTGGTCTATCACGAGACCGCACATCCCTTTGGGTGGCCCAATGTCGACCGCCCATCTCATGGTTTTTGACCGTTGATTTGACCGTTATACAGTGTCTTGGGATGTGCGGCCAGGGGCTGGCTGCATAACCCTTTGTGCGGCCATGGGCTGACCGCACGTCCCCGATGCCTCTTTGGCTCGGCGCGTAGTGGGCTTGTGCGGCCTGTCAGGGACCGCACAACCCTTGAGCGGCGCAGGATGGACCGCTCATGCTGCGAGTTTCCGACCATTGTTTGTGACCGTTACACCGCGTCGTGGGGTGTGCGGCTAGGGACTGGCCGCACATACCCTTGTGCGACCTGAGCATGACTACACATCCCTTGGAGTCGTGGCAGGTTGGGCGGCCAGGGTTGGACGGCACCTGTCTTGTGCGGCTAGGTCCCAACCACACATGTTGTTCAGTGTTGGGGTTGAGTGGCTAAGATCTGACCGCACATCCCTTGAGCGGCCCTTGATCAGTCGTTCATCCTGGCGAGGGCGGCCGTGATGGAACCGCCCATGCCTTTGAGCAGCGGGATCATAACCGCCTTTCTTCCGTGTGGCCAATGATAGACCGTTCATCGTCTGAGGCTTAGCCGATAGTTTTGCGTGCCGATTCGAGTCCCGGGTGAACAGACCTCGATCCACGTGCTATCCTGTGGTCTGACTGATGCTGGGCATCACGTGGGGACCAGGTGTAGGGCACCGTGAGGAGTCCCGGGATGTGACGTTCTCGGCTTACGTCACCATGAGTCGGTGTTGTACAAGGAGCGATCCTTGTACTTGTTACTTTCGGAGTTGGTTTCCGTGACTTGAGGGTCTGTGCTTCCGGTGACCCACCCACTAGTCGTAGCTTCCACGGCACGCGTGTGTCGGCAATCGTACGAGATCTCTGACTCTCTGGCAACTGTGGATACGGTAAATCCTACTCGGTCAAAGGTGGTAACGTGCAGTCAATTGTATTTTGAATACTACTCCCATTACATGGAAAGAAAATCATTACATCGCTAAGTCCAGAGATAAATTGCGAAAAAGGAAGAGGAAATGAACTAGTAAGGCAAGTACAAATTTTCCCCTAATCTATGGAAATAGGGGAATTCTGGGAAGTTCGTGGCCCCTCTCGAAGCTCAGTAGGCGGAAGACCCTCGGTGCTCGGAGATTTGCCCCCGGTACCCTCAGTGATGGCCGGCCCAGGCACTGACCCCATTTGTATGGGAACAGCCCTGTTCGTGCACCGTCCCGAGACACTCGGAGTTGACGATCTCTCCTCCACCGAGGCAGAAGCACTTTCCCTCCGCCCTCCATCGCTTGATGTCGACGAGGGAGAGTCCGAGCCATCCTCATCAGAATTGTAGCGCTGCCTGGGAGGGAAGATGATCTCATTAAGGACTTGTTCCTGAGCCAGACTGGTCGCCCACCTGAAGCCTTGGACAAAACCCTTCCGCAGCCCTCGTCGGTTTCCCAGCTCATAACACACGAAGGCAGCCTACTTCAGGGCTTCTTGGTATTCCTCCGAGCTCCGATATTGTTCAACTGCCTCCACCCCGGCTCCTGCTACCTTCTCCTCAAGCTCGACCACCCTTGCGTCGGCCACGACCAGCTTCTCTTCGACCCCACCCAACCCCACCTGGACTCAGTCAGCCTTGCCTCAGCTTCGGCCCGCGCCGCCTCGGCCTCCTCCTTGGCCCGCTCGGTCTCTCAGACCCGGCCCTCGAGCTCCTCTCACTCGACCGCCCACTGACCCGAGCGCTCTGCATGAGCCTGACGCTCCTCCTCCAAGAGCTTACTTTTAAGATCGGCCATGTATCGAGCTTGGGACAATTGCTCAGCCTGTGACCGAGCTTCCTCTTGACTCGCCGATCACGTGCTAGGAATGAAGCCACCTCCTGCTGAAGCACCCCGAGCTCAGACGTTAACTGACCGATCCAGCGGTCGGACTCAGCATGTAGCAACCCCGAATTAAGGAAAATAAAAATCTTGAGAAATATTAAATAGTGACTTCTGTAAAGTCACCAATTATTTAAATAATGCCCTTACAACTGGCGTCAATTTAATTGGAATAAATAGGAAGAATTCTTTTCGGAATAAAACTAGTAATTAATGCCCCTTTCAGAGGCGCCAATTATGAAAATAGAGCATTTCCATCCAGACGTCAATTTATTAAAATAACACCCCTTACATAGTCACCAATTAAAGGACGCCCCTAGACAAGGCGCCATTTTTCTGAGAATCGTAAAATCGAAGGCGGTTGCAGAGTTCTACTCGAACAGGGAGTTTTATGGGGTAAGATCACGAAAGGGAAAGGATTAAGATAGGAAAGGCCTAACCCAATCAAACTCTAACTAGTTAGGGATTCTTAAGCCTATAAATACCCTTGCCCTCCACCCGTAAGTCTCTGTTCGTCAATTTCTGCCAAGCATGACTAGACTCAGAAACACATGACTAACATAATGGCGCTTGCCGACAAACAATCTGAGCCCGGGAAAATTGTGGAGGGGTAAGGGATGCCCTCATCACCAAGCTTACATCTTTTAGAATGTCAGGGAATGTAACAGACTAAGATCACCCCATTACAAGGTGTGACGGATCAGGGTAGAGGCATTACATTGCTTGTGACGCGCCTCCATCGGTCCATTATACCGACCTGAACAGTTCAAAAAACACAAAGACAGTCGCACAGACTGTAACGCACCAAGCATGGGGTGTTACACTCATGTAACGTGCCTCCTAGGGGCCGTTACACTTACCAGAACACCAGGAAATCCACAGTTTTAAACATAAAATGTAACACACCAGGGCAGGTGCACTACATGACTCTAACGCACGGGGTCAGGTCCGTTAAAGGCACTCGAACACCTAAAATTCACAATTTTTGAACAGAACGTAATGCACTAAAGATGGCGCGTTACGCGACTACGACGGACTAGGGCTTGGCTGTCAGACTAACCGCCTATCTCAGTCAATGGTCAAAGGAATGGTCAATGGTCAAGTAACAGACCAGGGTTGGCCCGTTACCATTCAGGTAACGCACCAGTGACGGTGCGTCAGGGGACTGTAACACACCAGGGGTGGTGCGTTACACCGACTGGGTTGCGAACTTGCGGAGTCCGAAATCAAACCTCCACCCGGTCGACCGAAATCGACGGGAATCGTGGGGAAACTAATTTTTCTAACAAACCACCCTGCCATACCAACATTCCATAACTAAACATGCCATTCAAACTTAAAAACGATGGGCATGGAGTCAATTTTATGAATTTAAGGCTAATTAACACTAGCATGGAAGATTACACGAAAATTGAGAAAATTGGCATCGGACCACGACGCATGTGGTGCCGGCAGGTTCCTAGCGAGGAGAAGATTCCATCCCCCTACCTCTTACACGACGTGAACGACGTTCGAGGCACGAACAGACGAAGGGTCACCGTAGTACCACTCAGTCTGACTCGACTCCACGCTCCGCGAATCGAGGGAAGAAGGGCGTCACCGCGACCTGCGTGACACGACCTTTCCAACGGTACCTCCCTTGCCTCGATCAGCGACCGTCTGGACCGAAATCGAGAGAGAAGAACAATTACCAAAAAATTAGACTAAAATTTCACAAAATATAGCTTTGCACAGAAATCAATGAAAATGACGACGGATGGCGACGCATGTGGCGTCAATGGGTTCCTGGCGAGATGAGGAATCAATTCCTCTACCTATTGCGCAGCGAAGACCGTGAATCGGTGCAGATCGGGCGACGGAGGTCACACCGTCCTCTCCCTCTCACGCGCCTCCACGCTCCACGAATCGAGAGAAGAAGGGGATCAGCGCAATCCTCACGTCGAGCCCGTCCCGTCGGTGCCTCCCACGCGTCGATCGAAGTCCGTTTGGACCGAAACCGAGTGAGAGGGGGAGAGAAGGAGAGAGAACATGTGAGGGAGAGAGAGAAGAGAGAGAGTGTGATCGAGAGAGGACCCGATGCCGACGCCACTGAGCAAACCGCCGACGCCGCGGTCAATGCCGGACACGACTCGCTCCGTGGCGTTCTCCGGCTGCGGGTTCGGGATGCCTAGCGCGTTCATGTACGAGTCGAGCTGTTGACCGCCCGGATTGATCCGCGAGTCCGACCCAAGCGCTTTGGCCGCCGCGTTGTAGGGCGTCATCACCAGCGCGTCATGCAGCAGGGCCGGGATGCCGGCCACGCCCTGGACGACATTTCGGCCGGTCATGATCGCGGCGCGGCCCAAGTCCTGCCCGAAGCTGCGAGGCTGTGCGGCGGCTTCATCTTCGGCGCTGGGGCGCACCGTCACGGTCGGCAGGCTTGGCGGTGCTGCTGCTTGATGGTAATTCGCTTGCGCGTAGGCCAGTACCTGTTCCTGCGTCGCGCCTTCCGGCGCGTTGACCGTGTAGGCGTTGCCGTCAGGCGCGGTGACTTTGAATGCAGGCATTACTGCACCCTCTGGATCGACCAGCCGCCGGCTGCTGCGGGGGGCTGTGGCTGCGCGGCAGCGGCCGGCTGTTCATCCCCGGCGCCGTAGGTGTCCCGGAATGCACCCTGCAGCCGCGCCTTGGAATCACGTGCATACGCGATAACCTGGTCCAGCGCGCGCTGGAAGTCCTCCGGCGATTGATTGGTGCCGAGTGCCGCCAGATTGTTCTGCAGCAGGCTGTTCTCGCGATCCGACACGCTGCCGAGCGCGCCGCCGGTCTTGGACATCTCGCGCATCTGCTGCAGCACGCCGAATCCGACCTGCGATTTCAGCGTTTCCAGCAACGCACGAGCGCGCGCGGCATCGCTTCCCGGGAGGTCCGGAACATGCCCCCGGAACCCGGTGATGCCGCCGAGACCCGGGTCACTGCGTAGCTGTTCGGCGGCCTGCTCCAAACGGTCAAGCTGCGCGACCGTACCGGACAGGCTCGACTTCGCGGCGCGCGCCTGCATCTGCAGCTTCGCATCCGCGGCTTTCGTGGCCGGCGCCGCGCCCTCCACCACGCGACGCTCGCCCGTGTTGCTGTATTGCACGCGGATCGGCTTGCCGTCCGGCCCGGTTTCATCGACGGGCTGGTTCCAGGTCTCGGCTCGCGGTTTCGGGCCGGCCGGCGTGCCGATCCCGAACTGTGCCGGTGCCGCACTCGGCCCGGGCACGATGGCCTGCGTCGTCTGGAACTGGTTGCCGCCCTCCGGCGCACCCTGCCCGGACGGCTGTGGCTGCAACCCTGCGGCTTGCGCCTGCTCCAGCAGCCACGCGCGGACCTTGTCCTCCGGGGCGCCCATGCGGATCGCGGCGTTGGCCTGGTCGAGCAGCGGCTGCATGGGGTCGCCAGCGCTCGCCTGCGACCCGGGTTGCGCCGCGCCGCCAACGGCCGGGCGCACGGTGCCGGTTGCCGGATTGAACACGCCTGCGGCCTTGCCTGCTCCCATGGGTACGTCGTGATACTGCAGCGACTGCGGGTTGTTCGCCAGCAGCTCTCCGGTCATCGGGTTCACCAGCCGGCCGCCAGCCGAAAGCACATCCAAATATTTTGATTATGATCTAACCTCTTGTTTCATCATGTTTTTCAGGTTAAAAAATCATGGTTGATCATCATGGGGTCATGATAACATTTAAACATTTATTTCCCCATGATTTAACGATGGTTTAGTGCCTTTTTCTAACCCCCACTGGCAGGGATCGACCCATAGGGTCGACCATTTGAGGAACCAAGGTGGACAGAAGCTACAGTTTGCAGCCTGCCCCCAAGGGTCGACCCCTGTGAGCCAGATTTATTTTTTGGCTCTGGTTGGGCTCTGGCAGGGCGAGGGTCGACCCCTTCCGGACAGACTTCGCGAACCCATTCTAAACCCTTTCTAAACTCTTCCAAACTTTACCAAAATACCCCCCATTGGTCCCTAGACTTAAATAGACGATTTTAACACATTTGGGGAGGGGTATTCGGGTCTTTAGGTCACTTCTCTATTTATATGAACATTTACTCCGAATTTGTGAAGAAGAACCCTAATGCTCTATTTTTCTATCTTGTAGAAGAAGAAAGGGAGAAGGAGAGGAGCTGAGCAAAAGACTTCGGGTTTTCATCTACTTTCGATCATTTCTGGAGCTCGTGATTGAAGAAGAAAAGGAGCGAAACGAGAAGGGGAATGCGTGGACGTTCTCATCGTCGACATCCGACTACCCTCTGACTTGGGGCTTAGAGAAGACTTTCTATAACCCCTTTCTACTCTTGGGGATTCTTTGTGGCATCTTGTTTGCATCCATTTGAGTCATCTTCTTTCGGTTTACAGGCGTATATTGATCATATCTCTTTCATTTGAGCATAGACTAATTTTTGGGGGGTTATTGTATATCCTTTTGTTTTGTCAAACTCGAATATTATCGTGTGTGGGCGGAGCTGCGTCTCCGAGTGTGTGGATTTATTATGGGGAAAGTTTCCCCGAGTTTGGTTGTGTGTACGGAGCCACGTCTCCATGTGTCTTTTATAGTGCGGGGTGAGTTCCCCGAGTGTGCATCTGTATGTGCTGCAGTGGCAGTGGTCTGGGGCAAGGCCCCGTGTGTTTGCATTACTGCGGAAGCAACGTGCGTGGTGTTGAGGTTCGTCCCCTTGTTGCTACGTCTCGTAGCGTGTAGTGAAGCCTCACCGGGTTTCAGTGAGGGGTGGACGTAGGGAGCCCGTCGTGGTCCCGAACCACCTAAAAGTCTCCGTGTTCATTGTGGTTTGCCTGTGTGATTGTCCATTTCTCCTATCCCCGTTCACAGGCTATTTTATAGACTTTTACTCACTGCTCCATCGCACTTCGCTAGTTCTGCTATCTGTCTTTAGTAATCGTTCATTGGTTGTTGGTTGAATATTCGTGGCTAGTTGTAGTTAACTCACTCTGTGCATTACATATCTATGTGAGATTGAAAAGGTTGAGAGAATATTTAAATCTCACTTAAGTTTGGGCTAATTAACATAGTTAATCTTTATTTTACTGTAATTACTTTAGATTGTTTTTAAAATCTGCCATCTCGACTGGGGGACAATTCAACCCCCCTTCTTGTCCGCCATCTACTCTGCCGACCCGATCCGACCCAAACCAAGATCAGGTCGACCGAGTCGACTGGGTCGACCGGGTCGTCACACCCTGATACGGGGATCTGAGTCCCACAAATGTCTAAAACTTAAATTATGCCCTGCTTCAAGGACCTAAAGATAAATGTGTTAACGAAAACATCTCCCCAGAGCCAAGAGGGCAATGGTGTCATTTCACTTCACACGCTCTCCCATCTCTCTCTCTCTCTCAGGGCTTCAGGCCTCGAGCGTAAAGGCATGACGTTTCCTCTTATTTATTGGTCGGCACGATGCGCCCGGCCGAGAAAAAGCTTCTGCTCACGTACCCCACATCGCTCGCATAAATCCGGACTCGGCCCCCTCTGCTCTCGAAGCCGAAGCTGAAGCAGGAGAGAGAGAGGCAGTAATCCTAACCCTAGTTCTTCTAATCGTTCCTCCTCTTCTCCATCTGGGATCGCCCTATATCGGTGCCCCGGGTCATTTCTTGCTGGAGGATGGTGTCTTTGCGCTCGGCGGCCTCTCTGGCTGGTTCCTGCGGCGGCTCTGCCGATCTGATTAGCTGCTTCGCCGTCCGATGAGGTGGTGTGTTCTTGTTCCCTGTTGCTGTTGGGGTATCCTGCTCTGGTCTGCTGATGCATGTTGAACTGGTGTTTGTGTGAGAAGCGGGGGGGGGGGGAATACTTTGTTGTTGGTTGGTTCTTCAGAATCCGGAAAATTCGGGTTTGGGACGCTCGCCTTTTTGTAGTTCTTGTGCAAAAGTTTGTTCATTTCTCAATCAGTTCTGCAGAAATTGGTTCCATGTATAGGTCGGGGACCCTTTTTTATTGTCTCTGGAAGCTGGGTGCTTTGCTTTGCTGCCCTTTAAAGTTGTTACTTTTGTGGAGTACATGTTTGTGTGTTAGCTTCTGATAGTTCTGTGCCATTTGGTTCACTTGCTTTCCCGGATAGGTTTAGAAAGGCTTTTCCTTGGCACTAAATCTGACGCCATTAAACAAAAACATGCCACTTCATCAGATGTCCGGAAAATTCTGGCTAGTATTGTACTGTACAGGGAGTCGTGGGGTATTTCGGTTCAAGGACAAGTGTTAAAAAACCAAATCCCTTCGATTCTTGGGTGTCAGTGTCTCCAGTTGAGCGATTCTGATGTCCATTCGCTGTTGTTCGTGTACATTTTTGTTAAAGATTCTCGAAGTATTGAATGAGGTTGTTATGTATCGCAGGGATTTCTGTGCTTTGGAAGCTAATTGCGCTCAGAGTTATTAGTTTGGAAGAGACCCTTTCATTTGGCTATCTGAAAAATTTGTGGATTTGGGCATGGAAATGCTTGTGGCTGTTGCACAGCACCGAAACTATGGCGGCAGGAGCAGGTCACAAATTGCTGATGGTTTCATATCTTCCCCATCTAGAGGCTTCAAAGGCATCAACTGCCGGACCTTTCAGTCTGACATTGGCATTATGCCATTCCCGGCTCATGAAATCATGTCCCCTTCTAGCCCTCTGGTGATGAAGCAGCGGCCAAGACCTTTTTACTCTGAGCCGCCCAAGCAACCCAGAGGCCGCAGGCGGAGCAGTCCACTATCCATAAGCCCCAGGCCAACCATAAAAGACCCCTCTTTCAGTGATGAACTATCTGTTTCCGAGCGATGGGCAGGGCCTGCATACTCAAACTCTCCACCACCGAGCTCATTGCCGATACCTAAGTTTTCACTTTGCCAGAAGCGCAGCATCTTTGTCGAATTGTCTGTCTCAAGTTCTGGAGATGGGGTCTATACACTTGCAAAATCAGCCCCAACTTCACCAAACAGGCAGTCATATTCACCTGCGAGTGATTTCTTCTTCAACACTAAGTCAGCGACACAGGATTTGAGACGAATCCTTCATTTGGACACTGCACATGACTAAAGTAAGCAGAGGATAGGACGGGTGACTGCGTTGGTGTTGGTTCTGTAAATAATCTTACGACGGAGTTTTGTCGTGGTTGGCTAGCTGTATATAGGGAGAAGTGAATAACTGTGCTAGCCAAGTAGGTGTGGTGTGTCTTCAGTAACTCAGTCATATGGAAGGCTCTTAGAGACAGGGAAAGATGAAGATGGCTGAAATTTGAGATTCAGATTGGAGCAGCTTGATTCTACTTGAAGAGGGAAAAAGGATAAAGAAGGCAGTGAAGTCAAGAAACTTTGAATGAGCTATTGCACGATAACATTAATCCCTGAAAAGGGTGACGAGGCTGCAGTGTTAAAATCAGTTGCCTTTCCATGCCTGATTTTGATGTTCACAATAGCTTCCTGAATCCAAGATAGGGTTTTGCTCAAATTCCATGGTGTGCAGGGTCATACGTTGTGAATCTGGAGTCCACTTCCTGAATCCAAGATAGGGTTTTGCTCAAATTCCCTGGTGTGCAGGGTCATACGTTGTGAATCTGGAGTCCACTTCCTTCCTTCCTTCCTATCAGTTTCTGTGCCCTGGGGTCTTATTTTAGTTCGTTAAGCTTCACTCTCCTTTATGGAGTTTTTTTAGTCCTGCTGTTCGATTCATAGACTGTTTTAGCATCTTTAGATATTTCATTTCTAATGCTGTAATTCTCTTCTTTACTTTGTTGCACAATCTCCTCGCCAGGGATTCAGATGCCTGGTATTCTGCCCTTGGATGCCTTCCACCTTTCATCTTTGCTTTCTTTTCATCTTCCTTCATTTACACATGTTCCTTGGTTCCTGACTCTTCTTGCTTGAT
Source organism: Amorphophallus titanum (assembly GCA_024336825.1). Taxonomy (NCBI): domain Eukaryota; kingdom Viridiplantae; phylum Streptophyta; class Magnoliopsida; order Alismatales; family Araceae; genus Amorphophallus; species Amorphophallus titanum. Next base: position 6,624,895 of record JANBPO010003772.1, read on the forward strand.
GCTTCAGACAGGCATCAAGTTTATCTCCACACTTTTCCCGGTTGTTTGAAGGGAGAAGTTGGGAGGTATGACTCAATGTATGTATGATTTCGTTTTCTTGTATATTCTACTCCTAATCCATGTTAATCTAGATTAGAGTTGTAGACATGTATGTTTCAGGCTGCTTTAGCTGGTCTTCTGTGGTTGTAAGTAGTTTCATCCGGCACTGGACTTGCATCTCATAACTGCGATATTGCTTCTTCCCGTGTCTATTCACCTGACCCCTCTTTTACTGGAGTAACAATGAGAGCGTTGGATGACAAAGGTGCACTTAACTCTCTTCTTGTTCTATTTTCACTGTTCAATCATCATTGTAGCGGGCATTGATTTCTTCTTCATTTACACCTGTTGCAACTGTTCTTTCTTGACAGAATGGGGAAGGTATGCAAATGGGTTTTCTCTCTTCCTTCAGCATGGATTGGTGGCAGCAGAACTGGGGTGCGCGTATTCCATCACCCACATCAATGTGCTGTGTCTGAAGATCAATAGTTTTGTCTATGCTGACTTTCTGGGTATGAGATGGGAGATAGGAGATAGCTGTCAAATGTGGAACTGTGTCTTGGAAAACATGGCAGCACCTCTGTTAGGTCTCTAGTTGTTCATTCCAAATGTTTCTTCTGTTGTTGTAAATGGAATTCTGCTTTTCATTTGCAGCTGTTTTTGATGAAAGTGAGATCAAGTTTGTTTTGTTGGGTAGCAAGTTCATCTCATAGGTCATCAATGAACTGATGAGCTCATCTACCTTCATGTTCTGTAGATCTCTAGACTCCTCAATAATAGTTACTTTGGTGTGCCAAACTGGAGTCAGAGGCATGGGAGGCCGCCCGCCCTTGGCGAAGATTCTCCTCATCTGTGCCACCTCGTCCTGCCGTCGTTCGGGCAGGATGCACCGGGGTTCCGCCGGCCGGTTCAAGAGCTCCTGGCAAAGTCCCGTCAAGGCCTGGATCTGTTGGCAGATTTCTTCTAGGTCACCAGGGGTGACCTCTTGTCGGGGATGGGGGGAGGATGTTTCCTACGAGCCCCGGCGTGAGTTGGGTCCCTGATGGGAACCACGCCCACGGTGACTGGCATTGCGGAGGCTTCCACGGGGCGTCATAGCTTTCTGCTTCGATTCCCACAGACGGCGCCAAGAAGTGTAGAGGTAGGAAAATGGTCCCTATGCCGCGTATCACCTTCTCCGTCCCACCCACCTCTCTCTGTACGCCTTCTCCTCCCCTCTTTGCCTTTCCCAGTCATTCCAGCCATGGGCGGTGGCAGAAGGAAATGGGTCCGAGGCCAGTGCCTCGGCAGCGGCTCCACCGCCACCGTCTACTTGGCCACCTCCACCACCTCCGGCGATCGGCAGAGCTACTTCGCGGTCAAGTCCGCGGAGCTCTCCCACTCGGCCCCCCTGCAGAGGGAGCAGAAGATCCTGTCCTCTCTCTGCAGCCCCCATGTCGTCTCCTTTTTGGGGTCGGACGTCACAGCCGAGCCCGACGGCCGGCTCCTCTACAACCTCTTCATGGAGTACGTCCCCGGCGGCAGCCTCGCCGAGGCAATTAAGCATCTGGGCGGCCTTGACGAGCACACAATCAGGTTGTACACGCGCGGGATCCTCGATGGGCTGCAGTACCTCCACAACAGCGGAATCGTCCACTGCGATGTCAAGGGCCGCAACATCCTCGTTGGCAAGGATGACCGCAGTGTGAAGCTCGCCGACCTCGGCTGTGCAAGGTTGGTCGACGGTAGCAGCGACGGCCGTGGGGTCATCAGTGGGACTCCCCTGTACATGGCACCGGAGGTGGCCAGAGGGGAAGAGCAGGGGCCGTCAGCCGACATCTGGGCCCTCGGCTGCACGGTGATTGAAATGGTCACCGGGTGCCCGGGGTGGCGCGACGTCGAAGACCCAGTCGCCGCCATCCACCGCATCGCCTTCTCCACCGACGTGCCAGAGATCCCCTGCAACCTCTCCGACGACGCAAGGGACTTCTTGGGCAGATGCCTGAGCAGGGACGCGGGGCGGCGGTGGTCGGCACGGCAGCTCCTACGCCATCCCTTTGTGAAATGTTGTGAAGAATTCGCCGCGGACTCCACCTCGGTTTCGAAGAGGAATTCTCCCAAGAGTACTCTGGATCAGGGCTTCTGGGATTCATGGCAAGATGAGGAGGAAGACGAAGCTGGCCGGCTTCACTTGGGCGATGAGCAGCTACCACTGCGACTTGTCCAGGAACGTCTCCTCCCGTTGGTCGGTGGCGCTTTGTCGCCACCACCCGCCGCCAATGCGACGTGGGAGCAGAGCTGCTGGGTGACGATCAGGAATGACGTTTCTTCCGGAGGCCAGCAGACGTCGAGCAGTGGGTCGTGCGCGGTGGAGGAACCCGTCGGTGGCACCGTCGGCGACGAGGAATTTGCCTGTTGCCGTGATTATTGCACCACAGCTTCCTCCTCAATGGGGGGCCCCTTTCCCCCCGGTTCTTCTGATCTCAGTTCTTGTAATGCTAATGACGATATTAACCATTCATGTGTGGGGCCGTTGCTGGATGGGAGAAATAATCTTAAGTGTTGCAATTACCTTGTTAAACATGAGAGATTAAGGGATGGTTGCGATTATGATATTAGTGTTGTGTATCAGTTGTTACAGGAAAATTATTGGACGTCGGTTCCTTGATTTGTGCTACGATGTTGGTGTCATGTACGCCCTCCTTGGAATATACCCCCTTGTCCTGGTCATTGGGATTGTGAATGGGGCATGGAACGAACCGATTCGGCCATTCCACTATTTTGCTCGCCGGTTTGGTGTAATGGTCGTTCCAGTGACCGTCACATGTGTGACGGTCCCACGATAGACCATTACACTCGTTGCTCGTTTTGGGTTCTTCGAGGCTGGGTCAGTGTGACGGACCAGCATAGGACTGTCACACGACTATAATGGGCCAATGGAGGTGCGTTACGGTTCGATCGTCCTCGAAGATTGTGTCGATCGCTCCTCATTGACCGTGTCGATCATTCCCCGTAGATCGTGTCGATCGGTTGGCCCTGACAGACTACTCCTTGTGCGTCAGAGTCTTGTGACGTGCCTCTCTGAGACCGTCACATTTTGTTTGTCTGTGTTTGGAACGGCTATGTCGGTTGGCCGTAACGGACCAGCCTTCATGTGCCAAGGTGTGTAACGTGCCTGGCTGGGTGCGTTACAGCATCCGGGTTTTAGTTTTAGGCCTGTTCGCCCTGACGCCCCTGCCTTGGTGCGTCAGAGCTGTGTAACACGCCTATGGTGGTGCATTACAGTCTTGTGGCCGTGATGGCCAGTTCAGTTCCATGTCCGTGTGTCGGTCGGTCTTAGGTCTGTGTCATAGGGCGGTGTGTTTGTGTGTCGATAGCCTCTAGATCAGTCGGTTCAGGAGACTGGGTGCGGTCTTTTCCCTGACTGCAATAGTTCCCTAATGACTCTATCTAGAACTACCAGCGTCCTTGTCTTTGGTTGCGTAGTGGCTGTTTCTTGACTGCCGGCTCTACCTAGCTGTTGAGTGACAGTTTGTTTTGCCTAGAGTGTCATTGTCCACCGCTCTTATTTCTGCTTGTCTTGGCTTGATCTTGTGGTTTGCCCGTGACCCGTGGATGTCTGTCGACATCCTATGTGGGCTGTGACCATGATGGGATAGCCAGGAGTGCTTACTTGTGTTTTTGTGTCTGTGTGTGTCGTGTCGGGTTCCAATCAACCCGGGGTCACCCAGTGGTTGATAGGCGACCTTGTGTGTGTCTCAGTGATTCTGTCGAGCTTGAGACATTGGTTCTGGATACGTCGAGGTATCGTCTTACCTCAGTTTACGTGTCCAGGTGTGCTAAGGGTCCTCGATGTTCCCTCAGGGTCTCCGTGTGTCGTTTCATGTGGGGCGTCATTTTCTTTGGCTTAGGAATAGATCGATTGGCGGCTTGTTCCGTTGTGAGTGACGATCTTGCCTCCGAGTCATGAGAGTCAAGGATCGTTACGTGAGTAGGTCTAGTTGCCTTGTCCTAAGTCTATCGGCAGTTGTTGTAATGTCGTTGGTGCTTTGAAGTATGTGTGACAGTGCTTCCTTGCCTGTCTGTACTTCGACACTCATGTTTTGAGTCTCTGTGTTTCATGAGCCTCCACTAGTCATAGCCTTATGGCATGCTTCGGCGTGACGGCTCTTGTAGCGGAGCACTTTCCCGATTTACGATTTTTAGGCTAGTTCCGTGGGCCCCCGGTCCAACCGTAGCGTCCTTCGGAGGGGGAATACTAGCTAGAGGCCTGGCTTAGCTCTCTCCACTCTCTCGATCCTCTCTCTCTTCCTCTCTCTCTCCTCAAATGCTCTCTCTCTTTCTCTCCCAATCTCACTCAGTTTTGGCCAAATCGTCGTCGGACCGGGTCGTGGGATGCGCCGTTGGAACGGGCTCGACGCGTGGGTCGAGGTGGTACCCTCTGTTCCACGGTTTGGGGAGCGTGGAGACGAGACGGGCCAAGAGGAGCCACGATGCCCTGCCGTCTGACCTGTACCATTTTGCGGGCTTTGTCATGATCGAGGTAGGGGAATGAGTTCCTCATCTCGCCAGGAGTGTTTTGACGCCTCATGCATTGCCGATGGCAGACGTTTTCATCGTTTCACATGTAAAACCCTATTTAGGGGAATTTAGGCCTAATTTTGGGGTTTTTCTTCTCCTTGCTCGATTTTAGTCCAGACGGTTGCTGATCGAGGCACGGGAGGCGCCGTTGGGAAGGTCGTGTCGCGAGGATCGCATGGACGTCCTTCTTCCCTAGATCCGCGGAGCGTGGTGGCGCATGAAGCTGGGAGGTCACCGTGGCCCTCGTCGTCCATTTGGCATCAGATCGGCTTCCTCGTCGTGTCAGAGTAGGGGGATGGACTCTCTTCCTCGCTAGGAACCCGCCGGTACCACATGCGCCATGATCCGGTGCCAGTTGCATGGTTTCTGTGCATTGTTCCATGTTAGCATAATTTAGTCACTGAATTATGAAATTGCGTCCATGGGCATCGTCTTTACATTTTTGTTGATGTAAATGGATGTATGGATGCATGCTTGAACATGTTAGCAGGTTTCTATGCATCCCCCGTCGATTTTGGTCGACTGGGAGGGGGTTCGATATCGAACTCGTCCAACCCGCAACCCAGTTCACATAACGCGCCAGGCCCGGTGTGTTATAGTCCTTTAACGTGCCAAAAGAGGTGCGTTATGTGCCCTTTGACGGACTCCTCCAGGTCCATCATTTGGCCATTGACCGATCATTTGACTGTTGACCCAGTAAGGCAGTTAGCATAGCGGTGTAGGTAGATCTGTTATAATCATATAACGCCCCAGATCTAGTGCGTTATGTTATGCATTAAAACTATGAATTTTCTGTGATTCTTGGTGTTCGGGTGACTTTAACGGGCTTAGACCCATGCGTTATATCCTCATAATGCACTAGCCTTGGTGCGTTATGCTTCTGTGTGTTCTGATTTCAGTTCGGGTGACTATAACGGGCCATGGGAGGTGCATTATACTCAGCATAATGCCCCATGCTTGGCGTGTTATACCCTGCATTTCTTGTTACATTGCATTATTCGGTTAAGTATAATGGGCCACGAGAGGTGCGTTATACTGAACATAACGTCCCATGCTTGGCGCGTTATGATCTGTGTTCTTAGTTTCTCGCCATTGTTCAATTGAGTATAACGCACGGGGGTAGGAGTGTTATACTGGACATAACGCCCCAGTGGTGGTGCATTATGGTCTACATGTCTGTGTGCTTGTGTTCACATAAGTGTTCGGGTGAGTTTAACGGATGGAGGGAGGTGCGTTATACATGAGGGAGCCACTCTATTTACATCTAGTGCAGAGGATGCTAGGATGGCATCAACCGCTAGTGGCAGTACCCACTCAGCGTAAGTTAGAAAAGGGGCACTGACGAACCTCAACGAGCGACCAGGATTGGGCCTCCGGCTATCGTGCGAAAGTAGAGGAGTTGCAGAGGGGACCTTCCCTGGAGCAGGATAGGGCTGTAACGAGCAGCGAGGCCTACTTGGTAGACTATCAGGATCGATATGCCAGGTGGCTCCGGCTCGACACCCGAGTGGTGAGTTACCCTTTTAGCTTTCAATATGCGATGCTTTCATTTTAGCATTGCAGCTATATGAGTTTGTGAATTTGATGTGCAGATGCCCGAGACCGAGGCCGTGAGGATTCTTCAAGGCTGACTGGCTATCTTTAATCAGACAATCATGAACCTGAGGCACGAGCTCCGAGAGATGGTAAGCCAAACTTGGCTTAATTGATTTGAGGTTTTGGGAACTCTTGAATCTTGACCTGTCTCACCACCGTGGGGAGTTGGCGTATGTCTGAATGAGGGTAGAATGGTCGGGGAAGCTGGACCTTCCTCCCGAGCAGATGCTAGAGAGGAGTTGGAGGATCGCCTGGCGGGGACCCTCGAACGGGCTGAGGAGCGGGAGGCTGAGTTAGCCGTGACGGTGAGAGCCAAGCACCTAGATTAAGGACAATTCCCTCTTATTTATCTTTGTCTGACTTGCATGATGGTTCTTTTCTGCAAAGGAAGGAGTTAGAGGTTGTCTTGGCCACTCGACGAGAGCAGGATGCCCGCATTGAGGAATTGACATGCCGCCTAGGGGAGACAAGTACTGTGGAGAGGCTCGAGGGTCGCATTGCCGAGGCGAAAGAGAGAGAGGCCGAGGCACTTGCTCGAGAGATGGCGATGGCGGTATAGGAACAACGAGCTCTAGATTAGCTAGAGACTCTTAGATGACGAGTGTTGCGGAGGTATCAGAGCAGAGGTGTCCTAGGAGAGGGAGCTAGACCTGTAACCCATTCAGAGTCGTTGTGGACCGGTGGAGACATGCACTTCACAATGGAGGAACTCATGGGCATGATGTAGTCTCCTGCAGGGCAGGGAGTGATCCAGTCGGTAGTATCGGGTTCGAGGGCTTCGCGGCCATCGAGGCTGCGAGACAGGGGGAGTAGGGATGGTGAGGAGGGTGATAGTCGGCATAGCCAACCCCGCACTGATGGAGATTAGGGGGGGGAGAAAGAGAGAGATAGCTGGATAGTAGCTACTTTTGTACACTAGGGGTATGCCCCTAGAATGATGTAGCGATGGAATGTAATGGACATGTGTTTAGAAATGAAATGTGCTTTCTTTAGCGTAATTTGTTTGGTTTGGCTTGATGTCGTCTTCCCTTTTACCTGTTTCAATCACACTTAAAGGGAAAAAGGTTAGTGTAGTATGATTTTAGCCCCCTACCAGAAATAGATAGTACCTTCCTCGATGCAGAGTCAGAGGGCTAAATCTTATTAACAAGATTAAGAAAAGGAAGGTAACGTGAGATGCGTCTTCGGGCTCGTGGGAGGCGGGCTGAGGTTCGAGTCGCGCCGGTTCCTTTCCGGTACTCGGATCCCGGGTCGCCACAATCTGGGTTACCCCGGAGGAAGCTCAAGCCATCCGAAATGCGCATATTGGCAACCCCTTTCGGGCACTAGGGCATCGCACCAAGCAAGGCGCGACTAATTCTGCAGCCGTATCATCAAACGGCGCCCAACCATTCAGTGGCTCTTGTTTAGATAGGCGAAGGCAGAGATGGGCTCATTCCGGGCCCCACCAATTGTTAGCCCCGAGTTCTTCTCAGGCAGACGCCATGACAGAGACTCCTCTACAATGCACCTCGGCCTTTGATAGGCTGGGGACGCCCGTCCGCCCCAAGAGGTGCTCTCAAAAGAAGCGGACAGTCTAGCTCCTTAGTGACGCGGTCAAGGTGTTCGCATGCTATACCACCGGGCACCAGTATGAGGTTCAGACCGATGATCTGAATTAGCCTATATCTCACCTCAGGAGACCTCATCACCCGACTCAGCCGTCGGCTCCGATCGGCCACGTCGGCACCTTTGTCGGGCCTCAGGCATTGGCACAAGCGAAGGAAGTTCCCGTTGGGGATCGTGCCGCTCCTGTTAATACAGAGCCGGTTAACAATGACCCTCTGGCCAATGAAGTCCAAGAGGTGACTCTTGAGACTCTTATGAAGGAGAACCAGCACTTAAAGGCCCTCCTACAAGACCTGTTGCAGGAATGCGACCTCCACCCTCAGCCGCCTACTAGGCCTTCAACGGAGACGCCGGTCCCTCCAGGTGGGCAAAACGGCGCCAACACCTCAGCTGTAGCCACCTGAACCCTTACAGTAACTGGGTTCGACACACCCTTAGCCGAAGCTCAACCACGGCCATCCAACACACCAGTGCCAGAAAGCCTCATGACACAACGCCAGATGATCGAGCGGATCGTTGAGACCAAGCTCGCCCAATTTGGAGAAGGGATTGTGACGGTGGACCTCTATAGTGTCCCCTACCCGCTACACCACCAGCTCAAGAAACTTCCCCCGGAGTATGCCAAGTCGTCGAAGTTGCAGAAATTTGGCGGTCATGGGTCTTCGCATGAACACTTGGCCTACTACATTACGGCCATGGGCGAACTCGCGTTGAATGAGTCTTACCTCCTACGCTACTTCGCCACCTCACTTACGGGAACGGCCTTCCAATGGTATTCCCGCATGAAGCCCAATTTAGTCATTGATTGGGTGGATCTCCAGAAGAAGTTCCTCGACCGCTTCCAAATGGCCGAGCGAAAGGTCTCCTTAGCTGAGCTCTACTCTCACCGATAGAAGAAAGGCGAGAGCGCCCTCGACTTCATCAAGAAATGGTGAGACCTCAGCATGAGGTGTGTCAACCCGCCAGTCCAGGAGGATGCCACCACTATCTGTTGTCGAGGTTTGGCGGTCGAGGTTAGCGAAATACTTCTCGGCACCAACGTCAAGGACTTTGACCAGCTCAATTCGGCGGTCGCTGAAATAGAAATGTTCTTCGCCGAGAAGCCGAGCTACACGCTTACATTTGAGTATTTACTCTTCTGATAGCTAGAAAATAGTCTAGCTAGATGAATGTTTGAGATAAAGTGGAGTAGAAGATGGGGTTAGAAAAATTAGATCCTCTACTCAACTTTTCCTATACCAATGATACTCCACTTAAATCTCAACGCCTTATCTGTTTGAGCAGTCACTCTAGCGTCTTGTGGATACCAAATCTTCTAAAAAGAATAGGAAACAGTCTAGATGAATATATATATGGTTGAGATAAATAATTAAGTGGACCACAAGATGATATAATAAAATGGAGTGGAGGATCTCAGATCCTCTACTCCACTTTTCTTACATCATCTTGCACCACTTGTACTCTGCAGCTTAATTAAATCTCAACTTTTCATCAATTTGAACATTTAATTACTTTTTCTTTTGAAAATCAATTATCTCTAGAAAATAGGACATAGTCTAAAAGATCATGATTGAGATAAGAGTGGTGTAGCTAGTACAAAGATGATGCATGTAAGAAAATAAAATAGAGAATCTCGATCAATCCTTTCGATCCGTCTCTCCGGTGGTTGAAGAAGTTGTGACTCAAACTCATATAACTGAGGCTGTAGGTGGAGGTATCGTGGGAAGGATCGCAGGACACAGCGGTGGCCCCAAGGTAGGCAAAGGATCGATGGTTCCGAGGAGCACCGGGACTTACCAATAGGTAGATGACGGAGGAGAACATGAACGTCCAGTAGCGGCCGAGGTGGGCGTCGGCGACGTAGGCACCGAGGATGGGAGCGAGGAACACCGTGCCCACCCAGTTGGTGACGTTGTTGGCGGAGGAGACGGTGCCCATGTGCAGCTTCCTGGTGAGGTAGAGCACCAGGTTGGAGGATATGCCGTAGTAGGCCATCCTCTCGAATGCCTCATATACTGCACCAGAGACTCCACAAATTAGCAGTAACCCCTAACAATACCCCCCATGACATACAACAAATTGAATGCCTCTGGCCTAGCTTGTGATCAACTCATGGAGTTGGACGGATCCAGCTAGATAGACCATGGTGACTGGTGATCATGGAGTGGGGAGGGAGGAGATTACCGACGACGAAAGAGCAGGCCTTCCAGCCACCGCGCTTGGAACGGAGGACGGGGTTGCCGTTGAGGTCGACGGAGCCGTCCCGGGCGTAGAGCCCCTGCCCTGCCTCCTCCGGGTAGCAGCTTGGCGCCATGTTATGGCTCGCGCTGTTAGAGAGAGAGAGAGTAGGGGTGGGTGTGCGCGCGCGCGCCTTGTTCCTGTGTGGCAGCCTATGGCCCCGGTATGTATAGGCCGCCCCTGCTGCCATCAAGTAGTTAACAGGAAACGACATCTTCAATGACTGCTTTTCTAACCGGAGGGCATTAGGGACGTCAAAAATACTCTTAAATTTATTTATCCGTATCACCTGACTCGTGATGGGTCTGATAATATGCGAATAAATGGATATGAATTCGAGTTTGGATATGTTTAAAATATTCGTTTCATATTTAGATAGAGTATGAAGATTTAGTGCACTTGAACTCGTACTCGATCGCCTCCCTCGTTCTCTCCTTCTCACTCTTCCGTCTCTCCCCCTCTCCCTCTTCTTCTCTGGTAGCCAACGGGGAAGATCAGTGGCAAGGCAGAGGGCGGCGCGGGGCAAGGAGCTGCGTGAAGTCCCCCGATCAATGACACCTAACAGGGGGGGTGAATTGAGTGATTATCATTTTTAGAAAACTTTTACCTGATTTAAATGAATATGATGAAATAGTAGTTTAGAAATCAGATTTGATACACTTAAGGTTACATCTTTCACAATCTATCACACACAATAGTCCTTCGGTACTAGGCGAAGGTATGAATCTGAAGATTCGTCTCATGTAAGGTGTTCTCATCCTGACAAGACTGGACTTGTCAATTCAAACCCACCTTTCTATATACCAAGGATCCATTACTAAAATGAATGATTATGCTAGATCTAAATGATGAAACACGGAGGAAGTAATATGCGTATACACTTACACAGAATGGGGGTAGAGGAAATGGACCAAACCACACAAGAGATGGTAATTTTTAGGTGGTTCGGATGCAACACCCACAACCTACATCCACCCCTCACGATCCGTGAGGATTCACACACTATCTTGTAGAGATTACAAGATCGAACCACACACATACACTCGTATGGAGTTTAGAACTCCTAAAATGGTGCAAAGGCACCGACACATACACATGGATCTGAATAGATCTACACACAGACTTGATGTTCACAGATTAAAGAAAATACACACTTGAAGCTCAAAATAATTTAGAGGAAGAAAAGAAATGAAAAGCTCAGATCTAGGTTCCCCTGAATGAAAGATGCAGATCTTGGGTAGAGGTTTGCTACTCCACTTGATCACCACTTCGTTGGCTTCAAATTGATCTGCTAATGCTTGAATCGTGATGAAGGATGGCTGGATGGAGTTTCACGTAGTGCTTCTGGTTCTTCCTGTAGCTCCCCTTCACCTCTTGATGGCCTCCCCTGGATCTTCTTGGTTGATTAGGGTTTCTTGTCCGAAAATGTATTTTTATATCCCTTAGGAGGGTAAAGGGATGTTCAGGGACAGCATCCCACGTTTTCTGGCACAGGAGATGGCTTAAGGACTCAAAAGTCCAAAAGAGAGGCTTTCCCACATTGTAGAAATCACAAAGTCAATAATAGTGGTTGAGCAGGGGTCGGTCGACCAAAATTGGTCGGTCGGTCAACCGAACTCTGTAACATTTTAGAGTTTTCATCTCCGGGAAAATCGGTTGACCAAAATAGGCCCATCGGTCGACCAAACTCTGTAAATTTTCAGAGTTCTGAGTTCTGGGAGAATTGGTCGACCGAACCAAGTTAATTGGTCAACCGAACTATGTAAACCTACAAATTTTTAATTTCTGGGGATTTTGGTTGACCGACCAAGCTCCATTGGTCGACCAAACCCTGGGTTCACTGTAGAAACAAATTTATTAGCCCAAAAAACATATCCATATAAGAAAGCCTTGCATTGAACATCTTGCACCATTCATTTAAAGTTCATTTGGCTAATTTTATGCATTTATGAAGCACCCCTATAAAAATCTCTTAGGAGCTCAAGGGGCAAGGGCATGCATGCGAAGGGAATACACACAAACAGGCATACAGACACCAGCAGGCAACAAAGGACGGATGCAAGGAGCTAAGTGTGCGCGGTTGGCTTGTTGATCGGCTTACATACGCCGAGGGTATGTCACTCGCACTTCTCTCATATAACATCTGGCCATCCCACACAAGTCCTTCCCCGTCGCATATAAGGCGTTATGACAATGGTAAAAAAAGCTGCATCCTGGGTCTGCCCGTGTGTGACAACCTACGATGGCCACGCATACGCCATGATGTTACACCTACCTCCGTCACAGGGATGCGCGCCCATCGCTCGTACCGAGCTAGCCGCTAACTACTCTGACCAATGATTCGAGCAAACTAGATCCTAGCCCAGAAGTAACGCTCCCGGGACCGGCCTCGACTTCCCAGTATGGAGATGCTCGCCCCTCGGGACCCATACCCGACTACTCATCCCAAGCTGCGTCTGGCCCTCCTCCAGGCGTCGACCAATCTATGTCCCAGTCACCTAGTACTAGTCCCCCCTTGGCAAGTCGGGCAAGCCCCTTACCTCGCAGAGAACCTCTATAAAACATGCGGATATCCACCTCATTATGCATTGACCCGGGGACCGACCCACATGTCGAAATTGTCCTGTGGCTTGCACCAGTTGTAATTTGGCCTCTTCGGCCTACTTGTAAAACCCATGTGGCTCTCATGAAACATGTTACTACCTGAATGCATGTCTCTGTGCCCGTATCTGGGTCCCAGCTCTCCTTCACACCACCCAGTGTGTGTCCAGTACCTCCAACTCCAGCAAATCACACCTCCCAGTCGAATGCACCTTCATAGCTGCAGAATGTCCGGCCCTCTATCCATGGCTTCAGATATATACAGACTTCTCTCCAGCACGGAACAAAGGTGATCGGATTCAATCCGATGTAAATAAACACCGAATGCTTGTGGTCGGTGGGGAAAGACGTCCAGTATATAATTCCCCACAATCGCTTGCGCACTCACACCTATGGAACCTCCCTTCTCTCCACGTGTCGCCCGATCTCCTGAGCCCGCGTGCCACATCCTGACGATGCTTCCCAGTCAACCTTCGGTTCCATGGGTGGTTGTCAAGAAATCGACTGACACGCCCGCACTCTGGCTTAGTTACCCTAATCCTGAAAATTCCTCGTGCCATTCGATTCACTCTTGACTCTCCGTAAAAGGAGAGTGCCCGGTACCGCCTTGAGAGGAATACGGCTACGGAGGGGGATACCCAAGATATATCAACTTCTTGTATTTCCCTTTCTAGCATTATTCCTTCCCTCATCCCGGTCACCGAATCCGCAAAAAAAACCCCGAGCTGATCGGACCAAAGGTTGTCAGACCAAAGGCTCACCGCATTCAAAGGGAAATGTGTCCATGTCATCTTGGATCGCCAGCGCTAAACGTCACAGTGAACTCATGTCCCGAACTGCCATCCATCGCCTCGCGATGGGTACCAGGTCTGGATGTACCTCCTTTCCCCGCCCTGATTGGTCGTCATTTGGGGCCGGTAGGAGTCCGGGAACCCCGGTGACTCGATTTGGGTCGATTCGTCGAAATCGCCCGGATCTCGCGATTTAATGCGTTTCGTGGGATGCATGTGGTATTTTTGGACTCCCAGTGTGATTTCCCATCGAATGGGTGTATTTCCTCTACGCTACGGCATGCATGGGGCGTGGAACGGGCCGATTCGGCCGTTTCACCATTTTCACCATCGGATTGGCATAACGATCCTACCAGAGGCCGTTATGTGCATAACGGTCCCCCAATAGACCATTATGCATCGTTCATCGTTTTCTATCTTCGGAGGTCTTGGAGAATAATGGACTAAGACTGGTCCGTTATGTGGAGCATAACGCCCCTCCCTTGGTACGTTATGTGGAGCATAACGCCCCTGTCCAGGCGCATTATGGTCGGGTGGTTTTCGAGGCTGACTGCCATGTTAGTCTCCTCGACGACTGTGTTCACCTCGAAGATCGTGTCAGTCGGTTAGCATAATAGACTCCTCCCTATGCGTTATGGTCCATATAACGCCCAGGTGCAGATCCGTTATGGTCTGTTGACCGATGTTTGTCTGGGTATGGCCGTTGATATAACGCGCCTCACCCCGTGCGTTTTGTGGCTATGACGGATTGGTCTTGGTCCGTTATGTGCCCTTGGTATGTGGTTAATGGGTTTTTGTGTCTGTTGGGTATAACGCATCTACCCTTGTGCGTTATACTAGTATAACGCGCCTATTGTGGTCCGTCATACTTCATTTTTATGTGATTTTGGTCTGTTGGACATAACGCCCCTATCTTGGTGCGTTATGTTGATATAACGTGACGTCCCAGAGAGAGATGGCGGACAAGAAGGGGGGTTGAATTGTCCCCTTGCCGAGATGGCAAAATTTAAAAACTCTTTCTTACTAAGCACAACGGAATTAGACCTAACAATGTTACTAGCCTAAAATAAGTGTGAGATTAAAAGAGTTCTCTCAAGCTTTCCGATCTCACACGAGTTAGCAATGCAATAATCGAACAATCAAGCTTGACGCAAGTAGATTTATGCTCAACACGGATAACGGAGGTAGCGGTGTGATATAGTGTAGTGAATTGAGAACCTATCTAGTGAACCTGTGAATGGAGATAGAGGACAAGGGCAGTCACATAGGCAATCACATACAGCACAAGATTTTTAAGGTAGTTCGGGACCACGGTGGGCTCCCTACGTCCACCCCTCACCCAACTGGGTGAGGCTTCACTCCACGCTACGAACCATAGCAACACGGGGATGAACCCCGACAACACACGCTGCTTCCGCAGCAATGCACACACGAGGCCTAGCCCCAACATGCTGCCACCGCAGCAGACACACACACACGTCGGGGAACACACCCCAGACACTGACACCACACGGAGACACCGCTCTGTCCACACACACGATGATGTTTAGAGTTTAACAAAATAAACGGATATACAATAACAACACAAGATATTGATGTATCTTCAAATAAAAGGGAGTAGGAATGAATGACTAAAGATTCTCCGAGAACTTGTGGCTGGTGTTGTGTTTTCTGAGGTGTCATGAATCAGAGCCTGCGGAGTTGCAGAGGATGTGTTGTGCGTTGGAGGATTGGTTCCTCGGTGTGAGATTATCTCAAGTTGTGTGAGATGTGTTTGTGTTGTGTCATTGCTTGAGGCATTGTGGTTTGTGGCACTGGTTGGATTAAGAGTTGGAGAAATGTGTCGGTAAGGTTGTCGCATGAGTACCTTGTTCTTGCGTTAGAAGTTGTGCCCTCGGATGAGATCGAACTTGGGAGGAGTGATCTTTGGTAGATTAGGAGTCCCAGTTGGTTACTGTGAGCAGCTGGTAAGGTTAACTAAGTGATCGACCATGGTAAGATGTGTATTGCCTGGGGACCCATGTGCATTGGTTGTGGCGTTATTGACTAGCATTGTTGTGGTAGCAGGCAGCACTTATCGATTCTAGAGAAGTGTGCCGTGGATTGTAAGAGGTGGTGTCCTGAGGATCTGAGGTAAGAGCGGAGTCGAGGATTGACAGGCATCCTTCTGGATCATTTTAGGGTGAAGGATTTGATGAGACAAGACGAAGGGCAGTGCCTGTGTGTGGAGGTCTCCGATGAGACGTAGGCGTTGGATGGTGATCCCTGGTCTAGGACCAGCAAGGGAAGATTTTCCTGTAAGCCTGAGTCGAGTGATGCGAGGATCGAGGATTGTGAAATCCTATCATGTGGTTTCATCATGCTCCCCTGAGAGGGTAGAGTTGGCATGAGGCTCGAGATAGGATGTGGTGTCTGGGTGAGGATTTGGGCTTGTGATGTGGTAATGGTCTGTGGGAGAGTCAACGGATGGCCTGTCGAGATTTGAAATGTGCCCTTCAGATCTGGTGCAAGATCAAGAAAGAAGGAAGAAGCTGAGCAAGTCAAAGTTTCCTGTTGATGCGTATCTGGTGACCAATGGATGGTCTTTTACAAACAGAAGATGCTAGTTGTTGGGGCTCGAGAATGGCGTGAGCCGTATGCCAGCGAGGCCTTGGGTGGCTGATGGTGAGGTGTGCTTTTCCCAGATTGGATCTGGGGCTTGCTTGGAGTTTGTCTCCTGCTAGAGTTGGTTCGGTGCTGCTAGTTGTGTTCGGCTTGCCGGGGTGTGAGCTGGTGGAAGCTCAGTGTTGGTTGCCCCTGGTGCAGGGTGTGAGAGCGGCCAGCGAGTTGAGAAGCTAGCGTTTGGATGGTCCGTCGAGCATGAGCGTTGATCGGTGTTGGTTTTCGTGATGAGGGTTGCATGTTCTCAGTAAGCGAGATCGTGGTAGTGATGCCGTGGTTGGTTTTCGTGTTGGCTGAGGCGACGCTAGACAGTACTTCTTGCATGTGCCTACTCTGATGATCGATGTGTTTTGGGTTGTGAGCGAGGCGTTATCTGTGATCATTGTCTGGTTGCGTCCCTCAGGACCGTGATTTTTACGAGCATCGAGGTTTGGCTGGGCCTCTGGCAGCGGCGTCAGTTGGTTCTAGCGTTCGCCCCTTGTGACTTGGTGCTTGTCCTGAATTTCATAGACGAAATTCTTATGATTTTAAGTATAATAAGCATGAAGCTTACACCATTCTGACTGACTTGCCTAGTAACTTAAGTGATAAGAATCAAGCTAAACTAACCCAATTGAATACAAACAGATTTTTCCCTCTCAAGAGGTTACTGCATCGCATGTTCACAACCATAATAACCCCTCAAGGAGGAGGAAGAGGCAGACTGACTGAATCTCAAAAATTTATTTTTTTCTGCATGTTTAAAAGGGTTAGGATATGTTTGCCTAAAGTAATGATACATATTATGGGCAATTGTAAAGAGTCAAGGAGGCATCTACCATATGCTGCCCACTTGACAACAATTTTTAAGAAGGTGAATATTTCCTTGGAGGGTGAGGCCTATAAAGAAATCCCCAAAGTAAATGTGTATAACATGGACTTCATCACAAAGTTCATGAAGCTTGAGCCATCAGAGGAAGGAGTTCAAAGGCATGTGATAGCAAGTCAAGTTTAGGAGATAGCAGCAGTGCAGCCTACCCATCTAGTGAATGAGGAAAGAGTGTCACAGCTACAACAAGTAGAGTCAGAGCAGCAGCAGGAACAAGCTATGGAACATTTTGATCAAGGTCAGGCACAGGCACAAACTCAGGGGGAGCTTCAAGTAGCTGATCAGCCTCAGCAATCTCATGTGGAAGCACACTATCAGGGGGAGTGTCAAATACTAGTAATTGAGCAGGAGTTGCCAGCACAGCCAGAGTTTCCAGTGGAACAAGAACACAATCTTCAAGAAGAGGAGGAGCAATAGGAAATGGAGCAAACAATTCATGAAGAACAACAACCCATAGTAGTAACTTTGGAACAACAACTTCATGAACTGGAAGAACAGCATTTGGCTGATGATCAATTTTTACAGCATTTGGACCAACAAATTGATGAACTCATTGAGCAAATTGGCCAGCCGTCACAATAGCATCAGTTGAATGAGGATGATAATATTGAGCAAGAACCACCAGTTGAGGAGCAACCAGAACAACAGAGAGAGGACACTGGAGTGCCACAGGAAGTTGAAATTGAAGCACCACTGCCTGAACAGATTGAGGAGCAAAGGGTGGAACAGCCACAGGAGGCAGAAGTGCAACAAGAAGCTGATATTCTACAACAAGAGTATGTTGGTCCTGTAGATGACCATGGATCATATCAAGGGTCAATGATGGGTGTTGGGATTCAGCCACCTATGTCACCTGAAGAACCCTTCATCCCACTTGAGTTTCAGGCTTCCACTTTAGCAGGACCCAGTGCAAGGCAATATGCTGCTGAAGTGCATCCATCTCTAGTACACTTACTGTTAGATCAATTTTGAATAATGAATGCACAATTCATGCAGTTACACAATGCTGTAGAAAGAATAGATGCCAGGATGCTTCATGTTGAATAGACTGTCAATAGCTAATGGGAGAAATTTGTCTGGGACAAATTCAGATCTGATGAGAGGCTACATGGCTTCTTGGTGATGTGACACCAACAAGGGGGTATGCAGCAAATAGCCAAAGGCCCTCGGACCTACTCCGCAAACACAATCAACAGGGCACGGGGTCCAGTTGGGTTTGATTGGTGTGGGTTGGGTGTGTGACTTTGGGTTGGGGTGGGGTGGTCCTCATGGGGGGAACCGGGTCGGTTTGGGGTCTCTTGCCCTTGGGATCGGCCGGTTGTGGAGGAGTGAGAGTGGGGGTTAATTGGATTTGAATGGAAGGATTTGGGTGGTGAAGTGTAGAGGTGCTGGTCGGGATAGAAGCTGAGGGGCATCATGGAGGTGGGGCCGCTATGGTGGCCTTAGAATGGCCGAGAGAGAAAGAAGGGGTGGTAGTGCTCGTTGGGCTATGGCTCTTTGAGTAGGAGGGGGAACGTTTGGGGGCATAGATCTTCCTAAGTTCTACCTTCATCTTCTCCCATGAGTCTATGGACTCTTGACTCCTAATCGCCCTAAGACTCACTATGTGTTGCCACTCGTCCTTGGCCTTACCCCGAAGTCGCCCCTTGGCAATGTGGACACTCGCGGGTCCATAGACCCAAGTCCTTTCAAAGTGTTTTTCTATGGTAGCCGCCCACTTTAGGTAGGCACTAGGGTTCGATCCGTCAAAGCGAAGGTCCTCATCTGGAATGATGTCTAAGAGTGGTGGACCGATCAGACTCTTGTGGAGGGCTAAATTGTATGGAATTGACCATAGAGGAATAGCCATGATGATGCACCGGAGCCTCTAAATGCATATGCACCCTAGGACCAACTTGTAGAGACAAGTTGTGAACTTGGCTATGATACCAATCTGATGTGACATGACCTAGGATGGAGGTGGCGACCCAAACACCGAGTGGTATGTGGCGAAGGATGAGCCCGAAGGCTTCCTCGATGCTAGAAAGGCCGCATTCCGAACCGGCGTAACCGAAACATCCCGCGATGTCTTTTGATATACCACTTTGATGGGAGGGCACCACAATGGGTGTGACACACTAATGGGATGCAGCAACTAGACTGAAGATCCCTCGGACCTAGCAAGCAAACACTATTCATAGACCGGTATCGTCACTCGAGCGGACTCACTCGCTAAGCACACACTAGTGCCCGTAGGCAACTCGGTGATAGTGGTGAGGGTCTGGGACAGGACCTTGCGGCTCCGGGGATTGACTAGCTTTGGATTGAACCCCTAAGGGTCCTGGGATACCCACTCTAGCGAGCGGCCAGCACGCCGAGGGCGTGGGATGTAGTGTCTCACTTAGAACTCACCCGCGGTGGTCATTCACACAATGGCATTTTGAGACTGGGCACTCACTCACCGTCCAACAGAGCTAGGTAGCAATACTAATTAAGCAAAATACAAAACCAACAAGGGGTAATCGAGGCTCACCTGATCGGTGTGAAGGCATGAATCCCGGTCAGAGACGAGGGTGAGCGAGGAAGCGTGGGCTTACCCGCACGCCGCGCTAGAGAAGCTTCAACCTGAAAAATTAACTTACAATCACTACACCCCGTGCAAGGGGGTTGGACTAGGGGTGGTGAGGACACCAGAGCTAGCCGTCGTTATCAGACACGTGGCACGACTCGAGCGACGCCGACCTCTTTGTGGCTGGACCTTCCAACTCTGAGTGGAATCGTTCCTCTTACTCAGACATTAAGCACACAATCATCCATTACTGATGGGACATTTACAGGCAAATCATGGGTCATGAATGCTCAAAAAGATGCGTATGATGCATGCTGGGCTAAAATAACAGAAATCTTTAAAATGAATGCAAAAGAAAAGAAAAATATAAAATACTCGAGAATAGTATTGCTAGACCGGGGCTATCAGGGTCAGGACATTATCTGCAACCATGGCATGCGAGATAGAACCATCATTCCCTAACTTTTCCAACCTAACGACCTATCTGAAGGTTAAATGCGTGAACCTAGATCATCATCATTTTTGTTAAAGGGGAACATCAGATCCTGAAACATGCGAGCAACCAGCTGGTTCTCGAGATAGTATAGCTTAGTACCATATAGTAATGCAATAAGGGATATAGGGATCGGGATACTTACCTGACTTACCTGACGGTGACGAAAGGCAAGTGAAGGTGATGATGCAGGGAAAATCATGAACAGGACTTGCAATATATCACGAAATAATCAAATTCATCAATTAACCATATGATGCAGCAAAGAGGGTTTAAACCATTATTCCAATAAAGGCACGGTCAATGATAGGCCGCTCATCACTAGAACGGTCTTGTTCAAGCCGTGTATAAGCAGAGAATTTGAACACTTCAAATCATCCCTAACGAGGTAATGAACGGCCCACATCAAACCGCCAATGGACCAGGATGGCCACAAAACCACTATTCAGTTGCTATGTACCGTTGGGGGTTACACGGTTCCTTGTATGCCGTCTAGATGATGAACGATCGTTTAATAGACTGTTCAATTACTGAGGCTTTAAAACGTTAAAACCCTTCACCTCCCTCACTCCCTCACCGTAATCGACGGCGGGAGGAAGGGAGGAAACACCCCCATTCCCCACTCTTAACCTCTCACACTCTTAACCTCATTCTCCCTCACTCTCTTCATCTATGCGGACGAAGCACCAGTCGAGATGCCCCACCATGGTCGAGCGCTCGCCACCGCCGCCGGTGGCCACCGTGGGGCAGCTACCACCCATCCCCGAAGGAGAGGAGGCGGCGGCGACCGATGACACCGTCGGGGAGGATGGCGCGCCATCACCTGCAATCGTAGAGGAAGTAGCAGCCACCGACGACACCGGAGAGGAACCCCTGGCGCCGGAGGCAGCCACCGCGGCGGTGGCCAAACCCACTAAGACCGACAAGGTAAGCCCCCAAACCCCAACCCATTCTCATTTTTAGCCCATGCATTCTAGTCTAGGGGATGGAAATAGGGGTATATAACCCCTAGGGGCCGGTTGGGAGGCCATGGTGTCCTCACCGCCGACGGGGTGGCGTTCACCATCGTCGGGGAAGATGATGGATGAACGGCTCTGAACGAACCACTCAAGATAACCATGCGGCTCACATAGAGCCGCTCATACTATACACGGCCCAGGGGTGGCCATTCGAACCTAGAAAATGAGGGGGCTGGGATGGTGAAGAACGGTGAGAGGGTCATCGTGGGAGAGATCAAGAATGGCTATAACCCAGGTGTGGCTAAAACCCGCAAGGGCGCTGCAGGTAAAATCGGGTACCCCGCCACGTGAAAATCTAAAAGGGCGCATGGGCAAAAGCAAGGGGGGTTGGCTTCGGTGAAAACTCGAAAGGGCACTTAAGCTAGTAAAGTGGTAATCTAAAAGTTTCTCTCTCCTCTTAATGAAACTCTAGAAGGGACAATCATCAAAAGTCCCACTGGAGATCCCCCAATAAAACTATGTTCGACCCTCGTCATCATCGGCGAGATCGGTCGACCTCTATCCCTTAACTCGGACCTTTCATCCTTGTTAAGAACTATATTCTTTGCTTCGGCATGTAACCCGTGTCGACGAGCAAAAGTATGTTCGACCCTCGTCATCATCGACGAGATCGGTCGATCTCTACCCTCAACTTGGACCTTTCGTCCTTGTTAAGGAAGCTACCCTTACTTCGGCATCTAACCAATGTCGATAAACACATTCGAGCCTAACCCTTGTCACCATCGGCAAGATCGGTCACTATCCTTTTGGCCCTTGTCACCATCGGCAAGACTGGCTACCCCTTTTCAGCCCTTGTCACCATTGGCAAGATCGGCTACCCCTTTCGACCCTTGTCACCATCTGCAAGACCGGCTACCCTTTCGACCCTTGTCACCATAGGCAAGATCAGTCGCTATCCTTTTGGCCCTTGTCACCATCGGCAAGACCGGCCACCCTTTTGACCCTTGTCACCATCGACGAGATCGAGCACCTACCCTTTCGACCCTTGTCACCATTGGCAAGATCGGTCGCCGCCCTTTTCAGCCCTTGTCACCATCAGCAAGACCGGCTATCCCTTTCGATCCTTGTCACCATCGGCAAGACCGGCTACCCTTTCGACCCTTGTCACCATCGGCAAGATTGGTCGCTATCCTTTCAGCCCTTGTCACCATCGACAAGACTGGCCACCCTTTCGACCATTGTCACCATCGGCGAGATCGGTTACCTACCCTTTCTACCCTTATCACCATCGACAAGATCGGTTGCCACCCTTTTCAGCCCTTGTCACCATCGACAAGATCGGCTACCCCTTTTAGCCCTTATCACCATCGGCAAGACTGGCTACCCTTTCGACCCTTGTCACCATCGGCAAGATCGGTCGCTATCCTTTTGGCCCTTTTCACTATCGGTAAGATCGGCCACCCTTTCGACCCTTGTCACCATCGGCGAGATCGGTCACCTACCCTTTCGACCCTTGTCACCATCGACAAGATCGGTCGCCACCCTTGTCAGCCCTTGTCTCCATTGGCAAGACCAGCTACCCCTTTCAGCCCTTGTCACCATCGGCAAGATCGGCTACCCTTTTGACCCTTGTCACCATCGGCAAGATTCATCGCTACCCTCTCGACCCTCGTCACCATCGACGAGATCTGTCGCTGCCCTCTTGACCTTCGTCACCATCGGTGAGATCGGTCACCTACCCTTTCGACCCTTGTCACCATCGGCAAGATCGGTCCCTGTAACTATCGTAGTTTAGTGGATCCTTAATGGTGTGATATGGTTAGGGGCAGTTGACCCCACGCTGACGAGCATGACCCCAGCTAGTTCTTATTCTTGGTACTAGTTACTATATGGTGTCTTTGTCTCCGCCTGGGGCATTGTAGCGAGATAACTGAGGCTGTGGCCTAAGTCGTCAGTGGACGCATCCGGCCTTGCTTCAAGTGGGCAGGTACTCCTATCACGTAAGATGTGACTCTCCTATTTCTGGGTTCCATTTCTCGTCAGCGAGACGTAGCTTCTGGACCGTTCCCACGTGCTTTCCTGAGGTGGTGACCAGGGGTGATTGGTAGGGATTACCAAGGCTTCGCCATGCCAGTGTGGGACTATGCAATCCCGATTTGTCGTGCCTATGTAGGCAGGCTTCCGCGACAGGGTTGCTGCGAGTGTTTCCTCGGTAGGCCTGGTGTTAGAGTTGTCCTGTTCCTGATTGTGAGATCGAGATTTTTTCTTTCTGTTGCCAGTAGGAGTAGCTGTATTGTCGAGTTTTGACTGGCCACCGGTTCATTGTTCCTACTGTAGTTGCTTAGCTAGTGCTGCTTTTCGTTTCGCCATTGTTCTCGATTGGGGTTTCGCAGGACCCCTATTGAGCCAGTGACAAGAGGCTCACTCCTACTTTTCAGGCACGGCGGTTCTTCCTCGAGGTTCAAGGGTGTTGTGCGGAGGTTCTTAGTTGCCAGCTCATCAGGCTGAGTGTTCACGTGGCATGTTGTATATTTTACTACTTTAGACTGTACTTTTATTAGACTGGACTCTATTACAGTTAGTTGTTTATTTCTATTATTATATCTGTTGCCCTACTTAATTTCCTATTTCTATGTACACCACACCTTTCCTTTTTACCCTTCTGATCCCTCCAGCTCGTGTGCGGCGGGCCAGGATTCAAATGGTATCGAGTCTACCCCTTATTCGGATCTTGGGTCATTACAGCCAAGGTGTGATGAGACACATGATACATGCCACTTGATAGGAATTGATTCCAAAGATCGAAGTGCAACAATCTTGAGAAGATTCAATGAAAGCAACAATTATTTGGATGTAGGAAGGAGTGTGCACATGAGCACGAAGGAGAGAAAAAGAAGGCGATCAACTTCCAGCACGGTGGAAGTACCCCAGGCCACAAACCTTTAGATTTCACCATTAGAAAGTGGTTACCAGCCAATGTGGACGTGGTGCAGCCAAGGTGGATCTAAGGAAAAGATTGAATAAGTGGATAGGAATCCAAACAAAGGACTTTTCAAGGAAACAACCCAAAATGCCAACAAGGCGAACTGAGGACTTAATTCGGAATGGAATATCTCATATCTTGAAAATTAATGATCAATTGACTCTCTAAATCGAGCTATTAAAGGGGTTTTCCATAGTTAAATCAAAGTCCTGCATAAATGCATGCTGGATTTAAAGAAAAAATTAAATAAATTAAAAATTAAAAAAATAATCAAGGATAATATTGTTAAGCTGTCCAGACTGAGTTAAAACACTGATTTGTGAGCTGATACTAAGTCGAAGCCCATTTATCCGCGCACCAATTCACAAAAGGTTCTCTTCTTCTTCCTCTTCTTTCTCGTTGGAGACCCCCTCTCCCCCTTGTGACTGTTGCCCCCCTCTCCCCCGTGTGCTCGCGATGGCAGTCCTCCTCCCTCTGGCGGTGGCGTGGTGGCGACGGCAGCGACGAGGTGAGCGCGATGGTGGTGATCTCACGGCGTGGGGGTGGCGTTTGTGCGCGGCCGAGATTGGAGATCGGCGGCGATCCGGTGGGTTTCAAGCTTCATTGAGGTAGGGGGGATGGATCCTTACCTTCCTCCCCATCCTTCCTGTGATTTCTAGGCCAAGGAGAGGTCGAGAGGGGCTTGATTCATGCCGGGATGGAAAAATACATGTTTAGGGTTCGAGCGCCGATTCTCTCGTTTCTCAGGGTTTCGATCGATTTCGGGGCTTAGATCCATGCTAGGAAGGGTAGGGGAAGATTTCCCCCTTGTTTTCCCTTCACCTGGGAGTGAATGGGGCGTGGAAACGAGCTCTGGACGGAGCTCGTTCCATCGACGGGCAACACGCAGGAGGCGGCCACTTAGATGGTCGCCTAAGCCGTAGTCTGGGCGGCCCAGGCTTTGGCCGCCCAGGTCACTTGGTGGCCCAGAGTCTGACCGCCCAGGGGTGTGGGTGGCCAGCACCCTGGCCGCCCTCACCAGGAGAGGCCCCGGGACTGGGCAGCCAGATCGATGGTCGCCTAGCCCTCTGAGGGGCCCAGGTGATGGCCGCCCAGACAGGGGAAGCCTTGTTCCTGGGCGGCCCAATGCTTGGCCGCCCAGCCCTGTCTCTGCACTCGGTGTGCCGTGCGCCGCGTTTCTTGCCCTCGGGGTGTCTGATTAGGGTTCAGCCTTGCAAATGAGGTGTTCACATGTGGTTCTCAAGTCTGGCTTCCCGTGAGGGGGGTTTGAGGGCTGTCCTGTCCCTTGTCAGTGTTACATCGGTGATTTCTGTTAGTCAGTCAGTTCATACCTCCAGTGACACGTCCACTAGTCATAGCCTTCTTACGGCACGCGTGTGCTGACCCACCCAGGAGTGGTGGAGTAGTTTACCCGAGAGAGACGGTTGTTAGGCTGGTTACCGTAGGGCCCCCACGAGTAGCCGAGTCTGGGCTTCGGGGGAAGAACCAACTAGAGGGCCTGACCTAGGGCACATGGTCTGAGTGTGCACACGTGGTTAGGGGCGTCAGACCCGTGCTGATGAGCATGACCTCAGCTAGTCCTTGTTTGTGGTACTGGTTACTGTTGTGTCTCTGTCTCCGCCTGGGGCGTCGCAGCAAGACACTGAGGCGCGGTGTAAGACATCAGGGGATGCATCCGACTTTGCTTCTAGTGGGTGGTGCTCCTGTCTCCTGACAGGTACGGACTCGTGTTTTGTCAAACTGAGGTCGTTTGTACGGCACGATTAGTTATAGAGAGCTTTTCCATTTGTTTATTAATGTTTGTTGATTCTGCCGTATGTTCGTTAGGTAGTGTTACCTTCCGTGTTTGTTCATGTCTTTTTACCTTGTTTCTTTCGTGCGAGGTGGGAGTTTGCGGGATCCCTACTGAGCCCCGTGAGATGGGGTTTCCATGCCGGGGAGGGTTTTTCATGATTTGGGGAGAGTTCGCCCGATCTATGATTTTAGGCCACGATTCGGCGTTTTGATGGCTTAGATGCATGCTAGGGGTCCCAGGGGAGCTTCCCCCTTGATTTTTCCCTCTCCCGTGGAGGTATGGGGGCGTGGTTGTCATTTTTTGGCTTCATTCACTGTTTCGCCATCGGGACGATATAGCGGTCATCTCAGAGACCGTTATGAGCATAACGCGCCCAGGCAGGTGCGTTATGCTTCGCATGATTTGAGTCTGGTCTTGGGGGGTTTAACAGCCCCTTGACTGACCGCCATGTCAGACATGACGCGTCGGTGCTGGTGCGTTATAATTTTTTGACCATTTTTTTTTTACCGTTGGGGGTCCTGGTCACATAACGAGCATAGGGAGGCCCGTTATGTACTATAGCGCCATAGGGAAGGTGCGTTATGCTTAACTCCCTTGCCTTCCACTTAACGCGCCAGAGCTGGTCCGTTAAGGCCTATAACGCCCCTAGAGGAGTGCGTTATAATCTATTTCACTCCGTGACATAATGCATCATGTTTGGTCCATTATGTACATAACGCCCCTAGAGGAGTGCGTTATGTTCACTTTCGTGGCTTGGGGCTTAACGCCCCCTTGTTGGTCTGTTAAGCACTATAACGCCCCTGGGCAGGTGCGTTATAGTCTGTTTGCCATTGGGAGTGACAGACGGCTAAGTTGGACCGTCCATTCTCCCCCGTACGACTG
Source organism: Amorphophallus titanum (assembly GCA_024336825.1). Taxonomy (NCBI): domain Eukaryota; kingdom Viridiplantae; phylum Streptophyta; class Magnoliopsida; order Alismatales; family Araceae; genus Amorphophallus; species Amorphophallus titanum. The sequence continues at coordinate 6,651,517 of JANBPO010003772.1, forward strand.
TGAGTCGATCGTGCATCCATGAGTGGCCAATGATGGACTGTTCATCGTCTGAGGCCTAGCTAGTGATTTTTCGTGCCAATTCGAGTCTCGGGTGAGCAGACCTTGATCCACGTGCTGACCTGTGGTCTGACCGATGCTGGGCATCATGTGGGGACCAGGTGTGGGGCGTCGTGAGGGGTCCCGAGATGTGACGTCTTCAGCTTACATCACCATGAGTCGGTGTTGTACGAGGAGTGATCCTTGTACTCGTTTACTTTCAGAGTCGATTTTCGTGACTTGGGAGTCTACCTTCCAGTGACCTGTCCACTAGTCATAGCTTCCTACGCACGCGTGTGCGGACCCACCCTAGAGTGGTGGAGAGCTTGACCTGAGTTAGACAGTTTTTAGGCTGGTCTCCGTGGGCCCCTTGCCTTTGCCACAAGAGTCCAGTGGGGGGAAAAACCAGCTAGAGGACCCGACCTAGAGCAGATGGTCTATATGTGCACACGTAGTTGGAGGCTTAGGACACGCGCTGACGAACATGACCCCAGCTAGTCCTTGTTGTAGTACTTGTGCGTGTCTAAGTCTCGCGCCCGGGACACTGTCGCTAGACACTTGTGACGCGTTGTAAGACGTCAGGGGACACATCCGGTCATTCTTCTAGTGGGTAGTGCTTCTGTCTCCTGGTAGTTTCAGACTCGAGGTTGCTAGACCGAGGTTCAGTAGTATGGTACTGTTAGAATAGATGGTTTTTTCATTTATTTATTCCAGCTTGTTGGTTCCACTGTACTCCTATACTAGTGCAGCTGGTGAAGAATCCACCATGGCTGGTGGTAGCCGTGCCCCCCTGACTGATGACGACCTTGCGGCGCTAGACAACCAACGTCAGGCGAGGAAGAGAGGGAGAACTTCCACTCCTGCTCAAAATCATGTTCTGCCTCCTTTGCCATCTGAGTTGACTCCTTCTGGGGCTCTACCACCGCCGTTGGCTAGTGAGTCGGTGGTCGCCCCCCCTGCATCAGCCCCCACGGCATGGGGGTGGGACAAGGGCAAGGCTTCTGCTACCGACGACGTCAATGACCTCCCTCTGTCGGGGACCCCTCAATGTAGCCAATCCTCACCCCCCGAGGACTTGACATCTGGGCTGGCTAGGATCGCAACGATCATCTCATGGGGAGGAGTGTGTAGTTGTACGAGCATACCAGCGAGTTCGGTCCTGGCGCTGAGAAGGAGCTGATGGCGGTAGCCTCGAGGAGTGCGTGTCTAGTCGTCAGTACTTTTGGCTTATGAAGGCATCATTTCTAGGGTCTTGCTCGGATGCTGGAAGCCAGTTAGGCCCTTCAGGCGGGGTTCGAGGAGCGCTTGAAGGGGTCTGAGGCTGCCAACGTCGAGCTCCACAGACATTCGGTCCAACAAGGACTAGTCCTCGCTGGAATGGAACATGACCGGGACTCTTTCCGGGAGTGGGCTGATGCGGCCAAGGAGCTAGTGGCCAAGCTTGGGGCGGAAGTCCAAGCCATGGAGACCCGTTCCCAAGAGGCTGAGGCGGAGTTAGGCGTGCTATGTTTGTCAATGTCAACCGTGGGCGAGGAAGTGGTGGAGTGCTTCTGCTCCTCTTCGATCTACCAAGATGAGCTGACCGCGGTGGCCTTGGAGTTTCACCGGTCGGTGCGCGATCGTGGCTTCTGGGAGGGCTGGAGCGCCGCTGTTAAAGCAACGATAGATGAGCTCAGTTCCTCGGTTCCGCCTCTCCTTCCTCCCTCGACACCTTATGGCCCGGAGGCTCACAATGGCGCTCGACGTCGAGGGGGCTAGCATCGAGGAGTCAGCGCTGGGGCCGAGCGCTGACGAGCGAGCACCCATGGACGTCTTGGCGACGGGGGGCCAAGTAGTGGACTTGGACAAGGACTCGCCTCCTACTGGAGCTGTTGCCACATGTGAGCCCGGTGAGGCTGGGGCACGTGATGATGTAACCGGGGTGAACCCTTAGAAGGGTGCCCTTACTTGCCTATTTTCACATTTCCTTCTGCTTCTACCTAGATGACTGCCTTGCTTTTGTAAACTCTTTCATTTCGAAATAGAAAACTTTCCTTTGTTTTGCCAATCTCGAAACCTCTTCCATGTACTTTCCCCCTTTTTGAACGGTTGTGGGATCCTCTAGGGATACGAAGCGACACCTACGAGGGGGACTCTAAAAGGATGCGACTTTCAGGGATCCGTCGCTTCAGTTTTTGGGGATTTGCTTGAGGCAGTAGGAGTCCTCATACTTCTGGGGACTTTGCTTCCCTTATAAATAGTGGCCTTCGTGATACCCTTACAGCCATCTTCGAACTAGTGGGCCAGGGATGCCCCAAATCACGGGCGACCAACACGCCAAGGGCGTGGGTTAAGTGGTTGCTCTCACCTCACTCCGTAGTGGCCACTCAAAAGATGAAAAATTTGGATCGGGCGCTCACTCACCATCCGACAGAGCTTGAAAGAAATACTAAATAAGCAATAGTAAACCAGCAAGGGATGTGGCCCAGAGCTTATTCGATCGGTGTGAATACACCGATCCCGATCGGAGACGAGGCGAGCGTGGAAGTGTGGGTATGCGCCCGCACGCTGCACCGGTGTAGCTCTAACCAAAAAATCAAAAAAGTACAACACTACACCTCTCGTAGGAGTCAGTGGGCCTGCGGGGTTCCCTAGCTTAAAAAGGCATAGGGCTGCCCCAGAGTCTTCCAAATAATCATCATAGATGGCTTTGACTGGGGCCGAGGTCGCTGCATCTTCAGGAGCTTGGTGCTGGGTGGATATTATGTAGACTCCTCTCTTAGGGCTGCCTGTCACATGGGGACGCGGTGGGGCAACCACATAATCTCCCATTCTGAGCTCATCCCTGTCAATCAGGTCTTGAGCAATGTCTTTTAAGACGTAATAGTCCTTAATGGCGTGACCGAGTATCTGGTGATAGGGGTAGAATAATGGGTCACCACTTCACCGAGCATCTTGAGGCCTCTTGGACCTCGAGATGGAAACCTTGCCATAGTGACAGACCCAATCAAAGATGCCTCGGGTCTTTTCTCTTGGGAAGGAGTAGGACTTCCATAGCTTCTCTGGCAATGTAAGGCCTCGCCTAGCTGGCTGTCTGGCTAAAGGGCTCACCGTATTCCTCGCCCCCTCCCTAACTGGATGGAGGTGTCAGAATTGGTGGCCCGGGACAAAGTCACGCCTTCACCCTATGGGCGGAGGGAGCCCTGGATCTGGTCGAACACAAGTGCAGTTAATTTCGCCAATTGTGTCTTCAACATCTCGATCTCCCGTTGCTGCCTATGGTATATGGCGAGCATAACGGGGTCGTGTCAGGGAGGGCTTGGAGCATGACCCATACCGCTACTTCTTACTTCGCCAATAGCGGGGATGAGGGAACCCTGATGATGTGGTCCCTTAAGGTTGACCCTTCGAAAGAGGGAGAGACCTTCCCTACGTGCCTGCGGTGGAGGGGGTTCTACAGGAATACTTCTTTATCTTGTGTATCTTCAGCCGATGGCATGGGTTGTTTATTATGGCGGGCTTCCTGCAGGGCTGCAGCCTTGACGGGGTCACCGCCGAGTGAAGCCAAAATCGATATTACGTCAGCCTCGTAGTAATCTTCTAGTGAGAAGCCCAAACCTGGATTGTCATGCCCCGAGTGCGGAAGATTACTCAGAAGTGACATGACGATGTCTATAACAATCATGCCAATCAGAGCGTAGTGCATTCAACACATACAGACAGAGCGCACAATATAGAAATAACCCAAAACTTTATTAATAATCATGTTTCTCTCAAATAGTATGAAGACTAAATGAGTAGAAATTACAATCTTTGACTCAAAAATAAAAATTACATAAAATGATTTTACCCTCACTTAAGAAAAAATAGAAATAAGTCCTAATTTAGAAAAATTGCAAATAAACCCTAGCTAATGGGAAAATTGAAAAAATACCTTAGGCATGGGGAATTAAGTGCATGCTCTTAAGTCCACTAAGGATATCAACTATTGCAAATTCACCCCTATCTTAGGGCATGGAATTCCTTCTCGGACAAAATCCCCGATATCACAACGGAGGTTGCAAGGGTTAAAAGAGTTCTTTGACGGTTGATCAAAGGTGTTCGGACTTGTACCGATGTAAATTAACATCGACTACGATAAGTGAAGAAAAATGTAATACACAAACCCAAAATCATTTGTTAAATATGAAACGCAAAAACAATCATGCATGCTAATTGATTAGCTAAAAGATATGTATATTTATCCAACAAATGGACATTTTAAAATTAACTTTCCACGTGAAACAGTGACCAACTACTGTCTAGAGATGTGGATATCAGAAGCCATGCAAGATAGTTCCTTTCACACCTCTTCTCTGAAGAGGATGTAGGTAGGCCCCTTATAGTTGATAGCCTCCTTTGCCTCTCCTATGAGGAAAAGGTGACTCTTTCTTGTCCCTCCTCGGAAGAGAAGGTCCACAAAGTTGTCTTCTCGTTGGCACGTGGCAAAGCTCCTGGGTCGAATGGCTTCCTTATGACCTTTTTTCAGAAGTGTTGGGAATATTATTAAGTTTGATCTCCTCTTGGCAGTGCAAGAATTTCAAGAGGGAACGGCACACCTGAGAGGCATCAATAAGACCCTCCTACTTCTCATCTCCAAAGTGCAAAGAGTAGAAAGTTTGAGAGATTTCAAGCCCATTAACTTACTAAATGGAACAAACAAGATCATCTCCAAGCTTCTCGCAATGAGATTGGGCACTGTGATTGATAGAATGGTTAGTGGGTACTAAGGAGCTTTTATAAGGGGATGTAACATACAAGAGAACTTTTTGGTAGCACATGAATACTTATATTCCACCAAGACCCAGAGGAGGAGAGGGGTGGTAGTCAAGCTAGACTTTGAGAAAACATATGATAGAGTCAACTAGACTTGCCTGCTTTCGGTGCTTTAGAAGATGGGATTTGATGAGAAATGGAATGGATGGATACGGACTTGTATCACTTCGGCCAGATTTCCAATCCTCGCCAATAGGCGGCCATCTTCCTATTTTCACAGTGGCAGGGGTCTTCAGCATGGAGATCCGATGCCCCCTCTTCTTTTTGTGTTAGTGGCACATATACTGAGTAGATCTCCCATCTACATTATGCTGATGATACCATTTTGTTTTTAGTAGAGGATTAGAGGCAATTTTTTTGTTACTAGACTCATGTTGGAGTTGCTAGAAGAAGTCAATGGGTTGAATGTCAACTTTGGCAAGAGTCAGATGGAAGATAAAGCCCTAAGGAGAGCAGCCTTCATACTAAGTTGTCAAATAGTAGACTTCCCTATCTCTTATTTGGGTCTACCGCTGTCTCCTACGGTCATCCATTGCAGTGACTGGTTGATGGTGATACAGCGGTATGAGTCCTAACTAGAAGGGTCGACGGCGAGGGCCCCCTCACATCGTCGGGGGGGGGAGATAATGCTGCTATGCAAATCCGTATTTAATAGTCTCCCGATTTACTACCTTTCCCTTTTCCAAATTCCGAGGACAGTTGAAAGAAAGAGTCTATTCAGACTAGATTTTCAAACATGACAGTGGAGACGAGTAGGAGATGGCATGATTTAGCATGGGGTAGAATCTACAAGTAGGAGGAGATGAGTGATCTGGGCATTAGAAATATTAGTGACTTTAACAAACTTTGTTGAGTAATTGGTTGTGCAAGTTGGGCTCCAAGGAGCATGGCCTATAGTTGCAAGTCATCCGTCAGAGATACTATGGAAAGGTAAGGGAATGGGACTTGGTCTGAGCTTCTCAGTATCACATCTCTCCTATCTAGAGAAGAATTTTGAGGTGTACGGACATCACTATGACAAGTGCACGGGTCCAGCTGGGCACTGGGGAAAAATGTTTGTTCGGGAAATATAGGTGGCGTGATGATTTTACCTTGCAGAATACCTTCCCGCAGCCTTTTGCCATTTCCTCGGGACAAGTGGCTACAGTGGCCCAAGTTTTTGAGCATCAACTATCAAGGGGTACATGGACATCTTTATTCCGAAGAAACCTTCGGGAGGGAGAGATAGAGCAGTTGGAGTTGCTCCTTTCATTCCTCCTAGTTTTTGCTCCAAAGAGTAGCATCATCAACAACAGATGGTGATGGAGATGGAGTAAAGAAGGAAGATTTGCAGTCACCTCTGCTTATCTGCTTATTTCTGATGGTGGTATGAGATATGGTGTGGCATCACAGATTTAGAAGCCTAAGAGTCCCCTCAAAGTGAAGATGTTGGTGTGGAGGATCTCACATGGGGACCTGCCAACTAGTGACAAGTTGGCTACTTTTTTGCCGGGGATCCCAACATTATGTAGTTTGCATGGTGAGGAGGAGAAAATGGACCACCTATTCTTAGGTTGTCCCTTGTCCAAGGAAGTGTGGTCACGAGTTTTTGGCAGATTCCCAGGGGCCACCCTATTGCAAGATAATGGGCAGCTGTTGCTAGCTCAATGGCATAGGAGATGGAGTATGAAGGGCGACAGGATAATCTGGTGGCTCATTCTACACGCGACATTGTGGGCTTTATGGGGCAAAAAAATTGGCTGAACCTTTAGGAGAGAAGTCAAAAGGTCAGATAGGGTTGCTTCTTTCATTGTGGGAAAAGTGAAGGAATGGTCTTCAGTTGTATGTAATGTGGACTCACTTAATTCTTCATTTTTTGTCTCATTGGGGGTTAGAGGGAGCCGCATCATCTTGTTGTGCAATTTTTTTGTGAAGGGATCTTTTGGATTTACTTAGAGTATACTTGTACATCCTTTACTTTCATATAAACTAGTGGTACCAACCACTTTCAGAAAAAAATCATATGTAGGGACCCTCTGTACCTTATATTGCCCACTTTCTATTTCTTGTTTGATCCAAAATTCTAAGATTGAATTTGGCTCAGAACTCCTATGGTAATAAAATCTGAGTTACTTGAATTGCCCAACCTACACTCCGGATCTCCTTATTGGCAACAAAATAGATGCAAAACTTCCTTGCATGGAATGACTATTTCACATTTATGTTATCTATCCCTGCCCACCTCAACCACAATATTTGGCAATACCAACCTCTTTCTATGCCAATGCTTCATGGCTTCAATGCATTCATTAGCCACATGAAAACTCTTCAAACTTTGTATCCCTCAATGAAAGCAGTTTAACTCAAGGATAAAAAAAATCTCAGCATGGATCTGCATGGATCAGATGATCCAACCTTGACCTGCCATTTTCCAACTTTTGGCCAGGATCAGCCGATCAGCGCAGATTGGACTGGATCACGCCAGCCCAGATCAGGCCGATCTGGGCTCCAACAGCCTTGCAGGCATTCAGAAATCTCTGCTTTTATGCCTGATTTATAATTATCTACTCTCAGGATATGATCATCATTCTCAAATTGTGACTTTCTATTTTCAAGGTATCTTCTTTTTTCTCATTTTTGAATCTTGTAGTTCTAAAAATAAGGCAAATCCTGGCCAAGGCCAAACCAGCTAGGATTAGTCCAAATAGCCCAAATTGGATTGACATCAACCAATCCAATCAGGATCTAGGACAACCACCCTAGGGGCCGATCATTAACTTAATTCTTCTCCCTGAACAAGAACCCTTCTAATCTGATAAACTAATTTCCCATTTCTGTTGTTCATCTTGAAAAGGTTTGGCTTGTGATGTAAATGAACACTTTGCCTCTGGCAGGAAGATCTGAGGCCCCGAAAGAGTTCATGGTGCTTTCCTGATTGAGGCATCTCAGCAGAAAATCTCCATTTATGAGGATATACAAGAGTGAACCCATCATCTTCCATGTGTCAGAATGGCATGACTTGTTAAGGCATCTTGATCATTCAGGTTATACAAGTCTTTTATTTGCCTAAGTGTCAGAAAATCAGGTCGATGCACATATAGGCACTTAGTCATATAAGGTCAACGCATGTTCAAGTCTTAAGTTTGTTAGGTCAGTGCACACTCACATCTTACGTCTGTTAGGTCGGTGCACGTACATGTCTGAAGCTTGTCAGGTATTGGAACCCTAGTTTTGATGATGTCACAACTATGAATTATGTTGTGGCAAAACTACTTAATAATGATTGATTGAGTCATCATCTTCCAGGTGTCAGAATGGCATGACTTGTTAAGGCATATTGATCATTCAGGTTATACAAATCTTGTATTTGTCTAAGTGTCAGAAAATCAGGTCGATGCACGTATAGGCACTTAGTCGTATAAGGTCAATGCATGTTCAAGACTTAAGTCTGTTAGGTCGGTGCACATTCTTGTCTTAAGTCTGTTAGGTCGATGCACATTCACATCTTACGTTTGTCAGGTCGGTGCTCGTATACCTCTCAAGTCTGTCAGGTCAATGCATGTACTAGCATGTAGTCACACAAGTCGGTGCATATATACACCAGTAGTGTCTCAGGTCAGTGCACTAGTGAACCTTGTGCTAAGCAAGGTCGGTGCACTAGTGACTTTATGCTGAGCAAGGTCGATGCACATTGCACCTTGTGTAAATCAAGGTCGATGCACATCATAACATTCATTCTTGAAGGCCGATGCTCATGCAAACATTATGCACATCAGGTCAATGCACGTATTGCAACATGTTCTACAAGGTCGATGCATATTCTATAACATGCCTTATAAGGTCTATGCACATGAAGAGTCTAAGGTCTGTGCACATGTAGAGTCTAAGGTCTGTGCACATGTAGAGTCATGTAGAGTCTGTGCACATGTAGAGTCTAAGGTCAGTGCACATGTAGAGTCGGTGCACATGTAGAGTCTAGGTTTGTGCACATGTAGAGTCCAAGGTCGGTGCATATGTGGAATCCAGGTCATCAGGTTTGTCCATTGAGCCTATACTTTAAGGCATCTGCATTAACATACATTCTTTTGATCTGAGCATCTGATTTTTGTGAAATTGGCTAAGTATGCATTCTCTTGAGTGATTATGATGAAAAAGGTGTTTGATGAAATGCTTTATTTCCTATTGACAGGGATTCAATCAAACACTTAAAGGGTAGCGAGTAGCAAAGACTTAACTAATCACGTGATCCCAAAATTGAGTTAAAAAGACACGTGATCCAAGGCAAGTAGCCTTTCAAGAACAATCAGCCACGTGGTCTCGCCTCATCTTCAGGATCTGACACGTGGATCTACTCAAGCCACTTTTTTGAGAAGCTACTGGCGGGAATCCTCCCTCCACGCACCAGAGTGAAACCGTGTGGGGTCCAAATGATCCAGTTCACTGGTATATAAAAAGGGGGATCTCTAAGAAGATAACAAGAAGGCAAGTGAAAAAGGAAGAAGATACACTAAGAGGAAGAAATTAGAAGACACGGCTCGAGAGTGGTGGGCTTCCGAGTGGAAGATGTCTTTTCAGTCTCGCCCCCTTGAGCAGATCTTGTGGAGTAACTTTGTCAGTGCTTTCGAGCGTGCTTACTGCCCAGAGTATGTTGCTACGTAGAGGATGAGTCAGTTTCTGGAGCTGGTACAGGGCAACATGTCCATGTTGCAGTACAGGGCCCGATTTGTTGCGCTCGGTCGTTATGCACCTCATATCATGGAGCATGAGAGGGTGAAGACTGAGCAATTCGTCCAGGGCTTGAGGCAGGAGCTGAGGCACCATTTGATCACGCACGCTGCCACTGATTTGGAGACGACTTCTCATATAATGGTGTCTTTGGAGCTGGATATGCAGTGGACACGAGGACCAATTAGCCAGGGGCAGTCCTTGTCAGGCCGCAGCCAGCAGACGACTACGCAGCAGCAGAGCACGTTCCAGCTTCCTTCCGGTAGTTTGGGAGCTTTGACTCCGGTGGCTTCAGCGGCGGGTTCTGCATCTTTTGGCACCAAGATCAAGAGGTTCTTCAGGAAGGGTTTCCAGAAGAAGAAGAAGGAGGGCCGAGAGTAGTGGCAGGCTTCTTCGGGCAGTGTTTAGCAGTCGGCACCTTTGCAGTGGCAGGGGTCAGTCGGTGGTTCTCGTGCGGGGTGTTTCCGTTGTGGTGAGTCGCATCCAGGCAGGCAGTGTTCGGCACCGGTGATCTATTTCAGATGTGATCAGCCAGGATACATGGCTCGTGACTGTCCGCAGCGGCCGCATCAGCCACCCCAGTTTCCTTAGTAGTAGTAATAGTACCCACAGTAGTAGTTTCAGCAGTAGGGGCAATATCTGCCACTACCACAGACAATGAGTGTGGGCAGGCAGAGAGCTCGAGGCCAGGTTTCCCACATAACCAGGGCAGAGGCAGAGTCGTCGCAGCTTGTGGAAGGTACTGTTATGATTTTGGGTTACGCGGCGCGAGTTTTGTTTGATTCTGGTGCGTTGCACTCATTTATTTCGGAGGATTTCACGCAGAGTGTTGAGGACCCGATCTCCCAGATGTCTTGTGATTTGATGGTGGAGTTACCATCTGGTCACTTCATGGTCACTCCGTTTTGTTTCGAGAAGGTTTCAGACTGGATCGAAGGGCAGAGTTTGACAGGCAGGTTGTATCTGTTGCAGCTTCGGGACTATGATGTGATTTTGGACATGGATTAACTCGAGGCCCATGGAGCGGTGGTGGATTGTCGAACGAAGAGGGTCTACTTTCAGCATTCTCGCAGGTCGACCTTCTACTTCCAAGGTATCCGTTCTACCTCTCCTCGTTTCCTCATTTCTGCTATTCAAGCTCGTCGTTTGCTTGATTCTGGTTGACAGGGTTTTCTCACTTCTGTGGTCTTGGTAGACCAGTCGTGTCCGGATGTGGAGGACATTCTGGTGGTGTGCGAGTTTCCTGATGTGTTTTCTGAGGATTTGTCTGGGTGACCTCCCCAGCGGGAGATCGATTTCGTGATCAAGATTGTGCCTGGCATGGGACCCTTAGTGAAGGCTCCGCCGTGGAAGCTACGACTAGTGGGTGGGTCACCGGAAGCACAGACCCTCAAGTCATGAAAACTGACTCCGAAAGTAAACGAGTACAAGGATCGCTCCTCGTACGACACCGACTCATGGTGATGCAAGCCGAAAGTGCCACATCCCCTAACCCCTCACGGCACCCCACACCTAGTCCCCACATGATGCCCAGCATCAGTCATACCACAGGTCAGCATGTGGATCGAGATCTGCTCACCCGGGACTCGAATCGGCACGAAAAATCACCGGGTAGGCCTCAGACGATGAACGGTCCATCATTGGCCACACGGGACAAGGGCGGTCAGGATCCTGTCGCATAAGACATGGGCGGTCCCATCTGGGCCGCTCATGCGCCAGGATGGACGGCCAGACAGTGGCTGCTCAGGAGATATGCAGCTAGACCTCAGCCGCTCACTCCCAACACTACGTAATGGTAAGAGAACAGGAGCGGTAGGGATCTAGCCACACAAGAAAAGGGTGGCTAGGACCACGCCGCATAAGGCAGGTGCAGTCTAACTCTGGCCGCATGAGTTGCCAACGGGTCCAAGAGACGTATGGCTAGACCCAGGCTGCACAAGTGGAGGTACAGCCAGTCCCTGGTCGCACACCCCAACACTATGTAATGGTAACGAGCAACGGTCAGAAACTCACAGGATGAGAAGTCGGTCCTGGACCGCTCAAAGGATGTGCGGTTACTGATAGGCCACATAAACTTTATTGTACACCAAGCCAAGTGGCGTCAGGTGATGTGCGGTTAGTCCCTGGCCGCACGAAGGGTCATGCGGCTCGCATCTGGCCGCACACCCTAGAGCACTGTATAACGGTCGCAAACAACGGTCGAAATCGGGAGATGTGCGGTCAGCTTGGGGCCGCACGAAGGGACATGCGGTCCCACGATAGACCGCTCAACTCCACTGCGCGTCGAGCCTGACTCGCAGTGCGTCGAGTCGATGGGCGGCCAGGCCAGGGCTGCACAAGCGACGTGCGGTCTCTGGTACGACCGCACATCGCTCACTGATGCAAAAACGGTGAACCTCACCAGAATCACCCATTCTGGCCCCATACCAGCCCCACAGAGGGGGGAATGAAGGGAAAAGAACCCCCAAGCCCCCTAGCATGATTCTACGCCCCCAAAACGTGGAATCGCGGATTAAAACGACGGATCGGGCAAACTCTCCCCGATGCATGCTCAACCCTTCCCGGCGCGAAAATGACCCCACTCGACCTCGCCTCGACCTACAAACCATGGGAATGGAAAGGCAATGAGCTAGGGATCGTCACCCTACCTCCGGTTCACGATGAGACGTCGATCCGAGCTCGATCCCATGAAGAACGCCGTTGAAAACCTCGCCTTCCCGCGCTTCCCACGCTTGCCGCACGTCCACGCGATCGCCTCGCCGTCGCCCACGTCGTCGCGCCGTCGCCCCGCCGCCGTCTGTAGCCGGTACGGAGCTCCACCGCGGTCGAATGGGCGAGAGAGAGAGAGGGGAACGCACGTAGGAGGAAGAGGAAGAAGAATAAACAGATCGTCTAAGCAACAAGGCGAACACTCACGCGTATAGCGGACTCCACTCGGGACTCGTAGTGACAGATCGGCAGGCTGTAGCTCATGAGGAGGCCAGACACAGTCTGAGCAGTGAGGAGAGTGGTAGCAAACCACCCGGGGGACAACGTATTGGGCACTGGATTCACCCGGGCGGACCGATACCGAGGGGATCGGTTCAAATGTATGCTCACTCACTGGCAGCAAGAACTCACGAAAAGTGGAAGTTTGGATCGGGCACTCCTCACACGGGCACTGCAGTTGGAACCACTACTAAGCAAGCAAAATGGAGCGGCAACCGCACGTACCTAGCCCATCCGATGGACCGGCTCTGGTCGGAGACGAGGGCGAGCCAGGGAGCGTGTGCACCCGGCGAACACGTTGCGTCGGTGTAGCTCGGCATCGATCCCTGCTAATACAATCACTACACTCCACACAGGGAGGGGAACACAGGGATGGGCAATTATTACACGAACGGGGAGGGAGTCTGGTCGGCTGATCTGTGCACTGCCTTGTCGAGATGAAGCCTGCTTGTTCTGTATCATGCACCCAGCTCCGACATCAGAATGTGGTGCCGTTAGCGCCTGGACGAAGCCTGGTGGATGCCGAAGAGCTCCTGAGATCTTGATGTCAACCCGAGATCCCTGGACGGTGGGGATGGTCATAGCCGATGGCCTACACAATTCTATCTCACCGGATAGGTTGGCGTAGTCGAAGTGCATCGACTGGTACGCTCGTTGTAGAACTCCAAATGTGACAGGACAAACTCGGGGGCGTAGCAGATAGAGGGCACTACCATCCCTCAAAAACTAGATGCCGTCGGATCACTGTGCCAGTTGTGGTCGCCGAAATGGTCAGCTTCTGGTTCCTGGGCGAACAGCCGGACAGGGAGGCGATGGCTGAGGTGGAACTTCTAGTGTTGACGTCAGAACGAGACTAAACCACTGGGTTGGGTTTGTATCATCGAGGGTCATGACTTTTGAGAAGATAGCTCGATCCGAAACGGAGAGGAAGGGGACGTGCTGGGGTCGATGAAGTTGCAGTCTTCCCTGGACGGATAGAAACTTCTAGGACTAACGCAGCCGTAGCAAAATGGACGCCCTGGGTAGAGGCATTGTCGAAAGATAGCGGGACCACCTTTGGATCGTTGGAGACTCGAAGACAAAGAACTCTTATGAAGGGAGTTCTGGCCGATTTGCACAGGGGAAGATGGTACCACTATTGCCAAATGGTACTCAGAAACTGGCATAGTTCTAGCGCGATTCCACAGAATCACCTGTCGGGGTTGATGCTGATGACGAAACGATGCGGGACCACTTCAGGAGCATTGAAGACTCGAAGGAGGATGACTTTTCAGAAGACACCTTGAGCCAATTATCACTGTGGATGCTACTAAAATGTCTGCCAATCGAGCCTTTGGTGTTGTCTTGTAGCAGGGAGTAACAAAACTAGGTTCTGGATCCACTAGGGAAAGGGCGATGACGGAGAGTCTCCGGGGTTGCTGTGGGCGAACTGAGCTTGTGCGTGTTAAAGTCCATGCATGTTCTTATGCTAAGTCCATACTTGAATGTCTGCACATGTGTTAAGTCCGTGCATGTTTGCACGTCTATAAACCAGTTGCATAATGCGAAGTCCGTGCATATCAAAGTCTATGCATTCTTTCCTCTTCGAAACAAACTGAAGTCCGTGCATACATAAGTCCGTGCACATTCTTTGTTTCACCCTATGTGAAGTCCATGCACTTTTGCTCATGCCAAGTCCGAGCATGTAGAAGTCCGTGCACTTTTTGTTCATATCAAGTCTGAGCATGTAGAAGTCCGTGCACATTTCACATTTCCAACTGAGTCCGCGTATATGTCTAATGTCTGTGCATATATCCAAGTCTGTGCACTCTTAACTTCGTACATGTTTCTACATAGAACAAGTCCGTGCACATCAAACCCCATGCACATTCTGGACTTAGTCAGTTTGCTGTTGTGTTGCATGATCCATCAAGTCCGTGCATGAACAGTCATGCATTCGCTAAGTCAGTGCAAGTCTTCATGTAGTTCGTGGAAGTTAAACCCCGTGCATATTTCTTTCTGTGTGGAACTTGTGTTAAAGTCCGTGCACGTTTAACCCCATGCATATTCTTCCTTGGGTTTAACCCCATGCACATTCTTCCTTGGGTTCAACCCAGTGCATATCTTCTCCTTGGCACGACACAAGTCCGTGTATGTTTCTTTGAAACATGCATCCGTGCATGTTCTGTCTATGCCTTTGCTGCCTGGGTGAAGAAGAGGAGACCTTGACCACCTAGATCACCTATTTAGTCTACTCTTTCTCTAAGGAGGTATAGACATAGGTGTTCACGCACGGCATGGTGTGGGCCGCAAGCGCACGTGTGTGCGGTGACCAGACTGAGGGGTGGGATAAAGCGACAGGGGAAGATGCCAGAATCTAGCGTACTTCGGGCTCCTCCTCCCATGGCCATATCTTTCTCAAGGCAACACCATGCACTCGCCTTTTACAAAAAGTTGAGGGGAGACCGAGTGGCACGGGAGGTTTCCTGGTTTTTAGGGAAACATGGTTGGGGTGCGGGCGTGCCAGTCGATTTCTTGACAACCACCCATGGAACCAAAAACTGACAGGGGAAGTGCCGCCAGGGTGCGGCACGTGGACTCAGGAGGTGAGAGACACGTGGAGGGAAGGGCGGTTCTATAGGTGCGAGTGCACAAGTGACCGTGGGGAGTCATGTACTAGATGTCTTTTCCCACCGACCGCAAGCAGTCGGTGTTAATTTACATCGGATTGAATCCGAACACCTTCGTTCCATGCTGAAGAGAGAGTTGTAGTGTCTGAAGTCCTGGGTGGAGAGCAGGGAGTACTTCATAGCTATAGGTTCACGCTAGGCCGAACAGTGTTGGTTGAGGTCAGAGCTGCTGGAGGTTCATGTCGGGTGACGCGAGCAAAACTAGGGCCCGAACATGGATGCGAGCGCATTCGCTCAAGTGGCAATATAATTTATGTGGGCCGCATGGGCTTTACAGGTGGGCCATGGTGACCGAGGTACAACTGGGGACGAAATCCCATAGTGACTCCTCCTTACCCTGCTTGAGTGCGAGCAGGGCCACTGCAGACTTGGCCACCTTTCGGCAGCCAACAAAGTTCTCCTTGAACAATTTCTTGAGTTGTTGGAAGGAGGTAATTGTCCCGGCCAGCAGGGACTTAAACCAAGCCCGGGCGTTCTCCCGGAGGGTCGTAACGAATGCCAGGCACTTCACAGTGTCTGAGGCCCGGTGGAACACAAAGTGGGACTCGAAACTATGCATATGATCGGCTGGGTCGGTGGTTCCGTCGTAGGAGGTAAACGACGGCAGTTGAAGCTTTGGCGGGATGGGAACTTCCATTATCTCCTTGGAGAAGGGAGCATGGAAGTCCAGGTCGTCGTCGATTAGGCCGTGATTTTTGGCGGCTAAGAGGACGTCGTCCAAATATCAGACCTTGTCCTCTATTTCTTTAAAACACTGGAGTCGACGGTCCATCTTCGGTTTGGAGTGGAGTGGGCTGCGCACCCTTGGCGTGGGCACGCTGTGGGACCGCCGAGGTGCGGGACACCTCTCGTACCGAGCGGGGGTTCCCCCCAGCCCAACGTCCCTCATCCTCGCGTCGTTTGGACATGACGCGCTGGGGGTTGGGCCGTTGGTCCCGGAGCTCCTAGCAGAGCTCTGCCAGGGTCCGGATCTGCTGGCGCAACTTGTCGAGGTCACCTGGGGTGACCTCCTGTCGCGGATGGGCGAAAGAGGCTTCTTGCAACTCCCGCCGGGAGTTGGGTCCTTGGTGAGACCTGCGCCCCCGGTTGCTAGTGTTTCAGAGACTTCCACGGGACGCCATAGCCTTTTGATTGAATTCCCACAGACGACGCCAAGAAGTGTAGAGGCAGGAAAATGGTTCCTAGGTCACGTACCACCTTCTCTATTTATTTGTAAGGGAAGTCGTCTCGCACCTGTGGAAGCCTGCAAATCACCAGGAAGCGGAAGAGACGTCATAAGGAGTCCTGGGTGTTACCCCAGGGGACAAGCCTCTGATACTTAAGTCAGCAACGGAATAATAGAGCGCAGAGAAGAGCAGGGGGGAGAGAGAGAGAGAGATCATCGTAGGAGGTCATCGAATCGATGGAGGTCTCCCACATGAGTACTCGCAGGTCCCAGTGCTCACTCGAAGAGTGCTCGCTGGGTGGTAAGGCCGTTAGGAAGAAACTCTCTCATAGTATAGGCCGTCACTCTCTTCTTCACATTGTTTGGTAGAGATAGTAGCTCTATTCTCTGAGACAACGTAGTAGTAGACTGAACCACCGTGCTCTTCTCTTCTGTCGATCTCTCTTTTAAAGGGGGTTATCTTGGAGCGAGGAGCCTCATCCCTTGATAGGGAAGGACGTCCATAATAGAGTAACGTTTCTCCGCTATAGCGGCGAAAATTTTTTGTTGGAGGGTGATTACCTCGGTGTTGGCTGGTCCCGGGACGAGTCTTACGGTGCTCAAGGGGCGTGCTCGCCCATTATGGGGTCAAGGTCGACGTCGTGGGGGCAACGGTCGGTCGTAGGAGAGTCCTCCGACGATTTCTTTAACCTTGGACTCTTTTCAATTATGATCATGATTTCTACTCAATGATGTGCTAACACTTGGACTTCTAAATGCAGGCTGACCCTGAGGGACACCTTGCAGAGCTGACATGGCTCCTTATGACGACGATCCGGGAGCGAGACGAGGCCCGACGGACCATAGCCCTTTTGGTGAGTTTTTCTTGACTGATGTATTACTATTATATTGAGACACGACTGACCTGGAGCTTTGATTTCAGTGGGGGGAGGAGGCCTAGAGACAGGGGGCCGATGCTCCATCTACTTCTACGGTGCAGACTCCTGCTGACCGAGCAGAGCGGGAGGCAGAGTTCTGACGGATGGTCGATCAGGTCAAGGTGGCCGAGGTAGTGCTTGTTGAGCGGGTACGTCCTACACTTTCCCTTTGTGAATTATGTTATTATGCAGTTCACTAATGGTGAATGCATGTGTGCAGGTGATAGAGCTGACTGTCGCCATAGCCGAGGGTGACCAGTTGCGAGAGGAGCTTGTACTGGCATAGGATGAGGCCGCCCATCTGCGTGAGGAGCTGGCGTAGAGCCTCCACTCGGTGGAGGAGACGACCCACCTGTGGAGAGAGCTGGAGCGGAGCGTCCGCTTGAGGGAGTCGACGGAGCGTGGCTGTGCTGAGGCGTAGGAGGAGGTAGCTCGCCTGCGGGAGAGGTTAAGACAGGCTAGACCGTCGGACTCGGTGGAGATGGCAGTCCTCCGGGCAGAGATGGAGCGACTCCGGACCACGACCTCGGAGCTAGAGCGTTACCGACAGGAGGCGTTTGAGCTACATGGTGAAGTGCGGGCCTTTAGAGAGATGAGCAGCCCCCGCAGTGGGATGAGTGGTAGCCGTGCGGCCTTGAGCAGGAGTCAGGCTACCCATGGCTTCATCGGGCATTTTCTCGCGACTTCCTCTCAGCGGCAGAGGAATGAGGAGGAGGACCAGCGCCGGCGGCGACAGAGGGCGGAGGGAGCGACCTCTACGATAGGCCCGCCATCGAAGAGGCAGGAGGGAGGCGGTGACATTGACATGCCAGAGGGGGCGGCCTGATTTTGCTTTGTACTCCTACACTTGTACATGACGTGATATGATAGTGACCTAACTTGTCTTTTTTATTTTTATCGATTTTCTTGTGTGATGCATGTATGTATGAAAGCATGCAAATTTGGACCTTGGACGACTTTCGGGTGAGACACACGGGAGGGGTGAGGCACGCTGACTTTACGGGAGAGCTGACGTGAGGAGTGAGGTACGTTGACCCTACGAGAGAGATGACGCAAGAGGAGAGACACGCCGATTCTATGAGAGAGACGACACGAGAGGAGAGGCATGTCGACTCTAAGAGAGGGACGACCCAAGAGGAGAGACACGCCGACTCCACGAGAGAGACGACGCGAGGGGAGAGACAGGCCGATTCTATGAGAGAAACGACATGAGGGGAGAGACATGCTGACTCTACGAGAGAGACGACGCGAGGGGAGAGACACGCCGACTCTACGAGAGAGATGACTTGAGGGGAGAGACATGCTAATGAAATCATTTCATAATAAACTTTACTATAATTATTTTTTTTACAAAATTCACTTTGTGTGAACAAAATGGAGGAACAAAATGGCAAGACATGTATTCATTGTTAAAACTCTTTTGCTAGAGGGACTTGGTTATCATTTTTTTCATTCTTTACCAACTTTGTGAATAGTACTCTGGCATGCGACGCATGGCCCCTCCATCCCCTAACATTTGCGTGCGAGCAGAGCCTCGTTTGCAAGCACAACAGGGAGCGGCTGGCAACGGTGCTAGCAGGCGTACGTTCTTCCCATGTGTTTGCAAGCACGGCAGGGAACGATGCGGGAAGAGTGCAGGCGGGCATGAGCGAGCACCTGCGCATGGCAACGTGAGTGGCTGGGCAGCCCTGGCATGTAGGTGGGCATGTACGAACACAATAGGAACCTGCTTGGCAGTGTGTGGGGGTGTGGCAGGCGTCGCCTGCTTCCTACAAGATCGGCCCCTCTCCCCTTCTTCCTCGTCAGAACCTCCCCGCTCTTCCCCCCTTCGTGGGTCTTCTTCTTCTCTCCCTCTCCTCTTCTTCTTCTCCTCCTCCTTCCCCTCCCCTTCTTCTCTTCTGGCTTCTCCTTTTCTTCTCTCCTTCTTCTCCTTTTGCCCCTACTTTTTCCCCTTCTTCTTCTTTCTCCTTCCCCACCACTCACTTTTTCCTCTCCCCCTCACTCCTTTGCTGGCAGAGCCCCTGATCAAAATAGGGACACCAGCCAGCAAACTGCCCCCCTTTTTCTATTCTCATCCCTCTCTCTCCTTCTTTCTCTCTTCTACACCACCACCGCACCTTTCTCCACTCTCTTTTCTACCTTCTCCCACTGGCCAACCTCCTCTTCTCATCTCCTCTCTCTTTCTAGTCGCCACACCGTCGACTAACAAACCTCCCCTTCTGCTCTTCTCATCCCCCTCTCTCCCTCTCAGTGTCTTTTGCTCCACTCCTCACTGCAGAGCCCTTTCCTCTCTCTTTTCTCTCTTCTCCTTCCTCCCCTTACTCCCTTCTTCACCCCCCCTCACGTTTGTCTCCTCTCCCCCCCTCTGCAGCCGATCTCTTTCTCCCTATCTCTCCTTTTTTCTCTCTCCTCTCCCTCTAGCTCTCTCTTCCCTGCCCCCCCTTCGCAGCAACTCTCTCTCTCTCTCTTTCTCTCTTCTCTCCCCCTTCTTCGTGTTTGTCACTCTCTCCCTATCTCCTCTTTGTCACTGCTCTCCGCCCTCTCTCCGTTCTCTTTCTCTTGCCCTCCTCCTCACCACAGGCCCCTCTCCCCACTCTTTCTTCTCTTCTCCTCTCTCCCTCTCCCTCTAGCTCTCTCTTCTCTTCGCTCTCTCACTCGTTCCCTCTTCTCTACTCCCCCTCTTCCCCTTGTACTCTCTTCCCTTCTCTCCCTCTCCCTCTCACATGTCCCTCGCGTCCCCCTCTCTATTATCTCTCTGTCTCCCTCTTCTCACACACGCACACACTGCACATGTTCTTCCTATTTTTATTTTTATTTTTCTTCTTTCTTTTATTTTATTAACTCGTTGGAAGGTTGTGCGGTTAGGGTTGGACCGCACAGGCCTTGTGCAATGAGGTCCTAACTGCCCTTCCCTTGTGCGGCTAGGGCCCAGTCGCACTTGTATTTTTACTATTGGAGGATGAACGGCAGGGTTAGACCGTCCATCCCCCTGGTGCGGCTGAGAGTCAGTCGTTCTTCTTTGTGCGGCCCTGGCTTGGCCGCCCTTCGGTGGGCAAGTGCGGCTAGTGGTGCGACCGTTCATCCCATGAGCGGCCCAAGACCAACCGCACATCCTGTGAGTTTCTGACCGTTGTTTCTTACCGTTAGCAGTGTTCGGGGTTAGCGGCTAGGGGATAGCCGTGTGTCCCCATGAGCGGCCACGTTCTGGCCGTTCGTCCCGTCATACCGTTGGTGGATGAGCGGCCCAGGGGGGGGTCCGCCCATGCCTTTGAATGGCAAGGTTCTAGCCGCCCTTCCCTTGAGCGGCTAGTACCCGGCCATTCGTGTTTCTTGCCGTTGGGTGATGAACGGCCAGGTTGGACCGTCCTTCTCCCACGCACGGCTACGGGTTCGCCGTTCATCCTTGTGCGGCCAATGATGGACCGTTCATCGTCTGAGGCCTAGCCGGTAGTTTCTTTTGTGCCGATTTGAGTCCCAGGTGAGCGGACCTCAATCCACGTGCTGACCCGTGGTCTGACTGATGCTAGGCATCATGTGGGGACCATATTTTGGGGCGCCGTGGGGGGTCCCGGGGTGTGGCGTTTTCGGCTTACGTCATCATGAGTCGGTGTTGTACGAGGAGAGGTCCTTGTACTTGTCTACCTTTGGAGTCATTTTTCGTAACTTGTGAGTTCGTTCTTTCGGTGACACGTCCACTAGCCGCGGCCTTCTTACGGCACGCGTGTGCTGACCCACCCGGGAGTGGTGGAGTGGCTGTCCCGAGTGAGACGGTGAGTAGGCTGGTTACCGTAGGGCCCCCACGTACAGTTGAGTCCGGGCTTAGAGGGAATTACCAGGTAGAGGACAGGCCTAGGGCGTATGGTCTGAGTGTGCACACGAGGCTGAGGGTGTCGGACCCGCGCTGACAAACGCAACCTCAGCTAGTCCTTGTTTCGGCGGTACTTTGGTTACTGTGCGTGTCTGAGTCTCGCGCCTGGGACGTTGTAGCTAGACACTTGTGATGCGGTATAAGACGTCAGGGGACGCATTCGGTCGTTCTTCTAGTGGGTGGTGCTCCTGTCGATTGGCAGGTATGGACTCGACTTTTGACGGACCGAGGTTTAGTAGTACGGTACTGTTAGAATAGATGATTTTTTCGTTTATTTATTCCCGCTTGTTGGTTCTACCGTACTTCTGCTAGGTAGGGTACTTTCCTACTTTCTTGCTTCCTACTTTATTTTTCGTGCGAGGTAGGATTTTGAGGGATTCCTACTGAGCCTGTGAAATGAGGCTCATCCCCTACGTGTTTTCACTGTGTTTCAGGCGAAGCCGGTGCTTCAGGTGGTGCGACAGGTGTTCAGCGTGGTTCCAGTAGTCGAGGTTAGTGCCAGTTGCCAGAGCCGGGAAAGACCTAGGATAAAGGCCTAAAATATCATTCTTAATCATGTTAAGAAGCACTTCATTTTAAAAATCATACGTGAAGTATATTGAAATCAAGAATGCAAATCTTAAGCAACAAATATTACCTTGCAACCTTATAGAAGTAGCAGCTTCCAGAGACAATGTTGATTATCATAAGATTTGTCCTCAAATGGCAGATAAAAGGATTGGAAGTAAAGATTTGAAGTGGCTTAACAAGAAGGAGTGGTGCCCAGACCAGACTCAAACGAATAAGAAAAAAAAGGAAAAGAGGCGAGGGCTAGAACTCCCTCACTAAGGTGCAGAGACCCTGATCACATGAATGGTCTACAGAAGAAGCAGAAAATCAAGAGAAAAAGTGAGGACTAAAGTCTCGAAAGCAATGGGAGAATGGGCAGATGTCCAGAACGGTGGATGCGGAAGAAGTCAGGTCGGACCCGGGATCAGGAGGGATCAAAAGGAGGAATTGATAGATGGAGAGAGGAGGATCTAGAGGTTCTGGAGGCAAAGGAGGAGAATCATGAAATAAAGAATCATCCGGTGGCTCTGGAGGGAGGAAATATCGAGGGACGCGATGCCCTGGGAAGAGGTATGGAAAAAGATGATTGAAGAGGAAGAAGAGAATAAAGGACGCGATGTCCTGAAGGAGCCGGAGGAAGAATCAGAAGAAAGAGAAGAGATCTGGAGGTTTTTGGTAGGATAAAATTAGAAGGGACGTGATGCCCTAAGAGGAAGTCCAGAGGTTTCGGAGGAGGAAGGTATAAAAGGGCATGATGTCTTGGGAGGATAGAAAAATTCGGAGGATCTGGGAGCGGTAGTGTGGAGAGGCGTGATGCCCTAGAAAGGAGATCCAGAGGTTCCAGAGGAAGAGGACAGAAAGGGGTGCGATGCCCAAAAAGAACGATGGAGAGGGCATCATACCCTAGAAGGACAGATAAAGAGTCCGGAGGGTCCGAAGGAATAGTTGGAAAGGGGGTGTGATGCCTCGAGAGAATTAGGGAAGAAAAATCTAGAGGGACGCGATGCCCTAAGGAGAGTGGATTAAAAGACGAAGAAGGGTCCGAAAGTTCCAGAGGAATAGAGAAAGAAGGGACGCGATGCCTAGAAAGAATGATGGAGAGGGCATCATGCCCTGGAAGGATAGATAAAGAGTCCAGAGGGTCCGGAGGAATAGCAGGAAAGGGGGTGCGATGCCTCGAGAGAATTAGGGAAGAAAAAATTGGAGGGACGTGATGCCCTGGGGAGAGTGGATTAGAATAGGAAGAAGGGTCCAGAGGTTCTGAAGAATGCCAAGGTAAATTGGGAGAAGGAGGATCCGGAGACCCAGGGAGACGGGGAAGGTATGGGTCTGAAAACATGAGAAAGAAGGGGTGCAAATAAATGTAATGCAATGAATGCAGGGGATGCATATTATGCAAGAGATGCGAGGAGGGGGAGGAAGGAACCCTCCTTCTTACCCCACGAGTGTCCCATAAAGAGAAAAATGTGGACCACAAGGTTAGTGCAACTTCTGGCTAGCACGCTCCACTTTTTGAAGGAAATTTCTCAATGCATCCTGATGAAGGGTAGATCTATTGATACGCTCCAACACAGATATTTTGGCGGGCACCCGATCTAAGTGATGCAGTAGATCATATTGGGTACCCGACAATGGCTCAGCCTCTTCTTGATCGACAGCTGGTTGAGAAGACTAGGGATTGGAAGTAGAAGTATAGTTGCGATGAAACAAGCGTCCGCTCCATAGGGTAAAGTTTTGTGCCGGCACGGCATCGACAGATGGTATAATCGGCCCGGTGGAGTGGATGAGTGGCGTAGAGGGTGCGAAAGAGATGAAGGGAGCAGAGGTGATGTTGGTGGAGGTAACGGGTTGTGAGGGAAGGATGATGAGTGAGGGATTGGTGGTAGGTGGGGTGGTGATGACGGGTGTTGGCGTTGGTAGAGGAAAAGCAAGTGGGGACGCGGTGATAGGCGAGGAGTTAGATGGAGGGGTAGTGGTGACAGCAGTGGGGGTAACGAGCAACGGGCGAGATGGAGATGCGAGTGAGGTCATTGGTGATGGAGTGGACGTGAAAGTTAGAGGGACAAGTGGCGTAGAGAGTAGTGGAGAGGTTTGATGTGCGGGTGTAAGAATGGTGGGAGCGGAAGGATTGCGGTATTGGTGGTGGAAGGCCATGACTTGTGGAGTGGAACCATCATCATCAAAGGACCACCCGGTGTCAGCAGCTGAGGGTTGAACTAGGTTAACCTGAGCTGGTGCCGGTGACTGAGGTTGCGAAACGGGAGGATGATTTGGCATGGGGTTCTGGTGAATCCCTAAGTCTTGGACCAGTTGCTATTGTTGTTGCAGCTGCTGCTGTGGCGGCGGTGCATGTTATTACTGCACTTGCTGTCTCGGCACTTGCCTTCTTTTCTCTTTAATTTCAGCAATGGCCTTGTGCATCTCAGCCCAGTCAATACGGTGCACTTCATGGAGGTCATACACCAAGTCTCGAAACTGAAAACAACCTTCAATCGTATGCCCCGACTGCCTGTGGAACATATAGTATTTCGTCTGATCAACAGCCAGGTTCCAGACGGGCCATTCCGGAGGAAGGTGTATAGCACTAAATGACATGAGAGCCGAAAAGATGTTGGTGAGAGTTTCCGACAGTGGGGGATATTGGGCTCTCTTCGGAGCCAAGCGCTTGTTGTTGTAGCCATTAGGGGGAGGGACGTTGTGATATTGTGGAGGTTGTGGAGATTGTTGTGGAGCGGAAAAGGCATTTTGTAGAGCGGCAAAGGTGAGCGGAGGGTTTTGTGGAGTGGAGTAGGCAGGCGGAGGGTTTTGTGGAGTGGAGTAGGCAGGCAGAGGGTTTTGTGGAGCGGATTGGGTGTTGCGACGGTTCTGGGAAAAATAGATTTGGTTATTTGGGTTGGCGGAAGGGAAGGTAACGGCTTGGACTTGCTCATTTATTTGGACTCTCTCGGTAATGGGCCCTTGAGATTTTCTGTTATATTTAGGCTTTTGGGCCTCAAAGAGTGAGTGGATGGGAGAGTCCTTGAATTGGGTTTCGATAATCGCACCCGAATAAATAACTATAGTTAAATATAATAAAAATAATATTAAACCCTAAGCTCCCTTCTTCCCCTCCGATCCCTCATCCCCCTCTCACGTCTCTTCTTCCTCACCCTCTCCCGTCTCCCTCTCACTCTCCCTTCTCACTCTGGTGGCCGACGGAGATGGCGAGGGGATGCGAGGTGGTGTGACGGCAGCGACGTGCAATGAGGATGAACCAGGGAGGTGTGGCGTGTGGAGCTGGAGGTGGAGGTGACGGCATTTGTGAGGAACCAGTCGCGGGGCATTGTTGGCGAGTAAAATATGACACCATAAATGGTGGGAAGAAAGCCGCTATCATACTACCTCACTTCAAGGTCAATCCTAAACACAATAGTACTCCACGTCTGGAGGAATGAACTGAAAGTATGGGAAGTTACCACTTTCCCAGATGAAGAGCGCTACTGAAGACTCAAGTCTCGAGCTTCGACAGCAAAGAGAGCCACCAACAGGCCTAGGAACGCCCGAACAAATCAACTTCACCACCCACGCCCAAATAGGCGAATTAACCCCTATATAAAGAGAGGGTAACCCGATCCTGGGAACAAATTGCTCCAACACAAGGTTTGCAAAAAGCCCGGGGATGGAAAAGTGTGAAGCACATGCCATCCAGTAGTTCCCTAACCCAACCAAATGGAATAGGAAGCCCCCTCTGGTAGACTCTCCGCTGAACCGGCAGCTTGGCCCAACCGGCACGGCTACCTTTGATCCGGCATGGGCTTCATCCCCTTGAAACGGTAGGCCTAGACTGAACTAGTAGGGGCTTCATCCCCTTGAGCCAACAGGACCAAGCTGCATCCGACAGGGCGTCGATCTGGCAGACGACAACTGTATGTGGCAGGCATGAACCGGTAGCAACGACAGCACTCATCTGGTAGGGCTATCTCATCCGACAGCACTGGCAACAACACCCTCTCATCCATCATGGATTATGCCCATTTTAAGCCGGCAAAGGCGGCTGATCTAGCAAACACCCCTCGAACCAACAACACTGGCGAGCGGCAAGCCAGCCTCCATCCGGCAGGCCTTTGGTTGAACCAGTAGCCTTGCCCGATCGGGCACCACCAGAAAAGCATCTGACAGTAACTTCGATCCGATAGAGCTGCTGTCATTTGGCAGTCTTTGCTGATACGACAGCATGCGCCTGATCCGATAGCACGTCCACTGATCCAGTGGAGGCACAGCGAACCGGTAGTAACAACGTGATTCGTCAGAGGGGTCCTTCATCCGGCAGGGTCTTGTTGATCCGGCAGGGCGTTCTTCATTCGACAAGGCTCATCTGGCAATGCCGGCATGCCTATAAAAGGGCCTTGATCCTGTCACAGAAAAGGGACTTTTTTTATAGGGAGAGAGACTCGGAGAGAGAAGAGAGTCTGCTGAGGTCTTGCGAGAGAAAGTCTCCTGACCTCATGAGAGGCCAAGAAAAGAAAAAGAGGAGAAGAAGAGAAAAAAAGGTGGGGCCTGTGAATCAAAAACCGGGAAGGGGAAGAGAAGAGGAGTAGAGAAGGAGATGTGTTCCGTGAGAGTCATATCTGTATGTGTCGAGGGATCCCAAAAGAGTGGCTTCATCTCAAGCTATGTTTGGTGTTTCTTCTGTGTTAATTGGCTTGGCTTCGAACCCTTAGTTAGTCATTGTATGTGGATGTCTTGGATGTCCTATGAGGGCTGTGGCTGAATTATAGTGTGTCCGGGAGTGCCATTGCATCGAGCAGTGTTTTGTGTTATTTCGAGGGTCATTATGGTTTCTGGTCAACCTAGTCATGACCTAGTGGTTGACACATGACCTCGTGAGTGTCTCGGTTATCCTGTATGGATCGAGGCTCTAGTTTTAGACGCTTGGAGGTATCATCTTGTCTCGATTTGTGTGCCTATGTGGTTTGAGGACTTTGATGTTTCCTCATGTTTCATGATTTGAATTGTGCGGAATTAAGAGTCCTATGTGCAGCCTAGGGGCTGAGGACTTGTGGTTTATCATGATTTTGGCTTAGGGACTAGGCTGATTAACGGTATGTTACCGTGATGTGCGACGATCTTGACCCGAGTCGTGTGACTCAAGTATCATTATGTATAGGTCTAGTTGTCTATCCTGAGTCTGGCGACAGTTTTGTATACTACCTTGTATTTCGTAGTACGTGCGACAAGTGAGTACTTACCCTATCTATACTTCACTATTTTGAATCTCTGTGTCTAGTGAGCCTCCACTAGTCGTAGCTTGACGACACTTCAGCGTGTCGGCCCACCTGGGAGTGGTGGCAGGGTGAGTTCCCGAGAGATGATTTTTAGGCTAGTTTGCATGGGCCCCCTTGCTTTGCAGTAGCATCCTACTGTGGGGAAAACTAGCTAGAGGCCTGGCTCAAGGCATTGACCTTGTGTGTGCACACGTGGTCAGGGGCATTTGGATGAGTGCCGACGAGCGTGACCCTAACTAGTCGCTAGTTACTATTGTTCCTTGTACTTGGTATAGTGTCTCAGTCACCATGTTCGAGGCGAGTGTGAGACGCTTGAGACGCAGTGTAAGACGTTGTGGATGCATCTAGCTTTGCTTATAGTGAGGAGGTGCTTCTGTCACATGACACGTGACTTGTGGTTTTGTGACTGATTCTCCATCATTGCTGACGTAGTGCTTCGGGTAGCCTGTGTCTGGCTTTACTGTGGCTTATTTAGCTTACACGATGGTGAGGTCATGTGTGTGTCGATGTTTTAGGTGGTGTGTTTCCCTACGTTCGAGAGGTCGTGATGTGAAGCCTGCACGTCTATTGTAGCAGGACGTGCTCTGGCAATGTAATCGGAGTTTCCTTGTGTCGGTCTGGTGATTCCTGACTGTGTGTCTGAGAATCGGTGTTCTTACCAATTAGGAGTAGTTTAGAGGGTCGAGGTCTCATCGGTTGCTGTGGTTTGTTTTTTATGACTTTCCTCTTTACTTTTGTTGTTGTTACTCCTGCTTATTGTTGTTGCTCTTGTTGTTCTTACTACTATTACCGCTTTGGTTTCTTGGTGGGGATCTGCGGGACCCCTACTGAGCCAGTGACACGAGACTCACCCCTGACTTTTCAATTGCTTGCACTTATTATCTCTATCATAATTGCATTATGTGTAGAAGTCAATGGCTGAATGCAGTATGCTGAAAAGAATAGAAATCAGTTCTGCAGACAGAACTGTGTTCAAACTGAAAAGAGCAGAAATTAGTTCTGCAGACAGATTGGGTTCAAAAGGTGTCGACTCTAAAAGTCGACTCCCACTGAAAGGAGAGAAAGGCAAGTCGATGCACATTATAGTTTAAGCTTAATCAGATCGATGCACTTGCAGTCTTCATGTTATCAGGTCGATGCACCTGAAGAATCTCTTGCCGATCCGATCAGTGCAGAGGCTACATTTAAAGCAGTAAGGTCGGTGTAGTGACAACTATTAAAGAAATCAGGTCGGTGCACATTAGTATTCAAATGAGTCAGGTTGGTGCAGTGGAGGTGTTATACATATCAGGTCGATGCAGCTGAACAAACCTTGGTGACATAAGGTCGATGCATCTTATATCTACACTTGCATAAGGTCAGTGCAGTAGTGCTGGCTAATATCACTAAGGTTGATGCAGTTGAAGATGTTGCGCCTATAAGGTCGATGCAGCTGAAGATGTTATGTCTTTAAGGTCGATGCAACTAAAGATGTTGCACCTATAAGGTCGATGCACCTGAAGTGTGTATGACTATTAGGCCGATGCACCTCAATACTTCAAGGCCAATAGGTTGATGCATCAAGTCACTCAAAGTGCTACATCCGTGAGGAGGTCAGTGCACCTTATACATAGGTCAAGGCAGAAGAACATAGCTCCAACTAACAAGGTCTGAGCACTCGTTAGACAGGTCGATGCATATTACATCTACACATGCATCAGGTCAATGTAGCAAGGAGAAATTGATGGTATCTAGTGAAGAATTAGCTTACAGCCACATGTAATCATGTTAGCTGAAGCTAAATGCTTTCTTAAAAGATGGATTAGCAATATTTAGTGGTCCATTCCCAAATGACCCAAATTCGATGAAGAAGAGGAATTGTTTGATGAAATGCTTCTGAGAGCAAAGTCTTAATGCGTCAATGTCACAGTTCACTGCATCAACTTCAACGTCATAAGATCATGTTCCTTAGGTTGTCATTAAGAGAAACTCAAGTGCTTCAGCAGCTAAAACCTTTGTTCAGGTCAGCAACAGCAACATGCTCTATAGACAACAGTTGGTCAGCATGTTAGCCAAATTCTCCAAGTTAGCAGACTCCAAGCCAACTGAAGTTCTCTGAAGTCAACATAAGTCAACTGAATTTCCTATTAAAGCAGTAGTGGTGTTTTGAGATGAAAAAGATCAAGAAGCATGAGAACTCAAGGCAGGCTGTGAGTTCAACCAATTATTAGTACAGCAGGCGAGTGGCACGTGATCCCAAGTGAAATTGAGTGGGGCACATGATCCGAGGTGACCTCCCAATTCCTAGGAGATCTCTAACGAATATCCTCTACGTGGCTAAAACTTAAAGATCCTCAGCTCTGCACCTGACACGTGGACTCTTGGGAACGTGCACAGGGCAGAAAAATCACACCAAGATAAGCCCTTCCCACGCCGTGGTGACGTGGGAAAATGTTAACTCTTTGGACCGGTGTCACGAGCAGTTGGCTATAGTTGCAGAATCTTCTGACTCAGAAATCGACACAGTAGACACTGACCGTCTTCTCATTATTGTGGGTGATTCTTTCAAGTATGACCACGGAGATGACATCAGGCGAGATCATCCCAAGGACAAGCACTTAATGTCCTTCCTCAAGCGGTTCAATCTTCAAGGGAAGAGAGATTTATTCCTTGTCCGAAAAGAGGAGCAGGCACTACTCATTGAGAGGGATAGCTTGACAGACTTCATAGTGGGAGGAAGGCCCATCTACCTGCCTGGTGAACCCCAAAAATGGAGTGCTGTGCTCGGACTCTAGGGTTTAGCTCCAGAGGATGGGCTGTTGACCAGAGCGCCTAAGTTTATACACGCTCACTGGAATGAAACCGCGGGTTGTGTTGACCAAGAGAAGCCGATATTTGGTCTATTCTTAGCCCCTTTGAAGTGGGGGTATAGAGAAGAATCGTTCCTGCTAGATTGCTTAGTGGTTCGATTCAAGCACCAGATTTCTGTAGGGTGATTTACCGACTTGAAGGCCACCGATGCCCATGCATTCAGACCTAGAGCAGTGGAGTTCACGGACTACGTCCTGCAACATTATGCTCCTATCTTGGTTAAAGCTGGCGTGTACCATAGCGTGTATGTATCGAGGTGTTGCTACCCTACCTCCAAGGGTTTATGTTGCGGTATGATTGAAGTATTCTGCCCAGAGGATAACACTTGCTATACTTCAGAAGGAGAGACCTCTTTAGACCTTTGGAGTCTTTCACAGCTGAGCGGCCTACTGATTGATGGTGAGCCGTATGAAGAAGTCTACTAGCTAGATTGCCTGAAGGATCAGACAGATGGCGAAGGTCGGTATCTGGTGGGTTTCGCCTACCACTACCTGAAGAAGGCATATCATACACATTGTCGCTCGTCGTACGATACTAGAGAAGTGCACAAGCCCAGGGAGAAGAGGCGTGTGTGAATGGGCACCTGGCTTCAATATTTCTTCGGTGGGGAGCGGAAGTATGATGACTTCCTCACTGTAGTGCCGACTACTCTGAAGCAGAAGAAGAGGGTTCGGCTTCAGGCCGCTTTCCTGCCTGCTTTGAAAGGAGGGCAGCAAGGAGGCCCGAACCCTGCTGGCATTGATGCAGTCACGCACTGTGCTACATATCTGACCTATTAGATTTGTTCCTTCACTCTCCCACAAGGTGACGAGAGTGTGATCATAGCTGAGGCCATCTATCTAGCCTGCTTGATGGCTTGGGGCACAAAGCTTTCTCTCTGCCCGGTGGCGTTGTGCCTGATTTATAAGATGCTGGGAGACTTGCACCGATCCCTTCTCCCTAGGAATTTGCAGATGGTTGGTCCATTATGTAATGCCCCGGATCCTTATTGGGTCTTATTAGATTCCTTTTAGGTATTTCACATTCTTTTTGGAGAATTTCGGATCGCTTTTGTGGCTCCCGAGTTGAGTTTTACGATCCGTGTGGATTTTTCTGAGTCGGCAGGGTCAAAGGTGCTAGATGCCCCCCGAATCTCCACCGGTGGGATTTGGGTGGGTTGTTCTCCTCGAAAGAGGATGACTCCCTCTGGGTCGAAGGCAGTCAGGTGAAGAGGTGACTCGAGGGTCCTCCCACGGCCTCTTCCACGTCCACGGCCATGACCCCGGCCACGACCGATGTGCTCTGGGATTAACTGTAGCCCAAGCGGGGCAGTGGTCCTTTGTCAGGTTTGAGAAGCCACTGGCTCGCCACGCTGGGAGGCATTGATGTTGTTTGGGGGTGGGATGGCCACCATGTTGTAGGTGCAACCACAAAGTATTTGTTCCAGCTACTCCACCGTGATCTCTTTGTCCTTGTAGAATAAAGAGAGTTCTTCGGGGATGAGGGGCGCTTCACCATTCTTAACTTTCTGGATCATCTCCTGGACCCAGTTTCTGAGGCGAGCTCATTTTTGCATCTCTTCCCAAGGGATGTAGCTATCGAGTGGGATAGGACCGGTAGGACAAGGAGGGAGGTATTCCTCCAAGCTGTCGATGAACTTCTGTAGCCTCTGGAGAGGCGTTAGCTCCGCTGGGAATTGTCGGGTAGCCGCTTGCTTGGCTTGCCTTGCCTCTTGAGTGATCTCTTAAGGTTCTTCCTTCTATTCCTTTCCCGTTTCTTGGTGATGGCCGCCTCCAGGGGAGTAAGAGGAGGAGGTGCTAGGGCTGGAGATAACAGATCCCCGTGGGGACATTGCCGGGCTGATGTCTTTACAGAGCGAGGTTGGTGGATCTTCTTTGCCTGAATCTCAATCCAGGCACCTTTCGATTGTTGTATTTGGAAGGTAGCATTGATTGCCTGCTCGATGACCTCGGGTGGTAGCTCCTGGTAGGTTGGGATGCTGGGGCTGGCGTCCAAAGATGTACGCGCAGTTTGATGCCTTAGCCGATGTGGCTGGAGAGGTTTGGTATGCACTGGCAGACTGGTGCTGGCGTCCGAGGATGTGTGGGCGGTTTGATGTCTTAACCGCGATGGCGAGGGAGGCAATTCTCGCCGAGCTAGTGTACTGGGACTAGCATCCAAAGATGTATGCATGGTTTGATGCCTTAGTCCCAGTGACTGGAGCTTTTGCTGAGGAGCGGCCTGGGGAGCATGCTTGACATCGTGCTTCCTAGCCTTGCCTTTATGGTCTAGCTGAGGGTGCGGTTGGGCGACGCCTGACAGTCTCTCGGGGCATTGTGATACTGGATGCTATGCGACCTAGGACGCTACGTGAGGATGCGACTACGTGGACAACTAGACCAGCAATAAGATGATAGATAGAGTAGCGTAACTCGACACCTAAGACTCCCAAGAGAGGGGTCACGCTTAAACAAGTAACTCAAGCTCGCAATTGTCCCCAAGAGAGGGAAGCATGTCGATCCACACGGTTGAGGAACCGGCAGAGTCTAGGGTAAACAATTCACTCACTCGTGCTCGGGTCGAGCACGGGACAGTCACGCTCTCTCACCGTGACAGTGATGTAACAGTATAGAGCTAGGTGCCTAATATCTCACATTTTTTAAATTTTGACATATTATCTGTAGCACCTAGAGACGGGCCCAAACCACTGGCTAGGGGTCACCGTCCCTCCCCCTCTCATTAAGGACCTCCCTCGAGTACGACATGCATTTGAGAGTGGCTCACTACAACCAATCGTCTCTAAAGAATGGTGCCCCTACTAAGGCCATACATAGGATACAATCCAGCCTAAGAGGGAAAAATGAAAGAAAATGGAAGATAAGCTTTGTGCAGGATAGGAGATGTCAGGATTTGACTGCCTTCTAGGGCACTACCCCTCAAAGAGATAGTCTGTTGTGTCGGGACATTGTGTCTTTTACTTTTAGGACCCTTAGGCACGCATACGACCAGGGTTTTCCCTATGGGACTTTGCCACTCTTGCCATGTCTTTTGATTTTTCATAATTTTTCTTGTGATTGATTTATCGATTTTGATTTTGATAGCCTTTATTGGCTAGATATTGGCATGAGAGCTCTTTTTTTTAGGGTCAAGACTGCCCCTATTTGAGACCTCTCCCGTATTGGGGAGCGCCTAGGTTGGTCATCTCATCCATCCATCTCTTGCCCCTGCACTCGGCCGAGCAAAGAAGAGAAAAGACTTTTGTGCATACCCAAAGTATGGCCAAAGTAGCAATGGTGTTGCTCTAGAGGGATCGGCTATGGCTTGTCATGTAGTGCGTGAAAAACCCATGCTCAAAGGTTACCCTCAACGATTGGGGAAGGAACTAGACTCCCAACGCAGAGCTATCACCAGTCTAAAGGTGCTGCAGAAACGAACTCATTTTGTAGTTTTTATTTTCATCAACTAAGACCAAACTAAGCCACTCAAACGTGTCTTAAGGAACCAACATTATAAGCATGTGCAGGAAGAAACATAAGCAATAGCAATGATAACATGTTCTTTGCACAAAATAAAGATACCTTGCATATCCATAGCATGAAAGTAGCATCCTGAAGCGGGAACTTGATCATCGAGTTTCATTTTCCTTTCTTGACAGGATAAAGAAGGAGATGATAGCAAAGTGTAGAGATTTCCCTATACGGAGGAGTGACAAACATCATACTGGACGAAGAAGGGATAAAAAAAGAAGAGAGATGTGGGTTAGAACTCCCTTGTTAAGGCGTCGAGGTCCTGATAATAAGGAACCAAATACAGAAGAAACCCGATCAGCTGAGATCAAGGCGGGCTAAAGCCTCGAAAATAGCAAGAGAAAGGGCAAGAACCCCAAAAGGGTGAAACAGAAGGACTAGAAAGACAACGAGAGGATTGCTGTGAAGGTAAGGAAGAAGAAGAATGATCATTCGACATGGTCGAAGAAGGAGAGTAGGAGTCATCTGATAGGGTCGGAGAAGAAGAATCAAAAGCAACACCCGAAAGTCCCGGGGAAGAATTAGAGGTAACATCCAGAAGTCCCAGAGAAGAGGAATCAGAAGATATCCAAAGATGGGGATAAAAAAAGTGCCTAGGGCGAGGCCCAGAATCTTGAGACGAGGGATAATTCAAAGACTTTGGACAAAGAGGAGAAGAGGAAGAAGGGTTTGCGGACCTAGGAAGAGAGGCAAAGATGATGGAAACAGGGTCAGACGGAGGTAGGTACACCACCCAAGGGTAGGAGCTGAGTAGAAGGAAAGATAAATGAAAAGAAGGGGAGGTAGAGGTGAACCCCTGAAGGCACCATTTGCGGCCCTTGTACTTGTACCGCCGCCTCTTCTTGGCGGAAACATCTTGAAAATGGACCCGCCTGGCACGGGCTTGGACCTTCGGGCTTCCCAATATGTAATATTTTCTCAAATAATGTGCCCATCTAGCAGACGGCCTTGCTCGATCATGAACATGTAGCTTCATAGGGGCGGTTGCCCCTAGACACCTGGTGCTAATAGTATGTAGACATTCTTGGACAGATAACCCCTCACAATGTTGAACATCATGGAACCACAGAGTCTTATTTCTTGGCACAAGCAGCATGAGGTTTGGCAACTCCACCCGGAAATCGATTTTGAAGCACAGCTCCCTTACTAGAATAGAAGGATGAAGTTGAGAGAGAGTAATACACGGCATTGACGCGGCTGGCATATTGATAAACTGAGAGAGATTACATGCAATGTGCAACATGTCCTTGGAGAATGCAGAAGATACGACGAATTGCCCCTTGAGCATAGAATCCATAATCTGCTTGGCAGCCGTATGAGTTAGCACGATCTGGGTAGATAACCCTCATTGGCCAGTGAACTGAACAGCATTCGAGCAAGAGGTAACAATAGCATTAATAGTGAATCCTCTGGCAAGCAAAGAGATTACCACCGACTTCGCTCGAGAAGAGGCTGGCACCAAGGTAAGGGGACTCTTTTTAGTAACTGTTACTGGTGGTAGAGGCTCATCCTCCCCAAAATAGCCATGGACTAGGACATGTATCGGCATTCGGTAGATAAACTCTTGAACTTTGAGATGCATAACCAACATTGAATGGTCCTGACTTGGCTCATTGTCTCCACAAGGACCAGACCCGAGGGGCACCAACGGTAATGCACACCCGCTCCGTGGGGTGGACGTGGATGGAGAAGTGGAGGTCATAGGTTCTGATGGTGTAGAGGTTTTAATGGGGATGGTGATGTGAAGTAAAGACGCAGGCGATGTGGTGATAATAGGCTCGGGTGGAAGCCAAGGTGGAGGCGGGAGTATAGCTTGCTCAGGCTTGGGCCATGATGGTGAAGGAGATGGCAAAGGCGGTGGAGATGGTGGAGGTGATGGAGGTAATGGCGGTGGAGACGGAGATGATGGTGATGAAGGCGATGGCGGTGGAGATGCAGGCGATGGTGATGGCAATGGAGATGGTGAGGATGGTGATAAAGGTGATGGGGGTAGTGGACATGGAGGTGGAGAGGGTGAAGAGGGAGGTCGTGGTGCCCACCGTCGACGTATCGACACAACGCGTCGAGCGGCGTTAGGGATAGAAGTAGTGGAAGTGGCGACGGGAGAAGAAGGGGAGGCACTAGCCTGAGCAAGGGATTTGGTAGGCGGCGGTGATGGAGATGGTGTAGGAGATGGCGAAGATGGTATAGATAATGGA
This sequence comes from Amorphophallus titanum, assembly GCA_024336825.1. Lineage (NCBI taxonomy): Eukaryota > Viridiplantae > Streptophyta > Magnoliopsida > Alismatales > Araceae > Amorphophallus > Amorphophallus titanum. The sequence continues at coordinate 6,687,025 of JANBPO010003772.1, forward strand.
GCAGGTGACAGAGTAGGTGCATCGCTAGAGCAGGGATCACAGGGGTGCCACTGACCTTATAGGGATGGAGACAGCTACTTGGGTGGTGCCTACTACTGCTACTTGTTGTGAAGATCTAAAATAACTTTATGCATGGCGGCCCAATCGATCCTCTCCTTATCATAAACAAACTCCCGAAATTCAGGACAATCTTCAACCAAATCCCCCTGTTGGCGGTGATAATCACAAAATTGGAGCAAATTCCCAACCGCGGGTCGGCAGGGTACAACTGGAGGGAGCTGCAACGCGTGAGTGGCCATCAAAGCCCTGAAAATATCTAAACAATACTCTGGCAATGGAGAATGAGGAGCTCACTTCGAGCAAGGGGGATGTCGAGGGGTATGAAGAGGTGATGGAGAAGGTTGTAGCGGTTGCGTAGGCAATGGAGTGTGGCTAATGGAGGGACTAGGCAATGGTACAGGAGCGAGAATGTAGTGGACGACATCTACCTGCTCGGGATGGGGTGTTTCTCTGACCGGCCGTGGAGGCACATGCGGGTATGCGGGGGCAAAAGGCTGACTCGTGGGGGGTTGGTATGTAGGAGTCTGATATGCGGAGGTGGATGTGGGGCAAGGCTGACTCATGGATGGTTGACTCATGGGAGCGCAGGGTTGGCTTGTGGAGGGTGAGGTGTAAGTGGATGGGGATGGTGGAGACTCGGGGTTAAGGGAACCTTGGATTTGTTGGCGAATGAAGCGGGCTCGGCTGTATAGTTGTTGCCAGGAGGTGATGTCATTAAGGTTAAAATGAACCTATACTCGGGCGTTGCATTGGATATAAGTATTTTAATCAGCTCCTGCTCCGGAATGTGCCCCGGGACTTGTGCGGCAATGACAAGGAGTATTATGCAGTAGTGCAGACTTTGAGGCATTGGAGACACTACTTACTACCACAGGAGTTTGTATTGTATTCGGACTACGAAGCCCTCAGATTTTTCCACGCTCAGAAGAAGCTCAACCCCCGACACACTCGATGGGTAGAGTACTTTCAGGCCTACACATTTGTCCTTAGGCATCGGGCAGGTGTGGAAAATCGCGTGGCGGACACCCTTAGTCGTCGATCCTTGCTATTATCTATTGTCCACACTGAGGTCACAGGATTTAAGAGGCTCCGAGAGGAGTACCCTGACTGCCCAAATTTTGGTCCGATTCACGCAGCGCTCCAACTAGCACCTTCTAAAGAGTACAGTGATTACATCCTTCACGAGGGTTATCTTTTTCGCGAAGATAGGTTGTGTCCCCTGCGGACCTCTGTCCGCGACTTTTTGATTTGGGAGGTTCACGCCGAAGGTCTCGCTGGCCACTTTGACCGGAACAAGACCATTGGGTTGGTGGAGTACCGATTCTTTTGGCCTAGCCCGAAGCGCGACAAGGCCTGCATCGTGGCCCAATGCCGCGCTTGCGCTATGGCTAAGCAACGAAAGCATAATATCAGTTTGTACACTCCCCTCCCTGTGCCAGATTGTCTGTGACAAGATGTCAGCGTGGATTTTGTCCTAGGATTGCCACGTACGATTTGGCGACATGATTCATGGTAGTGGTCGATAGATTCTCTAAGATGGCTCACTTTATCCCCTGTGCTAGGACCTCCGATGCGTCAAAGGTAGCTCGCCTCTTTCTAGCCGAGATTGTCCGTTTGCATGGACTACCCAAGACTACTGTTTCGAACAGGGATGTGCGATTTGTAAGTTATGTTTGGAAGACCCTATGGCACCTTATGGGCACCAAGCTCAAGTTCTCCACAGCTTATTACCCCCAGACCGATGGGCAGACTGAGATAGTTAATAGAAGTCTGGGTGACCTCTTGGGATGTCTAATTGGAGAGCATGAGCGAGGTTGGGATTTAATCTTACCTTTAGCTGAGTTTGCGTACAACTCGGTCAATAGGTCTACTGGGATGAGTCCATTTGAGATAGTCACTGGCTATAGACCTAAGAGACCCATAGATCTTGTCCCCATGCCCCGTCAGGCCTATGTTTCAGAGTCAGCCGAGTCACTAGCTGAGCATATTAGGAGTCTGCATGATAACATCCGTCGTCACATTGAGATCAACAATGCAAACCACAAGAGGTCAGCAGATGCACACCGTCAGGTACAAGAATTTTAGGTGGGCGATTATGTAATGATCAGAGTCAGACCTGAGCGGTTTCCCTCGGGAACCATGAAGAAGCTACAAGCTCGAGGAGTTGGTCCATTCAAAGTGTTGAAGTGTGTCGGGCCCAATGCGTATGTTGTAGATCTACCACCGGACTATATGGTATCAGTTCCACATTTAATATCTTAGATCTAGTGGCCTATCGGGACCCGACAGTGATTCCCAGTGACCCTTTCGGGCCTTGTCCTCCCCTTGTGAGTGACCCCACCCTTGAGTGGAGTTTTGACAGACCGAGATTCAGTAGTACATTATTGTTAGAATAGACGGTTTTTCCGTTTATTTATTCCCGCTTGTTGGTTCTACCGTACACCGATTAGATAGGGTACTTTTCCTACTTTCTTGTGTCCTACTTTATTTTTCGTGCGAGGTAGGGTTCGAGGGATCCCTACCGAGTCTGTGAAATTAGGCTCATCCCCTGCGTGTTTTCACTATGTTTCAGGCGAGGTCGATACTTCAGGTGGTGCGGCAGGTGTTCAGCGTGATTCCAGTAGCCGAGGTTAGTGCCAGTTGCCAGAGCCGGGGTATGTCACATGTACTTGTACCTTTCTTTCAGTTGACTATACTTTATTTTGGACATGAGATGTACTGGACCTTGTAGCAGTTTAATTATTTATTTAATTTTTGTATTATTGTTTAGTTGTATATTGTGCTATCTCTGCAGTTACTTTAGCTTCTTACACACCCTCACACCATCCCTTCTTTCCTTCTGAGTCATCAGGCTCGTGGGAAGCGGGCCGAGATTCGAGTCGCGTCGGTTCCTTTCCGGTACTCGGATCCTGGGTCGCCACAGCTGGTATCAGAGCGAGGTTGTGAAGGTGTATGAAAATCTGAAATGACTGTAGTGGTCCAGAAGGTCCATGAATGTCCTGTACAGTCGGCGATTGGCTTAGGGCCCGTGTGTTTTATTGAGTCGCGATTGTTTTCTTGATGCCAGGTGTGTTATGGTGCTGCGGAGGAGGGCTCGTTCCCAGCAGGGGGAGTCGAGCAGTGGTCCATAAGAGCAGAGTAGAGCTACGATTCCAGAGAGTGCTGTTGGAGGTGTGCGAGCTCCAGGGATGGATGAAAGGCATGTTTGACTATGTCTTCCAGCAGTGGCAGTAGGGAGACCAGCAGCAGAGAGGAGACGGCGAGGGTTCGTTGTCTCGAGGTGGTCCTGGTCGGGTGCTGAAGGAGTTCTTACAGTTTCAGCTATCTTCTTTCGGTGGGTAGCCAGATTTAGAGGTGGCCAGAGAGTGGAGAGGTGATTTGCAGAGGATCTTCAGTGCGATGGAGTGTGCTGAGGAGGAGCAGGTGGTGTTAGCCATGCATCGCCTTCAGGGAGCGGCTCGGACTTGGTGGATGTTAAAGTGGGAAGCAGCGTTCCAGTCTCGTCCCCTTCGGCAGATCATGTGGCAGGAGTTCATCGTGGCGTTTGAGCGCGCCTTCTGTCCATCTTTCATCAGGATGCAGAGGCTGTGTGAGTTCATGGAGTTGACCCAGGGCGACATGTCAGTGATGCAGTACTGTGCCAGGTTCGTCGAGTTGGGTCGTTATGCGTCTCACATCATGGCAGATGAGGAAGTGAAGACTGATCAGTTTGTTGGTGGTCTGAGGGTCGAGCTGAGAAACCATCTTCTTGTGTCAATTTGACCACTTTGGATGCATCATGCAAGGCAGCGTCGGCACTGGAGAGAGATTTGCAGAAGATTCGAGGGCAGGGCAGTGCTGGTCAGGTTCAGGCAGGTTTCGGTCAGTCGATGGAGGTTCAGCAGTAGAGTCAGATGGGTGTCGGCGGGGGGTGTTTTTGCAGGCAAAATTTGCTTTCAACAAATGTCCCCCACAGAACGTTCGTCGAAGCCGGAGGTGGAGGCAGACGGTCTGTGCCCTTTGTCATTTGTGATTTCTCCTGAGTCTTCGTGGCATGGGGAGATCATTGTAGGACTGCACCTCACTGCTTCGTTGCTTTCCGGAAAGCTGAGAGTTGATGCAGGTTTGTCTCAGTGAGACCCACCAATCTAGAAGTAATGTAAGGCTTTGAAGTTGATGTTGACCAACTCTTAGGGTATGCTGGCCAAAGCTAATGTACACCGCCCTCAGGACATATTGGCCTGAAATTGGATGCTGGCCAATCTTTGGGGGTGCATTAGCCAAAGTTGATGCGGACCGGCCCTTAGAGCATATTGATTCGAAGTTGATGCAAGTCTGCCTCAGAGAGGCTTACTGGCCTGTAGTTGATGTAGACCTGCCTCAACGAGGCCTGTTTGCCCGAAGTTGACGCGGACTTTCCTCGAGGAGGCTTGTTGGCCCGGAGTTGATGTAGGCCTGCCTCGACGAGGCTTGTTGGCCTAGAGTTGATGCGGGCCTATCTCGACGAGACTTGTTGGCCTGGAGTTGATGTAGGCCTACTTCTGAGAGACTTGTTGGCCTAAAGTTGATGTGGACCAACCCTTAGGGCATATTGATCTGAAGTTGATGCGGCCTACCTCGGCGAGGCTTGTTGGCCCGAAGTTGATGTAGGCCGGTCTCGAAGAGACTCATCCATTTGAGTTGTCATCGATTGACTGTTAAGTTGTGATAGCCGGAGACTGACATTGGTCGTACCTTGGGGGTTCGTTGGCCAAAAGTCGTTACGTCGACTGACCGTTGATGTATGACTGAAGATGTGTTGGTTGATCACTGAGGTGTGTAGCTGCAAGTTAAAGCTGGCTAACCGTTGGGATGTCGCCAAAAACGCGTCGGCTAATCGCTGAGGTGTAGCCGAAGGTTGAAGCTGACTAACCGTTGACTTGTGATAGCCAGAGTTGATGTAGACCAGCCCAGGGGGTGTGTTGGTCTGAGTTGATGTCGGCCGTGCACGGGCTGAGACAGATACCATCCAGCACGGACTTCGGCGCAGCACTACCCTCAGAGTTTCTCGGCCCTTGGGATGAAGTGGCCGAATGGTCTTCAACTTGGTGTACTATTGCTAGATGTATGCATTTGGTCTCCCTCGAGATGCTTGGATGACTGAGCTTGCGTCTTTATGGGAGGAGTTCGCCCACCTTCACGCTATTCAGGAGTGGAGGCAGAGGACTCAGCTGATGATTCAGCAGGAGGAGGAGCAACTTTGCAGACTTTAGGCGGCTCAAGCTGAGGTGGGCACCCAGGTCGAGGCCGCTTGCAAGCGTGAGCAGGTGGCCTCCCGCAGACCAAGGGAATTTTGCAAGTTGTCCGGGAGACCGAGAAAGAGCGTAGTCTTGCACGTGCCGATGTAGACTCTTCGCCGTAGGCTTGAGGGGCTCCAGGAGCTTTTGCGAGAGGTCCAAGAAACCGAGGAGCAAAAATCTCAACGCACTCACCCCTCTCTCTCTCTTCCCGTCGCTCACTCTCTCTCTCAATCTCTCTCTCTCTCGTTTTCACTCTCTCTCTCCTCCACACCCACTTTTACCGGTTCGTGGTCCAATCGGACGCCAATCGACGCGTGGGAGGTACCGACGGAAAGGTCTCGTCGCGTAGATCGCGAGGGTACCATTCTTCCTGCGGTTCGTGAAGCGTGGAGACGTGTGCGAACAAGAAGACGTCGTGGCCCCTGTTGCCCGTTCGACACCGATTCGCGATCTTCACCGCGCAAAAGGTAGGGGATCGGACTCCTCATCTCGCCAGGAATCTATTGACGCCCTTTGCGTCGCCATCCGTCACCATTTTCCTCATTTTTTGTGTAATTCTTCTTTTAGGAGATTTTGGGGTTTCATTCTTGATTTACGTGCCTCTCTCGTTTTGTGGTCCAGACGATTACTGATCGCGATCAGGGAGGTATCGTTAGAATGGTCACGTTGCGAGGATCACGTTGACGTCTTCTGTTCCTCGATTCGCCCAACGTGGAGTTGAGTCAGGTCGCGAGGCATTATTTCTCCCTCACGCCGGTTCGCGGTCAATTCGTCACTTTCGCCATCGTCCAGGTAGGGGGATGGATACTTTACTACGCTAGGACACCGCCGGTACCACTTGTGCTGTGGTCCGATGCCTGATGCATCGTATTTCATGTATTTTTCTATTTAATGCATTTTAGTTCATTTATTGTGGAATTCATCGTTTAATTGTTAAATCAATTCCATTGGGCATGGTATTTAATTTCCAGTGGCATGCTTAGGCTTGTGTGATTGGTATGCGTTGGTTAGTTCAACAGGTTTTGTAATCCATCGCGTCCCCCGTCGATTTCTATCGACCGGGTGGGGTTTCCGATTCTGAAATCTGGAGTCACGAAACCCAGGTGATATAACGCGCCTTCCCCGGTGCATCATACCCCTTTAACGTGCCCCTAGTGGTGTGTTATGTGAATAGTGTCTCAATTTTCCTATGAATTTCAATGTTCGGGTGGCTTTAACGCACCTCTGGTAGTGCGTTATAGTCCTTTGATTTGAGTTAAAGGTCTGTTTCCTTTAACGGCCCCATCCCCGTGCATCGTGCATTGTATGACGCCCCTCCATAGGAGCGTTATATGCCATAGTTTTCTGTGGATTTAGACATTCTGGAAGGCATAACGGCCATGAGAGGTGCACTATGTTCATTATAACGCCCCCTTTGTGGTCCGTTATACTCCCTGTGCCGTGCGTTGCATGCTTGGTGACTTTAACGCCCTAGCGCCCGTGCGTTATAGTCTTATAGCGCCCGTCCATCGGTGAGTTATAGTATGGGTTTTCTGTGGATTTCCTGAGTTCTGTGAAGCATAGCGGTCCATCTCTGGTCCGTTGTGGTGTGTAACGGGACAGTGCCAGTCCGTTATATACTTGGAGATTTCAAAACCTTGCATGTGTAATTTCTATGCAATCCATATTTCATATGCACCATGTTTAAATTATTTTATATACTGTGGCATTCTATAGGCATATGACTAAAAAGTACGGGGAGGAGGAGACGCAGTGGCCGCAACTAGATCCTGAGGCATGGGTAGCAACAGCCGACCCATTGACAGACTCTCAAGTCATGAAAAATGACACCGGACGTAGACGAGTACAAGGATCGCTCCTCATACAATACCGACTCATGGTGATGTAAGCCAAAGATGCCACATCCCGAGACCCCTACGGCACCCTACATTGGGTCCCCACATGATGCCTAGCATCAGTCAGACCACGAGTCAACACGTGGATCGAGGTCTACTCACCCGGGACTCAAATCGACATGGAAGAAATCACTGACCAGGCCTCAGATAATGAATGGTCTATCATTGGCCGCTCAAGGATGAACGGCTAAGTCTCAGCCACGCATGGGAGAAAGATGGTCCAACCTGGCCGTCCATCAATCCCAATAGTAAGAAACATGGACAGTCGGACACTAGCCACTCAGGGGAAGGGCAGCTAGGATCCCGCCGTTCGAAGGCATGGGCGGTCCCACCTGGGCCGCTCATATGCCAACGGTACCAGAAGGTGAATGGCCAGCACATGGCCGCTCATGGGGACATGCGGCTAAACCCTAGCCACTCACCCCAAAACACTCCATAGCGGTAAGCAACAACGGTCGAAAATTCAGGGGATACGCGGTCGGTCTTGGGCCACGCAAGGGATGTGCGATCACAGGACAGGCCGCACATGCCCCACTGCGCGTCGAGCCAACGGCGTCAGGTGACATGCGGCCAGACCATGGCCGCACAAAGGGTCATGCGGCCCGAACCTGGCCGCACACCCTAGTGCACTATGCAACGGTCACAAGCAACAGTCAAAAACTCGGGGATGGGCAGTTGACATGGGGCCGCATAGGGGAATGTGCGGTCCTAAGATAGACCACACAAGCCCATAGCACTCCGAGCTGTAGTGCGGTCCCCACAGGGCCGCACATGGGATATGCAGGCCCTGGTTCGACCGTACAACCCTCACCGGCGAGAAAATGGTGAACCCACTAAATTTCACCCATTCCAGCCCCATACAAGCCCCACGGAGGGGGAAATGAAGGGAAAGGGACCCCCAAGCCCCCTAGCATGATTCTACGCCCCCCAAAACGTGGAATCACAGCTTAAAATGACGGATTGGGCGAACTCTCCCCAAGGCATGCTCGGCCCTTCCCGGCGTGAAAGAACCCTCTCTCGACCTCGTCTCGGCCTAGAAACTGCGAGAATGGAAAGGCGGTGAGCTTGGGATCGTCACCCTACCTTTGGTCCGCGTTGAGGCACGCCGATCCGAGTTCAATCCATGAAGAAAGCCACTAGGAACCTCGAGCTTCACGCTTCCCACGCCCATCGCACGCCCACGCGATCGCCTCGTCGTCACCTACGTCGTCGCACCGTTGCCCCGCCGCCGTCTGCAGTCGGAATGGAGCTCGTCGCGGTCGAATGGGAGAGAGAAGGGAGAGGGGCGCACTCACGAGAGGAAGAAGAAGAAGAAGGAAGAAGAAGAAGGAAAAAAAGAAAAAGAAATGAGATATTTAAATTAAATTAACATTTTACATGATACATGGTCCACAAGAATATAACAAAATAAACAATAGTAGTCCACAACTAGTATAGAGACAAGAAAGAAAAGTACAACTACACGGGGCATACCCCGGCTCTGACCTTTGGCACTAACACTGGGCACCAGAACCACACTGAGCCTCAGGTGCACTCCTCTGAATCCCCACCACGCCTGAAACACAGTGAAAACACACAAGGGATGAGTCTCAAAACAAGACTCAATAGGGATCACCCGAATCCTACCTTGTAAAACAGAAAACCACTACACTAGCAGCAAGTGAGTACCTTGAAAGTAAAAGCCCTGCACTACAAATACCGGTCTCATGGCGTGAGGACCCATACACACACGCCATGGTGAAACAACCAAAGCTCAATGGTCAACACGACCAAAACAGATAGCTGCTCCTTGTCCAGTACTGGAGTACCTCCCACTAGAAGCATAGCCGGTAGTGTCCCCTGACGTCTTACACTGCACCGCAGGTGTCTGCCTGATACACTAGCGCCTAGCGGAGGCAAAGACACCGCACAAGTAACAACAAAGTGAGTGACTAGCGAGGGTCACGCCGGTCGATGCGTGTCCAACTGCCCCCAACCACGTGTGTATACACAGACCACGCGTCCTAGGTCTGGCCTTTGACTGGTTTTCCCCCTAGCCAGACTATAGCGACTGACATGGGGCCCGACAAAAACCAATCTAAAAATCATCCTCAAGGTAGCCTCTCCACCACTCCCTGGTGGGACCACTAAACATGTAAGCAGGCTACGACTAGTGGAGGGTCACTGAATGAGTAGACTCTCAAGCCACGAAAAATAATGTCATAGTCAGACCAATACGGGGACCATCCCTTGTACCCACACCATCACATGGTGACTCTGGTCAGCGAAGAAATAGGATTGCAACCCACTCGGGGCAGTCCAAAGCCTGACGGGCCAACCCTGGTGCGTCACAGGCTGTGGCAGACCAACCCTGGTGCGCCATGATAATCTGACAGACCAACTCAGGTGCGTCAGGCACTCAGTGTGAAACTAATTGTAACGCGCCTATGCTGGTGCATCACAGTACCTGACGAACATAAATAGGTGCGTCAGGGTACGAGATGAAGCAAGCCATAACGCACTCCTCTAGGGGCGTTACGGTTCCTAACGGACCAACCCTGGCGCGTTAGGTCATGGGACCAAGCTCGCTGTAATGTACACCTCGAGGGGTGTTACAGTCCCTAGCAGACCTACTCAGGTGCGTTAGGTGGAAGGGTGCATCAACCCTGACGCGCCTTCCTAGGGTCGTCACACTACCCTGACGCCCCACTCTGGGTGCGTCAGGTGTCTATGACCCCCAACGGTCAGAAAACAACGGTCAGAAACCAACGGTCAGAAACCAACGGTCAAATCGTCACTCTAACGGTCGACTCTAGGGGCATCACTCCCTTGTGGCGGTCTATCGTGGGACCATCAGGCCCACAGATGCAAAGCCAAATCTCAATGGAGCGTAACGCACCTCCCTGGGAGCGTTACACCCACCCGCCGCCAGTTCGACGCCTACCTCCTCGGCTACCTGCTGCACGCGGCGGACGAGACGACCCGCAAGGACGCCTTGGAGGCTGCTGCGGCTGACGTGAACGGAGCACTGGCATGAAGCCCCCGACTCCGTGCGCCTGCACCGCCGTGAACCTCTTCCCCGGCATGACCGCCGTCGAGCAGGACTCCATCACGCACACCGCCGCCGTGTGCCGCCCCACGTCTCCGGGCTTCATCTCGTTCGCCACCTACGCCGAAGAGGCCGCGTCGTGATCCCCTCCCGCCCCTGCTGCTGCCGTAAGCAGCGCATCCCGTACTTGCAGAACATGGTCCAGGACGACGACCTGAACACGCACACGATGACGTTCTGCTCGGGCAAGCGCATCGAGATCAAGCCGACCGCACACCCTCCTGGCTGGACGGTCCTGGCTCACACCTGCGCGCACGACGAGACGTGGCTGATCACCGGCAACGACCCGGCGGCGCTGCTGGCTGCCGAGGGCTGCGGTTGCGAGGTGGCGGCGTAATGGAGACCTCGCAGATCCTCGGTGCTCTCATCATTGGCTCGCTGATCACTGCCGGTATCGCCGTGACGGCTCGCGTTCATGGCTGGGCCGAGACCTTGATGGGCCTGGCCTTCACGGTCGTCGTGACGGCGCTCTTCTTGCTTGGGCTCGGCCTGCTCGTGGGCTGGGAGTCGTTCTGATGACCTGCAACTGTCACCCCGACTGGCACGCGCTCGGTGTCCACGCACCGACGCCCGCTGCCCCCAACCTCGCGGCCCGCCTCGACGAGATCCGCGCACAGACCTCCCCAGGGACGACGGGGGCAGACGCGGCCGGGGAAGCCGTCGTCCCTGGGGACTTCCCCGCCAGCCAGCTTCTCCCCGGCTCGCTTCCCGGCGTCCTGGCCCTCGTCGCGCTGGTGGTCGGCGTGGCGGTGCTGATGGGAGCGGCGTGGTGAGCGTTCACATCTACCTCGACGTCGACGGCGTGCTGAACGCGGTCACATCGAAGGCCGATCCTGGCTGGGGGTGGGGCGCGTCCAAGGTCGTCCGCGTCAACGGGTACTCAATCCGCTACTCCCCGGCGATGGTCGCGACCCTCAACCGTCTTGCTGAGCACGTCGACTTCTTCTGGCTGACCACGTGGCGTGAGGACGCGCCGACGCTCCTCGCCCCGGCTATCGGACTTCGCGGCGAGCACTGGCCGGTGCTCGACGCTCCGGAGCCGATCGGTGCGCTGTGGTGGAAGTTGACCGCGATCCGCAAGCACATCGCGGAAACCTCGCCGTCGCTGGCGATCTGGATCGACGACGACATCGCATTCGACCAAGACGCGAGCGATTGGGTCCGCGCCGACGGTCCCGCGCCGATCTGCCCCAAGACCGAAGTCGGTCTGGAGCGGGACTCGCTGGCGAAGGTGCTCGACGCGCTGACGCTCGCCAACCCCTGACAACGCAATGCCCGCGCCGGGTGGAGCCGACGCGGGCGAGTCGCAAGCAAGCAACTAACAGAAGGGTAACCGATGAGCATCTTCATGCATCTCATACTGAGATTCTGCCATCTTCTGATATACTCCAAAGTAGTTTCATCAGTCCTCTGCTTGGTGGCATATAACTCGGCCATAGTTATTTCTCTTTCGGCAGCGTGGAATCGCTCCTGAAATTTTTGTTGCCTGTCGGGCCAGTCACTAATAGACCCAACTAGTAAGTTCGAATACCACTCAAACGCGAGTGCCGTAAGGGAGGACCCGCAGTACTTGAGCAAGTAGGACTCATCATCCGCCAGATCGCCCATTAGGTTGATATAGTGAGCTATGTGCTCTTTTGGCGAGCCTTGGCCTCTGAACTTCTCGAACTTTGGCAGTTTATTGATGCCGGGAGGCAACCTCTTGGCCGCATGATAGATAGGGTAAGGTACTTGGTACAGCTCAAAAGTGGTCTGATCTTTATCGCCCCTAGAGGCCAGCTTCACTTCAATCATCTGATCTATCATCATTTCATTTGTCCTTGTCGGGTTGACCGGGCCTGAGTGGAGGTGGGTAGGCTGTGCCCTTAGAGTGGCCAGTACCATCGCCTGTAGGGCCACAGGAGACCCCTGGGGAGGCAAAATCGATGGCGGGGCTGGTGCTGTGTGCAATGCCTATTGCAGAGGCATGCCCCCAATTTAGCTGGGGATTGGTGGAAATGCTGCAGCCTACGGAGTCGCTTCCGAGGGGTGTCCTCTGCCCCCGAATGCTTCAAGCAAAACCTTGGTCTGTCGAGATGTTGTGGGTTGGGCATTCCTTTTACCCAATTATTTTTTCAGCAGCTCGATCTCCTGCTGGTACTGTTGCACCCTGTACAGTATTACAAGGTCATTGGTTGGGAGACTAGGTGTGCCCCCTGTTTCCTAGGCCAAGGCGTCTTCAGGTGATGTGGAAGGCCCCCCGCCAGTGCCTCCAGTGGTAATTACATTGGCCGTTAGAACCATGGAGGGTTCTACCTGGGTGGTCTCTTCAGTGCCTATCTGGGCCATCTCGCCTGCCGCCCCTCCTCTTCTGGTGAGAAGACCAGACCTGGTGGCAAATCTGGCCACCTCTTCGGGGTCGGTGGGTGAGGCCACGTACCAACCAGAGACCCCTGCCATGCTACAGGTGAAAACTTTCCAGCTCCTGCTCCTTCTTGCCATCCCCCTTCACGGCTTGCTCAGGAACACCAACCTGTCGAAAATCGATCGTGGGGGCGATGTTTCCTCCTGCAAAAGGGATTAGCGCAACTCCTCCGACTGGTTTTTTGAGTCCGCGCTGGGCACCAGTTGGGTCTGTTCTTCTTCGTGGAAGGCAGAGGCCATTGCCCCCAATAGCCTTTGACGACCCAACAGAGTGCTCCCCGGGCTTCAGAGGTAGTTTCTCATGGCTTGCTCAATGTCACGCCCTGAGCACGGAAGATTACCCGGGGATAACGTGACGAGTCTATATCATTCATGTTAATCAGAGCGTAGTACATTCAACACAAAGACAGAGCGCGTAATATAGCAATAAACCTAATTCTTTATTCAAACATAATCATCCTTATTACATTCTCCAAATATTATGACATCCTGAGAGATGATTTTTCGTGGGCCCCCTTGCTTTATAGTAGCATCCTATTGGGGGGAAAAACTAGCTAGAGGTCCGGCTCCAGGCATTGGGCTTGTGTGTGCACACGTGGTCAAGGGCGTTTGGACAAGCACCGATGGGCGTGACCCTGACTGGTCACTCGTTACTGTTGTTCCTTGTACTTGGTATAGTGTCTCAGTCACCGTGTTCGAGACGAGTGTGAGACGCTTGAGGCGCAGTGTAAGATGTCAGTGGACGCATCTGGCTTCACATCTAGTGAGGAGGTGCTTCTGTCACATGACACATGACTTGTGGTTTTGTGACCAATTCTCCATCATGGTTGACGTAGTGCTTCGGGTAGCCTTTGTCTGGCTTTACCATGGATTGTGTAGCGGACATGACGGTGAGGTCGTGTTGGCGCTAGTGTTTTGATTAGTGTTATGTGGAGCCTACACGTCTATTGTAGTATGATTTGTTCTGGCAAGGTAATCGGGTTTTCTTGAGATTAGCCTGGCAACTGCCTACCAGGTGTGTGGGAAGTTGTGCCTTTCCCGATTAGGAGTAGTTTAGAGGGCTGAGGTTTTATCGGTTGCCATGGTATTCCTGTACGACTTTCCTCTCTACTTCCGTGTTGTTGCTCTTGCTTCGGCTATTCTTACTGTTGTTGCTCTTGTTATTGTTATTACTATTACTGCCTTGGTTTCTTGGTGGGGATCTGCGGGACCCCTACTGAGCCAGTGACATGAGACTCACTCCTGACTTTTCAAGTGTAGCTACTCTTCTTCCTCGTAGTCTGGAGGTGCTGTTTGTGGTTATTGGTGGCCAGCTTTGCCAGTGTCGGGCTTCCCTCGACGTGAGGGTACATTCCCTTTTCTATTGGACTGTACTTATCTTTAGTTAGACTAGACTCTGTTAGCTATTGTAGCTAGTTTTAATTTGTTATAGAAAATATAATGTTATTTCTGTTGTTTTAGCAATCCTATTCAAATATAATAATTATTTGCTGCCTTATCTGAAAGTTCAATGTACTCTTATACACATCCGCACACTCCTTTTATCCCTTCAGAGCCTTACAGCTCTTAGGAGGCCTCTCAAGATCCAAGTGGTTTCGGGTTTACCCGAGCCTGGATGCTAGGTCGTCACAGTTGGTATCAGAGTGGGTGTGTTGCAAAGGATGTGTAGAAGTACATGGGAATTCAAGGTATTGCAGTGCTTAGAGTCTATAAGGTCCAGTACTATCGGTAGTTGGCATAGGTTTTATGTTTTCTATACCGCTATGCTTTTTGCGTGAGCGCTTGCCTGTGCTGTGTTGGCACTGTGCGAGATGGTTTTTCTCTCGTCAGGATGTGACGGAGAGTGTTCTTTTGTTATGATTTTATTCTCGACTGTGCTGCGCTTGGCAGAATTTGCCACTAGGTATGAATCTGTGGTGTAGCGTTGACTTTTTTTGTGGTGTGTTCAGGTGGCTGATGGGCTCTGTGATGGCTGTGCATGTTCTCCTAAGGAGATTAAGTTATTTTGGCTGATTCATTTGAGGTTTACATATTTTTAGGCCTTGGTTTGGCATTTAAATGATTTAGTTAAAGATTTAGTGAAATTGTTTGGGCATAATTATAATTTTATTTAATTGAGGGGTTAAAATATAATTGAGGGAATTTTTACAAAAAATAAGAAAAATCAAAAAAAATTATAAATCTCATGTTTCCTCTCTCTCTCCCCTCACTCTCTCGATCGCACTCTCTCTCCTCTCCCTCTCCCTCACACATTCTCTCTCCTTCTCCCCCTCTCTCACTCTATTTCATTCCAAACGGACCCCGATCGACGCATGGGAGGTACCGATGGGATGGGCTTGACGCGAGGATCGCGCTGATACCCCTCTTCCCTTGGATCGTGGTGCGTGGAGGCGCGTGGGAGTGAGAGGACGGCGTGGCCCTCGTCGCCCGATCTACACTGATTCGCGGTCTTCACCGCGTAATAGGTAGGGGAATGGATTCCTCATCTCGCCAAGAACCCATTGATGGCACATGCATCGCCATCCATCGTCATTTTCATCGATTTTCGTGTAAAACCCTATTTTGGGAAATTTTAGGCTAATTTCTCGATAATCGTTCTTCTCTCTCGATTTCGGTCCAGACCGCCGCTGATCGAGGCAAGGGAGGTACCGTTGGAGAGGTCGTGCCGCGGAGGTCGCGGTGACGCCCTTCTTCCCTCGATTCGTGGAGCGTAGAGGCGGGTCGGGCCGAGTGGAGTCACGACGCCCCTTCGCCCGTTCGTGCCTCGAACGACGTGCCTATCACGTATGAGGTAGGGGGATGGAATCTTCTCCTCGCTAGGAACCCGCCGGCACCACATGTGCTGTGGTCTGACACCCATTTCCTCGATTTTCATGCAATCTTCCATGCTAGTGTAAATTAGCCGTAAAATCATGAAATTGTCTCCATAAGCATTGTCTTTTGATTATAATGGCATGTTTAGTTATGGAGTGTTGGTATGGCATGGTAATTTAGCTTCAAAACTAGTTTCCCCCAGCTTCCCGTCAATTTCAGTCGACCGGGAGGGGGTTCAGTTTTGAACTCCAAATTTTGGCAACCCAGTTGGTTTAACGCACCACCCCTGGTGCGTTATTGTCCCCTGACGCACCTGCCCTAGTGCGTTACTTGAATGGTAACGGGTGAACCCTGGTCCGTTATTTGGACCATTGACCATTCCTTTGACCATTGACTGAGATAGGTGGTTAGTTTAATGGCCCATCCCTGGTCCGTCAAGGTCGTGTAACATGCCATCCTTAGTGCATTACATTCTGTTCAAAAACTGTGGATTTTTGGTGTTTGGGAGCCTTTAATAGACCTGACTCTGTGCGTTAGAGTCATGTAACGCACCAGCCCTGGTGCATTACATGTTCTATTTACAAGCTATGGATTTCTGTCATTCTGGTGAGTGTAACATCCCATGGGAGGTGCGTTACATGGATTTAGCGCCCCTTGCTTGGTGCGTTATAGTTCGTGTGACTGTCTTTGCATTTTTCGTAAGATGTTTGGGTGAGTATAACAGACTGAGGGAGGTGCGTCACAAGCAAGGTCAGAAGGACCTTAACCTCAGGCAGAGGAGATGGATGGAGTACATGAAGGATTATGATGTTACTCTGTCTTATCAGCCCGGCAGGATGAATGTCGTAGCTGATACTCTGAGTAGGAGGGTATTGGTCAGTTAGATGTTGCTGAGGAAGTGGAGGCTTTGGGAGTAGGTTTCGGCCATGACTTTTAGGCTCAAGATCCCGCAGGATCAGGGTTTGGCTGTCCTTACCAGTCTGACTGTCATGCCAGCTATTCATCGACAGGTGACTGAGGCTCAGTGAGGGGACCCCGAGCTACCTAATATTTTGTCGATAGTTGAGGTGGAGTTTGGTGAGGATAGAGCTGTGAGGTTTAGAGGTAGGTTGTATGTCCCGACCGAGGAGCAGATGAGGCGTGCGGTGCTGCATGAGGCTCTTGGGAGTCGGTATGCCGTGCACCCCAGTTTGGCCAAGATGTACCAGAACCTGAAGAGACAGTTTTGGTGGCCTGGCATGAAGAGAGATGTGGTGGAGTTTGTGTCCAGGTGTTTAACCTGTCAGCAGGTGAAGGTTGAGTACCAGCGACCAGGAGACACACTCTAGCCCTTGGAGATACCCGCGTGGAAGTGGGACAACGTGACCACTGATTTCATGGTTGGGTTATCGTGGACGTCCAATGGGCATGATTGTATTTTGTTACTGGTGGATCGATTGACGAAGATGGCTCGGTTGCTGCCGATCAAAGTCAGTTGGAGCGTGCAAATATTAGCTCGTTTGTATGTGGAGCGGATCATCCCGTTGCATGGAGTCCCCATCTCCATTGTGTCTGATCGCGATCCGCGCTTCACATCAGGATTTTGGAAGAGTTTCTAGTGAGCTCTAGGCACCGAGTTGACATTCAGCTCGGCTTATCATCCTCAGTCAGACAGTCAGTCTGAGTGGACCATCCAGACTTTGGAGGACATGCTGAGATCGTGTTGCCTGGAGTGGCGGGGGAGTTGGACCCACCATTTATCGTTAGTGAAATTTGCCTATAACAACAGCTATCATTCGAGCATTGGTATGGCTCCTAATGAGGCATTGTACGGACGACCTTCTCAGACTTCACCTGATTGGTTTGAGGTGGGTGAGCGTGTCCTGCTAGGACCGGATTTGGTGCAGCAGTGTGTTGAGGTAGTGCATCTCGTTCGGCAGAAGATGTTGGTAGCTTAGAGCCGGCAGAAGAGCTATGTCGATCGGAGAAGGCGACCTCTTAGCTTTGTTGTGGGAGATCGGATTTTCCTGAGAGTTTCTCCCTTGAAGGGTATAATGCACTTCGGCAAGTGTGGGAAGCTGAGTCCCCCCTATATTGGTCATTTCCTCATTATCGAGCATGTTGGGGAAGTTGCCTATCGGTTGTAGTTATCTCCGGAGTAATCTGCTGTGCATGATGTGTTTCATGTGTCAATACTTTAGAAGTATATGCCCGATGATTCCCATGTTTTAGAGGATGCCGTTTGGCCCGAGGTGACCCCAGATCTGTCCCTTCCGGTGTACCCTATCTACGTTGAGGATCGTCGAGAGTAGCGCCTGTGGAATAAGGTTATTCCTCTGGTTAAGGTGGTCTCGCAACGTCACTCTGGTGGTGAGGCATCTTGGGAGCGTGAGGATGAGATGTAGCAGTTGTATCCTTATTTGTTTGCGTGAGTCTTTCCCCTTTTCCTGTGCCTTCGTTCTTAAATTTTGAGGATGAAATTTGTTTAAGGGGGGAGGGCTGTGATGTCCCGGACCCTTTCGGATCCTTATTTTCAGGTCTCAGACCTGCTTTCTCGGAGCGTCCGGCTCTGTCGTGTCTGGGATTTCATTTCGGACATCTTTCATGTTCGGATCGGTGAGATCCGGGGTCGTTTTGGAGGCCCGGAGGCATTCCGCAGCTTTTTTTGCATATTTTTTCGATTTTCGACCCAGTTTCCGACAAATCCTTCGGCACGCCGTTGCAGGCGAACGTGATCGTTCACCCAGGCGTGAGTGGTACCGTTGCGATCGGTGCATTCTGAGGATCGCGAAAATAAGATTTTCTATTTTTTGATATTTTTGTGAATTCAGGATTTTCTATAAATATGCCATTTTCTTTTCATTTTTCATTCTTCTTCCTCTCACTTCCCGTGCGTTCCTCTCCCTCTCTCTCGCCCATTCGACATGGTGGAAGCTCCGTACCGGCTGCAGACGGCGGCGAGGCGACGGCACGACGACGTGGGTGACGGCGAGGCGATCGTGCGGACGTGCGGCGAGCGTGGGAAGCGTGGGGAGGTGAGGTTTCAACGGCGTTCTTCGCGGGATCGAGCTCGGATCGGCGTCCCGTCGCGAACCGGAGGTAGGGTGACGATCCCTAGCTCATTGTCGTTCCATTCCCGCGATTTGTAGGCCGAGGCGAGGCCGAGAGGGGTTCATTTCGCGCCGAGAAGGGTGAGCATGCCACGGGAAGTGATCGCCCGACCTACCGTTTTAAGCCACTAAATCGAGTTTTGAGGGTGTAGAATCATGCTAGGGGGCTTGGGGGTTCGTTCCTCTTCGTTTTCTCCTCCATAGGGCGTGTTTGGGGTCAGAATGGGCGACCTCGGTGAGGTTCGCCGTTTCTGCGCCCGCGGCATTATGCGGTCGAACCAGAGACCGCACAAGCCTTGTGCGGCCCTGGGCTGGCCGCACAACGGCTCAGCGCGCTTCGAGTGAGGCTCGGTGCGCAGTGGGGTTGTATGGTCTATCGCGAGACTGCACATCTCTTTGGACGGCCCTGTGCTGACTGCCCATCCCATGGTTTTTGACCGTTGATTTGACCGTTATATAGTGTTTTGGGATGTGCGGCCAAGGGCTGGCCGCATAACCCTTCGTGCGGCCATGGACTGACCGCACGTCGTCGATGCCTTTTTGGCTCGACGCGCAGTGGACTTGTGCGGCCAGTCAGGGACCGCACAACCCTTGAGCGGCCTAGGATGGACCGCTCATCCTATGAGTTTCCGACCGTTGCTTGTGACCGTTGCACAGTGTCATGGGGTGTGCGGTTAGGGACTGACCGCACATACCCTTGTGCGGCCTGAGCATGACCACACATCTCTTGGAGTCTGGCAGGACGTGCGGCTAGGGTTGGACCGCACCTGCCTTGTGCAGGTGTATCCCGACCACACAAGTGTTAGGGTTGAACGGCCGAGATGTGACCGCACATCCCTTGAGTGGCCAATGATGAACCGTTCATCGTCTGAGGCCTAGCCAGTGATTTTTCGTGCCGATTCGAGTCCCGGGTGAGTAGATCTCGATCCACGTACTTGCCTGTGGTCTGACTGATGCTGGACATCATGTGGGGACCAGGTGTAGGGCGCAGTGAGGGGTCCCGGGATGTGACGTCTTTGGCATACGTCATCATGAGTCAGTGTCGTACGAGGAGCGATCCTTGTGCTCATTTACTTTCGGAGTCGATTTTTGTGACTTGAGGGTCTATGCTTCCGGTGACCCACCCACTAGTCGTAGCTTCCACCGCACGCGTGTGTCGGCCCACTAGGAGTACTGGTGTGGCGTACCCGAGAGAGACGGTTAGTAAGCTGGTTACCGTAGGGCCCCCGCGTACCGTCGGGTCCGGACTTGGTGGGGGAATTACCAGCTAGAGGATAGACCTAGGACTTATGGTCTGAGTGTGCACATGAGGTTGAGGACTCAGACTCGCGCTGACAAGCGCGACCTCAGCTAGTCCTTGTTTGTGGTACTTTGATTACTGTGTGTGTGTCTGAGTCTCACGCCTGAGGTGCCGTAGCTAGACACTTGTGACGCCGTGTAAGACGTCAGAGGACGCATCCGGTCGTTCTTCTAGTGAGAGGTGCTCCTGTCTACCGGCAGGTGTGGACTCAAGTTTTGACAGACCGAGGTCCAGTAGTACGGTACTATTAGAGTAGACAGTTTTTTCGTTTATTTATTCCAGTTGTTGGTTCCCCCGTACTCTTAGCGGAGAAGAGATCATTCTCTTCTTCTTCTGAGAGCCAGCAATTGCTCTTGCTCTTAATCACGGGATAGGGGCTGATTCCCCTGAAGTAAAGAGCAGCATCATCCAGATTGCACTCCGCGGGAGTGAATGGAGATAAGTCCGCAAAGACTGTATGTTGTTATCTATCTTTGCTGTATGTGATGCATTGATGGAGGGTTGAAGGGATGACCCAATTCTCATGGAGCCAGGGCCTGCCCAATAACACCTTGTAGGATGTGTTGGCATCGATGATGTTGAACGTCGCCTTGTAGGCAAAATCATCGAGTTTAAGATCGACATCCACCTGGCCGAGGACATCCTTAGTATCCTGATTGAAATCAGATATCTTGACCACCTGAACTTTCTGAAGGTAGGGGGTCAGATATATGGTTTTGAAGGTCTTGTGGGGCATGATGTTAACCGCCGCACCAGCATCCACCAGAATCTGGTTTACATCATGCCCGTTGATTTTTCCCTTCATGTAGAGGGGTCTATTATGGCACGGAGGAGAGAGTAGCAAGTCTTTCTCCGCGAAGGTGACAGTGGCGGTGAAAGCCTCATATGTGGCGACTTTCATTTCTGCCCCATGTGCCTCATAGGCTTCTAGCTCCTGGCATATCTTGATAAGGGTTTCCCTTAACTCTTTATTCCAAGCGATGGCTTCCCAAATTGTAATACTGGTAAGGAAGTGCTTCATCTGGTGGAGGACCTTCCGGTCAACTCGAGCTCGAGTATCCTCTAGTGACGGTAGTATATCAGGCTGAATTTTTTGTGGACCTTCATGCTGCTCCTTGTTTGGGAGCTGCACCACCTTGCCTTTACCACTGGGGTCGGGCTGACTCTGGCCACCCACAGGCTCTTGGAAGAGGGGTGCCAATGACGACTCCTCCGGAGGCAGTTGGGGAATCGGGTCATCCTTGTCGGATGGCCCTACTTGTTCTGTAGGAGGAAGTGGAGCTGGCATCAGGACTGACATACTGACGGTCATCTCCTCTGAGCCAACAGGGTCGAAAATGCTGTATCCCTCCCGAATCTCCACCTCTGGGATTGGGGTGGCTTATTCTCCTCGAAAGAGGATGACTCGCTCCGGGTCAAAGGTAGTCGAGTGAAGAGGTGACTTGGGGGTCCTCCCGCTGCCTCTTCCACGTCCACGGCCATGACCCCGGCCGCGGCCAGTGTCCTCTGGGATCAGCTATAGCCCAAGCGGGGCAATGGTCTATTGTCAGGTTCGCGAAGCTGTTGGCTCAACCCACCGGGAGGCATTGATGTTATCTTGGGGTGGAATAGCGACCATGTTGCAGGTGTAGCCGCGAAGCATTTGCTCTAGTTGTTCCACTATGATCTCTTTGTCCTTATAGAACAAGGGGAGCTCTTCTGGAATGAGAAGAGTTTCACCTTCCTTGACTTTCTGGACCTTCCCCTAGACCCAGTTTCTGAGACGAGCTCGTTTCCGCATTTCTTCCCACAGGATATAACTATCGAGTGGGATAGGCCCAGTAGGGTGAAGAGGAATGTACTCCGAAGAAGGTAGGGGAAGCACAGAGTCTCTCCCCTTCTTTTTTTTTTTTAAACAAAAGGTGATAGGGACAGCACCAGTTGAGTGCACCCTCCTTCAGAGAAGGAGAGCAAGCCACTCCCCCAGGCGGCCAACTATCACCAAATTTTATTTCTAATCAATAAAAGAAATACAAGGGAGACAAACGGGGCATACCCCGAGCATTTACAAGCATCAGAGGAGACTAAAACAATCGAACACTAGATAGCCGGGCTTTGTCAATGACAAAATTGCCCCTACAGGCACTAGGCATACTAGCAACAGAGAGAAAAATAGTATTAGTGCTAGAGGAGCAGGTGTAGGAGGCTAAGCTATTAGCGGGCCGATTGGCCTCTCTATAGACATGTATAATTGAGGTGGAATGGGCCTTGAGGAGTTCAACCACCACCCGCCACCATCGGACAGTATCCCATGAGAGAGGGGTGTTGCTTCGAAGGGACTCCACTAGTAAAGTCGAGTCAGACTGGATGCTCTCCAGAGTAGCACCATTGTCTGCCGCCAGGTCAGTCTCGTTGCCCCGAGGAAATGGGATGGGGGTGTGTGATGGAGACCAACCTTATATCTGCTACAGGCGTATCTAGCCCATAGAGAGTCACCATTGGCGACCAACCAGATCTGTTTGGCTACAAGTGCTAATTGAACATGGGGCAGGCTCCTCACGCTCAGCCCACCCTCTGAGAAAGGTCTTTTGATATCATCCCAAGAGATCTAGTGCCACTGATGCACGCCATCCGTGCCATTCCAGAAGAAAGCTGCCATGAACTTGTCAATATGTTTAACCACCATCTTGGGGATAGAGGCGGAAGCAGCAAGGTAGACCAGAATAGAGCTTAGCACTGAATTAATGAGAATCACTCTTCCAACCTGTGAGAGGAATCTGGATTTCCAGGAATGCATCTTAGTGTGTAGTTTATCAACCAAGTGCTTATAATCGGAGACAAGGGTGCGACCCTGCCTAAGTGGGACCCCCAGGTACGCCATGGTGCCAACCTGCTTCTGGAACCCTGTGATATACCTGATGCTATTAAACAGCCGAGCCGGTGCCTTCTGAGAAACCAAGAATGAGCTTTTAGAGGCATTAATCTTCTGTCCGAAGCATCATTCATAGGATTGAAGGAATTGCATAAGCCAACTAAGGTTATTTGCCTGGCCATTAAGGAAGATTAATGTATCATCCGCGTAAAGAAAATGTGATATGATGGGACATGTT
Source organism: Amorphophallus titanum (assembly GCA_024336825.1). Classification (NCBI taxonomy): domain Eukaryota; kingdom Viridiplantae; phylum Streptophyta; class Magnoliopsida; order Alismatales; family Araceae; genus Amorphophallus; species Amorphophallus titanum. The sequence continues at coordinate 6,710,021 of JANBPO010003772.1, forward strand.
CTGGGGCCGGAGAAAGGATGGAGAAAGCCGGTGCTGTGCAGGCGGGTGGTCTCTCCCCTTCTAGTTTCCTATTTTTTTCTCTGTAATCTCCTCCCCCCCCCATTCATGTTTTATGTATACGGATCAGTCTGTTTCCCCCCTACAATTGTATCTTCTCCTATGCCCTTCGGGGATTGCAGATGAATGAAATATAGTTTGGGTCTTCAAGTTGAGTTTTGTACCATCTGAATGCTCTTTTACCTGTCTGCTATTCTCAATTTGATTTCTCTTTAAAGGAGACCCTCAGGGTCTCTTCCAAGCAGTCGTGATCATAGTCATCATGTGCAAAAGTTGCACCAGAGGGAGTCAGAAACATCCCATCAACAGTGACATCCGCGGCCTTGTGGTGCCCGGACAGATGCCAAATAGTCGGTGAGGACGGCCCCACTTGGACTTTGAAGCTGTCAAAATCCCTGAAGAAGCCCGGACTCTTCTGATCAGGGTAGTACCGCTACCGTACAAAGTCCTCCGGGAAACTCGGATAAGAGAAAGTGCAAGTGCCTAACATGCTGTCCCTCCCTAGCAATATAGCCCCGCTCAAGACAATGCCAATCATCAGCCTCTACACCAGGAGGCACAAAGCTCTGAATAAAAGACAGAAGATGCCGATCTAGTGGGAAGTGCAATGGATATCCGCCTGAGCGATCATAGACGTAGCCTCCCTACCTTCTCATAATACGGGAGACATCAACAGCACCCTCAGTGGCAGCAGTGTCCCCTGTCGGGCCCTCAGCGACCCAAGTGAATCTGCGGTCCACCGCGTCAAAACCCTCAAAGGTAATGCTGCGAGGAGGGAATGGTGGCGTAGGTCTGTCCGTCCTCTGCACATAGTGGTCATCAGAACCTCCAACTCTAGGCCTCCGGGAGGTCTCTCTGCTCCAGCTGGGGCGAGCCATGTCTGCAAGAGCTACAAAGTCAAGACCGGAAAGACAAAAATGAGTAACGAAGCTCAGTCAAAGGCTAAATCAGCACATGGACAACAATAAGATTATTAAGCAGTCCTACAAAATCCTTGTCATGTTGATGAGCTCGAGGACCCGCTCCCCGCCTCCGGCGTTGACGGATGTCCCGTGGGGGACATTTGTTGCACCCATTATTCGTCTCGAAAATTAGGATGTTACCCTCGCATTGGTCGAGGTCCATATTCGGCGTATCGCCGCTTCATGGAATATTTCCACGCGTGGGTTCAATATTCGGCGTATCGTCACCCCGTGGAATATTTTCACACTTAGGGCCTCATAGCCCACATATTGCTGCAATTATAGACCCCTCGCAGCAAACGAGACGGTCGAGAACCGGATTAAAACCACTACGATTGTCATGATCGCGTGGTTCTAGAAAAATTTCCTAAGGGATAGAGCCTCCCTCCTTTGGACATGCAACTACAGGCAAAGGAAGCTTCTACAAGAAGAAAGGAGATACAAAGAAAGGTCTACACACCACAAATGAAGCTCCGCACATGTGTACCACACTGTCCGGGCAAGCACGGATCTCCCCCTCGCAACTCGCGGCACGAGGAAGACAACAAACTAATAAGACAACGCGTTCTCCTCTCCCTCCACGTGGCGCAACGAGCAAACGAGCCTCCAAAAATCCCAAGGGACCCCTTTTATTAAAACTGGACGAAGGGAGGACCCGTCCGGGGTCGAAGGGACCCGTACGGGGTCGCTCGCCCTCAAGCGGTTCCGCGCGAGTGCTATCAAGGCGGCTCAGGGCCGCGCGGACCCGAGTGGGGCCCGCTCGGGGTTAATCGACCCCGGTCGACCTGCCCGTGGTCGATTGACCTCGGGTAGGCTAGAATAGATGAGAAGGACGGGTGTCTTACTCTATCCCACATGAGTCTACATCTAGATTTGCTACCTGAAATTAAGAAGCTACAAGAAGAAGATCCTGCCCTAGTGGAAATAAAGGACAAACTAGATGAGAGACTCGATTTCAAGCTGGCACCCGATGGTAGATTGCTATTCCATGAACAGACATGTGTACCAGACTATCCCGAGTTGAAGAAGAAGGTTCTTGAAGAAGCTCATCGATCGAGATACACGATCCACCCTGGAGCCACTATGATGTACCAAGACTTAAAAAGAACTTTCTGGTAGCTTAATATGAAAAGGGAGGTAGCAGACTTCGTATCTCGCTGCCTAACATGCCAACAAGTGAAGGTAGAACATCAGAAACTTGCCAGAAAACTGCATCCGCTGGATATTCCCAAGTGAAAGTGGGAAGACATCGACATGGACTTTATCATGGGTTTGCCCAAGTCTGGGGGCAAACATGATGGAATTTGGGTAATCATCGACCATCTAACTAAATCGGCCCATTTCTTGCCGATCAAAAGCCGATGGTCGGTTGATGTCCTTGATGCCTTGTATATCAAGGAGACTGTTAGATTGCATGGAATCCTGGTGTCAATCGTATCTGACTGAGACCTACGCTTTACTTCCCATTTCTGGAAGGGTCTACAACATTCTCTGGGGACGAAACTCAACTTCAGCACAACTTTCCATCCCCAGACAGGTGGTCAAACTGAGAGGACCAACCAAGTTGTTGAAGATATGTTAAGGGCATGTATTATAGACTTTGGCGGAAGCTGGCATGACCACTAACCCCTGGCCAAATTTGCATATAATAATAGCTATCGAGCCAATATCCAAATGGCACCTTTCGAGGCACTTTATGGCAGGAGTTGTCGATCTCCAAGATGTTGGGATGAAGTCGGCGAAAAATAAATTCTAGGCCCAGATATGGTGAGAGATTCGACTGAGAAGATACACCTCATCTGAGAAAGACTCAAGATAGCACAGTCCAGGCAGAAGTCATATGCCAACAACAGAAGAAGGGACTTAGAATTTCAAGTTGGAGACCATGTTTTTCTCAAGGTATCTCCCGGCTGAGGTATTAAAAGATTCGGTGTTAAGGGTAAGCTTACACCGAGGTTTATTGGTCCATTTGAAGTGTTGGAAAGAGTGGGCGAGGTGGCTTATCGTATTGCTTTGCCTCCACAACTATCAGAAGTGCACAATATATTCCATACTTCTATGCTGAACAAGTATGTACACGATCCTTTCCATGTCATTGACCACACTGATTTAGTGATACAAAAAGACCTTACCTACGAGCAGAAGCCAATGAAGATCCTCGATCGAGAAGTCTGAGTTTTGAGGAACAAGACTATCCCTATGGTGAAAATCTAATGGAATCAATGCTTAGAACAAGAAGCTACATGGGAAACTGAGGAATCTATGAGAATGAGATTTGAGGAGCTATTCTAGTCTATAAGTACTTCGCACCCTTCCTATCTCCGTATATGCAGTTGAATTTGGGGACCAAATTCTTCGTTGGATATAAGTGAGATGGCCTTGTAGAGATCTTAGCTCGGAGAGGTCCCTTGGCAGAGGTAGCGCCTGGATTGCTTTGATCTTTGCGGGGTCTATTTCAATTCCCCGATATCTGACAATGAAGCCCAAGAACTTTCCGCTCGAAACTCCGAATGCACACTTCATACGGTTCATCTTCAGTTCATATTGCCTGAGCCTCTGAAATACAACTCGAAGGTCCTGCAGATGGTCTTCTTTCCTTCTGGTCTTGATCACCAAGTCATCTATGTAGCACTCGACCTTATGGTAGAGCAACTCATCAAATATTTTGGTCATCACCAGCTGGTAAGTTACGTCAGCGTTCCTCAATCCAAACGGCATCCTCTTATAGTGATAGACACTCTTAGGGATTCGAAGGGCTGAATGAACCTGGTCATGCTCCGTGATCCATATTTGGTTATATCCGGAAGACCCGTCCATGAATGATAGAGCCTCGTGGCCAGTTGTGGCATCAATCATGACTTTTGTTATTGTTACCGGAAAGTCATCCTTAGGACAGGCTTTGTTCAGATCTCAAAAATCTACACATATCCGGATCTGCCCATTCTTCTTTTTCACGAGCACAACATTAGCCAGTCACGTAGTGTATAGGTTCTCTTCGACGAAACCCACCTCAATGAGTTTGTCCACTTCTTTGCATATCTAAGTGATGAGCTCTGGCCTCATACGCTGTGGTGGTTGCTTCACCAGCTCAATCTCATGGTTTATAGCTAGCTGATGCTGTGAAACTGTAGGGCTAAGTCCTGTCATTTCGTTCTAGGTCCAGGTGAAACAGTCCTGGTATTCTTGTAGCAGCTGGACATATAGCTTCTGTTCTTCAGCAGATAGCTGGGCTCTGAGGAAGGTCGGCCTAGGATCATCTTCAGTTCCCAAGTTGACTTCTATCTGTAGATCGGCTGTGGCTTGGCCTCCGTCTTCTATTTCCAGAGGTGCTGGCTGTAGGTCAACAAAGTCAGGAATATCATCCTCGAGCTCGAATACTTTAGCCTCTTCATTTTGCTTCTCCCGGACTCTGTTTGGGGTTTCTAATTCAACCAATGGCAGCTGCACAGATAGTTCTGTTGATATATACACCATGGCTATTATTTTAGGGGACGAGCTAGCGACTTGAATCCCTGAAGACGTGCTTGCAGTCTCGAAGGACTGGTGACTATTCATTGTTGAGCTAGAGCAGTATTACAGCTTCATGGCAAAAGATGATTCTATCTCCTTGCTTCCTTGCATCATCATATCTTCAGTAGAAGTGGCATTTTCTTTTCTAGCAGCAGGTGTACCCTGGTCAATTTCGACAGAAACTTCTTCGATTGGCATGAGGGGTGCTGACACCTGTTGGGTCTCCTCTGGGCTTGATCAGCAGTGTGTAGTCTGCTGTATGCTGAAGGTGTTTTGAATGATTGGCAACAATAGTGTTGACCAGGTTGTCTAAGAATGTTGACTTGGGTGACATCATATTGACCATGGCTATGATGTGTATTTTGATGATTCTTCACTTAGTACTTTTGGTCGACCGAATTGGTTGGTCGACCGACCCACAAGGGTTGGTTGATCGAAATGTAGAGTTTGGGCCATTTTTGGCCCCGGTCGGTCTGGTTGAGACCCAACGATTGACCTATGGCCCCGTGAGTGTCCAGGACACCCCGTGGAGACCGTGACCGTGTTTATGGGTATCTGGAGGTATCGTATTACCTCAATTAGTGTGCTCATGGGTTTAAGGGTCTGGGTGACCCTCTTGTGTTCTGAGCTTTAGTGATTGCGTTAAATCGAGTCATCGTGAGTCGGCATGAGTATGGAGGGTCTTCCCTGTGCGGCGTGAGTTTCCGTGGAAACTGGTTTCCGAGTGGGGACCGTGTGTATGGCCTTGGACAGTGAGTCTAGTTAACTAGTCTAGGGCTGGAAGTTTTTCGTGTGTCCCATGGATGAGAGATTCACTCAGTGACTTGTGAGCTACCTTGAGAATCGTGTCATCATGGTTTCAGACCTAGGGATTAGGCCAGATTGACGACGCTGTGTCATCGGGTGCGACGATCTTGACCCATGTCTCGTGACTCAAGGATCATTGGGTTATTAGGTCTAGTGGGCTGTCCAGAGTCTGGTGGCTATGAGCCACCTGTTTCTTCACATTAGTCAAGATGGGTGCGTGTATGATTCTCAGTGTTCACATTTTGTGAGCCCCCACTAGTCGTAGCTTTCCTGTGCAGGCGGGTGCGGACCCACATGGGAGTGGCGGAGAGCGTGACCCGAGTGAGACTATTTTACACTGGTTACCGTAGGGCCCCTTGCCTTTGCAGCCTGAGTCTAGCTAGGGGGAAAACCAACTAAAGGACCCAACCTAGAGCAGATGGTCTGTGTGTGCTCGCGTAGCTGGGGGCGGAGGACACGGGCTGACGAGTGCGACCCCAGCTAGTCCTTGTTCTATGTTACTAGTACGGTGTCTCAATTTTTGTTGGGCTGGAGGGAGACACCTGAGGCGCAGACTAAGATGCCAGTGGACACATCTGGCCTTACTTCTGGTGGGCAGTACTCCCGTCACGTGATGTGAGTTGTCGTGTCACGGGTTTTCATTTCCCGTCTCTGAGACGAGATTTCGTGTGTAGTTCAGACATTTTTCTGTAGCCGAGGTCTAGGGTTTTCAGTGAGCGTCACCGAGGGCTTTCCCCTAGACGGTGTAGAGTTCACGACGATGAGGTCGTGACTGTGTTTTTGGACCGCGTGGTTTTAAAGTGGGTCTTTGTGTGTGAGCACAGGCCTCCACGATAGAGGTGTCATGGTGTTTTTCGAATTGGGTGACTAGGGTGGTACGTGCTCTGGTAGTCCCCCGACTGTGGGATTGGGGTGTTGAGTTCCAGTACTATAGGAGTAGTTGTAGAGTCGAGGTTTTACCGACCACCGTGTTTATTGTTCCTATTGTTACTGTTGTTCTTGCTATAGTTGCTACTTTCCGTACGCTGTTGTTTTCGGTTGGGGTTTCGCGGGACCCCTACTGAGCCAGTGATAGGAGGCTCACCCCTGGTTTTCAAGTGTTTCGGATCTTCCTCGAGGGATAAAATAGGAGCATGGATTTTATCAGCATGGAGTTGGCATTTAAGACACCTTCGGACATAGAGGGAGCAATTTTCCTCTAGAGTGGGCCAATAATAGCCCTACCTAAGGATCTTTTCGCTAAAGCCTGGCCATTGACATGACCTCCACACTCGCTTGCATGGGCTGCTTTAGCCATCTTCCAAGCTTCATTAACATCTAGATACCTCATGAGCATTCCATTGAGAGCGCGCCTGCATAATTTTCCAGCAACGATCGTGTACCTCGAGGCGGCTCTTCTAATAGCCTTACGCTGCTCAGCACTTGCCCCTTTTGAGAACGATCCATCCTTACAAAACTACTCAATTTCATGATACCAAGGTAATTCTTCTTCTTCCAAGATCTCTTCTAACCCTGTCAAAGAAACTTCCTTCAGATCCTTCTTCTCAGCCCTTGCTCCTACAGTTCTCCTAACGTTGTCAAACCAAGGATCCTAAAGAGAAGGGGCATCCAACCTTTGGACGACGATAGTCTTAGTGCTCCGACTGAGTGGAAAGGCCAAGGAGGAAGCAAGCGATGTCAGCACATCGACGAGGATATTCTGAGATCGAGGAGTGTGCATGTAGATCAATTTATGGAATTGTCTCATCCAGAGAATGACCAAATCTTGATATGGCTTGAGATTCAGGTCACGAGTGCAGTATGTGGACAAAACTTGGAGCAGAACAAGTTGAGAGTCTCCTATAATGTTCAAGTAACACGTGGCCAAAAGATTGGCGTGCTTTAATCCGGTCAAGAGAGCTTCATACTCAGTGATGTTGTTGGTAGCAGGAAAAGAGAGCTGATATGCAAGAGGAATAGTCACCCCTTCCGGAGTGAGGAGAATGGCACCTATCTCTCGACCTTGCGAATTGAGCGCACCATCAAAGTGCAGAGACCAAAAGGGATGATGCGTAAGGACAGAGAGATGATCATCAGGGAACTCATCCTGAATAGAGTCAATGCAGGGGATAGGAAGATGGGCAAGATGCTCAGCGCTGGCATATCATTTGATTGCCTTCTGGACGACGAATGTGATATCGAACTGAGAGAGGAAGCTGTACTAGCAAGCTAACCTGCTAGAGAGGATAGGCTTTTCTAAGAGATAGTGGATTATGTCCATTCTAAAGATCAGCCTAACCTAGTGGGCTAGGAAGTAGTGCTTCAACTTCTGGGCTACCCAAACTAATGCGGCACAACTTTTCTCCACGACAGTGTACTTAGCCTCTGGCGGGTTAAACAACCTGAAGAGGTAATAAGCTGCGCGCTCTTTACCTTCATCGTCTACTTGCGCCAAGACAGCTCCTAGGGAGTCTTCAATAACAGAAATGTATAGGATTAGGGGTTTCCCAAGGACAAGAGGCTGTAGAACTGGGGGATTGGATAAATAAACCTTTAACTCCTCATAGGCCTTTTGACAATCTTGGCTCCATTCAAATTTGACCCCCACCTTTAGCAGTTCGTAGAACAGGTGGCACCTTTGAAAATATTGGGATATAAATCTTCTAATAAATTGCAAGCGATCTCTGATTTGCTCCTTGCCTCAGATCACGTGCCATAACTTGGTACTCAAACTTTACGTGAGATAAGTTCATAGGTTGTCCGTAAAAGACTCGATCATATGGCTGACCTGTCAATATAGTAAACAGAGGCATTACCTGTTTGATGAAATGTACTGACATAAGCAAGTCATAATAGTCACACGCACAGACAGGAATAATTACAGACTAGCACTGACCTTTTCATGCACAGCATGCTATACTAGCATTGACCTTATCATGCTAGCATTGACCGTATGCATAAACCAGCATCGACCATGTCTAGCTAGCATTGACCTTATATGATGCATGATATGCAGCTAGCACCAACCTCTGTGTAATTGCTATGAGCACTAAGGTCCACTGAGATCGACCTTGACTCAGAAGGTGCATCGACCAAACCAAGCTAGCATAGGCCTTATACAAGAACTGACATTGACCTTGTACGCAACAAGCTTAACACTAGCGTCGACCTTAGTAGACTCGCTCTGACCTTGGGTATCCATGAAACACAGCTAGCATCAACCTTATATGCACGATGATGCACACTCGTATTAACCTTAGTGCATGTGACTTAGCCTGCTAGCATCAACCTCAGATGTAAAATAATGTAAACTAACACCGACCCTAATGCATGACTCTATATGCTGACGTCGACCTTTTAATTAAGGTAACTAGCACCGACCTCACTTCATGAAAATCGCAACTAGCATTGACCTTACAATATGAGCGACGCAACTTGCATCGACCTCACTTATGAAAGACATAGCTAACATCAACCTTATTTGGTGAACACCACGGCTAGCTTCGACCTTATTTGAAGAAAGATGCAACTAACTTTGACCTAGCACATCCATAACATCAAGCATGTGAATCATATGAGCAAGTACTTTATCACTTACATGATATAGTGTGTCATCATCAAAACCAGAGAGTCAACATGGGCTTCCAGGGTCGACTCCCAGTACTCTGGGTGCCGATTCCTGCCTCCAACATGTAGGGTTTCCTCTAGTTGAGGGATTTTGAAGGCTATAATTTCTGACTTTGATTTGGTTCATCCCTCTTCTTTGGCTGACCTATTTTATCATCAATGTACCTGCATTTTTCATTTAGACATTAACAAGTGCAAACTAATACTCATGTCATGAAGCTTCCTTGTTAATGACCAACTAAAGTTCAATTCAACATATCCCATACTCTGAGGGTAAAAAATAGTGAGTTATAGACTGTCATCATCAAAATAAGAGGTGCCCAACACACTGGTCCTAAGTGCTAGTTGGTGCGCTCTTCTTTTGGGAATTAGGTTGGGACGTATTCATATGAAATAAAGAGGACTTCATAATCTAACTTTGGGTCATGGTTTCATCGAGTTTCATCAATCCTAGCATGAGTTATGATTTTTTTAAGATTAATATTTATTCTCCCCCATTCTAGTCGTGACCCTTTGTCTACCTGGTCATATATGCGAGTGGGCGCGCTCTTCTGTTGGGATTTGGGTTTGGGTGTCTTCAGATGTGTTGGGTCCCTCGCGAAGAGTACATCACTGTTGTAACATCCGCGAGTCGGTGAATTGAGAAATAAACTCACGGTAGGGTTCCGTAGATTATATAGGAGAAAAATCCACATGAAAAGTAAAACTCAACTCAGGAGCTAGAAAAGCGATCCGAAACTCTCCCAAAAAGGATCCAAACAACCTAATAAAGATCCGCCAAGACCTAATATGTGATATCCCAGACCCTTTCAGATCCTTATTTTTGGGTCCCGGATCTACTTTCTCGGAGCGTCCGGTTCTGTCATGTCTGAAATTTCATTTTGGACATCTTTCGTGTTCGGATCGGCGCGATCCGGAGTCGTTTCGGAGGCCCGGAGGTGTTACGAGGTTTTTCTTGTGCGTTTTTTCAATTTTTGACCCAGTTTTTAGCAAATCCTTCAGCACGCCGTTACAGGCGAACGTGGTCGTTCACCCGGGCGTGAGTGGTACCTTTGCGATCGGTGCGTTCCGAGGATCGCAAAAACGTGATTTTTTATTTATTGATATTTTTTCAAATTTTAGGATTTTTTATAAATATCTCGTTTCTTTTTTACATTTCTTATCCTTCCTCTTCTTCCTCCTACGTGCATCCCTTTCCCTCTCTCTCGCCCATTCGACCGCGGTGAGATCCGTTCTGGCTACAGACGGTGGTGGGGCGACGACGCGATGACGTGGGTGATGGTGAGACGATCGCGTGGACGTGTGGCGAGCATGGGAAGTGCGGGAAGGCGGGGTTTTCAACGGCGTTCTTCGTGGGATCGAGCTCAGGTTGACGTCTCATCGCGAACCGGAGGTAGGGTGACGATCCCTAGCTCATCACCTTTCCATTTCCGCGGTTTGTAGGCCGAGGTGAGGCCGAGAAGGGGTTCTTTTGCGTCGGGAAGGGTTGAGCATGTATCGGGGAGAATTCACCTGATCCTTCGTTTTAAGCCGCGATTCCGCATTTTGGGGGCGTAGAATCAAGCTAGGGGGCTTGGGGGTTCCTTTCCCTTCATTTCCCCCTCTGTGGGGGCTTGTTTGGGGCAAAAATGGGCATTTCCGGCGAGGTTCACCATTTTCGCGCCGGTGAGCCATGTGCGGTCGCACCAGGGACCGCATATCCCTTGCGCGGTCCTATCCTGGCCGCCCATCGGCTCGGCGCACTGCGAGTTAGGCTCGGCGTGCAGCGGGGTTGAGTGGTCTATCGTGGGACCGCATGTCCCCTCGTGCGGCCCCAAGCTGACTGCCCAACTCCCGTGGTTTTGACGGTTGTTTGTGACCGTTATGCAGTGTTTGGGGTGTGCGGCTAGGGATTGGCCATACATCCCCTCGTACAGCCTGGGTCTGGCCATACGTCACTTGGAGTCGTTGGCAGATCCTGCGGCCAGAGTTGGACCGCACCTGCCTTCGGCGGTGAGGTCCTAGCCGCCCTTCCCTTCTATGGCTAGATCCCAACCGCACCTATTTTCTTACCGTTATGCAGTGTTTGGGGTGAGCAGCTGGGGTCTGGCCGCATATCCCCTGAGCGGCCATTGGCTGGCAATTCATCCTCGTAGGACCGTTGGATTTAGTGAGTCTAGAGGACTGTCCAGAGTCCAGTGGCTTAGCGCCACTTGGTTCTTCGCGACTTTTGCGTAGGGTGCGTGTGCAGTTCTCGGAGTTTCTCCTCGAAGAGTGGTCACATCAGTGACTCCCCACTAGTCGTAGCCTTCCGACACGCGTGTGGTCCTACCAGGGAGTGGTGACAAGGCTTTACCCGAGAGAGATGATTTTTAGACTGGTTACCGTAGGGCCCCACGTCTTGCAACCAGAGTCTGGCTGAGGGAAAAACCTGTCAGAGGCCTGACCTAGGACGCATGGTCAGTGTGTGCACACGTGGTTGGGGGCAGTTGGACCCACGCTTACAAGCGCGACCCCAGCTAGTTCTTCTTCATGGTACTAGTTACTGTACGATGTCTTTCTCTCCGCCTGGGGTGTCGCAGCGATATACCTGAGGTGCAGTCTAAGACGTCAGTGGATGCATTCGGCCTTGCTTCTAGTGGGCAGGTACTCCTGTCACGTGAGATGTGACTCTCCTATTTTCGGGTTCCGCTTTCCGTCTGCGAGACGTAGCTTCTGGACCGTTTCAGCGTGCTTTCCCGAGGTGGTGGCCAGAGGTGTTGGTAGGTATTACCGAGGCCTCGTTGTGCCAGTGTGGTACTGTGCAATCCCGGTTAGTCGTGCCTGTGTGGGCAGGCTACCGCGGTAGGGTTGCCGTGAGTGTTTCCTCGGGATCTTCCCTTTTCTGTTGCTAGTAGGAGTAGCTGTAGTGCTGAGTTTTGACCGGCCACCGTTTCGCTGTTCCTGCTGTGGTTGTTTAGCTAGTGCTACCTTCCTTGCCGCCATTTTTTTCTCGGTTGGGGTTCCGTGGGACCCCTACTGAGTCTCTATTTGGAGACTCATCCAGGTGCGGTGGTTTGTTCTCGAGGTTCGAGGACATTGCGTGAAGGTCCTTAGCTCCCAGCTAGCCGGGCCGAGTGTTCACTTGGCATGTGGTATGTTTTACTACTTTAGACTGTACTTTTTGTTGGACTGGACTCTGTTGTAGTTGGTTGTTTATTCCTGTTAATTGTTGAATTGTCCTTCATTATTTTCTATTTCTTTGTACCTCTGCACTCATTTTTAGCCCTTCCGAGCCCTCTGGCTTGTGGGCGACGTGTCAGGATTCGAATGGTATCGGGCTACTCCCGGTATCTGGATCTTGGGTCGTTACAATTGGTATCAGAGCGTGGTTGTGGACGTACATAAGAATTCGAGATATTGCAGTGATCAGAGTCCATAAGGTCCAGTACAGTCGACAGCTGACTTAGGATTTTGTGCTTTTTTTTCGCTTGATTTCTTGCTTGAGAGCTTGAGTGCGCTGCGCGGCACTATGAAGGGGGTTACTGGTCATGGCATTCGTGCCTGTGTGGGACCCAAGGGACGTGATAGAGAGATTTCTTCCAGATCGATAGTGGCCCCGGTCCTACTGCGTTGGGCAGAGGTTGCCGGCAAGTGCATTACTGTGGTGCTGCGTTCGAGGAATCTACAGCGAGGTCAGGTGGCTGGGGAGGATTGTTTATAGTTAAGTGGCCGGAAGCGTGCTCTGAGGGAGTTACTGTTGCTTTTGGCAGCCCCAGTCTGTGGTTGTCCAGCCCCTGAGGTGTTAAGGTCGTAGTTTAAGGTGTCGGAGTGGGTGCTTTGATCGAGAGGTGCGCTCAGGTGAGCGGAGGATCTTCTGTTGAGTTACTGATTATCGAGCTTGATGTTCTCATCATGCTCTGTGGCGTCAGACATGACATGTCGGTACCGACTATTTTTGTAAATTTTGAGGTAGGATTGGGCAGGGTTGACCCAGCAAGTTCTTGCTCCTGCACTTCTGTGTGTGTATGGGTTATGTTCGCCCTGGAGTTGGCTTGAGATGTGAAGGCTTCACGACGAGTTCGGGACTCGAGGATGAGCGTTGGCGGTTGCCGATTATGGCTCATGTTGCGGCTCTTGGCGTGGCGTGTTGCAGTTCAAGGAATTGTAGCGGTGGTGCATCGAGAGGTCCGACGTGACACTCGTCGAGTGTGTCGGGGCCGCTGACTTGATGGAAGTGACAGTTTTCTCGGTATTGAAAGGTGTTGTTCCCAGCGTGCGCGAGGTTTAAGGTCAGGTCGAGCGTGGAGATTTTCCATTGGTCAGAGGTGTGTTAGTTTCTCCTTTGGTTGGAGAGATTGTGTTTGGCCAAGGTTCGTCGTCTTACATTGTATGTCCGGATTGGCTGGCCTTTGTGTGCCATGAAGTCCGTGCGAGACATGTTCCCTATCTTTGCAAGGTGGTTGCCTGTGAGAAGTTGTGCCCATTCCCTTATTATGTAAGGGTCTATTCCGGAAGGACGAGTGCCAGTTGGGCGATGTTCGTGAAAATTTGTGGTTGGTGTTGTAATCCCCGATGTGTCGAGGATCGGAACGTGCGGAGTGCCGTGAGTGTTTCCTCAGTAGGTCTGGTGTTAGAGTGGTCCATTTCTCGATTGTGAGATTGGGATCTTCCCTTTTCTGTTGTCAGTAGGAGTAGTTGTAGTGCCGAGTTTTGACCGGCCATCGGTTCATTGTTCCTGTTGTGGTTGTTTAGCCAGTGCTTCCTTCCTTTCCACTGTTGTTTTCTCGGTTGGGATTCTGCGGGACCCCTATTGAGTCTCTATTTGGAGACTCATCCCTGCTTTTCAAGTGCGGTGGTTCGTTCTGGAGATTCGATGGCATTGCATGGAGGTCCTTAGCTACCAGCTCGCCGGGCCGAGTGTTCACTTGGCATGTGGTACGTTTTACTACTTTAGACTATACTTTCTGTTGGACTAGACTCTATTGTAGTTAGTTATTTATTCTTGTTAATTGTTGAATTATCCTGCTTTATTTCCTATTTCTTTGTACCTCTACACTCCTTTTTAGTCCTTCCAAGCCCTCCAGCTCGTGAGCAGCGGGCCAAGATTCGAATGGTATCGGGCTCCTCCCGACATCCAGATCTTGGGTCGTTACAAGCGCGACCTCAGTTAGTCCTTATTTTGTGTTCCTAGTTACTGTACAGTGTATCAGTCTCCGCCTGGGGCGTCGTAGGCAGACACCTGAGGCTGCGGACTAAGTCGTCAGTGGACGCATCCGACCTTACTTCTGGTGGGCAGTACTCCCGTCACATGACGTGAGTTGTTGTGTCCCAGGTTTCCATTTCTCGTCTGCGAGACGGGGTTTCGTATGCAGTTCAGGCATTTTTCTGGAGCCGTGGTCTAGGGTTTTCGGTGATTGTCACCGAGGGCTTTCCCCTAGACGACGTAGAGTTCACAACGGCGAGGTCATGACCGTGCTTTTGGACCGTGTGGTTTCTGAGTGGGCCTTCGTGTGTGAGCACAGGCCTCCACGATAGAGGTGTCGTGACGTTTTCTGAGTAGCGTGACTAGGGTGGTCCGTGTTCTGGTAGTCCCTCGACTGTGGGATCGGGACGTCGAGTTCTGGTACTGTAGGAGTAGTTGTAGAGCCGAGGTTTTATCGGCCACTGTGTTTATGGTTCCTACTGTTACTGTTGTTCTTGTTGTAGTTGCTACTTTCCGTACCATTGTTATTTTCAGTTGGGGTTCCGCGGGACCCTTACTGAGTCAGTGATAGGAGACTCACCCCTAGTTTTCAGATGTTGTAGCTCTTCCTCAAGGTTCGAGGGCGTAGCATGGACGTTCTTAGTTGCCAACTCGTCGGGTCGAGTGTTCACTTGACATGTGGTACGTTTTACTGCTTTAGATTATACTTTTGTTGGACTGGACTCTGTTGTAGTTGTTGTTTATCTCTCTTAATTGTTGCATTATCTTGTCTCATTTTCTATTTCTATGTGCACCACATCTATCCTTTTAGCCCTTCCAAGCCCTCCGGCTTGTAGGCGGCGGGCCAGGATTTGAATAGTATCGGGTCATTCCCGGTATCCGAATCTTGGGTCGTTACAGATGGTATCAGATGTAGCGGTCTAAAGGTGGAGCATTACAGCCCTAGAGTCCTGCTTTCCGCCGTCTTGGTTTCTGATTATCTTGGCTTGTCCTTGTGGTCTACTCACTTTCCCGTGGATGTCTCTTGACATCCTATGAAGGTCAATACTACGTTATAAGGCAGCCAGGAGTCTTCTTTCTTGCGGTAGGATTCTCTTTCCTACTGTTGAGTCGTCATTGTTTGGTTTCGGTCAACCCAGTGTCACCCAGTGGTTGACAGGTAGCTTTGTGTGTCTCGACGGTTCTGTCCAGTTTGAAACATGGTTATGACTGCAGTGAGGTATCATTTTACCTCGTTCTATGTGTCCAAGTGTGCTGAGGGTTCTCAGTGTTCCCTCAGATCTCTGCGTGTCGTTTTCTTCGCCATCGTCATTTTCTCTGGCTTAGCATTGGACCGATTGGCGGGTTGTTCCACTATTAGTGATGATCTTGCCTCTGAGTCGTCTGACTCAAGGATCGTTACGTGAGTAGATTTAGTTGCCTTGTCCTGAGCTGTCGGCAGTGGCTATGCTGCCATTAGTGCTTCGAAGTACATGTGATAGTGCTCTCTTACCTATCTGTACTTTCGCACTCATGTTTTGAGTCTCCGTGTCTTGTGAGCCTTCACTAGTCGTAGCCTTACATCACGTTATTGCGTGACGGCTCTTGTAGCGGGGCACTTTCCCGATTCTCGATTTTTAAGCTAGTTCCATGGGCCCCCGGTCCAACGGTAGCGTCCTTCGGAGGGGGAATACCAGGTAGAGGCCTGGCTTAGGTAGTGGGCTAGTGTGTGCACATGTGGTCAGGGACTTTGGACTCACATCGATAGGCGTGACCCTGACTAGTCACTCGCGATGGTACTTTGGTTCTGGTTCTGACAGTGTCTTGGTCTAGGCCTAGTCCTTGCAGTAGGGTACGCGGACAAGACACTAGTAGGCACAGCATAAGACGTTAGTGGACGCAGCTCGCTGTTCTTCTAGTGAGAGGTACTCTAGTCACATGGCACATGGCTCTTCACGGTTCTCTTCTCGTTTCTTGTGCATCGTGACCTCCCAGGTCAATCCTCTCGTGGCTATACTCGAGGTCAGTGTCCTGTCGTATGCATGATGTTCTAGTCATGTGTGAGGTAGTGTGCATGGCATTCTAGTCGTGTCATCTGGGTCTACGTCTGTCTAGGTTTTTCCTAGGTTTCCTTGTCTATTTTGCAGGTCCCTTGCAGTATCAACAGATCGCTAACTCCTGACTTCGTCAGCTTAGAGTCACCTACCTATTGCTACTTGGAGTAGTTTGGGGTGCCGAGGTTAGTTCGACAATCGCTTATCTGGTATGGGTTTTCCCCCTCTTCCTAGATTGTTCCCTACTCCTACTCCCTGTCTTTTCTTTTACTGCTTTCTAGCGTAGCTTTACAGCTTTGTAGTGTAGTTTTTCCTGCTTTACTACTACTTGCTATTTTACTTGTTCCGTGTTACTGCGTATTTTTCAGTGGGGATCCGCGTGACCCCTACTGAGCCAGTGACACGAGGCTCACCCCTAAGATCAGGCGAAAGAATCGCTATACTCCCTCAGAACCTTGATCAACTCTTCTTCAACTTGTGGAGGGAGATTAGCAGCAGTGACAATGGGCCCGGGGTCTTCTTCAGTTCCCAGATTTATTTCCTTCGTAGGTTCATTCACTACTGAAGATGGCTCGTCGAATCTCTTCAAGCCTTGGGCATATAAATCAGCAGTGTCGTCTACGTCGCTATCCTCAACATCGACTGGGTCCTTCTCATCCATGATCTCATAGACAACTAATCTGTCATCGCTCCACACCCCATCTTGCTCTTTGTCTTCTTTTATCACAGTCACCGTAGCTATGAACTCCGGGCATTTAAGAAGAGCATGGCATCGCTGAGTTAGATCCTACAAGAACCTATCGGGAATGGATTTGGAATGACGCGCCAGCGGGTGCGGCTCAGGCAAGGATGGGTTAGATGACCTAGAACAAGACCCTACTTCTCTAGACCTAACAGACTCTACATCCCTAGACTCGATGGGTCCTACGTCTAACCTAGGAGAGAGAAAATCTAATGGAAAGGAAGTAGCAGGGGCCTCATACACCTGGGAGGAGGACAGACAGAAAAGAGCGTAATCTTCGACTAAAATCTCCATTTCAAATTTGACTTTTTTTTGGAGATCAGAGGAGATCACACAACAAGATGGAAAGGGAGGAGGGGGAAGCGCGAGGGGATAGATAGATGGATAGAAAAGATCTAAGAATGGATCAGTGGAAGAGAAAAATGGAGTGGAGAGATCAATGGGCGGGCAGTGCCCACAGTCACAGACTTTAACAATGAGAAATTTGATTGGATTTTGAAGTAACAAAGGATTGATGATAATGGGAGGTGAGTGGGGTATGAAATCTAGCTCTTGAAATAATGAGCGTAAGTGAGAAGGAGACCAAGTAAACATGACGGGTGAGTTCCCCCTTTCCCACAGATGGTATACAGGCTTCTTCGGCACATAACGCACAAGTTGTACCTCCTAATTTCTCTGGCAAATATCTTCTTCATAAAACAATCTTGCAAATGCTTAGCTGAAATCGAGCATATCATCAATGGGCCCTTTTGGTAGCAATGGCGGGTCGGCAACAGTGCAAGCTATGTCTTCCGGCTTAGACTGACTTGGTGATGCTTTCATCGTGCCTGGCTGGAGAGGACCTTTGACAAAATATTGGCGATAATCCCACGTGAGTGGGTGTAATGCCCCGGAGTCTTATTAGGTCTTTCAGATCCTTTTTGGAGAGTTTCGGATCACTTTTGTAGCTCTTGAGTTGAGTTTTACGATCCGTGTGGGTTTTTCTCTCATACAAGTTATGGAACCCTGCGGTGAGTTAATTTCTCAGTTCATCGACTCGGACGTGACATCTGCGATGTACTCTTCGAGAGGATCGTTTCAACTATTTTTACATATTTTTCTGAATTAGTAAATTTTTAACTCAAAAATCAAAATTTTCAGAATTTAGGAAAATTTCCTAATTTTCCTTCTATTTAACCCACCTCACTATCTCTCCTCCCTCATTTTCAACCTTACCCCAAACTCCTATTGACAACCTCAGTCTGACCATCGGTCTGGGGGTGATATGCAGTGGAGAATTTCAGCTGGGTGCCCATCATGTGCCATAGGGTCTTCCAAAAATAACTGGTGAATCGTACATCCCTATCTGACACTATGGTATGGGGAAGGCCGAACCTGGAGACACAATGGGAGAAGAACAAATGGGCAACTCTAGTGGCATTCGAGGTCTTGGAGCATGGAATGAATAATGCCATCTTGGAGAACCAGTCGACAACCACAAAGATTGAGTCATGCTTTCGGAGGGTGTGGGGTAATCCTAACACAAAGTCCATGCTAATGTCCTACCATGGACTATCTGGGGCGGGAAGGGGAGTATAGAGGCTGGTATTTTACTTCCTCTACTTGGCCAAAGCACAAGTGCGGCATTGGGCCACAATACGAGTAACATCCCTCTTTAGGCTAGGCCAATAGAATCGATACTCAACCGCCTCTATGATCTTGTTCCGGCCATAGTGGCCAGCAAGACCTCCCGCATGCATCTCCCACGTAAGAAAATCAAGAACAGAAGTCCATGGGATGCACAACCTGTCACCCCGGAATAGGTGACCCTCCTGTAGCACAAACTCGCTATAATCGCTCGAGGGACTGACTTGAAGGATGACATAGATCGGACCAAAGTCCGGACAATCAACATAAGTGTCCTTTAGCATCTCTAGCCTTACCACCTCAACACTCATGGTGGTCAACATCATCACCCGACGACTTAGTGCGTCGGCTACCTTATTCTCTGCCCTTGTCTTGTGCTTAAGCACAAAGGTATACTCCTGGAGATACTCCACCCAACGACTGTGACGAGCGTTCAGCTTCTTCTGGGTATTGAGGAATCATAAGACCTCATGATCAAAAAAGAGGATAAACTCTTGTTGCAAAATATAGTGCTTCCAATACCTCAGTGCCTAGACGACTACGTAAAATTCTTTATCATAAGTGGAATAGCGCAGTTTGGCATCGTTAAGCTTCTCGCTAAAGAATGCATTGGGGTGGGACTCCTGACTCAACACTCCACCAATGCCTACCCCAGAAGCGTCACATGTGACCTCAAACACATTAGAAAAATTAGGAAGTGCAAGGACAGGTGCCTGGGTCATATGCTCCTTGATGTCCTGGAATGCCGTAGCTGCGGCTTTGGTCCATACAAATGTCCCCTTCTTTATGCAATCAGTGATTGGGGTAGTGATAGAGCTAAAGCCATAAATGAAGTGATGGTAGAATGTCGCTAGGCCATGGAAACTGTGAACATCATGGAGTGTGCGGGGCTCGGGCCACTCCTGGATGGCCCTGATCTTCTTCGGGTCAGTAGAGACTCCATCTCTCGACACAATAATGTTGGAATCAGAATTGCTCTGATACCACGTGTTGGGGACACGGTGCTATGGATTCAGAGGGGGGTGAATGAATCTGTCCTTTAAAAATTTTAACTCTACTGAAATCAAGGATCTATTTCCCCAATCTGGAAATTAAATGCAGCGGAATGAAATCAAATTAGATCTATGGACTTCTTTTTGGAGTTTTGGAAATATTCATCTTTTCTTTGGAGCTTCGATTTAGGCATTTACTAGCCGCAACATCAAAGGGGTACTCAAACCGCTGGCTAGGGATTCTTGTTCCCTCCCCTCTCACTAAGAACTGCTCAAAGCTGGGCGTGCATTTAAGATGGTGACCTATAACTGGCTGCTGTTGGTTAACGGTGCCCCTACTAAGGCCATATCCTAGAGACACTCAGTCTTGAAGAGAGAAGAGAAGAAAAATGGAGATAAGCCTTATGCAGACCGGGAGATATCGGGACTCAAATTCCTTCCAAGGTACTACCCCTCAAAGAGGCAGTCTGTTGCGCCGGAGCTTTGTGTCTTTGATTTTTTTAGACCCTTGACATACGACCAGGGTTTTCCCTGCGGAGACTTTGCCTCTCTTGACATGCCTTTATCTCATAATTTTACATTTATCGAATTTGACTTTGATTTTCATAATAGCCCTCTTTTGGCTAGATTTATCATGAAAGCTCACTTTATTTTGGGTCAAGACTGTCCCTATTTGAGACTTCTCCCGTATTGGGGAGTAGGTTGGTCATCTCATCTGTCAACCTCTTGCCCCTGCACTTGGCCAAGCAAAGAAGAGAAAAGACTTTCGTGCATACCCATAGTATGGCCAAAGTAGCAATAGTGTTTACCAAAGGAAGTCGGCTGAGGATGCCGTGAAGTGTGTGAAGTGCCCAGCTAGGGGTTGCCCTTAACGAGCGAGGAAGGAATGTCGAACTCCTAACGTGGGGTTCTTACAACTAAAAGGTGTTGTAAAAGCAATCCCAAGACTCTTTCTGAAACTCAATAAAGATAAAGACCTAGGATAAAGGCCTTAACTACTATTCTTAATCAAGTTAAGAAACACTTCATTTTGAAAATCATGCGTGAATATGAATGTGATAATGCAAAAATGCACACTTACGCAAATGAATCACCTTGCGACCTTCTGTAGCAACTGCCAGAGGCGATGTTGATGAATATGGGATTTGTAGTCCTCTTTGGCAGAAAGAGATATAAGAAGCAAGGAGTTGAAGTGGCTTAACAAGAATGAGTGGTGCCAAGACCAGACTCAGACCAATAAGGAGAAAAAGAAAAGAGACGAGGGCTAGAACTCTCTCACTAAAGTGCGAATACCCTAATCACATGAATGGTCTACAGAAGAAAGGGAAATTAGGAGTAGGAGTGAGGACTAAAGCCTCGAAAGTAGTGGGAGAGCGGGCAGATGCCCAGAACCGTTGATGCAGAAGAAGTCGGGTCAGACCCGGGATCGGGAGGAATGAAGAGAAGGAATTGGTAGATTGAAAGAGGAGGATCCAGAGGGTCCAAAGGCAAAGGGGAAGAATCATCCGGAGGTTCCAGAGGAGGAAAACACCAAGGGACGCGATGTCCTGGGAAGAGGTATGGGAAGAGATGAGTTAAGAGGAAGAGAAGAACAAAAGACGCAATGTCCCGGAGGAGTAAGAGGATAAATCAGAAGAAAGATGGGAAGTTCGGAGGCTCCAGAGGGATAAAGTGGTGGGAGGAGGGAGGGGAAGTTCGAACAGTTTACATCGTTTGAACCCCCTTTCCCTCTCTATTTCTCTCTCTCCCCCCTTCGACCGAACGAGGCGCCCGTCTCCTTCCTCCTCTCCGTCACCGATCACGGGACACCATCGCCGCTGTCACTGTCGTCTTCCCTGTCGGGGTGAGGGGGCCGCCACGACACTCCCCTCTCCTCCTTTCTCTCCTTCTCTTTCCCTCTCGTTCTCTCTTTCTCTCTTCTTCCTCTTCCTCTTCTTCTTCATTCGAGGGGGAGACAGGACCCTAGGGCTCCCTCTCTCTCCCTCATTCTTCTTCCCCCTCTCTCTTCTTCTCTTTCTCTCCCTCTCCTCTTCTTCTCCTTCGTCTCCGACGTCGGGGATGGCCGCCGGCTGGGCGTGCTGCGGACGGGGCACCGGGGCCTGCCGTTGGAGGTTTTACCGGGTGTGCCTGTGAAGGGCACTAGAGGGGGGTGTGCCGGCGAAGAGCCTGGGGCACTAGTGTGCCAGGGAGTGAGTGGGAGGAGCATGCCGGCGAGCGAGTGGCTGAGGCAGTGTACCGGGGAGCCCTTGGGCGTGTCACTGAGTGCACGGGGATCGTGCTGGGGAAGGTGAGCGGGGTGCGTACCAGTGGACGCTCCCTCAGTGCGTCGATGGAGAGCCTGCAGGTGTGCCGGGGAACGCATGGGTGAGTGTACCGGCGAAGCCCCCCTTCGGGGTGTGCCGGGGAAGCTTCACGCCAAGTGTGTCGGGGAAGCCCTTTACGGGGTGTGCCGGGGAAGGCCCAGGTGAGTGCACCGGTGAAGATGAGGATAAGGATCCATCGTTAAAGACTTATGGTGTTGCCCTACGGGACCCACCTCCACTTTGTTAGGGCCATCACTCCTTGTGGACGTGCACCCGTGTTTCCCCTTATGCCTCCAGCCTAGGGAAAACTCTGCCAAAATTTCGTCAGAAATTGACGGAGACTTGGATATCTTCAGGAGTGCCCCCCCCTTATATATTCCAGACATCATCATCTTGTTCACCATCTTCTCATCTCACCCCTTATCCATTTGGTTGTTGAGTTTAAGGCATATAGTG
Organism: Amorphophallus titanum; assembly: GCA_024336825.1. Classification (NCBI taxonomy): domain Eukaryota; kingdom Viridiplantae; phylum Streptophyta; class Magnoliopsida; order Alismatales; family Araceae; genus Amorphophallus; species Amorphophallus titanum. The sequence continues at coordinate 6,732,279 of JANBPO010003772.1, forward strand.
GGCCTCTACCAAGACCATGCGGCTAGGGCTTCGTGGGTGTGCCGGCGAGCGACTCCAAGGGGCGTGCCGGCGAGGACCCATTTGGGGTGCACCGGGGAAGAGAACCCATAGTGCGCCGGTGAAGAGTTTGGGTGGTGTACCGGTGAAGCCCCCATCAGGGTGTGCCGACGAAGGACCGCTCAGGGTGTACCGGGGAAGCTCGCGCTAGCGTGGGCCGGTGGAGGCCATCCGGACTGTGCCGGGGAAGGCCACCCGATAGTGTACCGGAGAAGGGTTTTAGACCGTGCCGGGGAAGCTTGCCCTGGGGCGTGTCAGCACAGAGCACCTGGGGTCTGTGCCGGTGAAGGCCCACTCAGTGGGGGATTGATTTGCTTCATTCCTCTTTTTCTTTTTTCTTTTTCTCCTTTCCCTTTCCCTTCTCCTTTCTTCTTCTCTCCCAGTGAAGAGTTTATTACTGCAATTCCTTTAATTTATCAGGGGTGCTACACCTTGTCAGGATGTCAGATGACATCACCATCATCATGGAGTGACTATTTTTTGCCTGGAGAAGCAGGCACGAATGGTCACTTGGGTTTCTCACTGCCAACCTAGGCGGTGATGGTTGCTTTTCTCCCCATGTGACCCCTTGAGGCGGCCACTTTGTCTTTGGGGTTTATAAATAAGGGCGGAAGGGTTTCTGGAGATGCTTTACTTGTCTCCTTCATCTTCGACATAGGTGTCTGCTGCTTCCCCAACGTCTGTTCTTTGCCCTAGTGAGGACTCTTCATTCTCTTTTACTTCTGCACCCCATGGTGCCCCTTAGGAGGATGATCCCTTCTGGTTCTGAACCTTCCATGGAGGAAAAGGTCACTCATGCCAGTGTCCTGAGTACTTTAGGTGCCCGTCCCAACTGTCCACATTCTCCCCCTCTGGTATCTTATAGGGTAGCCCATGGCCTCCTTCTGGCCTTTCAAATCCTGGCCGATTACGACATCGTCTTCCTCACTGTCGAGGAGTATCTGGGGTGCTTTCACCCTGGTGGCATTAGCGTCCCCATAGAGTCCTTCTGGACGGGGTTCCATCTTCCCCTTCACCCCTTCCTAGAGTATGTCCTCCATTTTTATGGTAGGTATCCGAGTGACCTCTCCCCCAATTCTTGGTGCATTCTTTGCGCCTTCGTATGCATATGTAACTGGGTGGCAGTTACACCTACCGTTCACCTTTTCTGTTAGTTTTATAGCCTTTAGCATTGTCCCAATGTTGAACACCCATCTTTTTACCTCCTAGCTAGGAATAATAGGTCCATCATATTTGTTTCCTCTGTCGTGTCCAACATCAAGTGCTAGGCTGAGCGCTTTGTCATCTTGACGAAGGTAGGGGGTTCTGGCCGAGAAAGTGACTGGGGCTTCCTTCAGATTCCCCAACTTCATGCGGGTGGAAGCTTGCCGACCCCAACTAGATAGGAGGCTAAGGCGGTAAAGGCCATTCTTTGCCACCCCCTTCATGATGCCGACATGAGGTTGACCCCCTTTGTTCTTTGGGAACTTGGATTGAGCCCCCCATTGCCTCATGGTATGGCCCTTGTCATATCCTCAGTTCCTCTATCTTTGAGTTCTAACTCTTCTCGTCGTGTCGCAAGGGCTCCGGTGCCACTAGATGTACTATTTGAGACGATAGAATTGTCATCATTTTTCTCATGACTATGGGACCACATCGAGCCTGGTTCTGATCAAGTGACCGTCACGGCCCCTCAGCTAGTAGTCACCTTCGAGCTGGGTCATCTACTATATCACCCCTTGCCAATAGTGGCTCAGGCAGAGGGCTCATACCCCCCTTTGTTGTCATCCCTTGCAGTTGCAGTTTCTATGCCCAGTGCTTGCTCGGACACTCATGGGGCTTGTAACAACCCAGAACCCGGATACCGGGTGAACCTGATACCACTTGGATCATGAGAGGCCACCTACGAGTGGGAAAGCTCGAAAGGGTTAGTAAGGTGCGTGGTGATACATCAAAATTTAAAATCGAAAAAGAGCCCCCCATCGCGCACTGCGAACTGGGAAGTTTATATAGAGTTGAAAGAAACTCTTGGGTTAAAATTCGAGATAAGCACCCAATTTCGGGGATATATGTGATCAAACTCAAGATAATATCAAGGGTAAGAGTCCTAGATCGATGAAGACCGAGCTGGAGGATCATTCTCCTTGAAAATGGATCAAGATGAGACTCTCGGAGAGTCCTCAAGCGAAGAAATTAGAGTTCAAAAGGTTCTGGGCTCTGTTTCAAAGTAGCGGTCAATCGTAAGACCGCAACTAGGTGAAAATGGTCAAGGAAGACCGCAACTAAGCAGTAGGATAAGCATGCCCATAGTTGCATTGGTGAGCACAGCAACCCAATGAAAACAGGCATTTGACGATCATGTAGGAGGCCGCCATTTGATATGGCAGTCTTCCACATGTCCGCCACTCATAGGAAATTGGCGGCCACACTGGAGGCCGCTACTGCTTATGGCAGCCTTCGAGAAGATCACCATCATCCCCCTACTGAGATAGCATAGCTCGAGTGCCAGGGATGATGGGAAATGGTCCCATAACTTGGGAAAACTCTGGAAAATGGTTCAAAACCTACAGAAAATGGCTTCCAAGCTTGAAGGGCTAGGGAAATGATCAAGAACTGTGCTCGAAATAGGATCAAGAAAGTTCCACAATAATGGGTAATTTAGGGCATCGCGAAAAATGAATAAGAGAAATAACTCAACTTGTAGGCTAAAAATAGGGGTCAACAGATGCCCCTCCTTGATGTCTGCTTTGCAAGGGAGTGAGCAAAAGTGGCATGAAGGTGGAATGGAATGGAGATGGAGTAAAAATGACAACGACAAAAAATGGAGATGAAGCAGAGATGAAGTGGAGAGAACTGAAAAGTAGGCATTAAGGCAAAAGACACCCGTCATAACCAATAAGCGATAGGAATTCTTCCAAAAATATCGAACTAACCACCTGGAATGGCTGACAAGGATGAGACATGTCTAGAGAGCTAACTAAAGGAGGAAAAGAAAACATGACCAACCTCATTAGGGGACACAATCCATGGGCAGTGAAGGGATCAGAAAGGGACATAGCACAAAAGTTGGAGAAGAGAAAGCAAAACTGAGATAAAAATCCTTACAGGAATCACGCTGGCCAACCAGACCTAGCGGGCCGATCAGAGAAAATGATCAAATTCAGAGTGGAATAAAAATCTCTTACTCAAGAGTATTGAAGTGTAATTAACCATTGTTGAGGAAAAATCTTGAGAGAATTATGAGACGTGAATTCTCAAAAAATGACATGATGCATGTTGGGCTAAAATAAAGAAATCATCAAAACGAATGCAAAGAAAGCATAAAATGGAAAGTACTCAAAGATAATATTGCTAAACCGAGCAAGACAGGGTCAAGAGTCTTCTTGCAACCACGGCATGCGCGACGGAGTCCATCGTCCCCCACCCGACTCAACCGAGCGGCCTATCCAACGATTAACCGTATGCTCCTAGATCATCATCATTTTTGTTAAAGGGGAACATCGGATTACTTCCGCTCCTAGATCGACCACTCCGTGAACACTACTTTGATTGCCCGCTTGCTGCGAACTTGTATTTTTGTATGTCGTAAATACGGCAAGAGTTTCTAGGAGCTCGTATTGGACCCATTCTCCTGACAACTTTGGCTTTGTGCCATCTCTTAGCCTCCGGGGGGACTGGTTTACTTTTTTAATCTTTTCTCTATTGATTCGAGAAAATCACGGGTCCAACAAATGTCCCCCACGAGACATCCGTCGGAGTCAGGGACAACGGCGGGCGGCCCGTGCACTTCGTAATTTCTTGCTTTCTCTCAAGTCTTGCTGCCATGACATGGCAGGAACCTTTGATTCATGCATTGACATTTCTTATCGTGATTTTGTCTTTTGAAGCGGACTTGCTGTCATGGTTCTCTTTGGCGGAGACGGTCGCGCCCGAGACTTGATGTAGTGGGACTCCAAGAGGGGTCTTCCTATCAGATGGACTGACAAGTCCATGCCATTGTTTGACCCTCATACGATCACAAACGAGAATTTTGATTCTGTGGATCGTGGTCTCGATTGGGTCGCCGAGGGGCCTGTTGCCGAGGATGCAAAAGATGACGACACCATCGATGTGACCCGTATTTTGCGGGTGCTTGGAGTTTCTTCCTATAACCGCCCGAGTGGATATTCTCGACAATGTCCCCTAGATCGACATCTTTTCACCTTCATCTAAAGTTATGTTCCCACCGGCATGGAGGCTGACGACCCACTTTTAAAGGATGAGCATTATCGTCAGAAGCGGGCTATTCTGCAAGGTCGATATAGCATGTCATGTACTAGTGCTTTTCGTACCCCAATGATTTCGTAGACTTCATGCGGCAGGCGCAATTTCCAAGCAAGGATTACCTAGGTTTCTTCAGCAAATATGAGAGTTTCCAAGTGTGGATTCAATCCTTCTTGCCAACTACTTGGGATATACACGGGCATCACCGGATCACACATGATTCCATTAAGGGATGGCTTTGGCTCATCCGACTAGGAGTTCACTGGGGATGAAAATGATTATCTGTGCTTAATTGACAGCATCTTAGGACAGGCGGTCTCAAGTTGGTACGGCAAGTGGTCCGCGATTTCTTCACATAGCTACCACAAGGGAGCCACTGAGTGGTTGATAGGCATCCTTAACTATTATAGAGTGTTGTTGGAGAAAACTGGGATTCGACATGTTGTGACCACCGCTTTGTATAATTACCCTTGCCATGTTGGGATGTTGCAGGCTTTGACGGAGAAGTTCAATCGCCGTTGGAACACATTCGTCACAGGTGAGAGTGAGACGGTCTTGGATCTACGGGCCTTTTATCGTATTTATGGTTTACCTATTGTGGGTCGTGCTTATGAAGAGGTGGCCCTTGATGATTTGCACCGTAATCGGTGAAGGGGGGTACTGGATGCCGCATTGTTACATGTTCCTGATGAAAATTTGGAAGGATTTAGCCCACGCCGGCAAGGAGAAGCCGACGAAGACAGAGAGAGTCACTTTGAAGGGCTAGGTTCGCTATTTCTAAGTCGAGTAAAGGACCGGGTGAAATAGCCCAGTTTTCTTCCCCTTATTGATTTACTCTTTAATGATCACTTATTTTTTAGGGGCGTACTTTCTTTTTCATTGTTGAACTGGTTTCACCATTGGGTCGAGGTTGGGGTGATGCTCGGGTGGTAAATCGGCCCCAATTTTAACTTCAAGAGCTGGGTCATCTCTGAGGAAGATTGACAATAGCTCCCCACTGGGTTTGCCTACCGTTGGCTTGTCCTAGATTACCTCAAGCTCTCTATTTTTGCCCTTAGGCCTTACGATTTCTACCAAGATTACATAGCACCTTCTAGCTATTGCCTGATTACCCCGAACTTCCCCTGGACCGTATGTGGTGGGAAATGTCATTTTTTAGTGATAAGTGGAGGGCCCTGCCTTTATTCGATCGATAATACTTCGGCAAAAAAATGCATAATAGGCCAACATCTCTTTAATCACCATAAAGTTTGCCATGAATGTGACGATTTTGGGAGGGGTACAGAGAGTAACAGGCAGACTTAGGGCTCCCTCAGGGTAGGTTGTCTGGCCATTGAACCCATAGAGGGGGGTTCGAATCGGGCGGAGCCTGGATGGGTCTTCACCTATTTTCAAGAAATAGTCATACGCTAGAACATCAGGGGCGCTGCCATTGTCCACTAGAATTCTATCTATGTTACAATGATTTATAGTAGCCGAGATTACAAGGGTGTCGTCGTGCGGGATAACCACCCCTTCCAGGTCTTGCTCGGAGAAGACCAGAGCCTGTTGGTCGCTTGCCGAAGGAGCTTTAGGAGGCTCGCAGGCTCGGTTGGCTCACTCGACATGATGCTTTCTTCCTCGACTACTATCCTCTCTTGAGGCCGATCCCCCTGAGATGACGTTAATGTGGATTCCTTGGGGGCAGCTGTCGATTTCTTCTGGAGGGACTCCGTGATCCTCTTGTCACTCAGCCACGTACTTGGAGAGGTGCCCTTGGTAGATGAGGCTCTCAATCTCATCCTTGAGTTGCTGGCAATTCCCAGTGTGATGGCCGTGGTCATTGTGGAACTGGCAGTGCCTATGACGACTGCGGCATCTTGGATCGGCTTTCATTGGCTCAGGTCAATGAAGTAGGCATGAGTCCTTCATTTCTTGGTATCTCGTAGATAGGGGTAGATAAAGGAGTGTAACGCTCGAACTTGCGCGGGGGTTCTTTGCACTCGCCTTCTCGATTTCTCCTCTTCCCCTGCCCAAAGGCTTGCTCTGACGGCTGCTTCTTCTCCCCCTCTGGTCCCAAGCTCGCTGCGTCTCGACAAGCATTGAGGACTTCCTCACACTCCGCATGGCGCAGAGCTAGAGTCACTAGGTCGGCGAGAGAGGAGGGGGGTGGAGCACCAGTTCTCTCCGGAGGCCTTCACCGCGGGTTCCTCGTGACAATGCGGTGATGGCAAAGGCTATGATGCGGGACGGACACATGAACTTGACGCCAATTTGAAATGCACACCTAGGACTCTAGCAAGCTCGTGTTCGTCCCTTAATGAGGGAAGCGTCGGACCTATGCTAGTAGTTAAATTTTAATCCACTGCATTTAATTTTATAATTGCCATTGCATTTGACAGGGACAATTCAACCCCCCTTCTTGTCCACACGTGCGCCTAGGGTCAACACACGTTCTATGAGAAGTTCGGTCATTCGACTGAAGAATGCTGGAAGCATCTCGACACTTGTTTATGCTGTGGAAGCCGGGAGCATCGCATGTCCGATTGCCCCCTCATGAAAGAACAACCTTCAAATGGCGAACATAGGCAGCAGGCTCGCCTTAATGCCATACTGGACGAGGAAGCACACAAGGATGATGGGTTAATGGAAGGTACCGTTCAAATTTATTTGCATCCTACCTTTGTGTTATTTGATACTAGTGCTTCTCATTCCTTTATATCTACTGCTTTTGCTAAAACTTTATCAATTTCACCAGCTCCCCTATCTTCGGATCTAGCTATTACTACACCTTTAGGTCCTGGAACTAAACTTACAACCCGCTATCCAAATAGTGAGATAACCATAAAAGGCCATAATCTCCTCGCAAATCTCGTATGCCTTGACATGGAAGGCTACGATGTTATTTTGGGCGTAGATTGGTTGTGTGACCTTTATGTCAATATTAACTTTCCCAATTGGAGAATTTCTTTCCACAAACCGGATCTTCCACAATTTTCTTTCCTTGGCATTAAATATAGGAATCATCCCATCCTCATTTCTTCTCTTCATGCCTGCAAACTTATCTCACAAGGTTGTGGAGCTTTTCTTACTTTCGTAATTGTCACCAAATCTAAAGAAATCATTCTAGAAGAAATCCTTATTGTAAGAGAATTCCTCGATGTCTTTCTAGCTAAATTACCTGGTTTACCACCCGAAAAGGAAGTAAACTTCTCCATCGAACTCATTCCTAGAGCAGCACTTGTTTCAATAGCTCCTTACAGGATGTCCCCCACGGAACTCAAAGAATTGAAAAAGTAACTTCAAGAGTTACTATACAAGGGGTTCATTCGACCCAGCACATCCCCTTGGGGTGCGCCAGTTCTATTCATCAGGAAGAAGGATGGATCTCTTAGGCTGCGCATTGACTACTGGCAACTAAATCAACTCACAATCAAGAATAAATATCCACTACTACATATCGATGAGCTATTTGATCAAATCTCCGAAGCGGAGTATTTCTCTAAGATTGACCTCAGGTCGGGTTACCATTAGCTCAGAATTAAGGATGAAGATATTTACAAGACTGCATTCCATAGCAGATATGGACACTATGAGTTCGTGGTAATGCCGTTTGGGTTAACCAGTGCCCCTGCAGTATTCATGCAACTTATGAATAATATTTTCAGGCCTTATCTCGACCGGTTTGTGGTCGTCTTCATTGATGATATCCTAATATATTCCAAGACCAAGGAAGAACATGAAGAACACTTAAGGATAGCTTTGCTAACATTGAGAGAACACCAACTCTATGTGAAGCGCAACAAGTGTGAATTCTGGCTAAAGGAGGTCTCTTTTCTTGGCCACATTATTTCAAAAGAAGGTATCACCGTGGATCCATAGGTTGGGATAGAAAAAAATGTTGCCGATGCCTTGAGTCAGCGTGCATGTTTATTGTCCACCATGAGTGTCGAGGTCGTAGGCCTCATGAAGATGAGAGAGGCTTATGCAGATTGCCCTGACTTTGGTCAGATCTTTACCACTCTCTTGGTTGGGCCTACGAGGGATTGTAGTGAGTACATGCTTCAGGAGGGTTACCTATTTTGAGGAAATAGGATTTATGTTCCTTGAACTTCGGCCCGAGATTTCCTTTTATGAGAACTACATGTAGGGGTCCAGCCGGCCACTTTCGTCGGAAGAAGACCATTGAGGTAGTAGAGCACCACTTCTATTGGCCGAGCTTGAAGCGCGATGTTGCTCACATCATGGCCCAGTGTCGTACTTGTGCTACGACCAAGATGGGGAAGTAAAGTTCTGGCCACTCTATGTCTCTACCCATCCCTGATGCCCCGTGGCAGGACATCAGTATAGACTTTGTTATGGGACTGCCACGCACGGCCCAAAAGCATGACTCTATCCTTGTGGATCTGGATAGGTTTTCTAAGATGGCCCTTTTGGTTCCCTGTTCGAAGACTTCGGATGCCTCGTCGGTCGCCCGCCTATTTCTTGCATATGTGGTGAGTAGGTTTAGATTATCCCGTACCATAGTGTCTGACTGGGATGTTAGGTTCACTAGTTATTTTTGGAAGACACTGTGACATATGTTAGGCACACAGCTCAAATTCACCTCTGCATATCATCCCCAGACCGACGGTCAGACAGAGGTAGTCAATAAGAGTCTGGGAGACCTATTGAGGTGTTTGGTAAGGGATCACATAGGAGATTGGGACTTAGTGTTACCACTAGCTGAGTTTACATTTAATGATTCTGTCAATAGGTCTACGGGCATGAGTCCATTCAAGATTGTCATAGGTCATAGACCTAGGAAGCCAGTGGATCATGTTCCCCTACCGATGCATGCTAGAGTGTCACAGCCAACTGAGTCATTTGTCGAACATGTTAGGAGTCTGCATGATGGCATCTGTCATCATATTGAGACCAATAATGCGTGGTACAAAGAGTTGGCTGATGCTCATAGATTTGAACAGTTTCCCTCTAGAACCGTGAATAAGTTATGATCAGGGTCAAGCCTGAACAGTTTCCCTCTGGAACTGTAAAGAAGTTACAAGTTCGCATTGTCAGTCCTTTCCGAGTAGTGAGGTAAGTCGAATCTAACACATATATTGTAGACTTTCCAGAGGATTATGGGATCAGCTCCACTTTCAACGTCTCGGATCTAATCACAAATAGGGACCCGACAATGCCATTTGAGCCGTCTCCCCCCCTTGTAAGTGACCCCACTATAGATTATGGAAAATCCACTAAACAATAATAAAGAAAACACAAGTATACGAATGGGGGAAAAGGAGAGGGAGAATGCGTAGGATGCTAATAGGAGGATGCGATCATCAGAGGACGCGAGGGTGTGTCTAGGCATACAACACCACTTGACATGATTCATAAGTCGGGTACATTCATTCATATCACCCACATGTCAAGTACCGTGCACGTCCGATCGCTTCCCTCGCTAGGGACGAGTGCGAGCTTGCTAGAGTCCTAGGTGTGCATCTCACCTTGGGGTCGAGTCCGCGTCGTCGTCCCGCATCACCTGGTTCGTCTAAACCCTCCCTCCCCCACTCAGTGAACAAAAAAAAAACTTTTTTAAGGGTTTACCCGGACCAAGTTTAACCCTCAACTTGGTCCGCCTAAACCCTTCCCTGACCTTTCATCTTCCCCTATAAAAACCCCTTAGAAGCTGAAGGAGTGGGCATGCAATCCAACATAGACAAGATCATCCTGACGCAGGCATACTAGCCTCCAGCAAGAAAGGACGAACACAAGGAGCTTATTGTGCGCGGTTGGCTTGTAAAATGGCTTATACACGCCGAGGGTATGTCACTCGTACTCCCCTCATACGATTTTTAGCCGTGACACACAAGTCCGTCCCCGTGACACGTAAGGCATTATGGTAATGGTGAATATACCCACACCCCGGGTCTGCCCGCATATGACGACCTACGATGGCCATACATGCGCCATGATGTCGTACTCACCTCCGTCACGAAACCGCATGCCCGTCACTGGTCTCGAGCCAGTCGCTGACTGCTCTAACCTCTGATCTGAGTGACCCAGACCCTGGCCCAGAGATGCTACCATCAGGACCGGCCTCGATTTCCCAGTATGGAGATGGTCGCCTCCTTGGGGATCCGGACCCAACTACTCGTCCCAAGCCGCGTCTGGCCCCCACCCAATCGTCAGCTAGTATCTCCTCCGGTCACCAGTATAGTCCTCCCTCAGCGAATTGGGCATGTCCCTTGTCTTGAGGAGGGCCTCTATGAAAACACGCGGATATTCACCTTATTATGCAATAACCCGGGGACCGACCCACGTGTCGGAGTTGTCCCGAGGCTTTCACTAGTTGTAATTCAGCCTCGACAGCCCACTTGTATAGCCCACGTGGCTCTGATAAAATATATTACCACCTGAATGCATGTCTCCGCACCCGTATTCGAGTTCCGGCCCTCCTCCACACCAGTACCCTTGACTCCAGTAAACTGCATTTCCCAGTTAAGCATGAACCTATTGCTGTGAAATGCCCCCGGGCCTTCACCCATGGCTTCAGTTATATCCTGACTTCCCTTCAACATGGAACGAAGGTGTTCGGATTCAATCCAATGTAAATAAATATAATAGCCTGTGCGCTCGCACCTATGGGGCCTCCCTTCTCTCCACGTGTCTCCCGACCACTCGAGCCCACGTGCGGCATCCTGGTGACGCTTCCCAGTCAACCATTGGTTCCATAAGTCGTTGTTGAGAAATCGACTGGCACGCCCTGACCCTAGCTCAGTTACCCTGTAAGACTCGTGCCTTAACAAACCTTTATCGGTTATAAAATATACTTTATTCGATTAATTTAAAGTGATTTTTATGGCTTTAATGGGCATTTTCTAAGCATTTTTTAAGCATTTAATCAAATTATTAAAAGCTTTTAAGAAATTAGTGGGCGTAAATGCAATTTTGGTTAACTTAAGGCCATTTTACTTCCCCATCGGTTTCCTGTTGAGTGTTGTATATCCTCTGGATTTTTTGTGTGATTTACTTGTTTTAATGATGGCAATGTTTTAATGATGACAATGAAATATCAACTTCATTTTGATGCATTAGCGCAAACCAAAGTCAATACATGATCTGTGTGCGCTTACACAAGGTCAGTGCACATTCTTCTCTTCATGCATCTAGGTCGGCGCACATCTTGTTTGATTGCACATAAAGCTGGTGCACATCTGTGTCAGTCTCACATAAGGTCGATGCATGTTCTGTAGAACTATGTATGAGGTTGGGGCAAGTCTTGCCTTCTGCATATACAAGTCGGTGCACATTTGCGTTGCGCTAAACAAGGTCGGTGCACATCCTTCATTAGGTAAAACACGATCGATGCATATTCATCATTATGCATGCAAGGTCAGTGCAGGTTTTATTGTACGCATATATGGATCGGTGCACGTTCCTGATTGAACGAGGCATTAAGTCAGTGCACATTTGTATTAGCTACATAAAAGGCCTGTGCATACCACTGTTCATTCAGATAAGGTCGGTGCCCATTCCTGATTGAACTACACATTAAGTCAGTGTACATTTGTATTGACTGCATATAAGGTTGGTGCATGCTCCTGTAGAACTACAAGAAAAGTCGGTGCATATCTACATTAGCTGCATATAAGGTTGGTGCAAGTTCGCACCTTGCCCAGTTAAGTTTGTGTAGGTCTGTGCATCATGCATATCAGGTTGGTGCAAGGTTTGCACTATGCCTATATGATTCTGCGCAAGTGTTTGTATCATGCATCTATGGTCAGTGCAGACTCTACATTATGCCTACATGGGTCAGTGGAAAGTTTGTGCATCATGAATATGGGTCAGTGCAAGTTACGTGCATCATGTATATAAGGTACGTGCAATATTGCCTTTTGTCTATACAAGGTTCATGCCTAACTGCATTAATGCATGGTGTCCATAATAAGATCGGTACAAAGGTACTGACCATATCAGAACCCTCGTGCTTAGGGTTTGATCATCTGAGCGTACTTATGGTTGGGTCATCTTATTGCAATTACATTTATTCTTTTGTTAAATATCTACAAGTTGTTTGACGAAATATCCTTTATCTTGCTGACATGGACTTTACCATGAAAAGGCCCAAGAGAACCAGGATAAGATACTCGTGCGCTTTAAGGAAGGCACGTGATCCCAGATTCATCCACGCTAATGATTGGGCACGTGATCCAATACAAGACTCGAAACAAGAGATCCTGCCACATGGAAGGCAAAGGAGCTGTGTTACACGTGGAAAGTTTAAGGATCAGATCCTCATGGAAGATTGGGTGGGAAATGTGATTTCCATGCGCCCATCGCCTGCGGCCTATAAATGGTTGCAGATCGCTCAAAGGAAGAAAAAGGGGGTGGAAAAATTATTAGTATTAGAGAGAGAAAAGGAGAGCTACAGATTTACAGAGAGAGAATAAGAATTCTTCAAAGTTAAAGAAGAGCTGGGAGTAGAAAGAAGAAGCTAGAAGGAGACCCTTGCAGGACATAGTGCGCAGGTAGAGTGAGAGAAGTGTGTGGAGGGTGGTTGACAGTGGACGGACAGTTTGATGGCGTGCGGGAGACAAGTAGAGTAGAATTTCAGTAGAGTGTGAGAGACATACCTCCCTGATCGTCTGACCAAGATTCTATTTATAGAGTTCTTATCAAACTTGTCTTGTTCTCTTTGCCTTCTGGCTTAGTGGGGTCATGGTTGCCCTGATTGTGAGATTATGAGTTATCCGTCTGCTCATCTTATAGGAGGTGAGGAGACGTGAGTGTTAACCTGTTGCCCCATTACCTTCTGAGATAACTCTCGCTATTATTGCTTTAATGACCACCTAAATCGTGCATCACGTGGATCGTGAGGTAAGCACATGTCCGGAGCACAGGCCTGGACCTTGGGCCAATCCTTAACGGGCCTTGGCGGGTGACATCTTGGACTATCAACCAATCCTTGTTGGGTCTCATTGGGCCCTTATGAGTTTCTCTCTTCTCACTACCCCCCACTCCCAAGCAGCGAGGGTGCTTGGTACTCAGGGGAAACCGTTCACTTGGTAGGCTCTTTAGTTGGTTAGGACTTCTGAGTTTGTGCACAACCTTACGAACTCTAGGATTTTAATGCTCCTCAAATAGCTCATGTGGCCTTTGGGTGTTTCGTCTTCCTGAACCGTCGCGTTTATGCTAGCGCATTGGTTGAGGAAAAGTCCCCACGGTTGGCTCGAGCTTCGAAAAGTCCTCGGACAGTTGTCCTCAACATAGGAAGTCCAAGATGTGGTCCATCCTGGAGGGCTCATGGTTGATGGCATTGACTTAGAGGTCTGCTTCTTCAATACTCAACCGTTATAGCTCCTCAATCAGAATGGACCGAGAGTTGACCAAAGTAGATGATGACCCTAGGTGATAAAATGAATCTACTCGGGCATTATCTGCTCTCAGCATGTGGACGACCTCACAATGTACGAGGCCCTCAGCTACTTCCTGACTCATTACAGATAGCGAGTCATGACTGGTTCATTTCCATCACTTGATTGGCCACTAAGAGATAGTCACTACACACTCGGAGGTAGGTAGCTACCAAGGTTTTTGACCAGTGAACACCAGAGATGAGTGCTTCATACTCAGTGACGTTGTTTGATGCTGGGAATTAGAACTATAGGACATATTGGAGCTTGATTCCCTCAGGTGATGAAAGAACTAAGCTCGCCCCACTGCCACTAGAGCATGATGATCTGTCCACATACAGCTCCCATGTCAATCCATGGGAAGGCCCTTCGAGCGCTTCTTTCTTAGGGTGCATGTACTCAGCGATGAAGTCAGCAAGTGCCTGGGACTTGATGTTAGTCCTCGCATGGAAGTTGATGTCAAACTCCCCCAACTCGATGGCCCACTTGATCTGTGGCGACCCGGGATCCGAGTACCGGAAAGGAACCGGCGCGACTCGAACCTCGGCCCGCCTCCCACGAGCCGAAGACTCGGAAGGGATAAAAGGATAGGTGTGGTGTACATAGAAATAGGAAATAAAGTAGGACAACAGATATAATAAAATTCGTGGGTCGGTGGTGCTATCACCGACTCCCATCTCCCCCTCAGCGAGTCGGTGGCGACGCCACTGACTCACGTCATCTGAGCGCTAGCCTGCTCGGACCTCCAACCCATGCTGCGTCGACCCTTCAGCCTGGCCTGCTCAGACCTCCAACCCATGCTGCGTCGACCCTTTAGCCTAGGCTACTCGGACCTCCAGCCAGCCTGCTCGGACCTCCAGCCCGGCTTGCTTGGACCTCCAGCCAGCCTGCTCTGGCCTCCAACCCACGCTGTGTCGACCCTTCAGCCTAGCCTGCTCGGACCTCCGACCATCCTGCTCGGACCTCCAGTCGGCCTGCTCAGACCTCTAGCCATCCTGCTCCAACCTCCAGCCGCACCCTGCTCGGACCTTGCCCGACATGCGCAGACCCTGGCCCGCCTGTGCATCGACCTCCTTAGGCCTGCACAAACCGTCGCCCCTGCGTCGACCTTGTTGCTGGCGTCGACCTTCCCTCATAATGTGCCGGCATCAAGTTAGTGGTGACGCCACTGACTCACGCCCTCCACGTGTTGCCTTCTCACCAAATCACCCTTCAAGCTCCTCTCAACCCCCGTTAACCCCTTAGGTCAACCTTGTTTGATTCTTGGGCCAATTACTACCCTCCACTAAGGGTTTAATAACCTCCCTAGGCAGGTAATTAATGACTAAACCCTCAATAAATCATGAGCCTAATAAAAAAATCAATTAGGTAAATTATTATTTATCACATCTCAATTAGATTACGTGTTGAGCATGAAAACATATATATACATATATATTATCACTTTAAAGCATGCTTGCATGGCCGAACCTTCGATATATCAAATGGCGTCTGGCAAAGGTCGGGTTACACTCGACTGGCAACTCTCGCTATGAGTGATGGTGGTCTTCGGACCTACGTTCTCCGCCCCGTAAAGAGGCCGGGACATAATGAATGGTGCTTGCCCCACATGAATAAATGAATAAACAAATCTCGCGTATTGTTATTTCAATTTTGCTTTGTATGCATTTCTTTCTTGCTGTAAGGTCAGTGCACCTTGTACATAGGTTGATGCTAGCAACCTAGCGATTGGAGAGAGGTCGATGCTAGTGACCTAGCGACTACAGCTTAAGGTCGATGCATGTTTTAGAAAGGTCGATGCTAGTCAGTTAACTTCTATAGCATAAAGTCAGTGTAATAAAAGTCATCACTCTCAAGGTCGATGCACCTTGCGCATTCACTATAAAGATAGGTCGATGCACCTTCATCAAGGTCTACCTATGTTTCATTAAAGGTCGATGCTTCCATTCAAACATGTTGCATGGGTTAGTTATACAGGCTAATGCATCACATCTATGCATCGATACTTATGTGGAAATGTGTGCTTTCACTTAACATGTCTGAATTTGTTAAATCAATTAAGATTGAAATTATGCTTATGCTTATCATTGATCCATAACTAGTACTTCTCTATTTGTTATCTTGACAACCCAGATCCATGTTCGAACACCTGGGTTACATAAAGGCTGATCGCATCACCGAGGATCAAGGTGCGGTGCGATCCCATTCGTGGATTCGAAGCCTTGACGGGGTTCGAGCGGCTTTTTCATGCGAAATGGCATTTTCGGCATGGCAGATCGTCGGTGGAGATAGGGGGATGGATTCTTTACCTTCTGTTCTACTTTTTCCTTGAATTTTGTGCTGATTGATGCGAGTTTGAGTGAGTTTCTATTTTTGGAGAATTAATGACATGTTTTGGGACGTGCGGCGAATCTGCCATTTTTGGCGATGTTTCTCTCCTTAAATGATAGCCCTTGAGTCTACGAGATGTCCAGACTCGATTTTCGTTCATTTGGCTTCGCTTTTGTGCAATTTGGGGCCGGACGTTCATGTGGCGTGTTTAGGGCATTTGGATGAAATCGCCTGTTTCCTTGTCATTTTGTAGTTTTCTGGATCCCTTCCGACTTGTGGAAGGTTGGTAATGAGTTTATGAATGTTTTCCCCTTCACTTGGAAGTGTATGGGGCATAGAATGGAGATTTTCGCGTGGATTCGTGAAACCCGACTCGGGTTGAGATAGCGATCGTACCAGAGACTGCCACCTGCCTCTGGGTGTAAAAGCAGCCCTCTCGAGATTGCCATTTGGTCTTGTAGGTCGGTTCCTAGTTGCGGTCTTGTGACTGACCGCCTTTTGAAAGTAGTGGTCAGGCGAGGACCGCAACCAGGACGAGTCACGTGTGTTTTCGGGGCAGACTATAGATGGCAATCTGGCCATGACTGCCTTCTGCAGGAGGCGGCCCTGTGGAGACCGCCTTATGCAAGTGGCGGCCCTATTGAGACCGCCTTCTGCCTATGTTCTATTTGTGTTCGTGTTTTTGGTTGTCGTTAGATGGCGGCCTTGTTGAGACTGCCACCTCCAGGTAGCGGCCCTGTTGAGACCGCCACCTATTGGCCAGTCAGGTAGCGTCCATGTGATGATCGTCACCTGTTCTAAGTGTTCCTTTCGGGTCGGTTTGGCTTCCGGTTGATTCGGTTTCGACCCCTTGATTAGCCTTTGGTCTCGTGAATGTCTCGGATGTCCCGTAAGAACCGTGATCGTGCTATTTTGAGAGTCTTCTTAAGAGTTGTTTTGGTCTCCGGTCAATGTAGTTGTGACCCAGTGGTTGACTTTTTGACCTTATGAGTGTCTTGGTTATCCCATGGGGATCGAGACTGTGTTTCGGACGCTCAAAGATATCATGTTACCTCGATTGACGTGTCCATATAATTTGAGGGCTCGAGTGACCCCTCGTGTTTCGTGCTTTCTCGTTATGAGAAATTGTGAGTCCGATGAATGGCCAAGGGGCCGAGGACTTTTGATTGAGGAATGGATCCGACTGTTGTGTGCCGCTTCCATAATTTTTTACCATTGTTTTTGACCCAGGGACTAGGCTGATTAGACAGCTTATTACCGTATTATGCGACGGTCTTGACCTGAGTCGACAGATCCAAGCCAGGCAGCTGTCAAGTCAAAAGCATCAGTCGACAGATAGATACCAATCTGTACAGTCATGTGCCACTTAAAGCTGACCATCTCTTGACCATCACTGGTTACAAGATCAGAGGTGAAGGTGTGAAGGAAGGGAAGATCACTTACTTCGTACCGTTCCTTGAAGAGGAAGAGAACAGTTCACTCAAGGCACAGTTCATCTTCGAGTTCACCACATCCCCTTCAACTGGACGATGGAGCTCTAAGCAGCAGTGCTACCGTGATGGTCCGTTCGACCAGAGTGTCCGCTTCCGGAGGCTCAAGGTACGGGGTCAGGGTAAGGCAATGCAGATTAAGTTCGAGAGCGAGACGGGCAAACCTTTCACTCTCATTGGTTGGTCAACACTGGAGAGCGTCGCAAGTGAGTTATAATTACACATTCCTATCTTCTTTGTCCACTGAGCAAGAGCTCGAAGCTCTCGTAGTTGCCATCCAAGACACACAGCAAGAGGGGCCGTACAGCGTATTCCACATGAACGTGGACATGCTAAACCAGTTCCTCACTGGGTTCTTCCTAGACCAAAACCAAGGATCACAGTTCCTCCTACTGGCTAAGAGTGAAGACAAGGTTATCGGTTACGTAGCAGCAGCTATGATGGATAACCACTTCATGTTTGCTAACGATGGAGTGGCCCAGGTCGTTACGTGGTGGGTGCACGAAGATCACAGAGCTAACGGTGTGGGTGGAGAACTCATGAAGGGTGTAGAGATGTGGGCCAAGGAGATGGGCGCTAAGCACATCATGGCTGGTCACTACGCTAACAAGACTGGCAAACAAGTCAAGAAGATGTACGAAGGTAACGGCTACAGCCTGATCGAGTACACATATCTCAAGGAGATTAAGTAACATGTTAGGTGCAGCTATCGCAATAGGTCTCGGTTTGGCAGGTGCTGGTGCACTCAAGCAGGCAGACGCTGCTAGAGATGTGGCTCGTGGACAACGAGATGCTGAGCGTATTCGTCAACGACAGATGGCAGTGCAGGCTGACAGAGAACGTAGGCAAGCCATCAGACAGGCTATGCAGGCACGAGCCCAGGCAGTCACTGGAGCTGAGTTTTCAGGGGCGCAAGCCGGTAGTGGCATCGCTGGCGGCACAGGTCAGATAATCTCAGATGCTGGACGTATGGTGGGAGACACCAATATCAACGAAGGTCTCGGTAACCTGATGTTCGCAGCTAATAACCTGATCTCTCGTGGTCAGATGCAAGCTAACATTGGTCAGGCCATCGGTGGGTTCGGTGCTACTATCCTCGGCAGTAGCCAGGCTATTGGTCGAGTAGGTAGTAACTTGTTCGGGGCACAGCAGCAGGCTGGTGGATCCGGCACTCAGAATGGATTGTATGGTGGAGCCATTGGCTTCGGTGGGAGCGGTCGATAACACATGCAACTAGCGTTTGAACTCCCTGAAGAGGAGCAGCCCGCTGCACCGGGTACGTTCACTATCTTCGGTAGCGAGGACCAAGAGAGTCCTCTCAATCCTATCGTAGCCCAGGCACGAGCAGACAAGTACAACGTAGCCATGGGCACACTCAGCCCTGGTAAGGATCAGATTGAGCAAGCTCTCTACGCTGGTAGCGAAGGGAACATGCGCCTGTCCCTTATCTCCAACGAAGCCCTTAGAGCCCAGCGCATCCGTCAGGCTGTAGCTGAGGATATCGTGCGTGGTAAGGAAGGTCCGCTCAACGAGCAAGAGACCGCTGCTATCAAGGCACTCACAGCACGTGAGGCAGACGCTGCCTTGACCAACCCCTCCATCGTAATGGAGAAGCTGTACGGCAGACAAATCGTAGACTTCAGCAATGCCATCTCCCCCACTAGTGCGTACAATCGTATGTTGGAGAGCGGAGGAGTCGATGAAGCAGACAGATTGAGTGAGCGCCACTCTGACATAGCTGCCAAGAAGGAGCGAGCACAACGCCTTCTAGAGGACCTCAATGAGCGGTGGGGAAGCGCAGGATGGGTGTCTACCATCAGCAACTACGCTGAGACAATGGTCCCTTTCTTCTCTACATACAACACCAGGAACGCAATACCAAACGTCACTGGCAAGTCCCCTCTCCTTCCGGGTAACAACTTGGAGGGACAGATCATGTCGTACTATACTATGCCACTCAACCAAGCAGACGTGGCCCTCACAGAGGCAGTACGAGTGATGGAGCAAGCCAACCCTCTGGATGCTAAACACTTCTTAGAGGCCATGATTGGGTACACCAACAGCGACAAGTTCTGGGATAATGCCGTCGGTCTAGTGGACACTGCTACAGTAGTGCCTGTAACGCCCGTAGCGAAGGCTACAGTGGCAACAGCAAGGATGCTGAAGGATGTGGTCAAGGTAGCCACTAAGCCCGGTGTGAAAGCTGCTGAGGTCCTAGAGGCCACTGGTGAGCGTACCCTCATGGCCACTGATTACTTCACAAAGGCAGTCACTACGGCTCAGGAGCGTGCAGCTAACCAGGGTACCCAGGCTTCGTGGGATGACATGATGGGTAAGCTCCCCTTGCTCATGAACCCCAAAGCATTTATCGAAGGTGGAGAACTGGCTAAGAGCGCACCGTTCCTCGCTAAAGCGACGGAAGAGCTCACTCGTTCTAGCGCCAAGATGATCGATGGTA
Source organism: Amorphophallus titanum (assembly GCA_024336825.1). Lineage (NCBI taxonomy): Eukaryota > Viridiplantae > Streptophyta > Magnoliopsida > Alismatales > Araceae > Amorphophallus > Amorphophallus titanum. Next base: position 6,752,237 of record JANBPO010003772.1, read on the forward strand.
TCATCAACGAACCCATCTCTATTGCCAACATCGTACCGGGTACTCCGGCATTCGATGAGGCAGTACGTGAGGCTGTGGATCGTGCCGGTAAGTCGTACCCGAACCTCGTAGACAACGTGATGTACGCATCTCCTGGTCGTCCTGCTACTGGTGGGGCACTGAGCGATGTGACCCTCGGCTCCGATCGTATTGATGTGTTCATAGGTACCAAGGCTGGTACTCCCTTCGACACAGAGAAGGCAGCTCAGGCCACTATCGAACGTAACTACATGAAGGATGCAGTAGTCGAGCCGGTAGGCAATGGCTTTGGTATCCGATACTCTACGTTCGTGAACTACAGTGACCCGAAGGTCCGTTCTCTTCTTGTCCCCACTGACGCTCCTACTCCTAAGGATCACAAGAACCTGTGGATGGGGTGGATGCGTTCACCTAACGAAATACTCCCGAAGGACCTGGTCAATGATCGGGCCATTGCTACCTATGGTATCTCCAAGATGGCAGAGATGGCACAGACTATGCTCACTGAGATCAGAGGATCGTTGAGCAAAGCTGACCTCGATGACTTCAACAAGTTCATCAGCAAGCAGCGTGATACTCCGAACCCCAGCAATGCTGACAAGCCTGGTATCTTCTCGAAGAGTCTGTCTGAGTTCGAGCAAGAGTGGATGAACATGTACGGTCGTAACCCCGATGAGGCTACGGCTATCGCGTATATGCGCTACGTGCAGCTGTACGACATGGAGTACTCTGTACTCAACATGATCAACCACAAGAACAAGACAGCTATGGGTATCCAGAGTATCCAGCTGCCTCGTGCATTCTCCTCTCGTACTACTGCAGTCGAAGGTCGCATCATCCGTGATGATCCTTTCCTCAGTGGTGAGCCGTTCTCGTTCCTCATCTGGGATAATAAGTTCGGACAGTTCGGTCCAGAACTGACGTCCTCTCTCATGGGCAAGAACTGGTTCCCGTCCAGTGCTGCAGTTCGTGGTGGCGTGGGAGAGATGAAGCAGCGCATTGAGAAGGAAGGACTGACGTGGGTCAACCTGACAAAAGATGGAGAGAAAGCTCTCCGTGCTGATCCTCGTATCGCTGAGTACCTGCCTGATAGGAAGATCGACTACATCCTCATGAAGGACCCGAAGGCTGAGGCTCTACCAATTAATCAGCTGCCGTACCGTCCTGGTGGTCACCGTACTCTTAAGGATGGGTTCTACATCAGTCAGCCTGACATCAGTCGCAGAGAGCGTGCTGGTGGTGCTGTGTTGCACTTCTACCATGGCGACAACAACATGGCTCATTTCGTTCGTGAAGCAGATGCTCGCGACATGATGACCCGTATTGAGAAGGCTCGCCAGATTTATCACACTGCTAAGACCCAGAAGAAAGACCTCAATGAACTCTCGCAGTACCTAGCGAATGAGTTGCCTGGGTTGTTCACCGTCAACGAGTTTGCCGCTCTCTTCAAGAAGGGAGGTCCGTTCAAATTGGATACTCCGTTCTTTGTCCGAGCGACAGGGAGTTCCGTGAATGACACGCACAATCTCAGCACTATGTACTCCAATCTTCGGATGGGTACGGACGATGTCCACTCGATTGCTCTGCAACGAATGGACCCGCAATACTTCAAAGAGCGTGGAGATATCTTTCCTACTTTTGCTTGGCGTGGCAGCGATAGTGCACCTGTCATTGAGAGCACTGCTGCAGAACTGATTGATCCCCTTGATACCTTGGAGCGTTCGTTCCAGAACATCATCAAGTCTAAGTACCTTGACGATCTTCGTATCAAGACCACGGAGAGGTTCATCAACGAATTCGCTGGTGTTCTCGACACTCCGATTGAACAGCTCAGGGCTAACCCCTGGGGTGCACTGCTCGAACCAGTATATAAGAAGGGAGCAGACAAGGCTACGATCCAGGCTGCGAACCAGCTCCGTCGTACACTCCTTGAGTTCCTCAACATTCAGACTCCCTTGGAGAAACAGATCAACTACACCAAGCAGAAGCTAGCCGACTCCATCTACCAGACGGTAGGTAAGGACGGATACGCTAAGCTTGAGCGTGGACGTGAGTTGCTCGACAAGTTCAGCTTGGGTGCTACTAAGGACCCGATCAAGTTCATTCGTTCTCTTGCCTTCCACGAGAAGCTCGGCTTGTACAATGTCAAGCAGTTCTTCCTGCAGGCACAGAACCTCACCACAGTGTTGGCGCTAGAACCTACCAATGGTCTCAAGGCTATGGGTGCGTACTATCCCATGCGTGGTGCACTCATGAACAGCAATCCTGAGATCGTCGAGAAGATGGCCAACCTTGCTACTAAGTTCGGTTGGAAGAAGGACGAGTTCATGGAGAGCTGGAACGCAGGTAACCGCTCAGGGTTCTTCCGAGTGGGTGGTGAAGTAGCGTACCACGATCTTGGTGCTACCCCCTCCCTCACTGTAACTACGTTCGGTAAGATGCTGGATAGTGCAACTGTGTTCTTCAGAGAGGGTGAACGCATCAGTCGTATCACCGCCTGGAACGCAGCGTACCTCAGGTGGAAGGCCCTAAACCCTGGTAAAGAACTCACTGACCTGGAAGTATCGCGTATCCTAGCACGAGCAGATGACCTGAACGGTAACATGTCCCGAGCTTCCAACGCTATGTGGCAGCAAGGTGTGTTCTCCATACCCTCACAGTTCTGGGGGTACCAGGCACGCATGTCTGAACTCATGCTCGGTAAACGTCTCACTGTAGCAGAGAAGGCACGACTTGTTACTGGTTACTCTCTCATGTACGGCTTGCCTACTGGCTTCGCTATTGCTGGCCCAGGTATGGTGTGGCCGTGGCAGGAAGCCACTCGTCAGTATCTACTTGAGAACGGTATGGCGTACAACGACAGTGCCCTTCAGAAGATCGCTACTGATGGTCTCGGTGGTGTAGCTGCTGGCATCATCTTCGGTGAGGACGTTAACTTCTCAGAACAGTACAGCCCTCAGGGTATGTCTGTTGTCAAGGACTTCGTCGAAGGTGACAAGGGAATAGTCGACCTTATGATGGGTGTTGGTGGTACCACTGCCGTGGAGAACATCAAGGCCTTCACTCCTTTTGTCGCTGCCCTCGGTAAAGTGGCAGGCATGGATGGTGGGTATGACCTCACTGCTCGTGATTTCAGTGATGCCTTCTCACACATTTCTTCTTTCGGCAATGCAGCTAAGGCTATGCACGCGTACAGTGCACAGGAATACTGGAGCAAGAAGGAACAGCTCGTCTCTCGTAGCGAGGTCAACGCATGGCAGGCAGTACTCATCGGAGCTACGGGTCTCATCCCGAAGCACGTGACTGATGCTTACGCTATGGTGTCCTCACTCAAGGACAGACAGAGGATGCAAGAAGAGATCAAGACTGAGATCATCAAGCAACTTCGCCTTGGCTTCAAAGCTAACACTCCCTCCGAGGCCGACGTTCACTTCCGTCGAGCTCAGATACACTTCAAGGCTGGACAGTTCACAGCGCAGGAGTACGCACAAATCCTACGCACAGCGAGCACGGGCTACCGCTCACTTGCTGACAGCATTGCCCAGAAGTACGCAACTACATCTCCAGAACGCATGCGAGACATGCTCCGTAGAGGACCCCAGTAATGGCAGACTTTGCCCCCGAACTTCGTAATCAAGAGCCGAATGAGTACCTGCGACTCTCACAGGGGTGGCGTGACAACAGTGTCGGCACCCTTATCTCTGGCTTGGGTGACATGCTCAAGCTCTCTGTTGGTGCTCTTGACGAGCGCAACAAGAAGAACATCACTGATGAAGCTACGGCTGCTGTGGACGAGACACGTGATCGTTCCATCACTGAGCTTCACGACATCACTCGCAATCCTCCGCCTAAGGAGATTAGCATGGATGTCCGTCGGTTGCAAGCCCATAAGCTAGCAGCTGAGGCCGGTAGCGCACGAGAGAGCAACTACTGGGGAGCTCTTGACGCTACCACTCGTAAGCTTCGTGCTCGGTACCCTGGGTATCGGGAGCACATTGACGCTGAGATGAAGCGCCTGACTGGTCAGGACCCGGCTAACGCCCTTGTGCGCGAGCTCAGGAGTGACTGGGAAGCCATGAACCGTAAGTCCGGTGATGACCCGGAGAAGCGTAGGCTGAACCTGCTTGAGGCGTTCACTAAAGAGTTCGGTGGTCTCCCTCCCGGTTGGCAGTCCATGCCGTACGAGCGTATCATGGAGATGTACTCCAACGAGTCTCGTAAGAAGTACGCTCTTGAGCAACGTAAAGCTTCTCTCGGTGTGGCTACCGCTCAGCGTACATACGATCGTGAAGAGGCGGGTGATACTGCCAGTGCTGACTGGGGCAGTGTACTCGATAAGGAAATCCGTGGCACTGGTACCGTATACGCTGTCAGTTTCAAAACCATGCAAGAGATTGAGCAAGGAGTCAAAGCTCGTGGTGGATTTGCACCTACCTCAGAAGAAACTAAACGGTACGTTCAAGCTGCTGGTGCTGCTGCTCAGAGCCTGACTCGTCAGTTCGACGTCTGGGCTAACACTCCTCGTGACTTCCTCGGTGGTAAGTCGTACGCAGCTACTATTGGTCGAGAGAAGCTGGCTGAGATCAAGGCCAATCAGTTGGATCAAATTGTAGGTTACATACAGACTTCTGTCTCGGACAACAACTTTGGGTTCGCTAAGCTGGCGTCAGTCCTCACAAGTATTTACAGTGACAGTGAGAAATTGACTGTGGTAGGTAACCCCACACTACGACGTATCGGGGCGATGAGAGAGAAGATCGGAGACACTGCTACAGCCGCTCTCATGGTCAACAGTGGTGTCATGACAGAAGTACAGCAGGCTCTGAAGCTGGGCACCGTGGTCAACATGTCTGACCCAAACGATCCGGTGTCCTTGTCTCGCGCCATGCAGATTATATATGATAAGGGTCAAGCTAAGCCACAGCTTGCACGGGAAATCATCAAGGGATCAACCGATATCTTGACTGACCCGAACGCACCAATCGAGTCCAAGAAAACTCTCATTGACAGCCTGTACGGTCCCGGTAACGAGACGTTCCTCGGCTTGGTGAATAAGAACCCGAAGTTAGGTGGTACCCCTGAGGCTCCTCAGAAGGTGTTCCAGATGATGGCCAATCCTAACATGGCTAAGACTATCTGGAAGCTCAGTCAGGACAACAACGATCCTACGATGTGGTCTAAGTACGAGCGGTGGGTCACGTCCCAGATGTTCGCACTGAACACTCTCGATATCAACACTGTGGCTCGTGCTCAGCGTGACGCTCCTGGTGTGAACATCAGGTGGGAACCGAACACGATGCAGTTCCACGTAGATGAGGTGAGTACTGCTACTCCTCCGAGTGGGTCAGTAGGTATGGCAGTTCTCCGTGCTGGTGCTAATGCGTACGAAGCTTCTCGTGTCTCTAGTCTGCGTGAGACAGTCAACAAGCTCAATGCCTCTCTTGCCCCACTCCGTGACATCGCTGAGTTGCGTGGAGAGAACAAGACAGCGTACACCCTCAGTGCCCTCACTCAGCTCGGCCTGCGTGCAGAGAGCTTGGACGGACGAGAGAGTGTGGCTCAGAGCTTGCTCACTAGGTTGAACAAGGTCTTGTACGATAACCTCGAGCCTCGCCTCCGTAAGGCACTACAAGAGAACATCTCTACTCGTCGTGTCTCCAATCCTCAGGATACCCGTACTCCCATCGACATCACTCCTCCGTTCCCGGATGTGAGCCAGGGTCCGGCAGCACGAGCCCTTCGGTGGCTCGGTGACGCTTTCACCGGGGCTCTCCCCTCACGGGAGCAGATGGACAGAGATCGTAATGGTGACCTCATTCCTCGGAGGACTGACTAATGCCAGGTGGCCAACAGCCGTATGACACAGGTGATAAGTTCCTCGACGGTGTGCTAGAAGAGAGCCGTATGCGTAGGCAGACAGGTACTGCTACTCCGAGAGCTAATGATGAGGGTATGATCCAACCCACCCTTCGGCAACGATACGAAGGACAGAGAGAAAGCACCAATGTAGAGGACAGACGCGACGAGAATTACACGATCGATCCGAACGCACCTATGGCCATGCCTGGGTTCAGGTTGGTAGGTGGCCCGCTGCCTATGACCCCACAGAGAGCTAAGCAGGCGTACGAGGCTGCTATCCAGATGGGCCGAGGATTCATGGAGGACGTCAACAGAACCCTCCAGGAGCTGGTTAATCCGTCAGCTGGGGTCACTGCGGAGCCCGGTACCGAGGAAAGGTACGCTCAAGAATTATTGGCTCAGAGGGCCCAAGGACGGGCAGCAGCAGGGGTGGCGGTAGACCTACTGGGTACTGGTGGAATAGCCGCCCTGAGGCGTCCTGGAGCCTCTGTGGGCTCATTTGGAGGCAGTCTGCCAACCCGAGCCCGTATCTCTGATGATATAGAGGCTCGTAAGGTATGGGAGGGTGGAGCAGGAACCGAGTTCCGACTGTCCACAAAGGACGGTAAGAAGGCTGGTGAGTTCACTATCAATGATGGTCCCATCCCAAAGTCTGCCCAAATCGAGAACATAGACGTACGGGTCCAGGGCAAAGGCACAGGTACCAAGGTGTACGATGCAGCAGAGGAGATGGCTACTGCTAACGGCAAGACCTTAGTACCCTCAGCTACACTACAGGAGGGGACGTACCGTATTTGGAAGAAACGTAACCCCAAGCTCCTAGAGGCAGGTGAGTACAAGAAGACACCTGACGGATCGTACGAACGTGGGGACGACACATTTAAGAGCTATTTCCAAAAAATGTCAGCAACCGTAGGCGCAACAGCAGCAACCAGTACTACGTCTAAGGCGGACAACAATCGTCCATGGTCTAGCCTAGAAGACCTTCGTTCTAACATGAAGGGACCGGATCGAGAGTGGGTTGGTAACCCAGTCCAATTAGAGAACGGTGGCCATCTCTCCTACCCTATGGCTCCCACTTGGAAGGGGGTAGAACAAGAGACGGGTATGACTAAGAAGCAGTTGAAGAATTATTTTCAGCAACAGATAGACCAGAAGGTGACCAGTGAACGCGAGCGCAAGTATCTCAAGAGAGACTTGGACGAACTGTTCGAGCGGAAGGACACCGGTTCTGGTATCGGTGAGGGATGGTACGATCTACAGGAACTCATAAGACCTAGACCTGAAGGCTCCCCAGCAACAAACGAACCGCCTCCGCCCAGCACAGGTGATGGTGGTATCGGAGAGGGTAAAGCATTCTACGGCATGTAAAGCAAAAGGGGACCCGCGAGGGTCCCCTTAGTTATTCTAGGGTAGGCTTTGGAGCCACCCCATTCAACCATCAAACTTCAGAGGATTTGCCATGAACATAGATTTAAGTTAGAGAATAGAAAACAATGGATGCACCAAAAAGGTAGGATCAAATCTATAGATCGCTGTATCTGAAATCACAGAAACCTGCTTTGATACCAATTGATAGGATTGGTGATCTGCTCTGACAACAGGTGAAGGGATTGGAGCGTGCACGGCTGAGATCCAGAGGGGGGTGAATAGATCCCAGTGGAAACTTTTACGAAAATTGAAAATTAAACTACTCTTATCGATCTAAATAAATTGAAATGCTCTTCTCAAGGAGTAAACACCAGAAAATATCACTCGAATGCAGGAAGTCACCAATCAACCAATTATAGTACTTGGCGGAGATTTGATCTAAGATCTCCTCACGCAAGAGGTGACATTCTAGATAGGCCTAACCTATCCTTCCTGTCACGTCTTTTGATATACTGCTTGGTTGATGACCCACTCAGATCATACAGATAAAATTGCATACAGAAATATATATCAACAGACAGCAATCCTAATCATGCATCTAAGCGGAGCAATTCACAGATATGCAATCACACAAGGGACAAAGATTTTTATGTGGTTCAGTCTCAGCCTTGAGACCTACGTCCACCCCACACTCAGACCTAAGTGTGACTTCTGCTGACAGACAGCTTAACTGTTGATCCACAGCTTTGGGGAAGAATCCCTACAACTGCTGACTAACAGTTTGAAACTACTGAGCCTCACAGCTTGCTAACAGTTTAGCACCACAGCTTACTATCCGAGGGACCGTTCCTTGCTGCTGAGCATTAGAGCTTGTTCTGCTAACTAACAGCTTGAAAAATAATGATGAAAGGAAAATACAAAAGAACTGGAAATGACAATCAAATGTAGCATGAAAGTAATGTATCTCAAAAATGAGCAGACGATTCTAGATCTGATCTAGAAAACATGACTTCAATAATTACCACTTCTTCTCGCTCTTCCCTCTTCTCCAATGCTCTGTTCTGGCACTGCAATGCACTTTCTCACTCTCCCGCACTTTTCTCTCAGATGCTCTTACTGCTCTCAATTCTCTTCTTCTTCGATTGCCTCCACTCTTTCTAATTTCTTCCTCTCTGAACTGAGCTCCTCTATTTCTCTCACTCTTCTTCACTAACTATCATCTTCTAAGAGATCCCCCTTTTTATATATCAGCGAACTGGATGGTGTGGTCCCCGCATGGCTTGACTCCAGCGCACGGAGGGAGGATTCCCGCCAATAGCTTCACAGAAAAGTAGCCTGATAATTCCACGTGTCAGATCTGGAAGATGGGACGAGACCACATCACTGATTATTCTTTAAGAACAGGTTGCCTTGGATCACGTTTCTGCTTAAGTTAAATCTGGGATCATGTGATTACTTAAGTCTTTGCTACTCTCTGTCCTTTAAGTGTTTGATTGAATCCCTGTCAATAAGAAATAAAGCATTTCATCAAACACATTTTTCATCATAATTGCTCAAGAGAATGCATACCTAGCCAATTTCATAAAAATATCAGATGCTCAGCAATTATCACTTCTTCTCGCTCTTCCCTCTTCTCCGATGCTTTGTTCTGGCACTGCAACACACTTTCTCACTCTCCAGCACTTTTCTCTTTGACGCTCTTACTGCTCTCAATTCTCTTCTCCTTCGATTGCCTCCACTCCTTTTGATTTCTTCCTCTTAGTGTATCTTCTTCTTTCTTTTCTTCTTAATCATCGCCATCGTCTTCTCAGAGATCCCCCTTTAAATACCAGCGAACTGGATCAAGTGGACCCCACATGGGTTCAGTTTGGCACGTGGAGGGAGAATTCCCGCTAGTAGCTTCTCAGAAAAGTAGCTTGATAAGTCCACGTGTCAGATTTGGAAGATGAGACGAGACCATATGGCTGATTGTTCTTGAAGAACTGGCTGCCTTGGATCACGTGTCTGTTTAAGTCAATTCTGGGATCACGTGATCACTTAAGTCTTTGCTACTCTCTGTCCTTTAAGTGTTTGATTGAATCCCTGTCAATAAGAAATAAAGTATTTCATCAAACACCTTTTTCATCATAATTGCTCAGGAGAATGCATACTTAGCCAATTTCATAAAAATCAGATGCTCAGATCAAAAGAATGTATGATAATGCAGATGCCTTAAAGTACAGGCTCAATGCACAGACCTGATGACCTGGATCTACATGTGCATCGACCTTGGACTCTACATATGCACAAACCTTAAACTCTTCATGTGCACCGACTCTACATGTGCATAGACCTTAGACTCTACATGTGCACCGACTCTACATGTGCACAGGCCATAGACTCTACATGTGCACAGACCTTGTAAAGCATGTTATAGATTGTGCATCGACCTTACAGAACATGTAGCAATACGTGCATCGACCTGATGCACATAATACTTGTATGAGCGTCGGCCTTCTAGAATGAATGTAAGGATGTGCATCGACCTTGCTTTACACAAGGTACAATGTGCATCGACCTTGCTTTACACAAGGTGTAATGTGCATCGACCTTACTGAGCACAAAGTCACTACTGCACCTGTTGAATCCCCATGGTTTTGATGATGTTACACACTATTTGTCAAAACATGTTTGTTTATATGCTCTTACAGTCAGTGCACATTTCTCCTTGCCTTGATTCACGGACTGTGCAGTTTCCTCTTAAGTTAGTGCATATCATTTAGTCCGTGCAAGTTTTGGGTTTGTGTCAAACATGGTCTATGCACAAATAGGCTCTGTGCACATTCTATCAGAATGCACAATAGGCTCCGTGCACATTCTATCAGAATGCACATTTGCATCACTTAGAGTCCGAGCATGTTTCAAAGCCCTTGCATGTTTCAGTTTTCCTGAGAACAAAGTTCGTGCAAAAACATAAGTCCATGCATGAGTGAAGTCCATGCATGTTCTAACGCTATTGTTGCAAACATAAGTCCATGCATACGAAGTCCGTGCATATTTTTACTCTTTGTGTTTTAAAGTCTGAGCATGTTTTAGCTCACTCTCTTCTGACTCAATGCATTTTTCTCTTTTGAACATCTTTGAGTCCGTGCATGTTTCGCCAACGTAATCTAAGTCCGTGCATGCTTTGGTTTGAACACCAAAGTCTGTGCACGTTTATATGCAAGCAAGGTCCATGCATATTTCTGTGGAACTGCATACATAGTCCGTGCATTGCTTAAACCCATTGCACATAAAGTCCGTGCATCCTTTAGTTTTTGTTAAGAACTAAGGTCCGTGCATGTCCTTAGTCTTTGTTGAAAATTTAAGTCGGTGCACATCATCAGTCCATGCATGTTTGTTCATTTGCCTCTCAAGTCTGTACAGGTTTCTACCTTAGGTAAATTCTGCTCGATGCATTGTTATTTAGTGGCAAATAAAGTTCGTGCTAGTTTCACGCTGCATGTAGAAGATCTGTGCAAGTTTCCTCTTAGGCATACATAGTCCCTGCATAGTTCTTTGTTAGAAGGAAAATAATGTCCGTGCATGTGTTGACATCAAAAGTCCTTGCACGTTTTGCCCCTAGCAATACTAAAGTCCGTGCATACCAAAGTGTGTGCATATTCCTTGTTCCATTGCAAACGAAGTCTTTGCACATTCGTCAATCCAAGTCCGTGCGCCTTTCTTCTTTGAAATTAACCAAAGTCCTTGCATACTTCTGTATAAGCATACTCTGAGTCCATGCGAATCGGGTTCTTATCTGAATATCTTATGCATAACTAACACTGACTATGTGTTTGTTATAATGACAGGGACTAAAATTAAAGGCACTTCTTGAGCACCAGGAGTGATGTTCGTGAATCTTAAGGTAGGGCATGTGACCCGAGGATGAAAAAAAATAGAGGTTGCTGACACATGGCTAACGCAGAGCAGACTTGGATGATTCCTCGAGCGGGAAGCGTGGTCTCCACACTCCCACTCTCTCGTGCTCCAAAAATGACACGGGTGGCTTTAAGCTCCTATAGCTGTGCGCCTTGCACTGCCTTTTGTGATTTCAATTGAAGAAGCGACTGTAGGGCTTACCCCGATTCCACAGTGCTAAATTGTATGGAGTAGCTTCCCAAAGAAGGAGAAATCCCATTCTACCATTGAATGAAATGTAGCAAATGGGTTATCTAAGCGAGGAGCTCGAAATCTTTAGCAGTCGAGCTTGTCGAACAGTTAGCATCTGCAGCGGGTTGTCCAGTTCACGGTGGGACGTTGGTGTGCCCTGAATAATTCTGTTCTCTCTTCTTTTTAGCTTTGGATGCCCCCAAGCTGGGGCGGATAATTGGAGAGTTCATTCTCCCTTTTAATGCCCCCAAGCTGGGGTAGATAGCTGAAGATGAGTTGTTCAAAGCATGTCTTTTCATTGGGTAGCTTGTTCACTTCACGAGCAGCTGTGTAGGCAGATAGTAGCAGGGAAATCCGGCCGTTGGACTCCACCCTCTTCTCTTTCGTTGGCAGCCTTCAAGCGAGGAATAGAGTCTTGCTGTGCCCAGCAGCGCCGTAAAGCTTGATTTCAGCTGAGCATCTTTTCATTCTTACCCCCCTTGCTCGAAGAGAGTTGAGCCTCCCTTATTGTGTGCTGGAGCACGCATAGCAGCGGCTGTGTCGTGTCGGTCTTTTCATTTGGGAAGAGACTCTTCCCTGCATTTTCTTCATTTTGCAGTTGACCTCGACATGGGTCGGCTCCACTCTTGAACTGATGGCTTGAATAAAGTAGGTAGCACATCGAGTGATAAAGCATCATCTTTTCTTTTATTCTTGGGTTTATTTCTATTTTTGATCTTCAGCCGTTGCTTCGGGGATGGTGCACTAGTTGTATTTGTTCGGCTGCTGGCCACAGTGGAGGGAACTCTAGTTGCACCTTAGAGGGTGTGCCGTCCCGGTTGATATAACGATGCCATGTTAGCTGCCAGCTTAAAGGTGGGCAATTGGTGAGGGCGAGGTGAGTCCACCCTATATTCACCTATCTACAATTCACCACTTCATATTAGATCCTCCATGATGTCTTTAAATGCATAGCAATCCTTGACGAGATGCCCCCTTTTCTGGTGGTAGGGGCAAAACTGAGGGTCATCTTTTCTTTCGATATCATTTGGTCTCTTAAGCTTCGGGAGGACAACCTTGTTGTATTCGAGGGCCCACTCGAATAGAATTTGCATCTTGTCCTGCAGAAAGGAGTACAGTCTTTTCATTCTTGCCCTTAGTGAAGGGGGTTTTTACTCAACAATCTTGGTAGAAGAGGGGCCAGTTGCCTCTTTTGATTTCTTCAGTTGACGCTCAAAGGCTTCACAATCAGTAATGTTTATTTCTCCTTGTGCTGGTCGCTCCTTGACCGGCCTATTCCTCTGAATTGGGGTAGCAGAAGCCGGACAGTATTCGGCCAGAAAGGCTTCAATTTCAATTGCCACATCTTCTAATTGGTCGAAGGATTTGACTTTAAGGCCAATTACCCTTTGTAGGATCGCTTTCCTGAGATTACGACAATGACTTTTAAACAGGCGCCACTCATAAAACAACGCCTTCATGAAAGCCGTTAATTCAAGGCAATTATCCAAATGAATTTCATAAAACCAGGAATATCAAGAAATGACGCCTCTTCGGAAAGGCGTTACTTAATGAACCGACGACCCTGAGAGTGTCGTTAATTAAGAAAAGGACG